>OX577867.1:9141569-10341569 GCA_951213275.1 Idaea straminata | reverse complement strand
TTGTCCAGGGTCTGATTATGGACCTCCGGAAAATAAACAGATCGTTTAATGAATGAATGTTATTTATTTTCTCAAAATATGGTTGAAAAATGTCACATTAATAGTACATTACGATATAAGTGTGGTAAATTGATCTTTGCATAGAGGCGGTTTACGACGCGCGAGCGGCAGCGAGCGTGTTAAAGACGCCAAGATGCAAAGATCAATTACACACGTATATCGTACGACGTTTTTTATCACAGTTGCGAATAAAAGAAAAGACTTGAAAAGAAAACAAAATAATAATTAACAAAATATTTGTGATAAGTCTATGTTTACATTTTTTAAGGCAATATTTTTTTGTTCATTTTGCTCCGGAAAGGCCAGGCTAAAGACTTTTAACCTATACAGTCTCGTCTGACATTCAATATTTGTTTTTGCGTCGGGGGTTAAGAACAAGATACAATGGTACGGAAAAACAATATATTTAAGTAAAGAAAAAACAAAAAATAAACATAACTCAATTTTTAATCGTTTTCTAAGTCATTATCACGTAAAATTTTCGTTCGTAAACCGACTTTAGAGACAACCATTTTTGCTAGCTAAAAAACTCTTTGGTACCTACCTTTTTATACATCAAAACAGTATAACCCACATAAATTAAGAATGTTTCACCTACCTAACATGTAATTAGCAGTAAGATACGTATTTAACTTATCGGGATAACTTTATAGCACTAGGTTGGCAATGTAAAACGCACGCGTGCATAATATGTTGGATTATGAGCCTAAAAACCGTTGAATAAGATCCACTTTATGAGCAACTGTGATAAAAAATATATTTCAGCAGATCTTAGTTTAGCATGCAAATATTTAGTATTATTAAATGAAAAACACTATAAGTAAGTATGTCAAATAATTACTTAATTCAATATAAAATTATTTTGAAGCACATGTGTGTTCTATTATAATAAGTTACCATATATATAAAGTTTAAATTGTGCGGCGACGGCGTAGTATGATACTTCGTTGTACTTTAATGAGAATCATCCATGGACGTGACTTTAATTGCTTCATCTATATATATAAAAATCAATTGCTGTTCGTTAGTCTCACTAAAACTCGAGAACGGCTGAACGGATTTATCTTATCTTAGTCTTGAAATGTTCGTGGAGGTCTAGGGAAGGTTTAAAAGGCGAGAAAAAATCGAATAACCGATATTCCCACGGGATCGGGACTTACGCGGGTGAAACCGCGGGGCGCAGCTAGTTTCGAATAAAATCTTCATTGTAATTTTGACCTTTTCGAGCATGATCGCAAATCCCATAAAACCTATAACTGCTATGACCATGCCCCTATGTCTTGGTTTCTTTCTTAATATTCTAATTAGCATAGGAAGTAAGAGTCTTGAAAAAATATGTAATAATAAGACATAGGGGCATGGTCATTATGGGTCACAAGTAAGAGTCTTGAAAGAATATATAAAAATAAGACATAGGGGGCATGGTTATTATTGGTCATGGGAGTTATAAGTTTTATGTCACAAAAATATTTGCTCTGGTGTCATTATTCATGAAGAAAACAGTCGAGTACGTTTGTATGGAGAAAGAGCCGGGTACCAAATAATGATGGTAAGGAAATACTTGAGAATATTATACACAAAAAATATGATAAAATACGTTCTTTTATATTATAATGAAATTGATAGTATTTTGTGAACTAGATGTAAAAAAAATATAAGCATTTAAAGCCATTTTCATTTTCTTCATCAGCATCTGACGCTATTACACATATAAGAACTTCAAGAACCAACCTCCTTGGAACCAAGTAATTTTTGTTCGAAGTTTTACCATTGTTCTCTAAATTATCTCTAGGTTTATTTACTTTTTGTAATAACAATCAATTTTAAACCAAAACTCACACATAAACCTAGATCTTTTAGTACAGGCTTAAACATTGTTTTGCAGTTTTTTTGTAATAAGAGGGTATAGAGGTCTCGGAGTGAACTGTTTATAAATATCTTAAACACTTCCAAACCATTGAGTCGACCAATGAAGGGTTTAACTCGTCTAACTACTGTCTACACTAGGTCACCCGAACCAAATAGATATTAATTTGATTAAACAATATAATTATTAACCTTATACTTGATTGGATGACAATGATTCTGGAAATGTCTCAGTAATTGAGACGTGAACAATTATTGATCGGTTGATTTGTTTGTAATCAGAAGAGTTGGGTGTATATTTAACAATAAATAAATGCTCAGGTAAGAGTTTTATTACAAGTATTAAGGTACGGCCGCAGTCAAAATTGCAGACCCAACATAGAGCTTTAAAATTACTAATATTAGAATGTTTTATCTATCTAAAATTAGAAAGACTCTAAACTTGAACTCGAGCAAGCCCTCAGAATCTTGCTCGAGTTGAAAACATTCTAATAATAGCAGTTTTGGAGCCCTACAGAGGGTCTGCAATTCTGACTCCGACCGTACCTGCGTTCTGTCCACCTCCCGTAATTAAGAACTAAATTTTTCCTTTTTTTAAGTCGGTTAGAAAGGAAAAATTGCTTAAAAAACAAGTCATTCGATAATATAATATAATATTTGGTTTATTATTTTTTAATATATTTTTTTTTTTTTTTTAATTTTCAAGAGTATGGTAACTGAACATTACTTTCACTCTATTGTTACATAACTCTTGCCTCCTATTTCTTTTTATATTTGTATTCTTGTTTGTTCTCTTAGAATTGCTTGTATAGTTTTATTATATTTTATTTTTATTTTTTGTATTATATACATATTGGTTAATTTATTCTCATTATGAATAGTTTTGCTAAATATTATTATGTGTATGTTATGATATCTATGTTTAAGTATTTAGTTTATATCTTTTTTTACGTATGTATTTATTATTATATGTGTTTCTTACACCACACGACCTACCAGTTAAGCTAAACAGACCTTCTCCATCCTAAGGTTGCCTGGAAGAAATCGCTTTAAGCGATAAGGTCGCCTGTTTGTACAATTTCGTAGTTATAAGCTTTCTCATCCTTTTTGTTATTTTCAATGTTTTGTGTGTTGTACAAATAAAGTGTTTATCTATCTATCTATCTATATTTTCTTGTTATTTAATTACCAATATCAAGGTTTTAAATAAACATTTTAGTGGCGTCTTTGAGTAATCGGTAAATATAAAAAAAATAACCTGTAAAAAAATATACGCGAAGAAAAGAACCTCCACCTTTTTTAAGTCGGCTAAAGTTTTGTATAGGTACCTAATTAATTTTGTCATTCGTTGTATATTTTACTGCTGGCTGCATAACATTTTTAAATGTTTTACTTTATTTAACATTATTTATCTATAATAACACTAGCTGCGTCCCGCGGTTTCACCCGCGTAAGTCCCGATCCCGTGGGAATCGAGATAAAAAGTAGCCTATGTGTTAATCCAGGTCTCCAGCTATCTACATACCGAGTTTCATTGCAATCGGTCCAGCCGTTCTCTAGTTATAAGTGTTGTAACAAACACGACTTTCTTTTATATATATAAGATTATTATATAAAGCTGAAGAGTTTGTTTGTTTGTTTGAACTACTGGCTCGAATTGAAATATTCTTTTTGTATTGGATAGTACATTTATCGAGGAAGGCTACTTTTTATCCCGTTATACCCACGGAATCCGGAATAACGCGGGTGAAACCGCGGAGCGCTGCTTGTACCCTTATTGCAATTGAACATCCTAACTTAGTTTTTAAGACGGTTTTTATGTGATCTTTGTACAAAATGTATTAAACTGGTATTAAGCATTCAAATTAAATAAATATTTAGACTTTGACTTTGAAATCTTTACTTTGATTAATTTATATGATATTTGATTTATAATATTGACACCATTTCAATCATTCAATCCACTATCTAAGATCGAGAGAACTATTTTTATTACAAAATAATGAATTATGATTTATGATTTAAAAATTGACATACATTTTCGGCACCTCTCTAGAACTGAACTATACCAACCGGTCGAATACACTTTTTACATCAAAACCATCACAAACTCGATAGATCCATCTGATACCTTGATGCGGTACCCAAAAAAATAGGTCAAGTGCGAGTCGGACAAGGGCACGAAAGGTTCCGTACCATCTTGTATGCTAGCCCTACTTATTTTTTCTGTTTAAGTATTTGTTGTTGTTATAACAGCAACAGAAATACATAATCTGTGAAAATTTCAATTCTCTAGCTATCACCGTTCATGAGATAGCCTGGTGACAGACAGACAGACGGACGGACGGACAGTGACGTCTAAGTAATAGGGTCACGTTTTTTTCTGACCTTAGTGAACATGATCACAAACAAGAAAAAAAACCTACGAGTTTCTTGTGCCTTTTTCTCATTGGTGGGCCTGGGCGCGTTCCGAAAGCACACATCCTAACTAAAATTTTAAGACGCTTCAAAGTTATATCATGAAATGGAAGTATTGATATTTAGTTTTTGATTCCGAGCGTAGTGCCAAAACAGTATGTTGTATTTTGGCACCAGGTTCGGAACCAAAAACTAAATAATAATATTAATAGTTAAATTACATTTATGGAGTGCCAAAAAATCTATTGTTTTTATGTCATGGAAATTTTATGATTGCAAATGAATGAAGATTTTTGATTTTGATTATTCCCTTTGGGTACGGAACCCCAAAAAAAGAGACTTCTTTTCCCGATAGAAAATATTCGGTAGGTATTATTATTATGATACCGTGTCATCAAATGACCGAGATCGTCCGTCTGTCTATTCAATAAGACATGTTTCCTGACCGAACTCGAATCGCCCTTGACATTTTGATATTGCCCTTTTTCTTTGTAAGACTTCTTTTTTTCAAGGTTCGATATGACAGCTATGGTTTTTGCGATATACAGGGTTTTTGGTAATTATACTAGCAAGCCGTTGAGGGCTACTTCTGTGCACCTAAACAAACAACTTTTGTTCTAGGACTTTTGGAAATTCGAACATTTTTTTGAAAATTTTGATTTTAGGTTTACATGAAAATCATCTGTTCCTCGCAAGGAGAGGTCATTAACCTTAAATTTTTTCGTTATTTTTTAAGTTTTATCAACTATTCTTAGTCTGAATAACCTTTGTTTTAAAACCTCAGCTGTTTTTCGAAGTTACATAACCTCAAAATTTTCATTTTTTTTTCGAATATCTAAAAGTTGTTTGTTACGCGGTTCACAGAAGTAGCTCTCAACGGATTGCTAGTATAATTACCAATAACCCTGTAGTTAAAGTGTACTGTCCACTGTATTGTCGTAGTTATGAATAGGACTAAATATTACTAAAATCAAGTAAATTATACTGTAGCATTTCATCATCAAAGTCAAAGTATTTTTTTTATTTATTTGGATGCAAAGGTACAGTTTATTAAAAAGTACCTTCGGAACGTGCCCACCAATGAGAAGAAGGCATAAAAAACTCATGGGGTTTTTACTTTATCTTTCTGTCCTTATCCCAATACTCCTTATTACCCCTTATCCTCCTTATTTATAAACCTTTACCAATAAATCTTTTTTTCTATGTACTAAAACATTTGTAAATGGTTCGTTAATTTTATCGCTTTACATTTTTCTTGTATTTCTGATGGTTTTTGATAACTTGTTATGCTTCATCTTGCTAAAAAATCTCCCAAAACAAATCCATACGTCACCGCTTTGACCCGCGGCCGACACCTATGACTGTGGAGTATGGATACGAACCGAGAATGTTTCACGTCATGATTTTAAGCCGAGATTTTCAGCTTTTATGTCCAGACAGCTTAGTTGACTGAACTGAAAACTGAAATATACGGTGTTGAAGTCTTGGAATAGGAGTTGTAATCTTTTGTAACATAGTTATATGGTAGGTATCAGTGGCGAGGAGTGAAATTTCTTTACCTGTAGGTTAAAGTAATTTATTTTTTATTATTTAAGTGTTTTTACATAAATAAATAAAAACTGGACGGGACGGCCTCCGACTAGATGGACGGACGACTTAATTAAGGTCGCGGGAAATCGAGGCCTATGTTCAGCAGTGGACGTCCTGTGGCTGATTTTATGATGATGAAATAAAAACTTACAAAAAGGTCGATAATACCTTAATTTTTTTGTAATCTTGATCTTAATGTACATGACTAATAACCCATGGTTTTCTTTTGCCTTCTTCTCATGCCCGCCAATGGGAAGAAGGCAAAAGGAAACCGAAAAAAGCGTTCCGTTAAGTTCTAACTTAGTTTTTAAGACGTTTCATTTCTTTTTTTGATTTTGACTTAGAGTGGTCTACCGCGTTACATCAGAGATCGTCAAAAATAGCTCTTTTTAAATTATTATTCTAGTTAAATCCTGACACTAAATTACCTAAACTTCGATGTACCCGTACTAAGTAGTAAACTCAACACAATCGTTTCCCGAATCGCCACCAGACAGATCTCATCCCAAAAACTTTCCCACTTGATGGAAAAGCGTTGAAAGATAAAATCTAAGAGTTTCTTTTATCAGATCCCTTTGGCCTTTTCCTAAGGCTTTTGAGGGCCCTTAAAGAGTACTTGGACGTAACGAGGGAGTGAAATTAACTATATTTGTATCGTAGACGCCTAGAATGTACGGTATTGGTTATAAGTTTTTCTCTATTTTTATACAGGCTGACCTCAAACTATCTATTAGTGGACTGTATTTTCTATTATGCCACCTCTGTATATTTTATGTCTATACTGGGATTGCTGAAAATCAATCTGGTACTAATAGTCACTTATTTATTTGTACTTTATATGTAGAAATACTTTTTAACACCGTGTCGACAGTCGATTTTGGCCCTAGTTATATTCCCCACAGTGGCTCTACCATGGGTTACGTATTGGGGAAGCTATGTGTCCTTTTTGAACCAATAAGGATAAAGAAGGGTACAGAATGTAGCCCTCTTTATCCCTCCCGGGTACAAAGTTCACCAACGGTTTACCTATACCAATTGTTATCTCTTTTACTTATACAGGACAAAAAATCGACTTCTATTTACATAGATACTCAAGACTATTTATTTTTCAGTAAATTCCTTTTAAATTCATTTGAATACACAAAATTAAAAACTAAAAATAATAATAATAAACACAAAATAATTAAAAAGTAGCCAAAAAAAACAAAAATACCCCCACCCAGAAATTAAGTAAAAAAACTAAACATTACAAATAAATAATAAAATGAGTATAAATTAAATTAATTAAAAATCAACCTAGGCCTTACCATAGATACTTAAAACTACTATCTTAAAACTAATCGTGCTGTACAATTTTGATGTAGTAAGGGTTTTGTTTGAAGATTTTGACGACTACTTTGTTGCGGTGGTCGAACACCCACCTGAACGTAGCAAGTTCAATTCCCGTTGAAAAATTATTTGTGTACATATTGTTTCTTGAACTCAAGCAGCAAGCGTACGCGATGGAAGTAGTCCAATACATATAACTATGACGACCCAGTTGGCACTAGACGACCCAGTTGGCACAATAGTCATCCTGCCGGACTGCCAAACACAGGGTTGCGGGTTCGATTCCCGCCTCAGACAAGTATTTATGCTTAGATATTTATCTGTGGTCTGGTTGTTTCTATGTATTATAAGTATATATTTACAAAAGAAAAGTATATAAGTAGTATATCCGTTGCCTAGCACCCATAATACAAGTCTAGTTACTTAGCTTGGGGCTAGATGGCGATGTGTCGAATGTCCTGCAATATTTATTTATTTATTTAATATCTACCCGCAAACTTCAGTCTCGTGAAAATGATGCTGATAACAGAAATATTGGGTTCTACATTATAACAATATTCCATTTTAAATAACTTTAATAATAACGAAATTAAAACGACAAAAGCTCCTCATATTTTATTTTAATGTCCATCAAAACTCTCCCAAAGATTTTGTTAGAAATAATGGCACATTTAATCCTACCAAATTCCGGTAACAACTAAAAATCATGGCGTTATTTCAAATTCATCGTTCAATTTACATGTAAAATATTTTAAACTGTTTAAAATTCATAGCTAAAAGCTTACAGCTTAAAGCTACCGCTCATAGAAAGCTTTACACAGATAACAAACTTTTCTGTCTGCCGATCTTTCAGTCTGAAGGTTTAGTAAGTATCCTACTATAGATGTGGAAGTTTGTTACTCCTTCACGTAAAAACTACTGAACCGATTGCGTTGAAACTTTCTATGTAAGTAGATTGCTGAAGACCTTGGATAAATGCTCTTCATTTCAATATTAAAAAAAAACTAAAATAAGAATTATACATTGTGGCAACATTGTTATTGGAAGTGGTCCCAGTAAATAATGGTGCTATCAAACTCTGGGTAAACTAGAGTAAATATATCAAAAAAAACACTTTTCCTTAAAATATTATTAAATTTTTGTGTAAGGTCCGTCTTGCAGACTTAGAAGGGATTGCATGGTTTTTGTAACACACTGTAGAACATAATTTCCCAATTATTTAAACCATTGAAGTTATCCGAAATTCAACGAATTCCATAAATAAATAATTTGTCGATTAACTCATAAACGGAAACTGAAATTATTTCTATTTAGGATATAGTTATAAAGCCTACTTATTATTGAAACTAGTTGTAACCCACGACTTTGTCCGCGTAGGAGTTGAATTTGACAATTTTACTTAGCGGATATCTACGTCATAATAACTATTTGTATGCCAAAAGCCCTATCCGCCTTTTGGTTTAAACTGTGCGTCGGTAAATCAGTCAGTCAAAATTTTTGTTTCACTGCCGTCTTCCTACTTTCACTTCGTCTTACCTTAATGATAACAACCCATGGTCGTGACTTTAGTTGCTCCATTTCAAATAATACTTTCAAATATTTCTAATATTGACGTTTGTGAGCGTGATCACATGAGAAAAAAAACCCCATGAGTTTCTTGTGCCGTCTTCTCATTGGCGCGTTCCGAAGGCACACATCCTAACTTAGTTTTTAAAACGTTTCTATGTGGTCTATGTACAAATGTATTAAGCATCCAAAGGAATAAAATATTTGACTTTGACTCGCGTCCTTTGAAGGTTTATTTAATGGACACCGCGTGCTACATCTTAGACCCCATCGTTACTTACCATCGTGTGACGATAGTGGTCAAACTGACCTATTTATTAAAAAAAGGCAGTCAAGGCTTTGAATTTTATATTTTTAGAATTTTCAATAAAATAAATAATAATAATAAATATTTCAGGACATTCTACACATCACAATGAGTACTTGGAAGATATTCTATAGCCGCGCTTTGTCGGATTTAAGTAGTATCAAAAATCTTTTAAGCCGAAATAAAATCAAGTCAAATAAGAGTTGATCATAATTTAAGCGTTGTAATATAAAAAATATAAAAATTTGGTGGACATCCAGTATGAAATTCACTTGAATGGAACGGTCGTTTCAATCGAAAGTTTGAAGCCTAGTTTAGCCAAGGACCTAATAATAGAAGTTCCAGGACTTTTAACTGGAAAGCGTAAGTTTTAAGTGAGTTATTAATTTCTATAAATACAAACCAAATAGTAGGTAATTTATACAGGCTGTTTTTCACAACTAGACTTCTTAAGGCGGAACCTTTTTGCGTTAAGACGTAGTAGACTTGTAGCACCTATACTATCTTAATCTCGCTTATTTGTCCTTGTCCAGAGGAAACTAAGAGAGGAGCTAACTAAGCCGCGGGTTTCATCTCAATGTTTTTTCACCGTAAGAGCAAATTATTTTCCCGGTTTTATTTTTATTTATCTTACCTTGACGTTTCGACTATGTTACAATAGTCATGATCGCGAGGAGACTGGACTAAAATAATAAATAAAAATAACTACTACTGGAATAATTACTATGAATACAAATCGTGTGAGTTTAAAAAGTTTATTTGTAAGAGCAATGTTAATTCGTGCACGGCCGGTCGGGATTCGATCTCATGACCTTCGGAACTAAAGTCGATCTTTTTACCACTAGGCCGCTTTCTATGAATGAATATATTAATTCCTAGGCTTCAAAACAACTTTGTGAATGATCTGATCTGAGGCTTAATTTAAAATCAGATATTAATACGGAATATTTAATCATTAGAAACTAACGTTGTTAACCTAATACAATTTAAAAAAAAATGAAAAGATTCCAATATTATGGAACAAAAATGGTTCACATAGACATTTAATTAGTAACTTGAATAACAATTTCGAAAAAACGTAAATATTCAAAAATTGAAGAACAATTATAATGTTCTTAGACGTAAAACACCTCCTTTCGTATTACAACGCTCTCGTCGGAACACATTGTATAGCCTATGTTCTGTCGGGGCTAATCTGTCTCTGTATTTAAGCAGGGAGATGTGAATACAGCTGATAGAGAATTCCCTTTGGTTGGTGGTCGGTAACCGCGCCGCGGAAAAGGCTGGTTTGTACTCTGGTACAAGTCTCAAGTTTTATGCTGTTATTTAGAACAGGCTATTTTTTATGTTTATTCTTGACCTGATAACGTCTCATAAATCGATGACATTGTACTGCACTCACAAAATATGTGACGTCACTCCCACATTACGGGAACGTGAGCGTTATTGACAAACCATCAATGTTTTCTTATGACGTTATTACGTAAAATTATCGTCCGTAAATCGATTTTTATTACTCTAAAAATTGATTGTTTTAAACTCAGGGCTAAGGGAAATAAAAAAATAAGTTTTGAGTTTTTATATCTAAAGAAACATTTTTAACACAGTCGGCAACAAAATTACCGACCCACCGTAGAGCTCCAAAACTGCTATTATTATTTATTAATTTCAACTCAAGCAAAATTGTATAAAAATGCATAGGTGCCTAACAATGTAAGACCTAATTCTCGCCAACCGCCTGGCCTTTGTGATTGCCTACTGAGCGCATGCACGACTCTACCACAGATATGAACGATGTGCAATTATGAAGTTCAGACCATAGTGGCTTGGAGAGTTATCATGTAGCAAAGCCAAGAATCGAATCTGATAATTTTGCAAAAAAGAAATTGCATATGTTTTTGTACCAATTGATGATGTTGCTAATAGCGATTTATTTCTGGAAACAAATATAGTAGGGCAAATGGAAGGAACTTCATTCTATTTATAGTTATAACTTCGAGTTTTGGCGGGAACGAGTTAACAACATGTCGTGCTACAGTTTTATTTTCATGAAACTTAGTTGTAACCCGAGTTGAATTGTATAATTCTGGTGGAATATTATTAAATTTAGTTCTGTTAAAGTGCACAAGTGTAGTGAAAGTAAAAATCAGTGTCAAACAAAAAGTTTTCTCGTTGCCTCCAAATCTCCTATTAAGGTTATGGTAAATTTACCACCGCTTTACTATAGCCCCTGACTTGATGGACTATGACGACTTTGATTGACTGTTTTGAAACACTTTAGGCCCGATTTATGAAAAATCGGGTTATAATTTGATGCAAAATATAACTTGACACTGGCTAAATGCACAAGCCGTGCGAAGCCATAGTTAATAGAAGAAGTTATAACTTCAAATTTGTGAATCATCTTTCGGTGTCTCAGGTTGAAACTGAAACAGTCTGGCTATTAGCAACATTATATGCGAAGAATTATAAATGATTTTTTAGTGAATAAGTTTGATTTATATGTTTGTAACTTTTGCTGTTTGTCTTCTGAAAACAAAAAAACGTGTGGCACTTCGGGACTTTCGCGATAAAGCTATTGCATCGTGTGAGCTTCGTACAGTCGTACCATATACATCCACGATAAGCGAAAGCTCGGCCCAGCTACAATGTAGGCGGAGGGGGGCTGTTAGGTTTTATTTTCGTTACGGAATTTCTTGATTCGGTCGCCGCGCTCAAAGCCCGTGATAAAAGCAATGCAATAGCTTAAAAATAAAAAATATCGATTGGTACAAAAATATAGGCAATATTTTTTTACTTGTACCACGCCCGAAGCTGTGTTATACTTCTCTCGGGATGTTGTATTTGAGATAATGTGGTTTATACATTAGAGGAACGTGTGCAGGTGTAAACATTGATTTACTATAGATACTATTTCAAGATCTCAATACTTATGCCGTCTTGTTGCCTCCATTTTTTCCTTTACACCACCAAGGGGCTTGACAAGTAGGGGTGGAATCATCTCTTTTTTGCCTAATTTTGGATAAGTTTAGAAACGATAAGGAATTTTCGTCTAAGTATACCAAAATAAGAAAGGGACTCACCTACAAGCGTGTACGAAATAAGCCAAATGTCAAAAAAAACAGTTGTTTTTATACGATTTTGCTTAGTATTACACAAAATAGTTCCAAGAAAGGATTGAAAATATAATTGGCAGCTTGTATTATTGCAATATCTTTAAACAAAAATTAAATTTAGAAAATAAAACCCTCGACTTTTAGCCCCCATAGCTTTCAGATAGCGTAACCGATTTCGATCACACATAGTTAAGAATACTCCCAACTAATTCATCCTTCAAACAAAAGAAACGAAATCAAAATCGGTTTAGCCGTTCGGGAGCTACGATGCCATAGACAGACACACACACAAAGATACGCCAAACTTATAACACCCCGTCGTTTTTGCGTCTGGGGTTAAAAACTAAATAAAGTTAATATTTCCGTCGAGGACCATCTAATATAAATATTTGTTGGATCATTAACGAAAAGTTTAAGTTTCATTTCTATCGATCCATCTTTTTCTAATCGTCTTTCAGTTCCGAAAAAAATGGAGTCTTTTGTGAACATTTACTGGATTTTTCTGATTAAATAAACGGCTTAAAGCGTGTATTATGTGTGTGTGAGGTCGAACCGTTCAAAATCGTTCGAAATGGAACTTACTTCATCTTAACTTGTATTCAACAAGAACTAACAAAGACAACTGAGATAGATAAGACTGAACATCGTCTATCTATCTATCTGAATGCACAGTGAAAGGGAATCCTTAGTTAGCTCTGATGCACCAGTCACTGACTGTCCATTTCCAATTGATTTAATCCATTGATTTGATAAAGCTTATACCACAAATCCACCATTTAGACTTTTATTTTGTTTTATCTTTTTTAAATAAATAGTACCAAATAGATTTTTATTAAATTGTAAATAGAATAATTAAATTGCAAGACAATTTACAATTAAAAATAACATGATAAATATTAATACAAGAAAAATAAAAACAGGTACTCAAATAGTTATATTTACTAATTAAAACATTGAAATATAAGACTTATATATAAAAAAAACAAACAGACTCCCCGACTAAAAGTTTCCGGTGCAAAATGCCGTTTTCAAAGTCCTAGCTTTGACTGACTCACAGAATTGTCTGACTTACTGACTGATTTACTAATTAACTGACTAACTATCACAACACACCTCAAACCAATAAACAGATCGGGTTATGATTGTATACAGATAGTTATGACGTAGGCACTAGGCATCCGCTAAGAAAGCATTTTGGAAAATTCAACTCCAACGCGGATATAAATAAATATTACAGGACATTCCACACATCGCTATCTAGCCCCAAGCTAAATAACTACACTTGTGTTATAGGTGCTAGACAACGGATATACTACGTATATACTTTTTTTTGTAAATATATACTTATAATACATAGAAAAAACCAGACCACAGACAAATTTCGAAGCATAAATACTTGCCTGAGGCGGGAATCGAATCCGCAACCCTGTGTTTGGCAGTCCGACATGTTGACCATTGTGCCAACTGGGTCGTCACCGTCGTGGAAAAGGTCGCGGGTGGAAGCTAGTCATTAAATGTAGGTAGATTCAATGAAGCCTATTTGGAACAAATTTTTAGAAATTTGAGCTTTGAAGGGAGTACAGTGCTTACGCACGTGAAACCGCGAAGTGCAGTTAGTCATAATCATCTTTAGAATTTTTCACAAATATGCATAAAGAAATTATTAAACTGATTTGTATACTGTGCAAGTCTTATGTATAACGGAATAAGGATTAATTGTCCATAGCTTTGTAGTTTCAAGATACAAGGTCCCGACTTCATCGTTCCTATAACTGAACTGAAGCTAATCTTTAGATCTTTACGGAGCTTAGGTATCGTGTCAGATTTCTCTCATGTTAGATTAATGTGCAGTCAGTTCAGTGTATTTCATCTTAAGGTGAAAGGGTACCGGCGCTCTCTCCATACAAATGTAGTCGACTGTTTCCTCCCTGGATAATGACACTAGAGCAAATATGTTTGTGGAATAAAACCTATAACTACCATGACTATGCCCCTATGCACTCAACCTAACTTAGTTTTTAAAACGTTTCAATGTGATTTCACAAATTGTATAATTCCTAATGAATGTAGAATTTTGATTCACACACTCACAATATTTTACATGTAGGTATAATATTAGAAGATTTAGGTCAGAACCTTTCAAAGTTAAGCCCTACGAACCCCTGATATCTGACTAGAATCTAAGTAAGTATTATTCTCGTATCTTTTGTCTAAATGGCCCACTTTACTTTTCAAATAAAGTGTAGGTAGTTTTCTATTAACAATACCTAAAGTTCTTGCCGGCATTCCTCTCCGAGAACGCACCTCCACCCCACAAAGTGTCACCTTTTTTAATTTAAAAATTCCCGCTAAAAAAACTAATTTTCGCGCCGAAAAGTCCATATTCTAAGCAAAAAAGATGAAGGAGATAAGGCCTTGTTCACATCCCTTAGGCCTATCGCATAATTGAAATACATAGGTAAATGTATATTGGAAAATTGAATCTATAAGTATAAGAGTAAAAGTGCGTATAACTTGGGGAGTTATAAGTCGCGAGTGAACCGGTTTCTTTTAGGAAAGCGACTACATTTTAGCCGTGTTTAAACCGCTTTGTCACCTAACAGATATGTTAGTGGTTGAATGCTGACCTATAATTATTAAAAAAAAGAGAAAAAGATGTATCACAAAATCTCTGAAACTACTTGAAGAGCTACGAGTCTGAAACTTCGCATGGGGGTCCCTTTTAAGACAAAGGGAGCATTAAGATAGGATTTTTGGGAATAAGACCTCTAAAGAGGTAAAAAAAGGGTGTGTTCTGTGTTTAAAGAAAAATGATATCATTTTTAAAGAGACACTAACGCAAGTAAAGCCACGGGTTGCAGCTAGTGTAACATAAAACTCAACGCATTTTATACTCAATACCTTCTTGATATTGGGTAATAATACCTGCATAAAAATTAAATTAAAAAACAAAACATAGGTTTATGTTGTCTTCAGAATAAAAACAAAAAAATTGCAAAAAAAAAATCTTGGTATGCTACAGTACAGTGGGCGTAGACATTTAGCTGTACAAATTTGAATACAAAGTGGTGTATTTTTGTGTGGAATTTTTGAGAGGTTTTTTCGTTGCCTGCTGGGGTTTAAAGTAAAGATTTACTTACTTAGGCGATGTTCTGTGCTTTTTGGATTTAGGAGTAGAAAATTGAAATTATGTTGAATGAAGAAATTTTTTTCGAACTAAGTACCCACCAAATAATTGGCAAGTTTTTCGTAAAAATGTAAAAAAAGATGAAATTAATCATTATTTTGAATGAAAACTGAAAACTATTGAATTAAGCTGGCCACTAGTTAGGTACTAGGCAATCACATTCAAATTACGTACCAAATAATTAAAGTAAAAAATATTTAAATATATAACTAAGTATATGTTTAATAATATCTTCTTAAATATAGGTATCTTAAATAGATAAAAATATATAACTTAAGAATGGCTGGACTGATTAAAGTTTAAATGGTGAGAAAATATGATCAGGACTTTCGCAGGATAAACCGCGGGGCGCAGTTAGCTAATTATAATTAACGAAAAATCATAAAAGATTACTTCAGACTCCATCAATTTCAAAATGTCTTTAATTCTCAACGAAAATTTCAAAACGTCTTAAGTAACTAATTAAGTATTCCAAGACATTGTTTATCTTAACTCCGCCTTAAATTATGGGGAAACAAAATTTGGGTAAAGTTTGGGACACACTGGGTACATGTATAAAATTAGAATTTATAAATAATTTATGTGAAGGACTGGATGAAGTGTACAAGTTTCGTGTTTAGATTTAGGGTACTTGTATTAATTAGGTACTCGTACCTATCTATATGGTAATTTTGTATTTTATTACTAACTAAAACTACTTCGCACAAAAATGAGGTATAATAGAATGAAATTAAATAATAATTTTATTGTTGTCAAATTTTAAAACTAAAACATTTAGATTTTTAAGTATTTTTCGAAAACTTAATTTTTTTTTTATTAATTTGAATTTTTGCACGACAACAGTCAGTGACGTTCTCGTTCATGCTTTGAAGTTTCATTGCATGAAAGTTTTGTATTTTACCGGTAAATTGTACTGCAGCTAATTTATTGTTAAGTCACAATCATGGCCGCCGTGTTTCGTGTTTTGTAATCAAAAGACAATAAGAAATCGCATTTTAGAAATTTAAATATTTGCAATTTTTATTTTTATTAAATAAAATATGTTAAACGATTAGCACCTACCTTTTTTTGGCCTGGGGAAACCCGGTCGGGTACCACTCCGTTGTTGGGGCCAAATTACCATTTCCCACCTAATAATATGTTATCGTACACGATATTATTAAGCAATTAAGAAAATAATAATATTGCAGGACAATCCACACAGCGCCATCTAGCTCTAAGCTAAGCAACTAGGCTTGTGTAATGGTAGATGACGGACAGAAAATTTAAAAAACTTTTGATAAGTACTTAATACTTTTACTTTTTATTATAAACAATTTTTCTAACGTCTAAGCTCCTAGTGTACCCCTAACCTAAACTGTGACGAACAAAAAACATCACCGCAAAGAATATTAAGCAGCTTTACCACTGATTTGCCGTATAAATTATTATGTAAGTAAATATAATTAGTATAATACCTATATAAGTCCTTATCATTATAAACAGTGTGTATCAAATACCCTGTAATCTCTAGGTACCTACTTAGAGGTAACCCCAAGACATTAAGCAAAAAAAAATCAAACATTGTTGGGAGCGAGCCCTTCGGTAAATAAATTGTATTGTCACATTTTGAAAATTCCCACAATTTTGGAAAAATTAAGGTAAAAAATTAAGATTTTTTTATTTATTTTTAAGTGTGTACTTGTACCTAAGAGGGATTAAATATTTGTTTTAAGGCGGTAATCGAACGCGCAACCTTGTATTCGCACACATACACACGTATATAAACTAATAGAGTAAACCAATCTCCTTAATCCAATTCAATTATCATTGCATTAAATCTATAGTAGATACTCAACAGATGCAATATGTAGTAGAATATCCAGCAGCATGCCGATGCCGGGCCATAAACTATGATTAGCGGTGCATTAGGAGTAATGGGTTGCTTTAGGAGTTAACCACTTAGTTTATTTTAGTACCTTATATATAGCTCAGGAAGTTTTTGTGCTTATCGCAATCACACGGATTAGCGACCCGATCTCCGAGCGACACATCTTTAAGGTTTACACTTTCTGCGATTTTTACATAACCTTAATTTTTTTTACTAAAAAATCGAATTTCTGAACGTCATAGAAAGAAAGTTGTTTGCCTAGGCGTTTGTAACAACCCCCTATCGTATTAGAAGCTTTCGTCGAAACACATTGTAAAGTAGAAAAATCGGTTCATCCGTTCGGACTACGTTGCCACAGATACACACACACATAGACACGTAAAACTAATAACACTCCTCTTTTTGCGTCGGGTGTTAAAAAAGGGGAAGAAGAAGAATTATACATTCGAAGTCAACCTTTAAGTTAACCTCTAACCTACATTTTCATCAATTTCCAGTCGGCCCAGTAATCCCTAAACAAGGTTAAAACATATTTTATGTTTATAACACGTAAGGCTTGGTTCACCCGAATCCAAGGGACATTAAAATACCTGTCACATTAGACCGTAGAGATAAAATACTTATAGCTTTATAGAGAGTACGCCAGATCCCTTTCTATAAATACCATTGCAAGATATTCTACGTAGCGCCATCTAGGCCAAAGCTAAGCAACTAATTTCATAAATTTGGCAATCGCAATCTACAATGTTAAAAATATAGGAGCAACTCATAGCGCTCTTATATTTTTAGCGATTGACAGCCATTGACAGCGTAAAAACTTAGACCAATAAAATGGCAAATCGGTCGTGACAAATGTTAAAACATGAGAATGTCAAAACGGCACCTTTTGATAGTGTTGCGAATGTGTTACTCCTCTATTTTAGCGACTGACAGCCACTGCTGACAAATGCTGTGAAAATATGACAATGGGACCCCTTGCTAACGCCCTAATGCCCTAATAAAAGCAAAGGGAAATTCTCTAATACACTCTATGTACTGTAAATATTTAACTCTAGGACATGGACCCTTGTTGGACGTTCAAGAATTTGTTTATTGCGAGCCCGCCGTTGCTGTCCGGCGAAATTACTCGTTACTTATTGTTTTTTTTCTTTTAAGGCTTTTACACGTGCTGTTCAGATTCTTTACCTACCGAATGTGAAAAAGTACCTACTAGGTTTTCCTACATATTTTCTTAGATATTAAGTACCTATCCTTACCTATTTTGTACTAGCAGCGCCTCGCCGCGGTTTCGTGGTGTAAGTTCTGATCCCTCAGTGGCAAAGTTATTTCATATCAAATTTCATCAATCGGTTCAGTGTCTGGCTTCAGTGTCTGGATGTTGCAAAAATAATAATAATAAAAAGATACAAAATCCTTGCACCTTTTTGTATTATTATATTTTCATATTTTTTTGAAATTTAACTTTTAATCCCGACTTATCTTTGATTGAGACTTTGCTTTGTTATCTATTATTAACAACACCACCCCCTCCTAGTTATCCCCACAGAGTAGCAGCTTAACCCTCGTGGGGGTAATTATCCCCAGGTTAGGAACCGTGGCTTAAAAGCAATCATTCTTTTTTTTTTAAACGAAGGTTAGCTCTGTAATTTACTTTTTATTTTTGACGTGATAAATCGTTGAACACCGTACTGCACTCACAAAAAAATGTCATGTTACGGTTTAGGCGAGAACGCGAAACAAGCGATAGAGACGCACGATCGGCCTCAGAGTCGGAGTATGATGACTTTATAGACGACCAATTTTGACGTGATAACGTCTTATAAATCAATGAACAGCATACTGCACTCACAAAACAGTGTCATGTTACGGTCACATTTTTCATCAATGTTTATTTTTTTATTAGCAATACGTTGCTAAAAATAACAAATTATAGGAGCAAATTCAAGTTTATTTATTCAAGAAATAAAATTGGCCGGGGAGCGTAGTGGTTATCAGTCGCACGGAAAGAGAGAAGTCGTGAGTTCAATTATTACCGCAAAATTTTACACTAGCGGTATTTATTTGAAAAAAGTCTTAAACAAACTAAGTTGCTTACGTGTTTTGATATTCAGTTAGTAAATTAATAAGAACTCATAAGCCTATAAGCTAATGGTCGTATACGGAACCGTTAATGGTTTTCAGATAAACCCAACGAACCCAAAAATATCCTCGAAATGTTTAAGTAGAATGTGTCCCAAATGTGTTTTAGTAGCAATGACGTGATATTATCTCTTACCTGCCGATTACCACAGACGTACAAATATTAGGAATTGTTTTTAATTAAGGCACCTGTGGGTAATAAGCGCCACCAAAAGGTTTTTTAAAAACCTAGATATTAGTGACCAAATATCAAGAAAATCAACAATTGAAATGTTTTTCAGATTCAAAATAATACAAATATTTATCCAATGATCTGTTTTTAAGTACATTATGCTATTTTTACAAAATAATATATACTTAGTTTTTATTTAAGGTGGCTGATGGCCCTTATTACTTATTTATTTCCTATTGTTGTAAAAGGTTAATTTTAAACAATATTTTTTTAAAAACAGTAATGAAATAAAGATCTTATTAAAAGAAAACAAATTGTGCGTTCCTATTAAAACATGAAAAAAATAACTTCTTTTTCGCAATCGGATAAAAATAAAAATAGCAAACACGCTAAAGTTCGCCAAGACTTCGCGCCACGCAGGCACAAAAGGCCATCGATATTTTGTTTATTTTTTAAAACACGCGGGTCAGGCAAAAACGTTTGAAGTACGAAAATAGCTGGCGATTGATAGCCAGCAGAATAGGTGAATGTCGAGTCTTTTTTAGCTGTTACAACTATTTTTAAAAGCCTCGTAGGACGCAGAAATAAAGGTGGTTTAATGTTTGGCACCTGTCTATGTAGAATTTTTTAGGTATTGGTCTGTAGAGACCTGTAAAGGAGTTAGTTTTCATAAGTTCAGTTTATAAATCCTTTTTAGGTTTCAGTACGCAAAGGGTAAAAACGGGACCTTATTACTAAGACTCCACTATCCTTCTGTCTGTCTCAAGGCAGAATCTCATGAATCGTAATAGCTAGACAGTTGAAATTTTCACAGATGCTGCACCTATTTTGGTTACCGATATAACAACAAATACTAAATACCTCAATTGTTAAATTATAGTAAGTAGTTTTGAAGTTTGGTGGGAACAGATGAATGCACATATATACATACAGTCAAACACATAACCCTCCTTTTTGGCTTCCCCGTAGTCAGGTAAAAATTGAATATGGTACGGAATCTTTCTTGCGCAAGTCTGACTCGCACTTGTTTGTATTTACTTACCTATTTTTAAGTAATGAATTTTCCAGACGTAAATAAAAATAAGGTTGTCTTGTCTGTCACCAGGCTGTATCTCATGAACCTTGATAGCTATACCTACAATTGAAATTTTCTAATATGATGTTATTTCTCTTGCGGCTATAACTACAAATACTAAAAATAGAATATACTTAATGTTACGGACCCCTTCGTGCGTAAGTCCGACTAGCACTTAACAGGTTTTTTTATCCCGATATATCCACAGAATCAGGACATTAGGTACTTACGACTATAATAATAAATAAATAAATATTGCAGGAAATTCCACACATCGCCGTCTAGCCCCAAGCTAAGTAACTACACTTGTGTTATGGGTGCTAGACAACGGATATACAACTTATATACTTTTCTTTTGTAAATATATACTTATAATACAAAGAAACAACCAGACCACAGACTAATATCTAAGCATGAATACTTGTCTGAGGCGGGAATCGAAGCCGCAACCCTGTGTTTGGCAGTCCGGCATGGTGACCATTGTGCCAACTGTGTCGTCAAACGACTAAAACCGTGGTACAATCAAACGATGTAACTATTCAATTAAATGCCATGACATCTCTACCGGCGTATAGTTCTACGAGTTCCGGTTGTAAAATGGATGTTTGATATGTATTGTTCTCACCCCTATTTGATACAAACCGGTGTGTATGAATTAACATTGTTTCGTGCTAGACTCGTTAGGGCACTTTACACGGGCGATTTGTTCAATCGGCCGATAGTAGGTTGTCTAGATCAGCGGTCGGCAAACTTATGGCAGGCAAGGGCCACAATGTGATAAAATAAACTAAAGGCAGGCTGCACTAAGCTAGTGTCGCCGATCGATAGTCAACTATCGCTGAGTAATCGATAGTTCATTAAAAACCGATAGTATCGATAGCTCAAAACGAGGCAATACTATCGATAGTCTATTCTTCGCGAGCAACAATACTATCGGTAGTATCGATAGTTTATTCTTCGCGAGAAACAATACTATCGGTAGTATCCATAGTTTATTCTTTGCGAGCAACAATACTATCGATAATTTATTCTTCGCAAGCAACAATACTATCGGTAGTATCGATAGTTTATTCTTCGCGAGAAACAATACTATCGGTAGTATCCATAGTTTATTCTTTGCGAGCAACAATACTATCGATAATTTATTCTTCGCAAGCAACAATACTATCGATAGTATCGATAGTTTATTCTTCGGAAGCAACAATAGTATCGTTAGATTATTCTTCAAGAGCAACAATAATATTGACACTATCGATAGTATTGCCACGTTTTGTGCTATCGATAGAATCGATACTATTGATAGGCCAATCGATAGTATAGGCTGTTTCAGATGAAAACTATCGCGCGACTAAAAGTTGCCCGTCTGTATCCTACAATAAAATTGCAGGTAGTTAAACCCATGACTTTGCCTGAATGTTAATTATGAGACCTTAATGTTAATTAGCTTTCAGGTACAAACTTTATATTGTTTATGAAATAGTGGAGGATAGTGGCGAGGGAATATTCCAAAATAAAACTATCTATATATATATATAATAAGGTACCTGCGGGTTATATGAGCCACCAGTCATGTTAATAAAAGACTAAATATTTCGTAAAAATAGGAATAACTACTTAAAAACAGGTCATTTTAGATCAATCCTACTAATTTTATAAATGTGAAAGTTTGTATGTGTGTGTATGTTTGTTACTTATCTTAGATTGAAAGTCCAATATTATTATGAAAGCTTATGCGGGTGAAGCCGCAAAGCACCGGTAGTCGTCCAATAATTATAAAAGCACCCTTTGGTTATTTCCATTACACACGCTATCCAATCATCTAAATGACAAAATCACATTAAATTAAACCCTTTTGGCTACTCAAAGCTCTACGAAAGCCCTCGTATAATTAACAAAATAATCGAATGAAGCTTCAAAAAAGCGAATCTGCATAGATATAGGTTGGTAGAACTCTAATCAAGGAATAATTACAATGTTATCAATATTCTCGAATACTTACCTAACCTTCGAAATTGGGTTAGTATTTTTTTGTCAAATTATTGAAAGACTGCCTAAATATCGGCATTGACCAGAAGGCCAATTCACGTAAATAACGTTGTTTAAATTATATTGAAATATCATTTCGATTGCAAAAAATACCCGCAAAATTGCTCAAAATACCTTCAAAGTAAGCTTTTGGTGTTGTAAAGGTTTAATTGTATAATTTATTTATAACTATTTACTTGTCATTAAATCAATACATATTATAATTATAGCTTTTGGTTACATAGTAATTATTTTCCCGGGTCTTCATCGCGTATTTTTTATTTTTCTTACCTCGACGTTTCGACTATGTTACAATAGTCATGGTCGCGAAGATAGTCGAAAAAGTTTATTAGCTTTTGTATTCTCAAGAATATTATTTGTAATCGAAATGCAATTTCATTACTATTGCAATATCATTTCTTGAATTGACCTTCAGGGTATGTGGGATGAAAGGGATAGACAGTAGTCAACTCAGTAGCTACTCTATTTGGTGACCTAGGGTAGCCTAGTGGCCGGAAGTAGCGGTGGAAATTCTGCGGTATAGCTTACTATCATACTTCGTCATACCTTAGCGATTTGAACTCATGGATGTGACTTTAATTGCTCTATTTTAAATAATACCTTTAAATATTTGTAATATATAAAATGCTTTGTCCTGAACTACTGACTGACTGACTGACGGATCAACGCACAGCCTAAACCGCTGATCGTAGAGACCTGAAACTTGGAGGGTGTGTTCTTTGTGTGACGTAAACATCGGATAAGAAAGGATTTTCCGAAATTCTTCTCCAAAGGGGGTGAAAAGGGGGGGCAAAGTTTGTATGGGACAACATGATTTCTTGGTCCATATTCAACTAATACACCGACGAAGTCGCGGGCATGAGCTAGTTTGTAATATTGACTTAATTAGTTACTTTTTAAGACGCTTCCAAGCTTTGATTTCGTGCAAATTGTATGATTCCAATTGAATAAAGAGTTCATTTGAGTTTTGATTAGCCATGGATACGTAGTCAGCGATGTCCCCATGGCGTCCCGTTGAGGTAGGCCCCTTTCTCGAGAGGAATAAAACTGGACTAAATAAGATCACTCAATTTTCTGTCTGTCTCTCTCTCAAGACTCTTTTTCTCAATAAGTTTAAAATAACTAATAATAAGTTCTATGGTCCTTAAAAAACCTATCACCTTCCTGAAATTCTTGTCAATCCAAAAGTTACCTGGAAGAGATCGCTTTGAGTGAGAATACCGCCTTTTTGTAACACTTAGATAATCTCTAAATAGCTGTCGTTGACCGCGCACCAAACAGCCTTAACAGACAATAAATAATTGAGAAAATCGACGCAGTTTCTCTTCTATTCTTCGCTTCTAACTCTACAAATCCCAGATTTTTTTTTGTTTAAGTGTCCGTAATTACAATACCCTGATAAAACGTAATAACCCTCTTAATTCACAATATTTTAATTCATTTTTGAAACGGATTTGGGATTCATTGAATATTTACGAATATAATACGGTAATGGTGTTTTTCAGGACGATGGGCAAAGGGTAGGGGAACTCGCAGACGATAGACATTTTCGCCAATTATTATAAAAAAGAGCGGTGTTGGCTTAATAGTAGATACCTCGAATTTAATTCTGAAAATCGTGGGTTCATATCCCGGCCGGCCGTGCACCACTTAAACATTTAGTTTGGTTAATCTGCAAATTCCATACCAACAGTGAGTATGTATTATATTATGCAAACGTTAGGTTGACTATCTTTTTCCGTCACAACTTTTGGGTAAGCAGGTAAACCGATGTCAGTAATTTGTACTGGTCTGATTAATTA
Organism: Idaea straminata; assembly: GCA_951213275.1. NCBI lineage: Eukaryota > Metazoa > Arthropoda > Insecta > Lepidoptera > Geometridae > Idaea > Idaea straminata. Next base: position 10,317,026 of record OX577867.1, on the reverse strand, counting down.
ATTATAGTTAAGTTAAAATAGAGATTATGTATTTTATTGGTATGGAATTTGTCTATACTTAACAAGAGGTTTGACATATTTTAAAAGTAGGCATCTATCGGCCGACATAAAGTTTGTGTCTTACGGAAGCTGCAGAATGAAATATGATCCAAGATACCTACTCGAAATTAGAAAGCAATTTTATCGCTGTATTAAGTACTGTCGGCAACAGAAGGAAATTAACAAAATCAGAGGGAAAGAGAGGGAGAATTGATGAAAAATAAAGTTACCAAGCATAATGGGTTGAAGCGTTATGATAGACATGTAATGCCTGTGCTAGCCTTTTTAGTTGTTTTATATGAATAAACTAGCTTTTGCCCGCGACTTCGTCCGCGTAAAAGTCTAAAATAGACCAAGGAATCACGTTGTCTCATACAAATCTGCCAATCTTTTTCTTGTACTTTTTCTTAGGGGTAGAATTTCGGAAAATCCGTTTTATCGGATGCCTACGTCATACAAAAAACACAATCTCCAAGTTTTAGGTCTCTACGATCAACGGTTTAGGCTGTGCGTTGATCCGTCAGTCAGTCAGTCGTTCAGGACAAAGCATTTTATATGTATAGATAAAATAAGCCTTTATTTCTGTATTAATATTTATAAACTAAGTATAATAAGTTTATATTATTATCTTATCCATATACGATCAGTTCCATAAACAGCTTGTCCTTCGACATAGGCCTCCTCTAAAGTTTTTCATTTCTCTCTTTCTCTACCCATTCTCATCCACTCTGGGCCAGCCACTTTTTTAGGGTCATCTTCCCAACGTTTAATTTGTTTCCTTTTACTTCTTTTCCCATCTTTAGGGTACCACTCTATTACCGTTTGAGTCCACTTCTTGTTTGCCTCCCTTACCATAATATTATGTCCTGTCCATTTCCATTAGAGAATTTAACATGTGTTTTTTTGCGTTTTTAAATTTAGTTTCCTAATCTTACTTTATCTTTCCTCTTTACACCAATAACACTTCTCTCGATCCCATTTTGACTTACATTTATTTTATTAATTCGTTTTTCTGTCAATGCCCATGTTTGACAAGACATAATCATAAGTGAGATATTATGGTAAAATATTGTAATAATACTTAATTTCTAATAACTTTTTCAGATCAACATCTGAACATGTAAAGGTCAAATATTATTAGTCCAAAATATTTGACCTTTACATGTAATCCAAATGATTTGGACAGCGCCAGTAATCCATGGTATTCAGAGCGTTGTAATGCCTGGAACATGTATTAGGTTTTTCCATAAGCTATACCAGCCTTTCAGCTTAGTCAACTGTGTCCAGAGAAAAGAACTTTCAATACGTCTGGAGCCAACTAAGCTGCGGGTTTCATCACGATGTTTTCCTTCACCGTAACGGCAATGTTAAATTAAATGTTGGATTGGACCAAAGGGCTGGGTACTACTTTGCAGCTCATTTGGTCAAAACATACATTTCTTTTTTGCAGTTGGTTAAAAATACTGCTATTGTTAGGTCGGGGATTCAAATCTCACCAGGGAATTTTTTTATTAGATTTTTTTTAATTTCGTAGACTTTACTTCTGTTGCTGACCGTACTTAATAGTACAGAGGAGACCCTTTTCAAATTAAGTCTTATTTTGTCCCTTTTTATAATACGGTGATTAATAGAGACCAAGATTATTAAAGAAAATGAACTCGGAAAGAATTTAAAACCCAAATTGCACTAAGGTCAAGATTAGTGTCAAGATGTCAGAGAAATTAACACTAAAAATTGCAGAAGTTCTGCCCACTGAACAACTGGGACAAAATCATCTTAATAGTTCGATTGTCTCTCTCGAAAGAAGTACTGGGACAAAATAGTTGCAACAGTCCGGTGACCGAACTAGCAACAGAACTTCTGGGACGAAGAAACCAAATGTCTAAGACCATAAATACTCACTAATACGTTAGATTGCGCGAGTAAACAACTCATGGTAGGGCTGTAGGGGTTACAGTAGTCAAAGATCCTTATTGATAGTCTATAGATAATAAACCTCCATTGTGCAAACTCCATAAAAGACTATCCTAACTTATTATTATAGGGGTATTTCTCTGATACAAGGGTAGTAAATTGTATAATCATTCCACAGAGTTACCCTTACCGAGTGTGACGCTTCTAAAAAAACTTTTTATGGGACTCCTTGGTGATGATATTTACACGTTTTTTATGACTTCAACTGTTTTATAGACGGATAAATATAAATACAGAGTTCTGACTTGATTTTTTTGTACTATAACGTGAGTGGAATTTAAATAATCAGTAAATATACATAAAAATATATTTATAGGGTGCCTGCGGGTAATAACCTTGATATTAGTGACAAAAAACAAGAAATTAAACTATTTTTTTTTCACATTAACAAATATTTATGTAATGATCTGATTTTAAGTAGTTTTCCCTATTTGTACTAAATATTCATTTTTTAATTAAGGTGGCAGGTGGCCCTCTTTTCCCGCAGGTACCTTATACCTACATCATTAAATGACAAATCGATAACCTCCTACTTTTTTGAAGTCAGTTAAACATAAAAATCTTTAATTTCTAAATATTCACAGAAGGTATATTGAACATTATCATTTTTCCACCGTAACTCAGTTTTTATCGCACTGGAGTCATAGGTTCAAATCCCGCTTGTGCTGGGCCAAGCCTACTCGATCTAATACATATTTTGCATAAATTGAAGTTGTTAAAAATTTAAGTGCGTTAATTATTGGCTCTTGCGCGGTGAAGGAAAACATCGTGATGAAACCCGCGGCTTAGTTGGTTTCAGACGTATTGACAAGTTCTTTCCTCCAGATACGGTCGACTAAGCTAACAAGGTAGTAAGTATAGGTGATCGGCAAGCCTACTCCATCCCTCCACAAGGACGTTGTAATTTTTTTTGTTAACTGTACCTTTATGGTGCCTGTAATTTAGGACAAAACACAACTTCAACGGTGATATGGGACAAACTAAAGGTGAAGAAATGCTTTGAATTATCATACACTTCGAAACACGATTAGAGTGATTTGCCTCGATAGAAAAAAATGTGAAAATCCTAAATATCGTCATTTTTTTGAGGGGTTTTCATTTTTTTTTATTTAAAGAAAAAACAAGTACAAAATTTATATATTTATAAATTTTATATCAAATCCCATAAGGTAATACAGATGGTTTTTCACTAAAATAGATGTTAGTCTTTTAAATACATAAAACAGTTAAAACGGCCATTTCGCGGCGCGCGGGGGAAAGGGATAGAGTCATAGCGCGGTGCGCGCTTGGGAATGGGATAGGGGTTTTCAGGCCCTGCTTCACCTTAAGAAATTGAAATAAATATATCTATTTATTTAAACATTAACTACATATTTATTTTAACATATTTTATTTTTTGTTTTATTTAAACATTTTTAATATATTTTTTTTAGTATAAACGAGGAAAAAATCTTCAAAAAGGGCCTCACTAAAGAGGTCCAGTTGTGTAAAAAACCCCTACATACAAATACGAACAAAACGCCCAATATTATTATTTTTGAACTAATTTATATTCGAATAGTGACGTAGGACATGACACATTCGAGTAAGGGCAAATAGGTCAGTCAGCACATTCAAAATGTATAATTTATGATATCCCAAAAATATCTTATATTGAAAAAAAGCTAACGTCTGATATGACGATAAAATGTGAATTTATTGTTACATATACTGCCATCGTATGTGAAACGTTATGGGGAAGAAATTCGAGACCAATGTGGCGGTTATTGAGGTATAAGCTGTTGTCCGCGGTTTCACCCGTGGAAATAACGGGTTAATGGAAGGAAAGAAATAAAGAAAAAAAATGGTTGTCTGTAAAGTCGGTTTACGGATGATAATTTTACGTGATAACGGCATAAGAAAACGATGAAAAAAAATGTTATTCCTTTATATTTTTTTTATTATTATTATTTGTTCTTTTCTATATTTGTTTTCTTTGAAGTCTTCTATTTGTCACTCGTCACCATAACATAAGCCCAGATGAGCGGTATTATTATTAAATACTCTATTTCCTAAGTTACCATGACGCATGATGTCACACAATATTACCGTGACACATTTATTTCATTTCATTTATTTATTATTTGACGACCCAGTTGGCACAATGGTCACCATGCCGGACTGCCAAACACAGGGTTGCGGGTTCGATTCCCGTCTCAGACAAGTATTTATGCTTAGATATTTGTCTGTGGTTTGGTTGTTTCTATGTATTATAAGTATATATTTACAAAAAAAAGTATATAAGTAGTATATCCGTTATCTACCACCCATAACACAAGTCTAGTTATTTAGCTTGGGGCTAGATGGCGATGTGTGGAATGTCCTGAAATATTTATTTATTTTTATTTATTTATTTTATTAAGAATATAGGTCACAAAATTTTAATAAAATATTAGACGTTATCAGGTCAAAAACAATGGTTGTCTGTAAAGTCGGTTTAGGGACGAAAATTTAACGTGATGACGGCATAAGAAAACGATGAAAAATCGAGTTTTTTTCCCGTGTTTTTTCCTCTATATGTGTTTTTTCCTTTTTTTCGGTTTATATTTTTTCTTTATATAAGTCTTCTATTCGTCACTCATCACCATAATACAAGCTCAGGTGAGCGATATTATTATTAAATCATTTGAAACAAACACGAGACGCGTGACGTTTACTATGACGCCCTCATGGTACCGGAACACAACACATGACGTCATATTTTTTGTTAATGCAGGTTTTCCATCAATTTATTAGACGTTATCACGTCAAAAAGAGGGAAACAACATCATCATATCAACATGTCCACTGCTGAACATAATATAACAAAGACTTCTAGAGCGTATCGTATGCTCCCTGCGTCCAACGACTTCCCGCCAACTGAAGTTTACAACCAGTGATGACTTATGGCACAAAGACGTGACCTTTTACTATGAGCCTTATAAAAAAAATTCAGAGTCGCTCAGCTTACTATGTAAAACAATGAACAACAGAAAATAAAAAGCTATTGCATCATGCGAGCTTCGTGCAGTCGTACCCTATACATACACGTTAAGCTAACGCTCGGCCGAGCTACATGGTAGGCGGAGTGGGGGGTGTTAGGTTTTATTTTCTTTACGGAATTTTTTAAATCGGTCGCCGCGCTCAAAGCCCGCGATAAAAGCTATGCAATAGCTTAAAAAAATCACAAATTCTTAATTAGGTTGTCTAAGAAGCCGTGTGAACCAAGATCTGCACTGCACCGCTACAGTGCTGGTCTGGTATTGGGTCTACGTTTGATCACCACCTCATTTGTGGTAAGTGACGATATGGTCTAAGATGCACGCCTCCAGGTGATTGCTCCTTTAGAACCAGGAGTCACATGTGGATCATTGAAATCGAATTTGTTAACGGCACATATATCCAGTAGTCCCCTTTTTGGGGGACCATCCAATCAAAAATCCCTGACGAAAAAAAAATATAATCGTCAAACCTGTTCCTTTTCTGTATCTGGTCATTTTTCTAGTTAGCCTTTTTTATACTTGGACGTTTTTCCGATTGGGCGCTTCCATACTTGAGTATTAATAAGCACCTGGACAATTTTCTTTTTATTTGTAATTAGTCGTGCAAATCTTCATCTACTCTGATTATAAAATACGACCCGTAGAGGAGTAACAAACACACACACAGAGAGATAAGTAAACCAGACTTGAAACAGACGCTTCACTCGCTCAGTCAATGATTACAAGGTAGACCTTTAGCAAAGGTCCGATGACATTAAATTAACAGTAAATTGGGTTGAGCCTACTTTCGTCCCTGTACGTACAAAAGTCATCATTCAACTGATAACTACCGCTCCTCGGTTATTAGTTGCTATAAACAACGGGACACCTGATACTATTGCTTAATATTTACATCACTACGTGGGGTATACTGAAAGTTTTGCGTAAATCATAAATAAAAAATAAATAAATATTGCAGGACTTCCACACATCGCCATCTAGCCCCAAGCTAAGTAACTAGACTTGTGTTATGGGTGCTAGACAACGGATATACTACTTATATACTTTTCTTTTGTAAATATATACTTATAATACATAGAAACATCCAGACCACAGACAAATATCTAAGCATAAATACAAGTCTGAGGCGGAAATCGAACCCGCAACCCTGTGTTTGGCAGTCTGGCATGGTGACTATTGTGCCAACTGGGTCGTCAAAACAAATTTTATGTATTGTAATAATTTACTTTTGTTCAAAGTCTTTTGGGCCTGCGACCCGCGCCTGAAAATGATTAAGTATTTTAGGGTTCCGTACCCAAAGGGTAAAATCGGGACCATTTTACTAAGACTACTATTACGTCTGTTTGTCTGTCACCAGGCCGTGTCTCACGATGAACCATGATAGCTAGACAGTTGACAATTGATGTATTTCTGTTACCGCTATACACAAAACAGAAAAAAACAATTAGGCTCCCATACAAGATGGTACGGAACTCATCGTGCGCCAGTCCGACTCGCACTTGGTCGGTTTTCATTAGTACCTATCCCGTAATAAGACCAATCGTAATATTGTTTTACAAAATCCATTAATATTACAACTAGAATGACATCTCTAATTTCATACTACCACCTTAATTGTAAATTGAATCAACGCAAAATGAACCTTCATTCAAAGTGGAATAGGTAGATTTTTGTCTACCCGAAGTTAAGAGGGCAAGACCGACAGTCACACCGTGAAGTGCTTTGTGTAAGTGATTGGTTCTCGAGGGTCGTACCTGGGGCCCGATTCTGGGTACGTTCAGATTACGTGGTGTAAAAATGTCTGTAGGAAAATAGGAAATCTCGAGGGCATGCTGTGCCTAAATCTTGAGGTTTACCACGAGTTGAACATTATCTTACTTCGAGTTGACCTTACTGAGTATTTTCAACGTATCTTTAAACATGGAATTGGCCAATACGCGAGCGGAGATGTGTCATATCTATTTTTTGACAAATATTTTGAAACTAAGCTTTAATAATAGAATCTTTTATCATTTTTCGAAAACAAATAAGTTCAACTACTCTCGAACCTATTTAAAGTCGAAAATCGTTTTTTGGGAAGTATGAGATGGTTTCAAACGATTCTAGGCACCTACTTTAGTTGAAGTTTAACTCTTACTAATTCATGAATTCATCAAACAAATATTATTAGAATAAGAACATTCCAACAGTAGTAATTTTAGAACTCTACGGTGGGTCTGCAATTATGCTGCTGACGTACCTATTAATAATTGAAAAAAAAAATTACCTATATAAATAAATAATAAATATTACAAATAAATACTAAGCTAAGTAACTACACTTGTGTTCTGGGTGCTAGACAAAGGATATACTACTTTTACTTTTCTTTTGTAAAATTATACTTATAATCCATAGAAACAACTAGACCACAGACAAATATCTAATAATAACGATAATTTAATTTAATCTATTGTTTTATTATTTTTGTGATCTTGTTTGTGCAATTTAATGTTATATCTATGTATAAGTAAAATTCAGGATTTTAAAATTATCCTAGAATCGGGCCCCCCTTACCTGTTTTGTCGGAACGGTGTAATTGATGTCAAAATGTGAATGATCATTGTTGAATGGTTTATACAAGTACTTATTTCGACTTGATTTATTCGACTTGAAGACTGATGGCTGTTGCTTGTCTGGACTTGATGGATAGGCGGCCATTTTGTTTATATAAAAAAATCTATAAGTATTTTTACAATAATCATAAAAACTATGATGACGGCATTACGAAATTTCTTATTGGTAACTAAGCTGCGCCCCGCAGTTTTACACGCGCAATAAGCCTTCTCTTGACAATAAGAAACACAACAAAAAAACCGGTCAAGTGCGAGTCGTACTCTGCGCCGAGGGTTCCGTACATCAATTTCAAGTCTCTTTCTCTACCCTTGCCGGGGTATGGTAAGTGCCAATTTAACTTGACCCCTACTTTGTTTGGGCGCCCATACAATGTAAGGGTCAAGGTAAATTTTCAACTTTTATTTTTTTTAATACATGGAGTAACAAACATACACACACTCAAACTTTCATATTTATAATATTAGTAGGATTACTTAAAACACTTATCTAACAAGATTGATATACAAACCACGTTTTTTTTTTTAATTTAGTTAAACTTAACCCATGTCGTACAAAGGAGAATGGGAAAAAATGTACAGAGCTTGGGCCTGGAGGCCTCATGAAACGATTCATATATCAAATGAAAGGTGGTTTCAAGAGGAACATTTTATTGTATGACCACTTTTTCAAATTAGTTGTGAGATCGGAGTTATAGGTCATTAATGATAGGTGGTCGATTCACTCTAAGTACACCAGTAGGGAGTATTAACGCCTTAATATAATCAAATGTAGCCATCGTATAGCAATGAGTCATATATCAAATGATAGGTTATTTCAAAAGAAATAATTTAATGTACGATGATTTTTAAAATTATTTTTATTTTTAGAGTTATAGGCCATTTATGCTAAGTAGTAGGTATAGGTGTCTGAGGTGTCTGATTGTGCAATGCAAAAGCTTGATTAGAATCAGATGTTGATCTCCTCATGAAACGAGGCATATATCAAATGAAAGGTGGTTTCAAGAAAAACATTTTATTTTAAGACCACTTTTTCAAAATAGTTGTGGTTTCGGAGATATAGGTCATTAATGCTAGGTGGTCATTTCACTTGCGAGTTTTCTCCGTACACCGCTAGGGAGTATTAACACCAGAATAGAATCAGAAGTAGCCATCGTATAGTAATGAGTCATATTATATCAAATAATAGTTTATTTCAAGATAAATAATTTAGTGTATCATGACTTTTAAAAATTATTTCTATTTTAGGGATTATAGGTAATTTCTGTTAATTAGTAGATATCGGTGACTAAGGTCTTTCCTTATGCAATGCAGATGCTTGGCTATATACAGAATATTTTGCCCTCCTCATGAAACAAGTCATATATCATGAAAGGTGGTTTTAAGGGAAACATTTTATTGTATGACTACTTTTTCGAAATATAAGTGGTTTCGAAGTAAGAGATCGTTAAATGTACTTAAGTAAGTATTCGGTAGTATCAGAAATTGTTGACAATGTAGCATTATTTAGTGACACAACAGGCTGATAAAAAGCATGATGCTTATCGTAACCGAGGTATAGGTATCATCACGAGTCACAAATACGAAAGCCATACGCAAGCCATTTTGATGTTGATGGTTTTGCGGGTTTGGCCGGAAGACCAGCGCTGCAGTCAAGTTACGCTTGACTGTGGCTTACAGCTGAGGTCGACCCATTTGGGCAGCACATGGCTTCCTTAGGTTTAATGTATGTTTCTTTACTCGTTGTATAATTTGTTACCTTTTTCTTTGTGTGTGTTTAATTTTAAAGTTGTCGTGTGCTTGTACCAAATAAATCTTTTTCTTTCTTTCTTTCTTTCTTTCTTTCTTTGTCGGAACCTATTGCAATCAATAAGTTCCGACAAAGCAAAACCATCTTTTTTGGACTAGGTATCTTCAAAAAACAAAAGGTACTTTTCATTATTCATACTCCGAAGGTGCCTAACGAGCGTGTTGAAAGTAAAACTTTCTGCCATAGGGAAAATCGCTTTCACTGACAACTTTCATGTCAAATCATAGCTTCGCACGGCTTCTGTATATTGCCAGAGTTTAGTACTTAGTAGGTTTTTCTCAGTAATCGAATTCAAGTAGATATATATTTAGTTCAAGATATTATTATCTTATTTAACAAAATAAATGTAAAGACGAAAATGGCCAAAGCGTCGTATGACCATGCTGCGCCGCCGCCAGTGCCCTGTCGTGATGTTGCTGATGTGGCTTTATACGACCGTATGTTGTTCCTTTATTTAAAAAAAATGTGTGGCACCCGGGGACTGCCGCGGTAAAGCTATTGCATCGTGCGAGCTTCGTACCATATACATACACTTAAGCGAACGCTCGGCCGAGCTACATGGTGGGTGGAGTCGGGGGTGTTAGGTTTTATTCTTGATTCGGGCGCTGCACTCAAAGCCCGCGATAAAAGCTATGCAATAGCTTATGCAGATGCAGCTTATGCAGCAAATGCATTTTTAATTATTTTAAACGTTTCAGTTAGTAATATCTTTTGTTATCTATATATATATAAAAGAAAGTCGTGTTAGTTACACCATTTATAACTTGGGAACGGCTAAACCGATTTCGCTGAAAATTGGTGGGGAGGTAGCTTACAATCAGAAGACGGACATAGGATATTTTTTTAAGCCCGCAGGGCACCTTGAGGCGAGGTGACGGGGAGTAACGACCCCGCGGTCCCGAGTTCTCCAGTCACCGTTCCTCACCTCCGGCTTGCCTTAGTTGATTGGTCGGAGTGAAACCTGACGAGGAAGCGGTCCCCCGCCTCTGGCTTGCCTTCACCGGCTGTCCAGAGTGGAGTCGCAATAGCAGAAATGCTCGAAGGATGGATGCTGAACGTCAGTGATGAGTTGGCCCACTCGCTTGGACTACCAGCGATAACTTAAAATCCAGTGAGGCCTCTCCATCCTTCAGCCACTCACGTTCCTGTTGCCCCCTTGCTGTAATTTTCTCGGCTAATTAGGGTGGCCCAGTCTGAGAGTTGGCGAGTCTCCACCTGCCATTTTTACGTGTTTATTGAACATTGTTACGGCAGGTGCCAAGGTATCCATAGTTCCCCAGTATCTAGTCCACTACCATCCCATCACAATAGCTCAAGTAGTTTTGTCCTGTAGATTATCAATAGTTTTATCCAAACCGGAGGTTGTCCTTGGTTGCACTTTATAGTGTAAACAGGGATAATCGCCGGTTTAGAATCCACCCCGATGCTTGCTATTATACTTGTTATTGTAAAGGGGCTCTACGTATTGGCTTCGGCTCCACGCACGCCTTCCAAAGGTCCGGGGCTCCATAGCCCCGTGATACAGGACGTATAACAGACAATAATAATAATAAATCTTTATTGTTAAACTTACAGTCTCAGTAGGTGGAACTCTGACTCTTAAACTAAGAAAACTTGTGTTTATTATGTTTTTGTGTTAAGTTTAATGTGGTTTTTCATTTATTATTGCGTATTTTGTGTAAATAATATTTTCAAACCGTGTTCTGTTATTTAACGAAGTAATTTAAATCTTCAGACTTCGCGTCATGAATGTCCAACGGGACTCTGAACAGTCCCGTGGTCCAACTATTTAAAAAGTTGAACCATGACCTATAGTTGGAGGCCCAAGTGTGCGGTGGTTCAACGCGGATTGTGAATACAGAATTAATGAAATAGAGGAATATTCCTTTCGACTCCCGCTTAGTGGGCCCCATGGTTGGACCACCACCCCGCACTTTTATTATTGAGTGGAGGTCGTAAGATTTTTCCTTACGGCCCCTATAAGCGGGAGTCGAAAGGAATAACCCTTGAAAATTATTCCTCTCAATGTAATTGATAACGAAGATTCATAGTTGCATCAGCGTTAGTCTCTATTCAGTGGGAATATCGAGTTAAAAATAATATTTTGTGTTAATCTAGGTCTCCAACAATTTCCATACCGAGTTTCATCACAATCGATATAGTCGATTAGAAAAATACCTAGTCCCCAAACAGGAAAATCTGAATAGATATTATTGCAGTAACAAAAGAAACGCACGATAGGTACTCGTAGAAAGGTATGTGGTATCATTGTTATACCTATTGTACAAGACCCGTCACGAGACGTGAGCATTCTTTTCTTGTGTGGTTTGCAGGACATTGAACCTATTTATAATCCTACTTAGGTATCATAACCTATATCTCGGTTACGATAAGCATCATGCTTTTTATCAGCCTGCTATGCCACTAAATAGTATTAGGTAGTGATGACTAAATCACGACAACTATTTCTGATACAACTGAATACTTACTTAAGTACATTTATCGATCTCTAACTACGAAACCACTACTATTTCGAAAATATAGTCTTACAATAAAATGGTTCCCCTTAAAACCACCTTTCATTTTATAAATGACTCGTTTTATGAGGAGGGCAACATCTGCTTCTAACCAAGCATCTGTATTGCACAAGTGAAGACCTCAGTCACCTATACCTACTACTTAGCATACAAAGTGTTTGTTTGTTTGTTTGAACGCTCTGATCTCAGAAACTACTAGTTCGGATAGAAAAATTTTTTTTTTATGTTGCATAGTCCATTGTTGAATAAGGGTTTAGACTATTTTATATTTCGATATTACTCACGTAGTTACGCGGGTGAAACCGCGGACCGCTGTTAGTTTGATATATGACTCGTTGCTATATGATGGATACATCTGGTTCTATTCAGGCGTTAATTACTCCCTAGCGGTGTACGGAGAAAACTCGCAAGTGAAATGACCACCTAGCATTAATGACCTATATCTCCGAAACCACAACTTTTTTGAAAAAGTGGTCTTAAAATAAAATGTTTTTCTTGAAACCACCTTTCATTTGATATATGCCTCGTTTCATGAGGAGACCAACATCTGGTTCTAATCAAGCTTTTGCATTGCACAAGATAAGACCTCAGTCACCTATACCTACTACTTAGCATAAATGGCCTATAACACTAAAAATAAAAATAATTTTAAAAATCATCATACATTAAATTATTCCTTTTGAAATAAACTATCATTTGATATATGACTCATTACTATACGATGGCTACATTTGATTCTATTAAGGCGTTAATACTCCCTACTGGTGTACGGAGAGTGAATCGATCACCTATCATTAATGACCTATAACTCCGATCTCACAACTAATTTGAAAAAGTGGCCCTACAATAAAATGTTCCTCTTGAAACCATCTTTCGTTTGATATATGACTCGTTTCATGAGGCCTCCAGGCCCAGAAAGACCATTCTCCTTTATCTACTTTTTACTTTAATTTGTTTGAGTGTTTTTTAATTTTAATATTTTTGAAATAATAAATGGTTTTTTTTGTAAAAAAAAAACATTAAAAAAAGAAAAAAAAATTAAAAGTCACATGCTGAATACTTTATTTTATTTTATAAGCAATAAAACAAATATAGGTCTAATTTTAACTGACGTAATATAATATAAGTATTCTTACTAAAGTTTAATTTATATAAATTAAAATACTTATTACACTAACTATTTATCTACCTTCCCCTCAAAATAACCCCATCATTAAACTAATAAATCCCACCTACAAAACACCTACGTCGTTGGTCCGAACACTGCAGGTTCCTTAAAGCATCTGCAACCTGGAGTTCAGCCAAATGATCTGTTAACATAACAATAATAACTTAACTCAATCGATTCAATTAAACGGGTTAATCTGAACGTTTTGTTACAAAGATATCGAAAAGATCATATGTTAAAGTGTTAAAGATAGTACATCTGATTCTATTGAATCTATTTCTTTATTAAATGCGTTAAATAAACATAATGTGTATTTGTACATCTGATTCTATTTAATAAATTGCATTAATAAATACGTCAAATAAACATCCTACTAATATTATAAATGTGAAAGTTTGTGTGTGCGCGTGTGTGTGTGTGTATGTATGTTTGTTACTCCTTCACGCAAACTCGGTATCTAGATAACTGGAGACCTGGATTAACACATAGGCTACTTTTTATTCCGATATTCCCACGGGATCGGGACTTACACGGGTGAAACCGCGAGGCGCAGCTAGTAATGTATAATTGTACAGTCGGCTGCATAATTGCAGCCCTCGGTAGAGTTCGAAAATTATTATTATTGAAATGTTTGCATTCTAATAATTTTTGTTTGATTTTTTGATGAGTTAGAAGACTTTAAACTTCACCTAAAGCAGGTGTCTAGAATCTTGTTTTTGTTGAAAACATTCTTATAACACCCGTTTTGGAGCTCTACGGTGGGACTGCAATTATGCATACGTCTGATTCTATTAAATCAATTTCATTATAAAATGCGCCAAATAAACATAATTGTTAGATTTTGAGACGTTTTAATGTGATTTTATGCAAATAATTCAAAATGAATAAAAAAACCGGCCAAGTGCGAATCGGACTCACGCTCAAAGGGTTCCGTACGATTATTTTCTATTATTAGTATTTGTTGTTATAACGGCAACAGATATACATCGTCTGTGAAAATTTCAACTGTCTAGCAATCATGGTTCATGAGATACAGCCTGGTGACAGACAGACAGACAGTAGAGTCTTAGTAATAGGGTTCCGTTTTTACCCTTTGGGTACGGAACCCAAAAAATCTAAACCTATTTTATTTTATAATATACACTAGCATGCTCCTATGTCTTGGTTTTTGTCAAATTCTAACAAAAACATAGTGTCATGGTCATGGCGGTTAGTATAGGTTTTATGGTACAAAAATATTTGCTCCAGTGTCATTTATCCAGGGAGGAAACAGTCGACTACGTTTGTATGGAGAAAAAGTCCGTATTATACGCTTTTCTCTTAATAGAAAGAGTCGTTGGAGAAAAAGTTGGTATTATGCCCTTTTCTCTTAACAGAAAGAGTCGTTAGAGAAAAAGTCGGTATTATGCCCTTTTCTCTTAACTTAACAGGTTCAGTTGCTCTCTTTATGACACTTTTGATTATATATCTTAGTTTTGTAGTAATATTGGAGATTTATTGGAGTGATAATGGTTTAATAGCGGTGTCTTGATTGTTGATTGAAGTGCCCTTTACTGATTTAGTTTTCATTGATTGCCGTTCAATTGCTAACTGGAAATATAAACTCTACGCAATTAAGGGGAAAGGTACCCGGCTCTTTCTCCATACCTACCTCTATACCAGTCAACTGTTTCCACCGTGGATAATTACAAATATTTTAAATATTGAGCAAATATTTTTGTAGCATAAAACATATAACTGCCATGACCATGACCCTATACATAGATATAGAATACGTGCCTATGCCCCTATCTCTTATCCTTTTAATATTATTTTATAGTATTTTGAAATACATTTTTTTGTAAACTAGAGTGGTGTATTGACTTTCAATCAAAGGTCGCAGGTTTTTAAGCTGAACGGTTGTGCGGATTTAAAAAAAAAACTTGGTTTTCCGAAAGTCTCAGAACCATAGTTGATGGTTAAGTTGTACAGAAAGGTATATAAGCGTGATTTTACGTAAATAACTGTATGGTAAATTACCAATTTGCTCGCTTTTCGTGATTGCGATTTCACGGGCGAGTTGTGATTAAATTGTAGTCTCTCTAGTCTTCTAAATATATAAAATTCTCGTGTCACAATGTTAGTTACCATACTCCTCCGAAACGGCTTGACCGATTTTTATGAAATTTTATATGTATACTCAGTAGGTCTGAAAATCGGCTACTATCAATTACTAAAAATTTTTTTTATTTAGTTTCCTTCAGTTTTTTTTTTGTAAATGGCTAGCCCTCAACAGTTTTCTTATCTAATAACCAATAACCCAATAGATAGTTGTTAGAATTAGAACTCACCTCCCAACTCGTACGTAGTTAACTAAAGTTCAAGTAACTAACTGCTCTATCATTCTCTATGGAACATCCTAATTATTTCTCTTCACATAGTCGCTACGGACAACTAAATTACAGAACTCGATTAACTATACTAAGTTAAGTTCAACGTCGATATTATCGTTTTGAAATAAACCACATAGATGGGCTACTGGCTAAAAAAACCGAAACAGATGCTAACCCAATCGCGTCAAAGCGGTCATCATTTTTTTTTAATTCAAAAATAAAATCCAGTCAAGTGCTAGTCGGACTCGAAAGCTTCCGTACCATGTTGTATGGGATCCCTACTTATAGATAGATATATCTTTATTTGGCCAGCAACAAAACTAAAACTTAGACATAACTTATTTTTGATATTACTAAAAATAACACACTTAATTAAATAAATATAAGCTATGCTATTTATAACACAGTAACAGTGTCGCTGCCAAATTGGCTCCTGATTGAAATGCTGATTACTTATTTTTTTTTTCTGTTTTTCGTATTTGTTATTATACCTAGCGGCAACAGAGATACATAATCTGTGAAATTTTCAACTCTGTCTTACCTATCACGGTTCGTGAGATACAGCCTGGTGACAGACAAACCGGCAAACAGACAGACACACAGTGAAGACTTAGTAATAGGGTTCCGTTCTTTGGGTACGGAACCCTACTGATGAGTCTCATCACGAAATCGCTGAAACTGTAAGAACTAACGGAGTGGAGGTTCCTTTTAGGCGCCTACGTCCTAACCCGCTAAGTAGGTATTTTTAGAAATTAGCAATTCGACGATGTTTTGTTTATAACGTCATTGTGGTCCATCAGTATAATGAATACTGATGTGGATGTGATTCATCAGTATAATAAATACTGATGGATCATAATTCCGTCAATAGAATAAACAGGAAAGGCTAGACATTCAGGATTTATCAGATCACTATTGTAACGAGTTTCTCTTTTGCTGGGGGAGGGGGGTGTAAAGGGGTTTACAGCAGCCTTCCGCATCGCTGCGCTTGGGCCGGCCGGAAGACCAGCGCTGCAGTCCAGCATCTTGCTGGCTACAGTTTTTCTGCTGAGGCTGGTCCATTTGGGTCAGCACACGGCATCCCAGTTTGTTTTTGTGTTTTTTCTTGTGCGTATTCATTGTATTTATTTTCTTAGTTCCTATTTCTTTCTTTTTTGTTTTGTACCTATTATGTCTGTGTGCTTTTCCAATAAACATTTATTCTATTTATTTATTTATTCTATTCAGTTCAAACTTGAAATGGATACGGCGAAAACTGATATTTACTGATCGTCTAGTCTAGTGTACTAGACGTCATTACAGAACTCATAAATCTAGAAATTCATGTTAAATACTGACATCCATTAATACAGTAGCTTAGACGATCAGTAAATACCACAGTATTTGATAAATACTTCTTCTTCTTCTTCGTATCGATAGCACAAACCAAAGGGAGAATTGACGAAGTAGGGTCAGATCCGCCCACTCCAGTGTACTGCCAGGTCTGTGGCGTTGTTATTAGCTGACATCAGGTCAGCCAATGTACAGCTATTAGGGCTGGAGGTGGAGTTCAAGAGGTGGAGCATAGTTTGCCCCGCAGTCGCATTGAACCCGGCATGGATCGATCATGCCCATCTTCCCAGGTTCACCCTGCAGCGACCAACCTGAGACCTTAGTCTGTTAAGTGTCTTCCATACTGTCCAATGCAAGTCATGGCCAGCAGGAAGAGTCTCCGCAGGTTCCAGGAAATGTGGAGGTGGGGCATGCTTTTCTTTCCACAGAAGGACTCGGGCATCTTCGGCCCTTTCGGTGAGGGGTATCGTGGACTTCTGGAAACTATTGCGGCTTTTTAATCGGTAGTTTGGTGGGGACGGGTTGGTGTCGAACATGGGGTGTATGGGGTCGAACTCCTGTTTAAATTTTTCGGTAGCACAAACTATTTCAAACAGATGGGGGGCTAACCCCGCTAGCGGGTACAGTTGGTTCAGGGGCGTTGGTCTGAAGCATCCAGATAAATACTGATACACCACATTATAAACTGAACGTCTACGCCGAAAGGATAAAATGGTCTGATAAAGTTTGCTTATTCGAAATAAGTATAAAAAATAATATCATAGCCCCATATTTTTTCCCTGATAAG
The DNA here is from genome assembly GCA_951213275.1 of Idaea straminata. Lineage (NCBI taxonomy): Eukaryota > Metazoa > Arthropoda > Insecta > Lepidoptera > Geometridae > Idaea > Idaea straminata. The sequence goes on along the minus strand of OX577867.1, from coordinate 10,299,378 downwards.
GGGATGAAAGGACATGTTTTACGTTTTAGCATATAATGTTCAGTCGTTAATTATGTATGTGTGCTTTGTTTCCCGGCATAACGAATGGCTGGACAGTTTCTGATAAATTACAATGTCATGTTTTATTTTACGATGCTTATGAAACATGATACTGTTGGCAACTAGCCTTTAAAAGAGATTTTAATCTATTTTATTTGTATTTTTTTTGCCAGTAGGTATTACGTTCTGAAACCATAATATTTTTATCGTAACTTAGTTATAAAGATGCCAAGCGATCTATTGTGAATTAATACTATTAAATGAAATTTGAATTTGGATCATTTTTCATACATTATCTCCTTTGTATACTAAAGTTATTGAATTTTTGGTAAGAAAAAAATGACGCGTTATGATTTATCTTCGTATTTAAGCATTACTAATTCTGTCATCTTCTTATATTTAAAATTAATCCCTATTTTCCTTGGTCACGGCATCACGCGAACGGCTTAACCGATTTCTCTAATTCTTTTTTTGTTGTTTTTGTTATTGTTAGGAGAAGATTCTAATGAAAGAAAAAAATATGAAAGTTGCGCTGAAAATGATTACACGGGTAAAACCGCTGGTCGCAGCGAGTTCAATATTTATAAATATAAAATACTAGCTACCCCCGCGATTTCACCCGCGTAAGTCCCGATCCCGCAGAAATATCCAAATAAAAGTAGCCTATAGCCTTCCTCGATAAATGGAGTATACAATTTAAAAATATTTTTTTAATTTCGAACCAATAGTTTCTGAGATTAGCGCATTCAAACAAACAAACTCTTCAGCTTTATAATCCTACTAATATTATAAATGTGTAAGTTTGTGTGTGTGTGTGTGTGTATGTTTGTTACTTCTTCACGCTAAAACTACTGAACCGATTGCAATGAAATTCGGCATGTAGATAGCTGGTGGCCTGGATTAACATATAGGCTACCTTTATTTTTTTCCCGATATTCCCGGGATAAGAAGTTCCGCGGGTGAAACCGCGGGGCGCAGCTTGTATTAGTATAGATTTAGTCCTGACTGACTAAATTTCGAGTAAACTCAATAACCCTGAATATTTTTCAAACCCTATCAATCTACCCACATTTTTCCTAAAAAGTTCTTGTTGTAAATTGTAACAGTCAATTGTTATTTAAAAACACATGAGTCCTGGATCTGAAAGGCGGGAGACCTGGAGACCTGTAAAACAGGTTTTATTAAAACCCTTAGTGCAGGCTCCAGTCTCCACAGTAATAGATTAAAAACCTAATGTTTTATTAATTAGCTGATACAATGTTTCGTAAGTGCCTATTGTTAATATGTTATTGTTGGAAAATAAATATAAATTTATTTATAAAAAAAAATACGTTTTACATCAAAATAATAGCTGTAAAGCATTATCGCATTGCAATCTCCTTACCTTAGTAAGTAGGTACCCTAGTTACTTACAATAACTTAAGTTACACTTGACAAGTGAACGTCAACAATGTTTATAAGCAAACAACTTAACTATTAAACTTAACATTAACTTGCATAGTTTCAAGTTGTTTGCCGGCGCGTTTTGTACGCTAAACGGGGAATTTAGTCTTAGAATTTAGTTCAACTGAATGAGGAATTCGAGGGGCAAATACGGACTATTTTACCCTTTAGAATAAACTAGCTGCGCCCTGCGGTTTCACCCGCTTAAGTCCCGATCCCGTGGGAATATCGAGGGAAAAAACTTGAGAAGTGTCAAAGGACACCCGGATGGAACGAAGTTCCTTTCGATTAAGTAGGGAAGGAATTGTAATAAAATGAAAAAGTGTTGTTACATCTTTTGGTCTTAATTTTTTCCGTCTAGCTCCCTTTCGCAACGTGCGATAAGGAACTTCATTCCAAAAATAGCCTATATGTCAATCCAGGTCTTCAGCTATCTATATGCCGAATTTCATTGCAATCGGTTTAGTAATTTTTGCGTGAAGAAGTAACAAACATACATACACACACACACAAAATTTTACATTTATAATATTAGTAGGTCGGGCGATTTGCTGACAGAAACATCTATATCTATCTATCGATGAGTTAAAGCACTGTAATGCGAAAGAGAAAAACCATTCTAGAATTTTCTAGACGAACAAATTTAGTTTTACGACTTTTAATAAGTAATACAAAAGTATTTTTTTTGGAAATTTTGAGGTAATTTTTACAGGAAAATCAGCTGTTTTTGGCGTAAAACGCTCTCAAAATTTTTGAAACTTGGAACACATTAAAGCAAATGAAACTTTCTACTTAACATTGAACAATCTTTTATACATTTCATACAATAAAATGTTTATATAAATAAATATAGTTACAATTATATCACCAGTTAGTCAAATAACCCGCTCCTTATAATTCCCGGCGTAAAGGTTTCTATAATGCTAGAAGCATTGCCACGTTGAATGCCGATGGCTAACCTCTGCGCCAGAAACGAGCCGGAGCGGGAGTCACCCCCATACTATCTGACTCGCATCGTAGGGACTGGACCCAGCTGGCACTAGACAGAGAGGGAACAATGGAAAGAGGGGGGAGGCTTTTACCCTGCAGTGGGACGGAATAGGCTAAAATTAATTATTACTATGTACATATCAATTATCGCTCGATTTCAAGTCGGCAGTCTGTGTTCCTCCAAAATAATGGAATAGTTATATATTTAGTGAAATTTGATACAATTGTGTGTGAAATTCAATGTACCTACCTATTGTATTAAGTTTTGGTATCAGATTCGTGGTATGTTCGATTTTGGAATGAAGTTAGAAATAGATTTATTGGCACAAATCTCGAGCGCTGAGGTCAATAAATTTAAAATCGGCCGATAGACGACTGAGCGAGCCAAGCGTCTTTGCTTGGAGTGATAGATAGATAGATAGATAAACACTTTATTGCACCATAAAAATAGAACGCAAAATGATTACATACAACAAAAACAAAAATAAATTTTAACTTATAACTACTTATATGCTAAGAGAAAATTGATTAGTACCTAAAGTGTACCAAAATTTTCTAGCAATTTTCTTACTATTTTGCTCACTTTGCTTTGTGTAGGTATATCGTGTAGTGTGTTACTTCCTGAGTTGTATAAATTAAGATATTTAACTATCTTTCCTCTGTCTGTATGTACGGTCTGCTGCACAATTGCATACCCACCGTAGAGCTCCAAAACGGCTGTTATAAGAATGTTTTCAACACAAGCAAGATTCTAGACACCTGATTTAGTTGAAGTTTATAGTCTTCTAACTTATCTATTAATGAAACAAAAATTATTAGAATGCAAACATTCCAATAATAGTTATTTTCGAACTCTACCGGGGGCTGCAATTATGCAGCCGACTGTACAGTATGCGTCATAAGTCAACTATCAGTTTGCAACAATAATACTATCAACAAGTATTGGACTTACGACCTTCCTCTAAATGACGTTACACACAAACATAAATACTTAAATTACAAGTACTCAGTGTGATTATCATTTTCAACATGTTAGCTATGTTTTTAGTTGGCCGAGTGGTATAAACCGCCACCCGCTATATCAACCGACGTGGGTTCGTTCGACAGGTTACGTTGTTGTAATGTTCAAATACACAGCATAGGATTGTAAATATTACGGTGCCGGTGTACTTTTGATCTATCTTTCTATTTATTTTCACAAAGTAGTATTTAGTCTGCATCGACCCTAATATCACTCGGTTGTCCGTCTGTTCATTTTCAATCAGCAAATCGTTTAATTTTTAGTCTGAATGGGCCCTAATTTTAATATTATTACTTTAAGATTTTCTTTGTTGGTTTTAATTTTGATAAGTACACATTTTCTTTTTCAAGACCTTTCATATTTTCATATGCTAGAGAAAATAAGCAAAGAATCTTTACAATGATTTCAAATACAATGGATGAATTCTTTACATATTATTTTAAAGGGCAGGCAAAAGGCCTTTTAGCCTATACAGTCTCGGCTGACGTATGTTTTACTTCTTGTTTGAGATATGGTTTAGGTGTATTTTTTTGCTATTTAGATGATTAAAAATCGTAGGTAAAGAGCGATGTTGACGCCCACTGTAATAATTTTAATTCTATTTGTAAACCTTCAAACTAAAGTTCACCGTCGACTATACCGTAGCATGCAATAGGGCCGATGTAGAAACGAGCCTTTGAGTGAAGACCTTAAGAGAGATGTATGAGTTTATTAGCACAAAACATTAAAGGAACTAAACAACACTGGCTGTATATGGGACGTAGCTGCAGTGGAGTTCGAGAAACGTTTTATTTTACGTCAAGAGACAGATGCAGCTAATCTAACCCCATTGTTAGAAGGTTCAGGCAAGGAGCAAAGTGAAAAGGAGCTCCTTCCTAAAACTTTCTTTAATTAGTTATTAGATGAACTACATCCTCTTTCGTTACATACATTATTGTGAACTTCAAGACTACTTTTGCGGCGGGGAAACATCCGCTTGCGACGCAAAAGGTGGCGAGTTCGATTCCCGCCTTAAACAAAAATTTATGTACTGGTATTTGTTTCTAGTATGGGTGTTACTGTATGTAGGTATTTATTTACAAAAAAAGTAATATTTAAGTATTATATCCGTTGTCTGACTACCATAACACAAACCTAGTTAATGATCGAGCTGTGTGAAATATCAAATGAAATGTCGCTATTTAAAAAAATATACATATATGTCGGGTCAGAAGTAGGTATTTGAGCAGCCATTTTCTAATAATATAGTGTGGGCGTGTGTGGGTAACGTGCAAAAATGACTCTTTCACAAGAAATTACTTTTCTATAATCGTTAATTTTACAATGTAGTTAACAAATGAAGTAATCCACTAAATTGAGGATAAGTATCGCACGCCTATTTTCACAAACGTATCGAAGCGGAGAGACAGTTCTGTGTTGTCACACCGAATGTCGAGGTGATTACTCCACTCAGCAACACTCGGCCGACTTCACGGCTCTGCCCAGACACGTCGAAGTGAAGTTAGCAGCATTTGACGCGTCTTCCGTTTCGATTCAAATAAACCGGATACGACATATATTATTAATAACATTGACAATGACATTGCTCTTACGGTGAAGGAAAACATCGTGATGAAACCCGCGGCTTAGTTGGCTCCAGAAGTATTGACAAGTTCTCTCCTCTGGACATGGTCGACTAAGCTGAGAGGGTAGTAGGTGCTGGGCAAGCCTACTCCATCCTCACGCAAAAAGGACCCAATTAAAAAGAGTCTAATGGCGGAAAACAGCCTGTATACAAGTACAAGTACAAGTATATTATTAATACGTTTACACATAAAACCAACATTGACAAACAAAATTAAAAATAAATGGCCAACAAAATGCAACAAACTGCAGTTTACAAAATGGCCACATTCTCGTTCGTTAAAAATGTAAACGTTACAGAAATTCATGAAACAATCATAAACTTTTCACAACTGTTTACTCTCGTACAAAAGTTGTAAGTGGTAGTACAGTGCATCGAACAAGTGTTGAAGTGCCCTAGGGGCTTGGTAAAATTATTTCAACTCTTTATTTAACTTTATTTAGCAAATACATTTGAAAAGAGACGCATTGTATTTGTATATGCGCTGTTTTCTGGAATAAGACCTCTTTCATTGGGTCCTTTTTACGTGATGGATGGAGTAGGCTTGCCCAGTACATATAGGTCGCCCAGTACATATAGGTAAATAGGACCCAGTTGGCACAATGGTCACCATGCCGGACTGCCAAACACTCAGACATGTATTTATGCTTAGATATTACTCTGTGGTCTGGTTGTTTCTATGTATTATAAGTATATATTTACAAAAGAAAAGTACATAAGTAGTATATCCGTTGTCTAGCACCTATAACACAATTCTAGTTACTTAGCTTGGGGCTACATTGCGATGTGTGGAATGTCCTGCCATATTTATTTTATATTTTTATAGGTACTATCCTCTCAGCTTAGTCGACCGTTTCCAGAGGAAAGAATTTGTTAGGCTAGCTATTGTGATAGTGGTCAAATGAAATCCTTAAAAAAAATAGTTAGTTTGCAAAAACTAAATGTAAAGTATTATTATTATTAAAAGCCTATATTGTGTAAGTAGGATACCAATTTTTATCAAACTAGCAATTTCGATCTAAAACGGAAAATTCCAAAATGTTTTATTTCTGCCAAATTGAAAAAAATAATAGAAACATAAATAAATAAGTAGCTACCTACCTCCACTTACCAATATCTATAAAATTACCCACAAAAATAACTTTCATAGTTATTTTTTCATATCTTTTTTCCAAAAAAAGCCTTTTATTTTCTGAACCAACAGATCAAAAAGCCTTACGCGATTATGAATAATGAATACAAACTGTAACCTGAACGATCTCGTAAAAAACAATTCCGTTATTAAAATAAATTGAGCTGAAATTTTCTTCAATAGGCCGCGGGAATTTCGGAGGATGAAAGAAAAACCGGGAACAAAAGCTAAAATAATCACATTTTGTTATTCTATGTTTGGAGAAACTAAATTTTGGAAGATCTTTTAGTAATATGACTTGAAAGGTTTGAAGATAAAATAACAATTAAAAGTCATTCGTTAAATTTTAAATGGTTTCTAATACACTATTACTTGATCAGGGTCGCACAGCGTGCTATGAAAAGGGCTATGCTCGGTGTTTTACTACGCAATAAATCAGAAATGAGGAGATTCGAAAGCGAACTAATGTTACCGACATACCCCAAAGAATTAGTAAGCTGAAAATCGTTCCTGTACTTTCGGAGACTATTCGTTACAAACATAAAAGCAAACAAAAAATCTTTCTTCTTTATGATTTTCAATTATTATTTAAGAATTTGCCACATATCACGAAAACCAGATACATTCCGAGATTTTGTTAGTTGCATTAATTTTCTTATACATTGCCGTAGTTTTGAAAATGACTAACTGTTAACTATGCCAAAATGTTCAAAGTTCAGTTGTTTTTAGGGTTCCAGAAGGTAAAAACGGGATCCTTTTACTAGGACTCCGCTGTCCGTCTGTCTTTTTGTCACCAGGCTGTATCTCATGAGCCGTGATAGCTAGACTGTTGATTTTTTTACAGATGATGTATTTCTGTTGCCGGTGTAACAATAGATACTAAAAATAGAAATTATTAGTAAGGTAACCCTTCGTGCGTGAGCCTGAATCGCACTTGGTCAGTTTTTTTCCATTAGTGTCCAACTTCAACATGCGAAAAGCTATCTGCCGATAGAACAGATATGTACCATAGACAAAGCATAGACCAAACAACCATTAATCCATGGCAAGTCACATTAAATTTTTAAACCGTTCTGTCTCAAGTTGTAAAGTAATGTAGACAGTTTCACATGACCTTATATTATATCTGAAGTTGTTAAAGGAAGCCGTTTAGATAACACTGCCTTACATTTCATGCTGAAACTCGAGCTATTCACAAGATATATTGACCTTAACGCTGATATTTTTGATATTAACTTACACTGCAACTGATAACGATAGAGATTATTACTCTTTAGGATAAAGTTATGTCATGATATGACGACCCAGTTGGCACAATGGTCACCATGCCGGACTGCCAAACACAGGGTTGCGGGTTCGATTTCCGCCTCAGACAAGTATTTATGCTTGGATATTTGTCTGTAGTCTGGTTGTTTCTATGTATCTTAAGTATATATTTACAAAAGAAACGCATAAAAGAAGTATATCCGTTGTCTAGCACCCATAACACAGGTCTAGTTACTTAGCTTGGGGCTAGATGGTGATGTGTGGAATGTCCTGCAATATTTGTTTATTTATCTATATAGGTATGTACGTTAGATGAAAGAAAGAAAACATATATTTGGACATGCACCAAGACTTAAGGCATTTTAAATAAAAAAAAAATATAACTAAATGCCATTAAGTGAAAAAGACTCATCACAAAATATCTGAAACTACAAGGGCTACGAGTCTGAAACTTCGCATGGGGTTCTTTTCAATTCAACCTCCAATAATAATAATTTTTTTAATCAATGAAATGCTTTCATATAATTATTAGACAAAGATTTAGAAATTATAGTGCGTTTTGGTAATTACACAACGAAAACGACCACAACTTCTAATCGAGTTGACTTAAAAAACCTGTTTTTTTCACACTTTAATTTGAGATGGTAGAGAGACAGACAGACCGACTAATATGACTACCCTAGAGAACATTTTGAGGGTCTTCAACTCGCCAGTGAACAGGTATATTCAGGAAAGACTTTCAGGAATTCTGCTACATCTTAGACCGTATCAAACATTGTCAAACATTGACCCATTATTTGTTAAAAAAATATCTTATAACTTTCCTTTACTTACGGAACCCTAAAAATGACATTTCAAAAGGAACAAACGAAGCCGCTACAAATTAAAACCTCATATTCCACCTACTCACTCAATGTCAAGAAAAAATATGCTCTCAAAAGACGCCTTGATTTACCCGCGAAAATGAATTATCTCTCGACTTGACAGTTCCTCTAATAAAACTCCAAGTGACAGGTGACATTTGACAGCTGTCATGTGACGTTTGGGAAAATACGAGGAAAGAGCCTCGAGTTGAAAATTTTCTACGTTTTTACGTAAATTAAGATTTTAGGGTTCAAAGTCAGATTTGAATGTTTTACGTGTTAGGTGTGTTAGTTACTCCGAAAATTATTTAAAATGGAATTTTTACTTAAAGACTTCAAATGTATATTACTAGAAGTAGACCGGATTTTTAGTTACAAAATTTTATACTTAACTAGCTGCGCCCCGCGGTTCTACCTGAGTTTGATTTTTTTGACTTGATAACATCTTATAAATCGATGAACACCAAAAAAGTGTGATGTCATGCGTTACGTTACGTTACGTTTTTGATAAGTTAACCATAGCACCATATTGAAGTAAGCAAAATGGTAATTGACATGACTGGGTATTTCGTATTATTATTTCATCTGTTTCCTCCTTGGATAATAACACTAGCACAAAAATTTTTGTGCCATAAAACTTATAACTGATGGCAGTTATAGGTTTTATGGCACAAAAATATTTGTAAATCTAAAACATAGGGGCATAGTCATGGGACTATGCCCCTATGTTTTAGTTTTATAATTTTCTAATTATCATAGAAATTAAGATTTAAAAAACAACGAAAAAACATGGTTATGGCAGTTATAAGTTTTATGCAATAAAAATATTTGCTCTAGTGTCATTGTCCAGAGAGAAAACAGTCGACTACGTTTGTATGGAGAGAGTCCCGGTACCCTTTCCTCTTAAAGTTTTAATCTCTCTGTTTTTACCATGAGTATATTCCGTTATAAAAAACCTTAGTAGTTTTGAACCAAAGCAAGTATGTGTTGCTCGCTTCTATTGTTCTACATGTGGAATCTATGGGTAATCTTTGCTTTGACTTTACCTTTAAAGTAAAGGCTCTAAGCAAGCTGTAAATTGTAAACCGAGCAAGTTATATTTAAGTACCAACACAAACATCCTAAGTACTTAAATAACTCCTTAATAAGGGATTCTTAGTTCGAGACTTGTTGCAGATCGTAGACTTTCTGTCGGCAGATAGTTCACTGATAATGTGAACTATCTGCCGGCTTTAAAGTCAGTTCAGCGTTTAACAGTTCTCCTGGGGGAGAATAAGGGGTCCGTGAGACCTTCCGAACTTATTTCAAATTAGCGCTTATCGGTCCCCTCGGGGGTCCTTTTACGGTAGGGGGATCGTTAGGGGGAACGTTAATCGTGAACTAGTTTGAAGGCATTCGTTCACTTGTTACGTTTTTTTTCAACCTGATGTGTTTGACCTCTATCTCACGATGTGGTCTAAGATGTAGCACTCGCATCTGGAAGATTATTTTTAAAACCCAGTGGCGCCATCTAGAAATGTAAGGATTTTTTGTGCGATACTGTTGTGTTTATGACTGGCTGTCTATCTTTGGTAATTTTTTGAATGGCCAAGTTAAGATATATATGTTTTGTTCAACGCAATAAAACATTATGTTGTCCAATATACAGTCCACTTCAGGACTCCTGCGGAAACTTTGCTTTTCGCCTGACGCGAGTGAAACCGAAGCGCGCAGTTAGTTCACGTTAAACGACGACGTCATACATAATCACGATGACTGTCAACAAAGTTCGTTACGTTTCATTAGAATGTTGACAGATGACCTTGATCTCATCAATAAAATACCCTCAGGACTTGATTACTTGACTTCCAGTCATTGTGTGCACAGCCTTGTAATAGTGCATAGGTAACACCTCGCATTTAAGTAACTACCTTTTGGTTTGTTAACCCCCGACGCAAATACGACGGGGTGTTATAAGTTTGACGTGTCTGTGGCATCGTAGCTCCCGAACGGATGAACCGATTTTAATTTAGTTTTTTTTTGCTTGTTACCATCTGAAATGTGAACTGTTGCGATCAATCGGCCGACACAATGTCTGTGAGGTGTCGTGTAACGGAGTGTCTAAGTTCCAAACCCGGTTAGACCATGACCGAGAACCGGGTAAGTGCTATTTATTAATTCATGCCCTACATTTACTCACTAATCTCAAAGGATTACGGACACAGAATATTCTATACTATGTACACTTAATATTAACTACTAATATTATACTATTAGATACTAAAATTAGCAATTTTCTAAGTGTCATTGGGGTTCCGAACATTTATGAGAATCACATACTAAGCAGACCCCGTCAAAGGTGGCGAGAGCACTTGGACTTTTTGGCAGATCGGCCATAAGATCGCAAACATTGGATGTTACTAAAATTAATAATAGATCAGATACTAAAATTAGCAATTTTCTAAGTGACATTAGGATACCGACCATTTAGGAAAATTACATACCAGGCAAGTACTATAGTCGTCAAAAGTGGCTAGAGCAAATGGACAAATTTCTGACAGATTGGCCACAAGGTCGTGATCAGTGGAAGAAGAGTAAATTATAACAATAATAATTATATAATAATATAAGTGTTAGCTTCGGCTTCCAAAGGTCCAGAACCCCGTGATATGGGACACATAATAATAACATACCTGGCCCACTCGTTCAGACTACCAGTGATGGTTTAAAATTTAGTGAGGCCTCGCCATCCTTTAGCCGCTCATGTTCTTTTTGCCTCCTAGCTGTAATTTACTCAGCTAATTAGGGTTTCCCAGTCTGACAGTTAGCGAGTCTCCGTCTGCCATTTTTACGTGTTTGTTGGATTAGTATCTAGTCTACTACCATCCCATCACAGAAGCCCAAGTGGTTCGCTCGTGTAGTTTATTAATAGTTCTATCCAAGCCGGAGTATGGCTGAATTTTAGGTATGGTGCAGATAGGGATAACCGCATGTTTGGTGCACATAGCATACTTTGACATTATACTTGTAATTGTACGGGGCCTCTCCGTACACCTACCAAATTTCTGGGGCTCCATAGCCCCGCGATATAGGCCATAAATACCTATGACATTTTTCAATGATAAAATACTAAAATTAGCAATTTTCTAAGTGTCATTAGATTTCCGCCCATTTAAGAGGATCACATGCCATCTTTTCCATGACAATTTCGTTCCGTAAACATTGTCAAATCCATTGTGAAAACAGAACATATTTCAAATATCGAATTTTAGAACATTTTCCGGTACCGAAGTTAGATGGAAAATGTTGACGAGTTCGAAATTTTTCACAGATGTGATTGGTTGAAAATACAAAGTGACATTAAGAATTCCTAACAGTAAATGTAAGTTTTGGCTGGAACTGGAAGAAAATATGACATCCATTGTGTTTCATTTTCCCGAAAAATATTTTATACTAGCTCCACCCCGCAGTTTCAACTACATGGGTCCCATTAATAGCATTTGAACTAATACAAATATTTCAAAACCAAAAATAGCCAAATCTATTTATCTACGCCACGGAACGAAAATTCAATTAAAAATGTAATCGACATGTGATCCTCTTAATTTAATTAAGAGTCACAAATCCGGATATAATTTAAAGCTCAACTTAAGACAAACAAACAGTTTTTAACAACTCGTTTAAGAACAACAACGGTTCAAACTTTAATCTTTTCCACAAATATTTGCTTTACGAAGCTTCATTGTACGTTCAAATAGCTAGCTGATGTACGGTCGGCTGCATAATTGCAGACCCAACTTAGAATTCTAAAACTACTATTACTAGAATGTTTTCATTTTAATCATTTTTGTTTAATAAATACAAGACTTAAAACTTTAATGTAAGCAGGTGCCTAGAATCTTGCTTGTGTTGAAAACTTTCTAATTACAGCCGTTTTAGAGCTCTACGATGGATCTGGAATTATGCAGCCGATCGTACAGTCGGCTACAAAAATAGAGGCTTACCGAAGAGTTCTAAATTGTTAATACTTATTAGAATGTTTTAACTCAAGCAGGAATTTAAAGCACTGCTTAGTAAAGGAACTAATATTAGAAATGTGGAAGTTTGTGTGTTTATTCATCTTCCACGCAAAAACTACTAAAGCGATTGCGGTGAAACTCGGTATGTAGATAGCTGAAAATCTTGATTAACACATAGGCTCCTTTTTATTCCAAAATTCCTACGGGATCGGAACTTACGTAGCTAAAACGGGGCGCAATAATGACTAAAATAAACTTAACAATACCTAAATACTCTTTAGTGAGCCTCCACTTTTGTAGCTTGATTGTACATGGTATGCAAAGAGCTGCAACTGTAATAATAATTTTTATCACAGTTGCTCATAAAGTGGATCTTATTCAACGGCTTTTAGGCTCATAATCCAACATATTATGCACGCGTGCGTTTTAGATTTGTTAACTAGTGCTGTAAAGTTATCCCGAAAAGGTAGGTACCAAAGAGTTTTTTAGCTAGCAAAAATGGTTGTCTCTAAAGTCGGTTTACGAACGAAAATTTTACGTGATAATGACTTAGAAAACGATTAAAAATTGAGTTGTTTATTTTTTGTTTTTTCTTTACTTAAATATACTTATTGTTTTTCCGTACCATTGTATTTTGTTCTTAACCCCCGACGCAAAAACAAATAGAAAAACCCTAAAAAATAATGTATGTCACACGAGGATGTATAGGTTAAAAGTCTTTAGCCTGGCCTTTCCGGAGCATAATTAACAAAAAAATATTGCCTTAAAAAAATGTAAACATAGAGTTATCACAAATATTTTGTTGATTATTATTTTGTTTTCTTTTCAAGTCTTTTCTTTTATTCGCAACTGTGATAAAAAACGTCGTACGATATCCGTGTGGAATTGATCTTTGCATCTTGGCTTCTATAACACGCTCGCTGCCGCTCGCGCGTCATAAACCGCCTCTATGCAAAGATCAATTTACCACACTTATATCGTAATGTACTATTACAAAACACCTAACGTAATAAGTAGGTACCTACATACCTTATATAAGTAAATAGCTCTGTTATTAAATCCTGCACATGCTGTCAGCACACTAAACTAAATCTCACTGCAGAGAACAACAAAGGCTCCTACTATTGTACCTTTAATAACAATTGAGTGAGTTACTTTCGACTCTAATACGACCTCTGCAGCGCAGCGGACGAACACCCGCCAGTGATGATGCAGAGGATTGCGGATTCTATTCTTGCATCCAACATTATTGTGTGCTTGACACTTACTAAGTTTTATTTTTACTAACTAAGTATTATTTTTAATCAAATATTATCAACAAAAACCAAAGACAATCTACAGAAAAAACAAAAAAACTATCTAAACAAAAACAAAAGACGATCTACACAAAAAATACATACAACCGAATTGAGAACCTCCTCCTTTTTTTGAAGTCGGTTAAAAACAAACGGTTATCGGAACCAAATGAAATGAACAAATGTATGAAAGTGTAGAGCATTACTCAATTGTTTTCTAAAATCCAAATATTTTTTTTAAATTCTTACAGTATAATCACCGATTTCGAGTTAAAAAAGTAGTGGTAATACAAACGAATATACACCTCAAAGTTCCGAGTGAACCTCGACTATACGTCGTCGCTGTCAACACGATATAACTTGCCGTAATACGGCGTGACACCGTGCCATCGTGCCACCACCGTGCCGTGCTACGACACGTTAACAAAACAACACGTATTTCATAACTAACTGACTTGAATTGAACATGTATTCGTTTTGAAGAGGTTTGCTTTAAGAATTCAGTGTCAAAATGTTGGAAACAGTTTTATGGATAATAGCTTTTTCCCGCGACTTTGTCCGCGTAGAAGTCGAAAATGGACCAAGGAATCACGTTGTCCCATACAAACTTTGCCCCCCTTTTTACCATTAGCGGTAGAATTTCGGAAAATCCTTGCTTATCAGATGCCTACGTCACACAAAGAACATACCCTCCAAGTTTCAGGTTTCTACGATCAGCGGTTTAGGCTGCGTGTTGATCCGTCAGTCAGTCAGTCAGGACAAAGAATTTTATATGTATAGACTAGCAGCGCTCCGCGATTCAATTGGCGTGACTCTAGATCCCGTGAGAATATCGGGATAAAAACTAACCTATGTCAGTCCCAACGAGTCAATGGATCCTCATACCAAGTTTCATCAAAATCTGTCCTACTAGACAGACTGGACAGATTGTCCTACTGGACAAATTTTGCTCCAAAACTAGTACTCCGAAACGACTGTTTTAGAGCCAATTTGATAAAAGAATAGATATAGACAAACTTTATTATCCTTTTTTACCCCCGCTAGGGGTGAATTTTAGCAACACTCCATCATTGTAAGCACCTTCATTTTCAAAGCAACCCCTGTGCAAAATTTGAGACTCTTAGCATTTTTTTTGTAATTTTTTAAAGAAAATTCTCACAATATTTAGTAAAAATAAAATAAATAAACAAATTCAAATACACGGAAAAAATACGTAAAACTAAACTAATAAATAAAGCGTTTATTTCACCCATCATAATATAAACTACTAGAATGTCCTGAAAAGTTTAGTTATTTATCTATTTATGTTTAGCAAATAGTTAGGTAAGTAAGAAAGAGTGAGTAAGTAGAGAGTTTATAAACACACATAAAAAAATCTACGGCGAGATTCAAAATCGCTACCTTCAATATCGCAAACGCAACTTATTTCAGTCCACCTAAGTATACGTCTGACCTTTGACCGTGATAGATTTTAGATTTAGTTTCGATTTAGATTGGATGCTCACCTCGCAAGTGACCTTAACCTAAACTTATATTGAAGTTCACCTTTTCCGGAACTAATACAGGGTTATTGATAAATAGAACCCTCATTTATTTACCAGTAACTCCCGATCCCGTAGTAATATCGGGATAAAAATTAGCATATTTTACTCAAAATGAATTGATGTATACTCATTCCAAGATTCATCAAAATCGGTCCAGTAGTTTCGTAGCCTATTTGTTACAAACAAAAAGCAAAAAAATCTTTTCTTTTTATTATATTAGTATAGATAGATAGTATAGATATAGTAGCAATGATTACACCTTTCCGTTTGCGATCGTACAGGTTAAGCAACACCTAGGTCGTATTATAATTTGACTTTATTTTAGAAGGAAATCACCCGGCTTTTTCTCTATACAAACGTAGTTGACCGTTTCCTCCCTGGATTTATAGGTTTTATGCTACAAAAATATTTGCTCTAGTATCCAGGGAGGAAACAATCGTCTTTATGGAGAAAGAGCCAGGCACCCTTTCTCTTGATTTTAACTCGAACGAAGCCGTGTGACTGGTCTAGTATAGAAACGTCACAAACTTCGTAGAAGTTCCCGTAGCGATCTCATTTGCACTACGAGCCCTCGTAGTAGTTGCTACGAAGCTACGACGCTACGGAGCTACGAGTCTACGAACTTAAGGCACATGCGAACTGCGAACAATTACGTTTGGAATATTAATAAATATTAGTATTTACTTTTAAGTTAATACTAGAACATTTGACGACCCAGTTGGCACAATGGTTACCATGCCGGACTGCCACACACAGGGTTGCGGGTTTGATTTATGCTTAGATTACATATTGGTCTGTGGCCTGTTGTTGCTATGTATTATAAGTATATATTTACAAAAAAAAGTATAAAAGGCCGACTCGCACTTGACCATTATTTGAAGTCTGTTAAAAATGACGAACAACAAAATCCACCATCTTTAATTGGTGACAAAATAATCTAGCAGATAATCTTTTTTTTTTGCAATATATTATTGAAGTACCATTTCACTTATTCTTTATAAACATACCATATTAAAAAATTCGGCAACATTAGATTGCTATAGGCGAAAGGCAACATCGGCTCCTATTTGTGCATTAAAGGAAAATAACAAGGTATCTTCCGATTAAAAAAAATTATATCAAAATAATCAAATTGTAAATATTGTAAGAAAATCAATTTGTCTGGAGTTATCCTAAGTTTTCACTTATAGTTATTAACTATAACATAACAATATTGTGTGAAGTGTTTGTCTGTTGGACAGAATTACACTAGAAGCTTCCAACTTTCATGAAAGCTCCCGAAAGCTTACAAAACTTGCCTAAGTATTTTCTGTTTTGTTTGAATTAAGTTAGTAAGAAAATAATTAGTACTTATTTCTTTCTTTTCCACTTATTCTTTTTAAGCTATGTTAGTTTAGAGATATATTTAATTACTAGCTGCGCCCCGCGTTTTCACCCGTTAATTCCAACGAGTCAATGTATCCTCACACCATGTTTTATCAAAATCGGTCTAGTAGTTTCAGAGCCTATTCGTAACAAGCAAAAAAAACATATTTCCTCAAAATATTTTTAAGGAATTTGCATCTTCGAAAATTGCATCCCTTGAATAGAATAGAATATAATTTGTTTGCGCTTACCAATTACGCCACTCAGTCAGGTACTGTACATAAAAATATTTTCAGATAGCCCAGTGCAGGCCATGCACTATAAAAAATCATTGACATTATTTCCTCTTTATAATATTTAAATAAAATAACAGTGTTGTGAAAACGTCGATACTTGTATATTGATATCGATAAAACATCGGCCGACGTTAATGTCGACATCAGATAGTCCGTCAAATAAATTTCAATCGTGCCGAATAAAAACCGAGTGGTTGAACGATGAGTACAGATAGGGTAGTGATACACTGGGATTAATTAGTTCATGAATTAAACATAAATAAAAGTTGCAAAACTTTGAATAAAAATTACTTTACTTTACATTTAAATATACTATTTAATTAAAATTTTAAATTAAATTAAATAACATTTAATTAAAATTTTAAATTAAATTAAATAACATTTAATTAAAATTTTAAATAAATAAAAAAAATTCATTAAAATTTTAAATTAAATTAAACAATATTAAATTAAAATTTTAAATTACTGCGAGGCGAGGTTTCTTGAAGTTCCTGTATATTAGAAATGAAAAACTTATGACTTCATATACTTACATCTTCTTTACATCTAGTTCACGAAATACTATCAATTTCATTGTAATCTAGTAAAACGGAGAATTTTATCATATTTTTTCTGTTTTTGTGTATTTGTGTATTTTTTCTATATGCTCAAGTATTGCCTTGCTATCTTAATTAATTAATTGTCTGTTATGTGTCCCATATCACGGGGCTATGGAGCCCCGGACCTTTGGAATGCGTGCGTGGAGCCGAAGCCAACACGTAGAGGCCCTTTACATTTATAAGTTTAATTGCAAAGTATTATGTGGACAACAAACCAGCGATTACCCTTGTCTGCACTGTAACATGCAGCCAAGGACAACTTACCGTTTGGATTGAAATATTAATAAACCGCAGGAGAAAACTACTAGGGCTATTGTCATGGTAATGTATTGGACACTGGCTAACTATGCGCACTATAGCGTGTAATTTCATACGAATTATTCGAAATTAAAAAAAAATACGTTACATTGCTATGATAACCTTGTTAATAACGGAAAGTGAGCGATAACGTCACACTTTTTTGTGAATGCATCGAAATCAAAATAAATTTTGACTTTGACTTTGTTGGGCTAAGTGAGGGCTTTGCAGATAATAAATATGATATATAAAATAAATATATTTGAATTAATAAATTGAACTCAGTATGCCTCTTTCCTAAATCAGTCCAGATTTTTCCCCCAAGCATTCGCGCCTTCCTCAACGGGAAAACACTTAACAAAAATCTACTTACCTAAGTATTTACATTAAATAACGCTACCACTCTGAAAACAGACACATTATTCATACTTATATTATGTATGTATATGTTACAAATTCTTTCGAGGAATTTATTTTGTATTTTTTTTTTAGAAAATATTTTCGGGAAAATTTGTCACATCCCGTTTTTTAGAGGATAAACTTTGGGAAAATTCTGTTTTGTCTTGTTTTATATTTATAACACTCTTCTTATATTCTGAGCGTAAGATGTTCTCATTTTTAGTGTGGGTTTTTTTCCTCTATAAATGTAAAATTCAAAGTCCGGACTGACTATATATTATCAACGCACAGCTCAAACCATCCGTATCCGGCTAAAATTTGCCATACATAAAGATAGATAGATAGATAGATAACTTTATTTGTACAACACAGGAAGAAACAGAACACGATAAATACAAAGTAAAGTAATAGCTAGAAAGTATAAGTTGCACAAATGGGCGGCCTTATCGCTGAAACCGATTTCTTCCAGGCAACCTTAAAGCTGATATAACAGAAGCGGATTTTGGAAAATTCAACTTTTACGCGGAAGTCACAGGTGTAAGCTAGTTTTTGATATAGTCGAAAGGCATTTTGGTTTTGGCATCTATTTCGCCTTAAGAGGATCACATACGATGAGATTTTTTATGATATATTTTTTTTAATTTTTTATTTCGGTGTATTGTGTATTCATGCCTTCAATTGCAACAAAATATTATGATATTGATGTCAGTCGCTTAAATAGTTTGTACTCTGTTTTATTTTTATTTATATTAAAAAACTATTAATTTTAAATTTTTTAAGTGGTTTAAACTTTTGATAATAAATGTTTTAATTAGATTTTATTTTACCACTAGCAGCGCTCCACGGTTTGACCCGCGTAACTCCCGATCCCGTGGGAATATCGGGATAAAAAGTAGCCTATAGCCTTCCTCGATAAATGGAATATACGAAATAAAAAGATTTTTTCAATTCGAATCAGTATTTCCTGAGATTATTGCGTTCAAACAAACAAACTCTTCAGCTTTATAATATTACTAGCAGCGCTCCGCAGTTTCACCCGCGTAACTACCGATCCCGTGGGAATATCAGGATAAAAGTAGCCTATAGCCTTCCTCGACAAATGGACTATCTAACACAAAAATAATTTTTCAATTCGAACCAGTAGTTCCTGAGATTAGCGCGTTCAAACAAACAAACAAACAAACTCTTTAGCTTTATAATATAAGTATAGAAGTATAGATTTTGTCCGCGTAATCCATACATATTCATGCCAAATTATAGCTTTCTAGTTCTCTGAGTTAATTCATTGATATGACAAAATTAAGTTTAGGGGTTTCTTGTTAGGACTACAGAACCCTAAAAAAGAAGAAATACTTGCCTAACTTATAACGAATAAGTTATCTACACAAAAAAATAACCCCGTAATCGCACAATATAAAGTAAGGAAAAGAGCTATTTATTTTCGTTAGGATAGGTACACGGTTACCATCTTGAGAGTGGTGTTGGCCTAGTGGTAGACTCCTCGACTTGCATTCTAAAGGTCGTGGGTTCGAATCCCAGCCGCCGTGCACCAAATTGATTTTTCTAATGAAAAATGTATGTGCGCTTGGAGCTAATTAACATTGCTCTGACAATTAAGGAAAACATCATGATGAAACCCACGGCGTAGTTGGCTCCTGACGTATTGTTCTTTCCTCTGGATACGGTCGACTAAGCTGAGAGGATGGTATAGGTGCTGGGCAATCCTACTCCATCTAATATATGTCCTAGGCACTACAGTGCCCTGAATAGCATGGATTTTCATCCCCGTCGCTGTATTAATCATCTAGATTAGATGAAAAAGCTCTCTCCATACAAACGTAGTGGACTGTTTTCTCCATTGATAATGACAAAAAGCAAATATTTTTGTGACATAAAACCTATAATTGCCATGACCATGCCCCTATATTTTGTTTTATTTTTGTTTCTTAAATTAGAAAATGAAAAAAACCAAAACAAAAAACATGTCATTATTTAGGGAGGAAAAAGTCGACTACGTTTGTATGGAGAGAGCGCCGGGGCCCTTTCACCTTTATAAGATCCGTAAGCAAGAAGTAAACAGGGAAACAATTTGATTATACGTAAGAATGGTTCATTAGTCTAATAAGCACGAGAGTTATTCTAACAAGTCGAAGGCTAGCTATTATTAGCCATGATCATAAAATGTTACAGCCATATCAATACTTGCACTAAAACTCACTTTTATTTGGGAATTATTATCTTTTGGCTTCTTCCAATTATTATTGTGTCTTTGTTATTGAATTTTTTTTTGACGTGAACGTGCTGTTTTTCTCGCGTAAGTTTCGATTCCGTGTAGACCAAGATCCCAGCTACCGCCTGACCTTCGTGATTTTATAAAAGCTGAGAATTACTTAGCGCATGCTCCCAACACAGTTATGAATGATGTGCAATTATGAAATTCAGACCATAGTCAAGTGGCTTAGAGAGTTTTTTTTATAAATAAGTAATAAATATTGTAGCATTTCTACACAGCGCCATCTAATTTCAAGCTAAGCAGTTTTGGAGGTACGAGGTGGTGTGTACCTCCAAAGGGAAGATCTTCCACCGGGCAGGTGTTATACCCGGTAGGCCGCGGCCCAACGATGTTTCGTTGGAACTTGTATATGAGCTTATCTTCAGAAAAACTTCGCTTGCGCGATCTAGGATCTCCGATCGGCTTAGTGGCGCCATCTGTTGGTGGCGATGTGAAGTGTCGCCACACAGTTATCAGGTAAGTTAACAGGTAGCAAAGCCAAGAATCGTACCTTTGCAAAAAAGGAAATCACCTATATTTTTGTACCAAACGATAATTTTGCTATTAGCCATACAGTTTTGATAGTTCCAACACCTTCCAGAAACCACAAAGTTGTAGTTATAACTATAAAAATAAGCTATTTACTTTCATTTGCCTTATTATGTTTGTTTCCAGGAATTACTCTCTATTAGCAAGTGTCGGAGGCATGCGCTGAGTAATTTTTAGCTTTTATGAAATCACGAAGGTCTGGCGGTAGGTGGGATCTCACTCTATAGCCTATGTTACTCCCGCTGAATCAATGTATCCTCATACCATTTTTTTAAGTCATGGTGCTACGTGACTTGTCGCTTTAATCCATGTTATCTAAACATGCCGTTCTCCTTCTAGGCGAGCATACTACTTGCATGCATATTTAAAAAATAAAACGGTTTTACAATAAAATAAATGAATAAACGAAATCCTTTAAAATAGTTTCATTACGAAAAGATAAACAATAAGATTTTTCAATAGACCTTTTTCATTTTCTAACCTATTTAAATAAAACCTAAAAAGGCTAAAGTTAACAAGTCAAACGCCAAGTTAAAAGTAAAATACATCAAATGTTAGTTGAACGAGGTATTGAGGTCTCAAGGGTACCAAGATGGTAATAACACAAGCACAAAATTACATTAGTGATTGGAAAATATCGATATAATTTATTGATATTTTTCGATACTATTTTCGAAATCTACACAAATATAATAAAGATTTTTTTGACGACCCAGTTGGCACAATGGTCACCACGCCGGACTGCCAAACTCAGGGTTGCGGGTTCGATTCCCGCCTCAGGCAAGTATTTATGCTTAGATATTTGTCTGTGGTCTGGTTGTTCATATGTATTTTAAGTATATATTTACAAAAGAAAAGTATTTAAGTAATGTATCCGTTGTCTAGCACCCATAACACAAGTCTAGTTACTTAACTTGGGGCTAGATGGCGACGTATGGAATTTCCTGTAATTTTTTTTTGTTTTTTGTTTGTAACGAATAGGCTCCGAAACTACCGGATCGATTTTGATGAAACTTGGTATGAGGATGCATTGATTCATTGGAAATAACATAAGCTACTTTTAATCCCGATATTCGATATTCGAGGGATTGGGAGTTCCGAGAGTGAAACCGTGGAGCGCTGCAAGTTTTTAAAGTTAAAAACAAAATTGTATTAAACTGAATTTTATTTAAGACTCAGTTTTTAGAATTTTACAAAATAAATGACGTTTTTAAAAATTTGTTTTACGGAATTTGTGATTTCAAGGGCTAATGATGCTAATAATGTAAACGCAAATAAAATGACACTAGTGATTGGTAAATATCGATACAGCTATCGATATTTTACATTATAGTTAAAAGATGTGAAATGTGAAGTAAAAGAAAGTTGAACGAGGTATCGAGATCTCAAGGACACTCTGAGAGAATAGCACAAGATGGTTAATGCGAGTACAAATAAAACGACAATATTGATGGGAAAATATCGATAAAATTTATCGATATTCTTCATTACCTAAAATATTTGAGTTTTGCTAACTAATAAGAGGAATCCATAACTTGATCTATCAACTATCAGATGGTGAATAGTTATATTTTCTTAATCGTAAACAATCAATGTTACTAGAATTAGGCAGTATAAAAGTCAAAGTACTGACCGACTAATTATTAATAAACGCACAGCTCAAGTCATTGTACTGATCGGACTAAATGATTGATGGCTTAAGTCACGTGTTCCAGCATCTGACGCCATTAAACATAACAAGAGGTTGGGTTCTTGAAGTTCCTATGATATAGGAACAAACATGTTATTTTTGTTCGAAGTTTTGCCATTATTCTTTGGCACACAGTTAGCTATTATAACGTTGATATCTTCTAAAAAAGTATTTTGAAAAAATCTACCGCAACGCAAACGAAGTCGCAAGTGAAAGCTAGTTTAATAATATTTATGGAGAAACATCGATATATTTGTCAACTAAAACACCTCAATATATTCAAACCAACAATAATATTCCATTACCCAGTTACCAGAATTTATTTACTCGATAATCAATTGAAAAACTATCGATAGTAAACTGTCCCATCACTAGTTCGACCTGGGAGGCGTTTAACTTGTTTACTCAAAGATGTAATATGCTGTCCACAAGGTGTTCGTACTTTTTTACTACATTGGAACAAACAGAAAATTAAGTATGGCAAACAGGATAAATCATGGTTTTGGTTTGCTTAAAATTTATTTTAATGTTGTAAAAAAATAAAAGACATGATCCAATAAGGGTTCCCTAACAAGGGGTTAACCTCAAGTACGGAGTAATAAAGTTCAACTAAAAATTTGACCATGACTTATAGAAGCAGACCCGTAGTCCAATTTACTTAACTTAACTCCGACTTGCGATCAAACAAAATACGATCGAAACAAAAGCAAAGGACGATCGAAATAAAAACGAGAGACGATCGAAACAAAAACAAGAGGCGATCGAAACAGAGGCGAATGACGATCGAAACAAAACCAAAGGGCGATCTGAAAAATACAATAGAAACAGAGGCGAAGGACGATCGAAACAAAAACAAGAGGCGATCGAAACAAAAACAAAGGCCGATCTGAACAAAAACAAAAGACAGTCGAAACAGAAGCAAAGGATGATCGAACCAAAACCAAAGGCCATCGAAACAAAAACGATAAACGATTATTACATTATAATGTTTTTTTTAATTACTTAAGTATTAGAAAGTAGGTACCTACGTATAATTGAAGTCAATTTCGAAGAATTAAGAAAAATGTTTTCAGTTTATGAAGTCGAAGTTTTTTCAGTTTTGAAAGAAAAACGTTTCCTTTGATCTCTTTAATTGATTTAAACTTAAAAGTTTGAGTCCACCGTGCCTTTTCGATAATGGACCGTAGGTGAAAAGGTCTGGATAAACACAAGCTACTTTTCATCCTGATATTCCCATGGGGTCGGAACTTATCCACATAAGTTCCGATCCCGTGGGAATATCAGGATATCTTATATGCAGGATATGAATTTTGTTATGAGTATATGGATTACAATTCTACTTCCTACTATAATATTATAAATGTGAAAGTTTTTGTGTACGTGTGTGTGTGTGTTTGTTACTCCTTCAAGCTAAAACTACTGAACCGATTTCGATGAAATTCGGTATGTAGATAGCTGGAGACCTGGATTAACACATAGGCTGATTTTAATCCCAATATTCCCACGGGATCGGGACTTACGCGGGTGAAACCGCGGGGCGCAGCTAGCTTATATAGCTTTCATCCGTGACTTTATCCACGTAAAGGTTTAATTTTCAAAAATATTTTCCTATCGAATGCCTATATTATTCTGACTGTTATGCGAAGGTCAATTCTCGTAAATAAAATTATTCAAATTACATTCCAATATCATTCCGATTGCATTTTGATTGCAAAAAAATATCAAGTCAAACTTAAAGTCAGCTTATGGTATTATCATTAATATTTTTTGTAATCCAAGTGCAATCAGAATTACATTGAAATGTAATTTAAACAATTTTCAAATAATGACGACCCAGTTGGCACAATGGTCACCATGCCGGACTGCCAAATACAGGGTTGCGGGTTCAATTCCCGTCTCAGACATGTATTTATGCTTAGATATTTGTCTGTGGTCTGGTTATTCCTATGTATTATAAGTATATATTTACAAAAGAAAAGTATATAAGTAGTACATATCCGTTGTTTAGCACCCATAACACAATTCTAGTTACTTAGCTTGGAGCTAGATGGCGATGTGTGGCGTTGATATAGCAGTCAGTCAGTCAGGACTTGGAGGTGGGGGGGGGGGGGTAAAATGGGGGCCTATCTTTAGTTGAAACGAGACATTTTCACGTATCTACTGCGGCTGCGTTCCCGATACAGCCTACCCATGTTTTTGGGTACAACCATACCAAAACAGAACAAAGGAACCATTTGGGTTGCTCTGAAACAAAGAAAAATATCGTTCTAAGCCACTCCCCGGTACGTCACTCAAAATTATCAAGCGGATCGCATTAATACGTACGTATTACTGTCAGAAATGTTTCCCCTCTCTTTCCTGTGGGTAGATGTAGATTAGCAACTTTGTATCGGTCGATATTAGAGGGCGATTTCGGTTAACACCTGCCTACTAGGAAAGTTGCTGACGTGATTGCCACAGTGTGTTGGAAAAAAACATGTAGATTATCATATTACAAGTCTAGTTTCCTCATAAGCGCAACGTCTAAAACGCAAAATGCCTAAGTAGCGCAATTCCTGAAGCACATAATACCTGGAACGTACAATGTCTAAAACGCAAAATGCCTAAAACATAGAATTCCTTGCTTCGTTTGAATCTAGAAAAAGCTGTGTGTTGCTGCGATCACCAGTCTCGGCGAAAATGATGTTTGTAACAATATCGAAACATCGAGCTTGGTTAATATCAGGTTGGTTATTTTAAATAACTTTAATAGTGAAAACAACCAAGATTAAATTGCTCCTTAATCATAGTTTGGTAAAATATCCTTGATCATCAGCGATCTTCCATTTTTATTGATCCATGTTTTTTGTGCTGTCAATGGCTGTCACTCTACCTCACACTTTGTGGCGCGTCGGACGCCACAAAATAAAAATAAAATAAACATGGTAACATTTGGTTTTTAGGGTTCCGTAGTCTTAACAAGAAACCCTTATAGTTAGGCCATGTCCGCCAGTCCTTCCGTGGCTTGCTCAAAGTACTACAAAGCGGTCATATTAGTACTAGAAAGCGGTAATTTAGTATGAATATTTTCTTCACTGATCGGCGAGGTATCTGCCGATTTAAAGAATCTAGTATGTTTGCACCATAATGTGACAGAGATAGAGCGATATTCCGGAAAATTGAAATGGGATTCCGGTAGTCGTACGTACGAGTATGCTCGAATTACGATTATTTGATTTGATATCTCTTTTTTGCTAAGCGAGCGGGGCTTTTTGTGGGATTTACCTTATTAATATGAAAAAATGAGTTATTTTTTTACTGCCTTTGATTTTTTCCCTTAAGATATTATGCCCAATGCCCATTGTATGGTTATGTCGTATGCATTATGGAATAATAAACCGGTTTTTTTTTTGGAGAAAATAGTAGTTAACTTAGTAGTTAACTTTTTATATAATAAATAGGTCAGTGTTTCATCACTAATAGTTAACAAGTCACTAATAGTAACCAATAGTCGTTTTTATCAATTTTTCAAGTAAAAATGTTTGCTGCTCTTGGGATCCAATGTACAGATGTTAGATTTTTTAAATGTAAATGTTGCCACACATCAAAAATTCTCTAAATATATGTGGAAGAAATCATTTGTGCAACTTATACTTTCTAGATATTACTTTGCTTTGTGTATATTGTGTTTTTATTTCCTTACTGTGTTGTACAAATAAAAATATCTATCTATCTCATTAAGATTATGCGGAACTGATAAACTTTTAATTAAGATATTTTTCTAAAACTATTTTTTATGTTTTATCCTAGGAGAACAGGGAACGACTTCTGTCAGTGAGTTTTACAAGATACCGGTCCGGTAACATATTCTATATATATATATATATATATCTTATATATAAAAATGAATTGCTGTTCGTTAGTCTCACTAAAACTCAAGAACGGCTGAACGGATTTATCTTATCTTAGTCTTGAAATGTTCGTGGAGGTCTAGGGAAGGTTTAAAAGGCGAGAAAAAAATCGAATAATTTCCGGGGAAAACCCTATCAATTCCTACGGGATCGGGACTTACGCGGGTGAAACCGCGGGGCGCAGCTAGTGTTTAATATATGCCGGTACAGTGGGCGGATACCTTAACGTTTGTTGTTATTTCAGAGTCGGCCAGTATTACAGTAAACGCATTATGAAGATCCTTTACGATCGATACATCAAGGTTTACGAGATTCGATCATAATTCCGTAACGAATTTAGAATCGATATTGTTTGGTACAAAATAAAAGAATTCCGATCTTATTTTTTAGCGCTTATCGTCTCCCCGATAAGCGTAGAATAATTCTTGACAGGAGGTCCATTGACAGTAGGGGATCCGTTAAGGGTGCTGAACCGAATAATTGAGACGATACGGGAAACTGGGGTATATCTGGGGTTTTCCCTTCACACTTTCTTATCGCCCTCATGAGACAGAAAGGGAAAAAATGTCACCCTAGTAGGAATAAAACATTTTCACCCCGACTAAGGGTTGTCGAAACTAAAACAAAAGAAAATCGAATCCGCAACAAAAGATGAAAGAAACAGGATCAAAAGACGATCTAAAGCAAAAGATGATCAAAAATAAAACTAAAAGATTGAAATAGAGATGATCGAAATTGTAGCAGAAGACGATCGAAATTAAAACCAAATGGCGAGAGTAATCAAGGAATTACATTTATACCCGGATTATTAGGTACTTCTACCCATATTCCTACGGTATTGATTTATCCCGATATTCCCACGGGATCGAGTTAAAATCCCTATATAAATATAATTATCGTGTCGCGGTGTAAGTTAATCTCCACCGAAATAGCTGAACCGATTTGTAAGATTTTTTTGTTGTAAGATATTCATTAGGACTGAGAATCGAACAACATGTATATTTTTTTTCATTTTTTTTTGTAAAAGGTAAATGACGTTTGCCGTAAAATACCATTATAGGAATGATTATAATGACCTGTAATGATCCGTCACTTGGCAAATGCGAGTTGTCGTATTGACTGGTACAATAAATCGCTTCTTGTTTGTAACTTAGACCAAACTACTCACAAATCAGCTTGATCTGTTGAACACAATCTGTCATAAGAACTGGATCAAACAGTGAATTCATGTTGCAAATAACTTTGCACGTGTGTGCCTGCAATTCATTGTATTAATATAAAATACATTTGAAAACATGTTTGCAAAATTTCAGCTCATTCGGTAACCGGGAAGTGGATCAAATTTTATTTGCAAGATTTCATGACAGACTTCGGGACAGGTGAAGCTTGTAAAAAAATGGTTGTCTGTAAAGTCGGTTAACGGAAGATAATTTTACGTGATAAAATCATAAGGAAATGATAAAAAATTTAGATATTTTTCGATTTCCATTATTTATTTATTATTTTTCTTTTTTTTCCTATTCACTTTTTTCCTTTATATAGTCCTACTAATATTATAAATGTGAAAGTTTAGGTGTGTGTATGTGTGTGTGTATGTTTCTTACTCCTTCACGCCAAAACTACTGGACCGATTGCGATGAAACTCGATATGTAGATAGCTGGAGACCTAGATTAACACATAGGCTACTTTTTGTCCCGATATCGGGACTTACGCGTGTGAAACCGCGGGGCGCAGCTAGTTTTTTTCATATAAGTCTTCTATTCGTCACTAGTCACCATAACCCAAGCCCAGATGAGCGATAATATTATTAAACAAACACGAGACGCGTAACGTTTACCATGATGTCGTCATGGTACCGGAACATGACACTTTTTTGTAAATGCAGGTGTTCCATCAATTTATTAGACGTTATCACGTCAAAATATGAAAATAAGATAAAATGTCCGGAAAGAAGGTCAAATATTGGCTTAATACGATTTATGCTAACAGCCAGTAGAGCATCCTGAGTAAAATTGTAGGACAGTTATTACTATTTTGAAATAATTCATTAAAAACGTGCAAGTACAATAAAATCTAACATTTTCTGACCTAAGCAAAAAGCTCTACGCCGAGGTTTATTTAAGAGCGTCAATGGCTTTACTGAAACAAAAAGGGAGAAGAAAGAAGATGGAAGAAAAATATCAGATACAAAGACTGACTGGAAAATAGCTATATGCATAAATCGCAGTAAGCCAAAACTTAAAAAACCCCTCCAACATCGTCAGTCTAACACTGAAAGTATTTCAACCGAACACCCTTGATACTTGAACCTATAAAATGAGAAAACACTCGTAACTTTTTATTATTAATATCGACCTACTTACATAAAATCTGAGTCAATCTGAAGTTGAAAGCAGACTAGATACTGTTTGATCGGCCGATAGTGAAAAGTTGACGGCCGATTTTTAATAGTTATTTTTATTTGCGATTGGACCTGGGACATGTATGAAAAGGGCTTGCTTAGACCCATAGCTCAGCTTAGTCGAATGTGTCCGGAGAAAAGAACTCGCTAATACGTCTGCAGCCAACTAAGCCGCGGGCTTCTCACGTTGTTTTCCTTCACCGTAAGAACAATGTCAATTAGCGCACATACATTTTTTATAAGAAAAAATTATTAAGATGGATGAAGGCCGGGATTCGAACCTACGAACTTGAAAAAAAGTCTAGGTATCTACTACTAGGCTAACACAAATTTTTAAACCAGGAACTTCTCATTTTATTTCAATAAACTTAGATTTAGAATTTAGATTTCATTAAAATTTCACGTAGTCAATTTCAATTGATAGTATAGTAGTTAAATTTGGTCAGTAGAATATTATTATTTAAAATAAAAATTAAGCGGCAATCAAATAAACTGCCAATGATCGCATCCGGTGCAAAGGAGCCGAGAATACGGCTTACTCCCATCGGCCCCGCTAGCTCTGCCCCGTCAACGGGGCAGATGGGAAAAAGAGTTTCATCGGCCCCGCTAGCGTCGGTGTTGGAGTTCAGCGGGGCCGATGGCACACATTAAGTTTCATGTGCCCCGGTATTGGACTTACTTCCATAATACTGGCCGCGTTACCTCTCTGTATGGTGACGGCTAACATTTGCACCAAGAACAATCCGGAGCGGTAATCAAAACTATTTCAATTAGAAATGTTAAATTACTAACATCTGTTACACTGTCATGTATTATTTCATGAAATCTCAGAACAATTTGAAAATTGCAAATTTTCCATGGAGGTTCCTTTCAGGACGTAGGTTCTTACTAAGACCGGATTTCAACCCCTACCAATGTAGAAAGGGCTGATAATAATAATTATTTTGTATTATTATAATAGGATAGGAAAGTAGGATGTTAAAGACAATTATAAAATATCTAGTCTGCTTATCCACGATGCATAGAACGCAATATCACAAAGTTTATGATCCGTGAATGTTTATGATCAATCGTCAAACTGCATAACATTTTTATGGGAACGCATCGGTAAAGTTAATATGTGTTATGGAATGAAATATTATGCCACTGACTGCATTTTATGTTTTATTCATTATTGGCATTGTTTTAGATAGCTTTTAAAGGTTACCTCAGTGACAATAAGAACCCATGGATATGACTTTAATTGATTCATTTTACATCATCAAGCTTACACTACGTAACTGCTGAACATAGGCCTCCCCCAAAGACTTCTAGAGCGATCGGTAGCATGCTCTCTGCGTCCGACGACTTCCCGAGACCTTCATTAAGTCGCCCGTCCATCTAGTCGGAGGACGTGCCGCGCTGCGCTTTCCAGTATGTGGGCTCCAATCTAGGACTTTTCACTAATAGGTATCTTAAAAAACAAATAAGGTTACTAACTACTACTTACTAACTACTTAAAAACAGGCCATTAGAAAAATGTTTGCTTTATTGTAAATCTAAAAACAATTAATTTTACTTTGTCACTAATAATCAGGTTTTCAAAAAACCTTTTTAATAGTGTACATTACAACCTTCTAATGAATGAAAAAAAAAACAAAAGAAGCACAAAGAAAAGACCTGCGCAATATTTAAGGCCTCTACAGGTAATAAGAACCACTACAAAGTTTTAAAAACATCAATGAGAATTTAAAAAAACGTTTTTCAGATTGACAATAAAGTAAATATTTATCTAATGACGTCTTTAAGCTGAAAGAGTACCGGCGCTCTCTCCATACAAACGTAGTCAACTGTTTCCTCCCTGGATAATGATATTAGAGCAAATATTTTTGTGGCATAAAACCTATAACTGCCATGATAATGCCCCTATGTCTAGGTTTTTTTCATTTTTTAATTATCATAGAAGTTAAAATAAAATAAAAAACTTAATCATGGTCATGGCAGTTACAAGTTTTACGCAACAAATTTTTTGTTCTAGTGTCAATATCCAGGGATTCCTCCCTGACCTACAGTCGACTAAATTTGTATGGAGAGAGTATCCTCCTAGAGAGTATTTCCTCTTAAATACGAAATACCTATTTAATTTTTAATTAAGGTGGCACTTATTACCCTATATTTTTATATTCATCAGTGAGGGAAATATAACCCCTTAATACAATATTCAATAACCACAACACATAGAGTAGGCACTTACTAACCTATACTAAACTATGTAACCATACATAAAGACCTCTAGAATTGGAGCAGTATAATATTATTTCCTTCCTCCCATATCCCTAGTTAACCAGTCCGATGTTGTGATAAAATGCCAAGCAATATCGGAACTGTTGACGTCCATATAAACTCGCACTAGATGTGACTTAGAAATTGAATAAAAAATCTTCAAGTTGTATTATTAAAATTTTGGTCAATTCATTAGTGTAATTATATATTTTACTAGATACATGACTCATTGTTTTATATCCGGAATGGACTAATTGTTGATACCTACCTACTATAATAGGTCATCTTAATTACCGTTTATTGGTCGTACACAGTTTTTCAATAAATTTTAATATTCTTGATTCTTGATTGATTCATTACGTAGCCGCAGTGGAGTACGTGTAAATGTTTTGTGCGTGCTAGAGAATGTATAATAAGCATCAGTGCTTGTATTTTTACACAATTTTGACATTCACGAAGTGACAGTGAAAGAAAGATGTACCAAAGAGTCTCATAGTGAACCAAAGAGTCTCATAGTGAACCAAAGAGTCTTATAGTGAACCAAAGAGTCTCATAGTGAACCAAAGAGTCTCACAGTGAATCAAATAGTCTTATAGTGAACCAAAGAGTCTGATAGTGAACCAAAGCGTCTTATAGTGTACCAAAGAGTCTCATAATGAAACAAAGAGTCTCATAGTGAAACAAAGAGTCTTTTACTGTACCAAAGAGTCTCATAGTGAACCAAAGAGTCTTATAGTGTACCAAAGAGTCTCATAGTGAATCAAAGAGTCTTATAGTGTACGAAAGAGTCTTATTTTAACGCAATTCTGATAACCCAAGAGGATTGCATAGTATAATATATAGCGTTACATCATTCATTTAATGTTTTAGTGTAAATACGCGTGATAAAAACATCAAATTTCGATTGTAATAATTGTTATTAAATCTGCCTTGACGGGTACCTAATAATATACTGTTGTAAAAAAACAGTAGAACATAGAAAAAACCAATGGATATAACGGAAAAATATTTAAATATAAGGAAAAACAAATTAGCATAATGAAAAAACAGTTGCACTTCGGAAAATACAAATAAGAATCGTAGGACTACCTATAACGTTAAAAAAATGAGCATCATGGAATTTTTTTGAAAAAAAAAAGATCAATAAAAAAAAAACAAATGAATACCGAATGAACTTTAACACCCGTATGGTTTATAGCAACGCTTGAAGCTTGAAATGATTTAGGTACCCTCAGAGAGCCTCCCTCGGGTATTACTCAAACGTTCCCAATAAACATCTCACCACTATATCTTAGTCTTGAAAACACACAGTACATTTCCTGTAGCCCTACATCTTCATCCAGTGCTGTACATGACAGCGCTCACAAACGGCGCGCAGCCACCATAAATCACACGATACAATTCGATATTCAGCAAATGGGTCAGCCGGTCGTGCAATCCTATTAATGTTGACTACTTACTACTAGCCATTTACAGGGTTTTTCTTTTCTATGGTTGATTGGTAAAGACGTAGAAAAGGAAATTTAGGTAGGTAACTGAGGGAACGCTCGAATAGATTATGCGTTTAGTGTCACAGGAATTCCTTGTCGACAAATACGAACTAAATTATTCTTTTACGACCCAGTTAGCACAATGGTCACCATGCCGGACTGTCAAAGACAGGGTTGCGGGTTCGATTCCCGCCTCAGACATGTATTTATGCTTAGATA
Organism: Idaea straminata; assembly: GCA_951213275.1. Lineage (NCBI taxonomy): Eukaryota > Metazoa > Arthropoda > Insecta > Lepidoptera > Geometridae > Idaea > Idaea straminata. The sequence continues at coordinate 10,266,433 of OX577867.1, read as the reverse complement.
TTCATATTTGTCTGTGGTCTGGTTGTTTCTATTTATTATAAGTATATATTTACAAAAGAAAAGTAATATAAGTAGTATATCCGTTGTCTAGCACCCATAACACAAGTCTAGTTACTTACCTTGGGGCTAGATGGCGATGTGTAGAATGTCCTGCAATATTTATTTATTTAATTTTAACTCTCTCTTTTAGCGCGATAACGTCTATGAAATTGATTGCCATCCATGAGCTAAGACGAACTATGGAAGTCTAGTTGAAGAAAATAGCTTGTATATGTTTCGGCTAATACCCGAAGTGCGGCTACACCTAGTTTTAGCCGGTTAGAACTAGGTGTAGCCACTTACTCTTGGTTAAACCTAGTACGAGCCGATTGTTTTCGGGTAAAACTAGGTCTAGCCTTCATCATGCCGGCTACAACTAGGTTCGGCCATTCCCTGTTGGATAAAACTAGGTCTATCCGATATCATTCTGGCTAGAACTAGGTCCAGACAATCCCTATTGGATAAAACTTAGATGCGTAGCCCGCCAAGCCTTCGGCCCCGCGTTACACTCATGACTCACAGCATCTGCAGCAGCGGCGCGGGGTGGAGGGCATAGCGAGGCACGCGCCTCTGCAGGTTGTGAGCGCCAGGTGCTGCGGATCTACTGCAGGTCTACTAGCGAGTTTGACTTCAGTTTGCCTGGTTGTATGATGGAAGAATATGTAAACTAAAATACTTAAAGCTTAATTTTCCATCAAAGAATTTGCTTAACAAATGTTCATACACACAAAACATAAATGAGACAATGAAATAATCATTAACACACGCCGTAATGTTGGCATTAAACATAATCGTCGATTAGACGTGCCAGAGGTAATACGTGTTCCACGAACACAGACATTGCCAGGATTAAGACGGTATAACCGCTCTATAATTATAATAAAAAGATAATTGGTGGTTTTGTTCTGTTCTTTAAGTAAATCTCATATAATACAAAGATCACTCCTCTGTCTGTCTGAACGAAATAAATAACTACTAAACGAATTTTTATACGGCTCTATTGACGTGATAACGTCTTATAAATAATATTGCACTCACAAAAAAGTGTGACGTCATCGCTCTAGTTCCCTTATTGACAAGGTAACCTTAGCAACGTATTAAAGTATGCAAAACGGTAATGTGTCAGGTTCTGTTGACATAATAGGTAACCATAGCAACGTATTATTTTTTCAATATTTTCTTAAGACGTTATCACATAAAATAATCGTCTGTAAACCGAGACAGACAACCATTTTTTTTTCGATTAAGTTACAATTAAGGTCCCTGCAGGTGATAAGGGCCACCTATAACTACAATTAAAAACTAAATAATTTGTACTTAAAACAGGTCATTAGATAAATTTTGCTTTATTGTCAATCTGAAAAACAATTCATTAGTTTATTTTTGTATTATTTTGTCACTAATATCAAGGTTTTTAATAACACCCTTTTCACCCGCAGGTACCTTATAAAACTTTATTGTGCTCAATGGACTGAACGTACAGTGAATTGCCTACTACAACAGCCAATCACATTTGTAACCACAATTCGAATTTCGAATTCATAACATTGGTCTCCAGAATACCAACATAACTGATTAGCAAAATAAACAAGAACCAATGCCTAATGAACTATCTAAATCATAAACGATCAATATTTCGGCATCGATGTATACGGCTGTTTGAAATGTGTCATTTCGAATTCTTGACGTTAATCATCGAACGTTCTAATTTTGAAATTGTTACATAACGGATAAAATGGGTAAACCGATTTTGATGCGGTTTTTGTTTCAAATTATTCTTACCTTGACTGACAAAATGATTATTTTTATTCTTAACAATCATCCTCTTTTAACCTGCCCTAAGTTATGTTTATTGTTCCTAACTCAAAGTGGAAACAAAATTCGATCGAAGAAAAACCATTAAAACCTTCGTTTTCGGGTCAGGTTTTGTTTTTGTAGAAAGCTGTTTTTATTGTAAGAAAATCGGATAAGTCATTTAAAATAAGTGGACTTTTCCCAATGAATGAAGTGCCGGCATTTCGCACCGGACTTTGTCGCTATTCGACGTTCGTTTTTTTGTTTTATTTCCGTGGATTCTGTTGCATTCTTTCACGCAAAAACTACTTTTTATTCCGATATCCGAAATCGGAATTTACGCGAGTAAACCCGTGGGCTGCAGCTAGCTATCAATAATACCGGCTATAGCTTTATAAATAAATTAAATATAAAAATATTGCGAGACATTCCACACATCGCCATCTAGCCCCAAGCTAAGTAACTAGACTTGTGTTATGGGTGCTAGACAACGGATATAGTACACTACTTAGGTACAACCAATACTAGTCTGAGGCGGGAATCGAAACCGCAACCCTGCAGTTCGGCATGATGACCATTGTGCCAACTGGGTCGTCAAATGACATTTCTAACCTTCCTTCTTGCTTGTTACAGGCTGTAGACTACCTGAAGAAGCGGACACCAGCGCGAGCAGCGCTCATGATAGCCGCCGTTTGGCTCATGAGTGCGCTCGTCTGCATTCCACCACTCCTCGGCTGGAGAGTCAGCAGGCCGCCTGAGCAGTTTCCACAATGCGAGGTAAGGAATTAAACTAGGTTTTTTTAGAGAAGAGAGATAGAGAGAGGCGCCTCAGGGCTATCGGTATACTCCATCCACGTCTTTTTTAGAAAGAGAGAAGAATGAGGAAAGCGGGGGAAGTTTAAACTCGGTTAGGCTAGGTTACTTGGGCATCTGTACCCCAAAACGAAAACGCTTACTGCTGGGGATCAAAGGCTGTTTGCTCGGTTTTACCGTAGCACGGTATACTTCTGGTCGCCTACCACCAATAAGCCTGAGATAGTACACACCCCATTATTGCCTCCCCCCCCCCCCCGCGTGAAAGTGCATAAATGCATTTCCCTAACTTTAAAACGAACACACAAACTGATGACCCAAGTCCTATTGCTGTTATATTAGGAGCCAAAGATACCACTAAGGTCAAGAGAACCATCGGTTCATTCGTACATTTTGCGACACAAAACAATTGGCTTCAAATTACCTTCCTGACAAATCCTAACAAAATATAAAAATAGGATAACCAATACCAATACCTTTTGATAAAATACGAGTATAAGATATCAGAAACTCGAACTTTCAGAAAAAATATAGTTATAGTGCTTGTTTTGTCAATGGTGTAGTGTAACGTAAACTATGCCGTTTGATTGCGAATATAGCGGTAAAACGACCGACAATTGACGAAACGAAACCGATCTTGCTTCGATTGGTTATTTGTTCCAATTGAAATCCTATAATCTATATATATAAAAGAAAGTCGTGTTAGTTACACCACTTATAACTCAAGAACGGCAGAACAGATTTGGGTGAAAATTGGTAGGGAGGTAGCTTAGAGCCATGAGACGGACATAAGATACTTTTTATCCCAATATGCCCACGGGATCGGGACTTACGCAGGTGAAACCGCGGGGCGCAGCTAGTTTGTAATAAATAGGTTAGCGTTTGACCACTATGTCACACGATGGTAAGTGACGATGCAGTCTAATGGATGCCATACACGCTAGGTTTTGCATGATGGTTATGACCTTACATGCATGACCAACAGGCAAACCTTAGCATGTATGTGATAAAACTGCACAGTTGTTGACGCATGTACAGTCGGCTGCATAATTGCAGCTCCCGGTAGAGTTCTAAAATTACTATTGGCATGTTTTCGTTCTAATAATTTTTGTAAGAATAATGGTTGAGTTAGAAGAATTTAAACTTCAACTAAAGCAGGTGTCCAGAATCTTGTTAGTGTTGAAAACGTTCTTATAACAGCCGTTTTGGAGCTCTACGGTGGGTCTGCAATTATGCAGCCGACCGTACATGCAACCAAGCAAATTTCAATATTGATATTTTATGCCGCTCGGTTATGTTTGCGCGCGAGCATAACCGAGCATGTATGGGCGGCCGCGAGCTTGCATACACAGATTTAAAGATTTCATCAATTCCTAAATAATTTTTGTCTGAAAAATAATTCGTAAATAATAAAATCTGTTGGTATGTAGATCTCAATTCATTTATCAAATTTAGGTGAGAGAACTGCTTTCTTTTCAATAACCGGCTTTTACACCATTCAGTGCAATCTTTTCTTCTTTTTCTGTTCTGTAAAACAAGTGTTAATCCAAGTACAGCTATTACATCATCGTCGCCGTCCATCGTTAGTTTAGTATACCGTGCATAGTATTTTCCACATGGCTGTAGCTCCAACTGTCTTTAACTGAGTGTTTATGACAAAACTGCGCATGAAAACCCTAACGTGTACTTATATGTAGTGTGAAACTCGGGTATACCTGTCGGTTATGCATGTAAGGTTATAACCATCATGCAAAACCTAGCGTGTATGGCCTCCAATAGATGTAGCATGTACACCTAGAAGATACCTATACGCACGAGCGGGTCTTTGAGCTTCGTAGCTCAAAGACCCGGCCTAAATAAACGGCCTAATGTATCGAAATATGGTCATTATGGGCAAATCTGCTTAGCGATACCACAGGCTGATGGGTGGTAGCAAACCGAGACCAAAGCCTTTTACCAGGAGCTATCACAGATAGGGTTACCAGATACAAAAATGAAATTTCCTGACAAATAACAGGTTTTGCATTATATTTCCTGACATTTTCATTTCACACACACACGTGTGCCAATGTCAAAAGCGAAGTTTGTTGAGAATGTTTTACAAGACTAAGCACAAAAAAAGGGACCAGCAATCGGTTAAAGGGATATGGAGCAATAATAAATACGTATTAAATACAATTTATTCAGTTTAACGATTCACCTTTCCTTCCATAAATTAAATTACTCAATCTATTTTGATTTATTTGTTGACATTGTTTTGTTTAGTTTTGGTCATCATTTATGTGTAATAAATATTTAACATTTTATCTTTCTCTTTTTACCTATAAATTCCTACAATTTTAATATTTCCCTAATTCCCTGACGAAAAGCTAAAATTCCGGATTTGTTCGAAAAATTCCTGGTAACCCTAATCACAGAAGAATTTTACTCCTATCCCTATTTACTGTCCAACCACTGTGACTAAAAGCCCGTTTTTTTAAATGAAATGAATACTACAAAAGTTTCGCCACCCGTGCACTATAAAAAGTGGCAAATAATATAACAATATATTCGAAGGTTTTGCTATACCCCTGTAACAGAATTTTACCAATCTTTTTGTCACGTTTTATTTGAACCCGTAACTAAAGAGCTATATGTTACAATATAATAGAGATAACATCAAAACCTTATCCAACCATCAGAACTTAATTAATCTTGAAATACAGCAAATCTTTCTAAGTAATTATAATTAAGGAAGAAAGAACCAAAGTCTTTACTCTTTACAAGAAAGCAAATTTAAAAACATAAATTTAGGGTTATAAGAAAAGCAGTAGACCATGAAACCATAATTTTTATTGAAATTCATAATCATTCGTCTATTTTAATGTTAGCTGTTAGCGGTAATCAAATAACTGAAGTTATGAAAATTTTAAAGCTCTATTCATAAACGCCCCGGAACTTTAATGAGTAGAAGTTCAATTATAGTTGGGTTAATACGCTCCAAATCTCACGTAGGTTATTTGATGGCTCTATTTTTTGCGAAGGTTGTGGTATACTTTACATCAAAATCCAACAAGTAGAAGCTGAATTATTCCTGTTAATGTTGTTATTCCTGTTAAAGCTGTAAAATGCGCTCTTCGACTATTTATTCCGATTATCTCATAGAATCGGGACAAACGCGGGTGAAACCGCCGGACACTGTGTCATACGTCTCCTCGAAACATCAACAAAAACAAGAAAAAAAAGAGACAATCGCAACTGAAATAATAGTATGTCTCTTCAGATGGATTCTCTTTTGCAGTAGATATTAGATATCTTTTGGCACGTAACGAATAGTAAAAAATATTGTTGGGAACACAAAATTGGTTAAACGAAAGTGTTTTGCTTATATATTTTTTCTGTTTATTCGGGGGAAAATCGTAAACAATGTGTTTTGGTTATCAGTTGTCAAATAAAGTTACAGGGAGCTTTTTGTATTTTTTGAGCTTTGGTAAAAACAGGTGCGATTTATTTACAACTGGCAGGGTTCCGTGGTTTCACCCGATATTTTCCGATACTTTGAAAATATTGAGATAAAAACTACTTAATAAATCCTAAACTAAGGTTGGTTGGTTGCCTGGAAGAAGTCGCTTTTAGCGACAAGGCGTGTTATATGTTCCTTTAAGTGTTGTAAAAAAAAGTATCTATCTACTAAGTCCAGTGATTTCAAACCCTTAACCACTTTTTTGTCATTCTGTTAAAAATAAGTTGCAATAGATGGTAGGTACCTATATTGAATTCTAGCCGCAGTATAGTTTCGATACAAACTTGCATTCGCGTAAACCAAACTTTACTTTCCATAAAGTTTCCCTAAAACTGAATTGCCATCCAATTACGGGATGTACCTACCCGAAGCCCGCAAAATTCGAAGAACAGTTTCTGGAAATATTTTTCAAAGACAAATGTGTCTCCAAAAATGTGTTAAAAAATAAGGAGCCCAGTGTGGTCTCAAGCACTTAAAAAATAAAATAATGAAGAATAGTTTTTGTAAACATGTCCCAGTTGGATTGACTTCGGAGGTTACTCACCTACTACTCGTATTAATCTCACACATTGGTGAGTAAGTAAGAGTACAAAAAGGTATATTATTATGTACAAAACGGTTAATTCATAAAATTAATTAAACTATATTGTAGCTGCAGAACCTGATAATTAAGGTTATGGTGGTTGAAAAAAAGACCGATAATAGCAAAATAATATTGTTAGAATAAAATTAAAAATTATTCCATCCCTAGAACCATCTTAAAAACTAAGTTAGGACATGTGTCTTCAGAACGCCTCCACCAATGAGAAGAAGGCACAAGTTTCCCTAATAACTTTAGAGGGATATGGAGCAATAACGCTGAGTGATGCTTATTTAAATGATGATTTAAGGTTTACCCATTTAATTTAATTTTAAATTATTATTTGGCCTGTACCAGTTTATTCTTTATGCCATATGATCAATAACAAGAAACTCATGGTTTTTTTCCCATGAGTATTCATCATCATTCGATTTATATTTCGAAAACTAATAGATATTTAGAATTTGGCGGTCAGCCGGCACGATGCTCGTTTAAGCGATTCCTTTCAATACAATTCGGCTACAATTTAATCGAATGACTGTATAGTTGCAGTTTAGAAGGGGATTGTCGAAAATCACTATTTTCCATCAAGTTCCAAGTGGGAAAGTGTTATTTTCTTCTTTAATCTGTGTTTAGTATTAAAAACAAAGTAGGTTTATTATAGAATTTTATACTAACATAGTTATTTTCACTACTAAAGCTTTTTGAAATCGGATATTTACTATGTTTTTTGTTTTTATTTTGTGGAATAGCACCGATATTTCGATGCTGTAACAAGCCTCATTTTCACGTGACTCTAAAAACAAGGAAAATATCCCGTTTTAAATTGGGTACTTAAGTAGGTAGATAGTCTTCTTAAACGCATTTTTTACACGATAGTAAATATTAGTTCAACGTTTCGATCTAATTGCACCGATCATGGTCAAGGGCGAATTTAGAAATTTAACTCTAAGATTTTAACCTGAACAGTTTTATCTGGAGAAATACTAATTTCTTCTTTTTTCCTTCTTCCGTCTCACTTCGGTAAAGCCAGTAGAAATTCTTTAAAATAACTTCGCCGTGAAGTTATGAAAACAACAAGCAATTTTGTTTTGATGGCAAAAACTCCTAAGTATTTAATTAGTTATTTAAACACAATCTTCTAACATTATTAAATGCATGAATGTAACCGCTGAATTCAATAAAACACCCCTAAAAAGGGACAGCAAGTATTAAACATCCCCAGTTGACTTTATTATAAAGTAAATTCTGAATCCATGAAGTTACTCAAAGAAAGCTAATCTCCGAAAAAAAGGGGATGAAAAGGGACAAAAAAGGGATGTTTCGAGCCATGAATGTTTGGGGTCAAAACAGTATGAATATAGAAACATGTGTTTTGGAGAAAATTTAAGATAATTAGAGTTTTCTATTTAGTTTATAATTTACGAATGCTCAAAATCAATGACCTATCTCAGATATTGTTTCTGTCACTCATATTAAACTTAGGTAATAAATATGTTATGGATCAAGTGAATTATTGGATATTATACATAATGCCCGAGCATTATGAATAATGACCTCTTAACCCCTTAGAATCTATCTGTATTATCACATTGCCCAACGATCAGGTAGCAACATTCATAATGCCCAGACAGTGTGATTAATATTAAAGTTTCTAGATGATAATTAATCACTTTGCCCAAAGCAGCTTGTCATTCTACCTTAGGCTCGGGCATTATGTACAATGCCCGAATTAATCACTTTGTCCTTAACAAATAATATAAATCCAAAATGAGCAATGATTAGCGAGTTCCATGTACGAGTATTTTTAGTACGCTTACAATCTCGGATCTGGAGATTTGATCTTTAGCACTGCGCTGTTTACCCAATTCGGACCGCAGCCTTCATATAGACGTATAAATGATAGAAAAGATATTTGCGATCGACTGGAATAGGATATATTTTAGATTTTGATTGTGAGGCTGCCTGACCACAGGACCGGAGCGGTTTCCACCAGAATTGCATAAAAACTCTTAGTAACTTTTGCAGAGGGCTATTGATGAAAACACCACTCCGCTCTTGTGGACAGGCCGCCTTAATCAACAAATAAGAGTTACACGGCGGAAATTTAACTGTTTGCGTCACACCCACTAATTATCTCTAAATCAGAAACCTAATATTGGCTATAGATACGAAAGAAGAAGAAAGCGGGAACCGAACCCGCAACTCAAGCAAGTATTCGACCAACGTGTAACAGAGCTCGTCAAAATATTATATTCAAACGCTGCTGGTGTTTTACAAACATTATCCTTACATTATAAAAGTGGTCACGATTTTTGTAAAACTCCGCAAATAACAGTGGTAGCATTTAGTAGAATTTGGTGAAATCTTAGAGAGAAGATTAATATCTAGTTAGAGTGCTCGCAACGGTTTTGAATTGCAGACCCACCATAGAGCTCTAAAATTATTATTATTGGAATGTTTTTATTCTTTTATTGTATGTCTAATAAATTCATGAGTTGAAATACTTTTAACTTCAACTCTATAAATGTAATCTGACCTTAGAATGTTACTTGCGTTGAAAGAGTTTATTGCAAGTGTCAGTCAGTCAGGACTTTGTATTTTACCTAATTTACACAAAATATGCTTGCATTCAACCTAATCTCATCTGAGACCTGATGAAGATAAGGTCGAGGATGTAGCATGGTCACCTAGAAGGTACTTATTCACTCCTCTAGACTTGAAGACTCCAAGGTTGTCGTATTGAAAGAACAGCGACGCGGGCAGAGAGTGCCATTTCTTAGCAGTGCGCACGAGAAAGGTGCGTGACGCTTTATACGCGAAATTGTAACTTAAGTATATCTACTTACATAGTAACTGTTATTATTTAAGCAAATACGATTTATCTAATGAGTACCATTATCTCTCTGTATCCATATAGTAGAAGTTCTTTACTCTAAGATTAAAATTCATTCGTTAAACCAAGTTTGGATTAGGGTGTTGCTACAGTAATGTTGCCAGACGTGCGTTTGGTTTTAAGTATTTTTTGTAGGAAAAAGAACGCTCGTGTGATAGGGCTTAGTAGGGTCTATTTTAATATTTTAAACTGTTTTATGATAAATTTATGTATCTGATAATTGGTCGTTTTACTACACGGACGTTTAGCTAATTTGGCATACAGCTTATTGGCATATGTACCTACAGCTTATTAGACATTTTGTAATGTTGGAAGATCTGCTTCTTAGACTTTATGATCGGGAGTTATTATACAACTGCAAAAAATGAGGAGTTTTTCAATTTGTCGCGAATATATCTGACACAAGGTTTACAAACCAAAGCGAGCTGAAAATACTATAAAGAAAACAATGCGTTTTCAAAAAATGCAACCGAGACGAGACTCGAACTAAATTCGTTCTAACAGATTTCGATAACCAAACGTAGAAAACCGTATGTCATTTCTGTCATTTGTTTTTTGCAAGAGATCAGTTTAAAGAAGTTTACACGTGAGAATCCTTCGTGTACACCCACCCTAAGGGATAGATGCGAATTGAAATAATACCAACCCTCATGCAGGTCACGTTTGAAATTTCGTCGACTCAACCGAATCACCGCCGACTGACGCGGGACCGACAGAAAAAAACATTAATGGACCAAAAAAGATGGAAAGCTATCGCGATTTGAAATGAGAGCTCGGGAAATTGGGAATTGAGGAAGAGATTTTTGGTAATAATATTAGAAGAATATAGACTGAAGATTATTTATCAGACGATTTTTTTTAAGACGTTTTCAAGTGGTCTATGTACAATTGTATTAAGCATCCAAAGAAATATTTTTTTTTGACTTTGACTTTGACACCGTAAAATCAGTTTTCTCGATGTAAAAATACTTATACTTATGTAGACGATGGAGAATTAAATTATTCTTTTTACCCGATTATGGGGCAGCCAAAAGGGAGGGTTATGTTTTTAGTAATAAAATTCTCACGGAGTAAAATCGTCTTTTTTAACATTTTACACATCGTCATCTAGCCATCATCATCATGACACAAGCTAAGCAACTAACGCTTGTGTCATGATGATCAGACACCGGATATAATATATTTATAGTATATATAAATATTTATATTCTTAATATATATAAAGACACCCAGACCAGAAACAAATTAGTAAGAAGTTTTTACTATAAAAAAATAATTAAATAAATAATCTCTACCATCTGAGATGATATTCTTCTTGCGAGAAATTTGTTTTTACAGTGTATTTGATTGTTATGAAGAAACTGTTCATGCCAACTTTTATTTCCTTCAAATGTGATTAATAACATACTCTTTTTCTCCTCTTCTTCTTCTCGTATAATGGTGTGGCTCAACTATTGTTAAAGTTTTCAGATCGCCCTAAGGCCTCTAACTTGACCTAACGACTTCTACCAGAGGTAGCAACCGGGACCAACGGCTTAACGTGCCTTCCGAAGCACGGAAAAACATACTATCGGCCAACCATTTAGTCTACACTCCACCTTCGTAATACCTAAATCACACGCCCCATGACCTAACCCTTAAAAGGTTTCTAATAAGAAAATCCTCTAAAACAATACGAAATTCCCATAATTCTCTAACCCTCACCCCATAATACTTAAATTATTATTACTGTTTCATATTTTACCATATTTCAAGGGAAATTCACACAAAATACTTTAATCTATTTCAATTGTACTCTAAACTTGGAAAACTCGGGTAAATTCCTTTATGATTACAACAAATAGGGTTGTTTTAACACTTCTACTAATTGGGCGCTTGCATAATCCTGCGAACAGATAAGAATGAATCGCTAATTAAAAAAATATAACATTTGTTTTTCCCTAAAACAAAAACAAATACCTAAATAGGTATCTCTAGGTTCACAGCTGAATTTTTAAATAAATATATTTATTTTTATAGCACATAACAAACGTTAGCCAGCTTTACAATTCTAAAAATATTTTCAAGAAAAATCTTGCTGCGGTGCAAAATTTTTAAGATGCATTTTTCTTTAAATAAAATAATTAAGTATTTATCAAGCACAGCGCTGGGTTTTAAATACTCCAATTAGTCATATTGTAAGTATATTTATACTAATGTTTGTTTCTTTTTGTTTGTTTGTTCCTCTACACGATGAATGCTTTAAAGATCTAAATGAAAATTCATAGAGCAGAAAATTAGTGGTGCTGGTGATGCTCTAAAATAAGAATAAACATGCAAAACATATACAATACTAACCTACATATATTTTATAATATAGATAGATAGATAGATAGATAAACACTTTATTTGTACAACACACGAAACATAGAAAACGACAAAAAAGACGAGAAAGCTTATTAACTACGAAATTGTACAAACAGGCAGCCTTGTCGCTTAGAGCGATTTCTTCCAGGCAACCTTAGGATGGAGAAGGACTGTTTAGCTTAACTGGTAGGTCGTGTGATTAAATACATTTATTTCTGATTATTTTACGATTAAACTGATATATATTTTAATTATAACATACCATAAACATAGCATACATAGCAACATAGATAGTCTAACATTTTTCGCTATGTAATCGTTCGAAAATTATTTTAATTTCCATAACGATCTTTCGAAATAAATATATTCACGAAAGAAATGTTAGTAATTTTAACGTGAATTATGTTAAGATTTTAATAAGAAATCTTAACATAATTCACGTTAAAAAATAGATAAAAAATAGAAGAAGATAGATTTCCACTCTTCTCATAATATTTTTTTATTTTATTTTATTAATTTCTATTTACGGACGGGTCGGAAATGTTTTTGTTAGACTGTCTTCCTACCTTTACTCGCATCCCTCGAAGGCCTCTATTTATTTAGGGGTCTTTGAGTGACGAGCGTATAAGTATCTTCTAGGAAATCGTACTACATCTTGGACTGCATCTTCACTCGCCATTTTGTGAGATAGTGGTCAAACTCTGACAACTTTATTAAAAAAAAATATATCGATAAAAATACGTCACTTTCGTGGGCTATTTTGACACCATTATTTGAACTATTTTTGTCAAGCAAATTATAGGCCCATAAGTAAAACAACTATAGGGCTTATAAGTTGCTTTACAGAAAAAGTTCAAATAATGGAATATTAAAATAGCCCACGAAAGTGACGATGAGAAATACCCGGGTGTCATTTGCAAAAACCAAATGTAACATTATAAATGTGTCAAAACGTGTAACCTAACGCAGATAATAGAAGAAGATGTATTACGTCCGTTATTAGAATTATATAGACTTGACGTAAGATAAAACGTGTAATGAACTCCAATAAAGCTGTGTCCCTGACTTAGGTAATACCTACTTAATTTTTTTATCTTTCCACATAATCCTATCTATTAATTATTTGAACTCTATTCAGCCAACTTGCAGAATCCAATTAGAAAAAAACTCAGAATTCAGTGTTGCCAACTGTGAAAAATATTTCAAGTTTTTAAATAATGGAGTCGCAGAAATTAACTTGATACTTACCTCTTTTAAATGCAAAATCTTAGCGCTTTGCTTTAGACTAGCGCTTCGTTTTACCCGCTTAATTCCCGATCCCGTTTAAATATTAAAAAGTATCCTTTATCCTTCCTCGGTAAATGGACTTTTCAACTAAACAAACAAACTATTCAGCTTTATCATATTCGTATTGATAGTAGATGTTTTTTGCAGCAGAACCTACCCGATTATCACGAAGATGCCTCACAGGTCTCGAGTTAACTTCTGCAAGTATATTCCTAGTTAATTCTTTCCGTTTGAACTCTGGGTTGGCCTTAAGCCAGTCTATAAGAGAGATGCTTTCCCACATTCCTTAGTATATTACGATGCGGTTTAATTTACGAGTTAAGAGCGGTTTTTAGAAATAATTTAGGACATGCGAGCTAAAAGCATAACCTTCTTTTTGGCTTTGAAGTAGTTGGGTAAAAATTCGCAGGTACTTGTATTTGTATACAGGCTGTTTTCCGCAGCTAGACCTATGTAGTTGGGTCCTTTTTGCGTGAGGATGGAGTAGGCTTGTCCAGCGCATATATTTCGCTGTCAGCTTAGTTGACCGTGTCCAGAGGAAAGAACTAAAAAAAATAATTTACACAACCGAATTGTGAACCGCCTCCTTTTTTGAAGTCTGTTAAAAATAAGTTTGGTAGTCTGATGCGGCCCGTGGTTTCACCCGCGTAAATTCCGATCCCGCTGGAATTTAGAGATCAATGTATGTATCCATCCTCTAAACTACTACTATCCGACTTTTATCCAAATCGATCCAGTCGTTTGACCACGAAGAAGGAACAAAAAAACAGATAAACAAACTATCGGTTTTATAATAAGGTAAATCTCACTAAAAGGTTTTTTAAAAACCTTGATATTAGTGACAAAATAACAAGAAAATAAACAAATGAATTATTTTTCAGATACAGCAAACTTTGGTTTATGTAAAAACTTATGTTTGTATAAAATAAATTAAAGTTTTTTAAGTTTATAAATATTACGTAGCAAATAATCTATAATCTATATACATAAAAGAAAGTCGTGTTAGTTACACCACTTATAACTCAAGAACGGCAGAACAGATTTGGGTGAAAATTGGTAGGGAGGTAGCTTAGAGCCAGGAGACGGACATAGGATACTTTTTATCCCAATATGCCCACGGGATCGGGACTTACGCGGGTGAAACCGCGGGGCGCAGCTAGTTATTAACTAAAAGTAATACATTTTTCAGATTGACAATAAAGCAAATATTTATCTAATGACCTGTTTTTAAGTAATTTTACCTATTTTTACGAAATAATACGTTTTTAATTTAGATGGTAAGTGGCCTTTAATACCCGCAGCCGGTACTTTCAGTAAGAATTTTTGAAAAACAATTCTTTTTAATATTCCGAATGAAAATCGCTAAAATTTCATATCTTAAAAACATAGCTCTTAAATTATAAGACGCATGGCGATTCACGTGCGTCGCATTAAACGTCGTTCTTATTGCCGTAGCGGGTTTGATGCCCGGCTCTGTATGCGTTACTTCATTGACATCAAACATTGTCTTTGTACAAACTTAGATAAAAGACTAAACAGTCGGGCGACAGCTGGTCAACCGTAACATTAAACTTATAAAGTACCTGCGGGTAAAAAGGGCCACCTACCACTTTAATTAAAAACTAAATATTTCTTTACTTATTATCATTTATTATTTCAAAAATATTAATATTTAAAAACACTCAAATAAAAATAAAAACTAATAACACACATACATATCACAAATAAAAAATACCGTCCAGAACGTCTCCACGCGGCATCGTCCCCAAGAGACTGGCGGCATTCCCCCTCCGGAATATTTCTTAAATATAGAGAAAACTACTTTAAAAAAAACTAAATCAAAATCAGTTTTTAGATAAATATTTGCTTGATTGACAATTATATTAGTCTGAAAAACACTAGTATGATTTTTAATTTTCTTGTTTTTTGTCACTAATCAGTGACAGTATGTCAGTCACACTACTGAGCGGGTTTAGATGAAAATTGCCATAGTAGTTACGGAGATTTAAAAAGATGTGTCCTTTTAAATCTCTTATATTACTATGGATACTTTTGATTAGGAAAATCCCGTGGGATCAGTACTATCGACCGATTTTATGTCCGTTGACTGCGTTTCCCCTCTGTGACGTCATGACGTCATAGTGTCGGAGTGGGTATGCAATTTAATTTGAAATAAAATGCATAGTGATGAACTCATTTATAATTCAACTAGCGACCCGCTCCGGCTTCGCGCGGCTATTTTATGCATATACTAGCTTTTGCCCGCGACTTCGTCCGCGTAGAAGTCGAAAATGGTTCTAAATTTCTTAGGATTTTAAAATTACCAAAATCGGAAAGTTAGTTTTAAAATTATTTTCCTCTATAGATACTTTTTTTTGTTACTTATATAATAAAAATGCATAAACCAATTGAAACCTAGTTTTCACTATTAGATAGCTCTATTTTAAGGAAGATCCAATTAGTAGAACCTGAGTAATCAACGAAAAACCCGGCCGCCCGCCATGTGACGACACGAACGCGTCCTACGAAACACACAGACTACAAATACACAATAGTATAGCATACTTTTTATCCCGATATTCCCACGGGATCGGGACTTACGCGGGTTTTATTATGAATAAAATATTTTGACTTGACTTGAATAATTCGTATGTTTAACCAAAATGTTCTAGTCCTTACCATTTTAAATTTTGAATTCTACGTCCATATGAGGTCGTGTCCTAAAAGTGCAACCTCTTTGAATAAAAACTCAAATCAATTTTTAAAATGTGTCAAAATACAATGTAGGTAAGTTAAAAGGAGTATTGATATCAACTTCGAAGCAAATCACCCCGAAAATAACGTCCTATCCCTTTTTAACCCCGTTAGGAGATGAATTTCAAAAAATAACGAAACACGTGTTCCATCAATTCTGTTAAAGAATGTTTTTGCAAAATTTGAAGAAGATTGGACCAAGGAATCACGTTGTCCCATACAAACTTTGCCCCCATTTTTCACCCCCTTAGGTGTATAATTTCGGAAAATCCCTGATTCAGTCAGTGATCCCGACAAAGCATTTTACATGTATAGAAGATAAACTTTCCTCTTGAATCACTCTATCTATTAGAAATCGCATTAAAATCTACAACTACAAAAGCCTTTGGACATTTTGGCATAGTAACTTAAAATGCCGCGGTGCGTCACGAGACTCATGCCAATCGATAGTGGGTATTACGGCAAACAAATAATACCTTCGAGCCGAACCCTAAAGTGTCTCGAAACGGGATATTTAACCAAACGTGTTGTTGTTGTCTTATAATTTTCCAAAAATGCGCGGTGCATTTTGAGACCCATACCTATCGAAAGAAGGTAATATAACTTATATTTGTTGAATCACATTCTATATCCCGTTTCTGAGACGCTTTAGAGGTTCGGTGTGAAGGCATTATTTGTTCGTCGTAATGCCGTCCATAGATATGTATCGGTCACGAAATGCACCGCGCATTTTTTGAAAAATAAAACACAGTAAGTACAATACGTTTCTTAATATCCCGTTTCCGAGACGCTTTAGAGGTTTGATGTCAAAACAATATTTGTTCACTGTAATGCCCTCTATCGATTGGCATAGGTCTAGAAATGCACCGCGCAAATATATCACTATGCCAAGCCCCCATACTAAATGTCCGGACCCCTATAACAGCCATTCCTTGTCGTTTTTAAGTTTTTATCTCAATTGTTTTTGATTTCGATGAAAAGATTTTGTAGAAAAAATGTCAAAAATGTAAACGATAAACTGACATCGTCATAGCGCTTGAGGGCGTTCCAAAACTGTGTATTCGCAATTAATTAATCTGTAACATTTTTTGATGTTTTTAAAGTTATATCAAGATTAAAACATATAGTTTTAAGCTATTGCATAGCTTTTGCCGCGGGCTTTAAGCGCGGCGACCGAATCAAGAAATTCCGTAACGAAAATAAAACCTAACACCCCCCCACTCCGCCTACCATGTAGCTCGACCGAGCGTTCGCTTAACGTGTATGTATGGTACGACTGTCCGAAGATGGCACGATGCAATAGCTTTATAGCGGCAATCCCCGAGGGCCACACGTGCGGTTTAGTTGGCTTTCCTCTGGACATGGTCGACTAAGCAGAGAGGATAGTATAGGCTCTTAGCAAGCCTACTCCATCTAACACGTGTCCCAGCGTCCTGAATGGCATGGATAAAAGTAGATTAGATGTAAAGGCCAATATTAGGTAAATTTTACAAAATCGCAAGACATTTTACTCACTTCACTGCGGCTATGTCCTTGACACATCCTACCTGTATTTGTTTTATTTAATTCTTTATTTCTTTGTTTCAGGTAATCTTTGAACCTAACCTTTGCAACATCAGCATAGAGAGCTTCACGATTTCTCTATTATGTGGGTAACATGGGTTAAAGCACACCACAGACTTTTCTGTCTGCCGATAGCTCGACGAAAACTCAATTTGAAGACAATTTGTACTTGTGTACGGGCTGCTTTCCGCAATTAGACCTTTTTTAATTGGGTCCTTTTTGCGTAAGGATGGAGTAGGCTTCCCCAGCAACTACTTTCCTGTCAGCTTAGTCGACCATATCCAGAGGAGAGATCTTGTCAATACTTCTGGAGCCTACTAAGCCGCGGATTTCATCACGTTGTTTTCCTTCACCGTAAGAGCAATGTTAATTTAGCGGACTTACATTTTTCTTAAGAAAAATTCACCGGTGCACGGCCGGCCGGGACTTACACCCACGACCTTTAGAATTAAATTCGAGACAATAAGCCTAACCAAACAATCTTTTAACTGTTTCAAAATAATAATTAAATGCTTTATTGCCATATAAACTTAATTTTAAACAAAAACTTTCGAGATATGAACATAAGGTGCTGGGTAATAAGGGCCTCTAAAAGCTTTTTTGAAAACTTTGATACTGACCAAATAACAAGAAAATACACAAAGAATTGTTTGTTGAATTGTTGTAGCAAAAGTGGCCCTTATAACCGGCAGGCACCTTATTATCTTCTACTTCTACTTAGTAGTAACTTTGAAAGATCCTTTTACATTATCGGCCGACCGAAAGTCTACAGTCTATTTTATCCTGTTCCATTTTTAAATTCTATTTCCGATTCTTTTTCAATAACAACTTCCGTTAGTATAAAGTACGCCTCCGGGAGCGTAGGGTAAAAACGTAGGGTAACAACGTAGGGTAAGGGATTCGAGTTTGATCGCCCTTTAGGAAATTAAATCTCTTGAAGAGTTTCGTGAGCTCCAACCGATTTTACATTTTAATGTAGATTTGCATTGAGAGGTAATATTGTTAAACGATTTTGGTGAAAATACGTGCCTACCTACTATTACAACTGACTTTATACGAAGAAAGGGGTAAAACTGATTTTATTTTCCAATAGTACATTATTGCAAAGGCAGGTCGAGTACTTCATTAACGAGACAGGTAATTGCCATTTCCGCCGAGGCTTATATACTTAGTGCTTTTCTCAAAAGAATGCAGGGAAGTAAATATTGTCATTAATTTCAAGGAGGGAACACGCGAGGTGTCGAGTTTGCGGACAAGGAGACTCAAATCCATTGCAGAAGCGTTTTTTGAATTTACCTACGGCGTACGCTCCAGCAATGTTGTATGAAACCGCGTATGCTCCAGCAATGTTGTATGAAACCGCGTACGCTCCAGCAATGTTGTATGAAACGGCGTGCTGACGCAATGCAATGGATTTGACTTTCTTTGTCCGTAAATTCGATTTCGCGTGTTCTTTTTTCGAAAATAATGAAAATATTTCCGTGCATGTTTGAGAAAAATATATTTTTTATTTGCCTATTATATTCCTATAAAGTTCTGCACCAATTTAGATGAAACTTTGTTTAATATTTCTGAGGATAAATTTAATTATTGGAAGTAACATAATAGGCTACTTTTTATACCGATATTCCCACAGTATCGGGAGTTACGCGGGTGAAACCGCAAGGTGATGCTAGTAGCATGCAATGTGTTTCAGCGAAGGGGTTCTAATACAAAAGGGGGTTGTTCTAGACGTCTGAGCGAACATCTTTGGTTCTACGACTTTTGGAAATTCGAACATTTCGTTCCAAGTTTTTGTATGAAACAGCTGATTTCTTCCTGTCCTTTTGTTATTTCAAATGTTTTGTGTGTTGTACAAATTATGTGTTTATCTATCTATCTGTCTATCTATTTTTAAGTAAAAACCCTCAGAATTATCGAAAAAAAAAGTTCGAATTTCCAAAAGTCGTAGAACAAAAGTTGTTTGCCTAGACATTTAGAACAACCCCTTTTTGTATTAGAACCCCTTCGCTGAAACATTGTATAAAACAGAAAAAGACTCAATAAGAAATATCTGAAGCAAAAAGAGCTACGAATCTGAATTTTCAGGGTGTTTACGTTTGTAATTCCTAGTAACCATTAAGTATTCTGTGTGTATAAAAACTCCATATCACATTTAAAAAAAACAAACTCGGGTTAAACCGCAGGGCTTAGCTAGGTACGTAAATAATTAAAAAACATTTAAAAAAAAACATTCTTTCACCTACCTACTCTAACCAATTTTGACTGATAGAAAAAAGGAGGAAAAAATATTAATGCGATCACTCCGGTGTGACAAACTGCTTGGCTTAATGTATTTTACTGAAACTCGTGAGCGATTGCTGCCTTTTCGTTAAATGACGTGGGAAAATATGTTTTTCTCCTTTACACTCTTAAGGCGCTCTTCCAGTACCGTGTATAGGTATTCACATTACCTTAGCCCCCGCTCTCAAAGACGTAGCGTGCTGCGTGCTAACTGTTATATTTGATCGATATGCAAAACATTTTAGCATTATTATCCACAATTAATATAGTTCCTAGAGGTCAAAACTTATCATTTGATTCATTTTTAGAAACAAACGTTACCTATTTTTGAATAAAATCCGATAAACGATCTAATAATTCTCCATTTTCTAAAAAAATGTTTATCGAACGAAGTTGTTCAAATCATGTTTTCAACCACAATAAAATATGGTTATTAAACTACAATATCCATTTATATCCAAATAACAAAAAAAGAGTATTTGATTACTTAGAGTTGCTTAAAACAAAGGTCGATTTTGGTAGCTTTATTAGCACCTGGCCTTAAGGCAAATGCAGACTGGGCTTGGCATAAATTGCATATCACTCGACAAATCAATTAAATAAACCGTAAGTAGTAATTGCTTTAAAAATACCAATTCCATACCATTAGATTCTGTTTTTAGTAATTGTTGTTACAGCGGCAATAGAAAATAAAAAATTTCAACTGTCTAGCTATCACGGTTTGTGAGATACGGCATGGTGACAGACGGACAGACGGATAGTTAAGTCTTAGGAAAACTCGGAACGGAACTCGAAAAACGAAAAGCTTACCTATTAAATTAATATTTTACAAATAGGCAACCTTATTGCCTAGAGTCCAAGAGACTACTGTACGTCTGTCTGTCACCAGGCTGTACTCATGAACAGTGATAGCTAGACAGTTGAAATTTTCACAGATGATGTATTCCTGTTGCCGCTATTCAACAAATACAGTTATCTATCTCTATTTAAATTACTTCTTTGACCGTCAGTAAAAATTGACCTATTGCCAAATTGTATTTGTGAACGCATTTTTCTAAAGGTATCCATATAGGTGCTTATGTAGGCTATGAATAATTTAAATACGAATAGCTGATCAAGGTAGAGTATGTAAAACGCTAAGAAAGGGAAATGTAGTGGAATTCTTTGGTATTGTGATTTTATTTTAGGGTATCTTAAAGCGGTATGCTTATTCGAACTCAGCGCTATCCCTTTCAAATGACCTTTTTAACAAAATTGATAATACATGAATGAAAAACTTCATTTATTGCCAAAGTAGCGTATCAAAGTCAAAGTCAAGTCAAAGTTAAAAAAAAACCAGAAACTAGAATACTATAATGCCTATTAACAAGAAAGTTTCGTGTTGCTAGTCATTATAGTTTTTGCGATATACCGAAAACATAGTTTTAAAAAGTCCAGTTTTAAATAATGCTATCATGTTTTCACCGTATGAAAAATTACTCGATGATCTGAGGATACATCTTCTATAATATAAAAATGAATCGCAAAATGTGTTGGTAAGCGCATAACTCAACAACGCCTGGACCTATTTGGCCAATTCTTTTTTTGGTCTGTTTGTTATTATCAGGAGAAGGTTCCTATGAAATAAAAAATTAAGAAAGTTGCGCAGAAAATTATTACGCGGGTGAAACCGCGGGGCGCAGCTAGTTTAAAATAAAAATTAGTGTTCTACCTGTGGTGGAAATTGCTTAATTTCTCATTTGAAAAAGGTCTTTTCAGGTACTACCAGGCAGTAAAAAGATGTCGAAGTAGGCAAATTTATTTTTTCAGTTTTCTGCAAAAATTACCAAGTTTGAAATACCTTAGAATCTATCATCTATATTATGTACCTATAAAAATCAATGCCACTTTTTGTTGGAATTTTATAACTCACCTATTCAAACCAAATGTTTAGGCTTTGTTCGGACTATTTAGTAGATGGTTTATGTGAAGTTTGCACAAAACCGGAAAGCGGTTCTTCATTTTTCCCATTTTTTGTAACAAATGAATTCAATAAATGGCGGATCATTTTATAATGGGGTATAGATATATATTTTTGTATATGGCAAAACAATGTTTGCTGGGATAGCTAGTCTTGAATATAATTTACCAACTATACTAAATTCTTTATTAGGTTTTGAGACTTCCTCAAAGACAGTAACTATGGGAGCTTGCTGGCATAGTGAGTTTTCATTATGCCTATTGATGGTAAATATCCTGTTTCCAATACGCTTTAACAACATGTCGTGCTGCAGTTTTATTTTCATGAAACTTAGTTGTAACCCGAGTTGAATTGTATAATTCTGGTGGAAAGTTATTCAATTTAGTTCTGTGAAAGTGCACAAGTGTAGTGAAAGTAAAAATCAGTGTCAAACATGAAGTTTTCTCGTTACCTCCAAATCTCCTATAAGGTTATGGTTAACTTGCCACAGCTTTACTATAGCCTCTGACTTGTCGGACTATGACGACTTTGACTGTTTTGAAACACTTTAGGCCCGATTTATGAAAAATCGGGTCATAATTTGATACAAAATATAACTTGACACTGGCTAAATGCAAAAGCCGTGCGAAGCCATAATTATTTAAAAAAAAACGCTTTAGAGGTTTGATTTGAAGGAATTATTTGTTCGTCTTGATGCTATCTATCGATAGACATCGGCATTAAAGTGCACAGCGCAATTTAGAAAATTATAGGGTACCGCGTTTTTTTCAAATATCCCGTTCCCGAGACGCTCAGAGGTTTGGTAGGAAAGCATTATTTGTTCGTTTTGATGCCTGATGATAGCTGGTGTCAGTATCAAAGTACACCGCGGCATTTTGTGTTACTATTCCAGTTATCTCTAGAGGCCTCAGGTATATAAATTCATTTAATTTATTTATTGGATCAAAAACAAACACAGAATAAACAGATGTTATAAACGTATCTTATCCCATGCTAATTTCTACTTCAAATCCTACTTATATAAAATTAATTAATTCACCAACTGGCAGACAGATGGCGCCATATTGAAAATGTATGAATCGGCCTCATTTATATTTCTCTGCCAGTTGACAGTTAAGCTACCTTCTTTCGTTCATTAAAAACTAGCTGCACCCCGCGGTTTTACCCTCGTATATGTCGATCCCGTGGGAATATCGGGATAAAAGTTTGCCTATGTGTTAATGCAGGTCTCCAGCTATCTACATACCGAGTTTCATTGCAATCTGTCCAGTGGTTTTAGCGTGAAGGAGTAACAAACATACACACACACAGTAGGATTAAAAACCCTATTAAGTGTGCCCAAAAGACTGGCTGCGTTACCACGTTGGATGGCGATGCTTATCCTCTGTTTGAGGTAGGAGCCAGCACTTTGGTCACCACAAGCTAAAACTACTAATTTTGAAACTTTTTTATAAAATTTTAAGGGCCAAACGCTTTTAAGTGTTTGTATTTTTATCTCCGTTGCAAATGGCAGAATTATGTATCCATCACAATTTAATTTTTATAACGAAGTTCGTTATTGCGCGTTGCGAAAGGGGCTAGACGGAAAAAATTAAGACCAAAAGTTGTAACGACGCTTTTTGCTATAGTTGTAAGCCGTGCGGCGTGCGCGTGTTTCTTTGTCTGTCTCTCTCTCATAGAAAGCAATTACTAAAATTGAGCCTACTGATTAAGTTTATATTACATTATATATCTTATTTCTAAAAAACACTTTCCCGAAAATTTTCGCTTCGTAGTCTACGTACGTTTGTAACAATCTCCGAAAGTTGACGATTTGGTATATCAACATATTGTGGGGGTTTTTACTATCACCGAGGGTTCCAGATAAGGTTCCCGATAACTGAACCCTAAAACCTTAACCAACGTTTATGCAAAATCACTTCTGTATGAAGGCAATATACTTTACATATATTGGCCTTTACATCTAATCAAAGGTTGCCTAGAAGAGATCGCTTTGAGCGATAAGGTCGCGTATTGTAATAACTGTTACCATGCGAGAGACTAAGGCTTTGCTATTTATAATAATAAATATTGCAGGACATTTCACACATCGCCATCTAGCTCCAAGCTAAGCAACTAGACTTGTGTTATGGGTGCTAGACACGGATATACTACTTATATACTTTTCTTTTCTAAATATATACTTAAAATATATAGACATAACCAGATCACAGACAAATATCTAAGCATAAATACATGTCTGAGGCGGGAATCGAACCCGCAACCCTGTGTTTGGCAGTCCGGCATGGTGACCATTGTACCAACTGGGTCGTCAAATTTAGAATTCATCACGGGTGTATAGGGGCGGGGAATACCTTTTAAGGTATTTGGATATCTTTAAACTATTATCCTTCTTTCTCTCCATCTTTACTCTGTGTTTGTCCTTACTCTATGGCAAAAAATAGAAAATGAAGATTAAGAAACTGCTGACCCGATTTTGGTAGTCCTAAATCCGGTGAAATATGTGTTTGAGTATAACGGTATAAATTAACCATATTGTCAATAATAAATGAGAGTTATGCTTTCTGCTCGTGCTTGTTCTGCGACGAATAAATAACTGAGATTGTTACATTGGTAGGTAATAATAATTATAAATAAATGTTTATTTCTCAAAAATATGTAACATTTTAACTACTAAAACCTCAGGACTCGAACTATGTTAAGTTCTATAAATAGTGTTTTTATAAGACCCACAATAAGATTTACGCGTGTCTGTTCTTTCACAGAAAATATTGATGCTATATGTTGCAGGAGAAAGAAATCAAGAAAACATTTATTTGGACAAGCACATGACAGAAGATAATCAGAAAAGTAGTAACAAACATAAAAGCACTAACATAAACTAACATAACTGCCGACAAACTGCTACGCGGTTTGGCAGAATAAACTGTAAAAATTATTTTTAAGTGTTTGTGGTAAGTAAATTAATAAAAAAAAACCTAAGTATAAAACAAAAACGAAAAAATAAATAAGTCAAATTCAAATTTCTTTTTTCATTTGGATGCTTATATATAGGTAGGATAATACAAAACTAGACTAGCTGCGCCCCGCGGTATTACCCGTGTTAGTGACATCGATTTCCTTCAAACACAGAATAAATAATACTTACTTAAAATATCATGAACCACTGCAGCTCCAGAGCAATTTTTTTTTTTAATTTTTGGTTTGCTTTACTTAAGTATATTTTGGCTATAACATTTTATTTTTTTACAGTAAATCAATATCTTACAATAAAATAATATAAAACACAGAAATAAAGACTGAACTAAACCTGATCAAATTTTGGCTATTGATTGAAGGCTGTTTATTTTAAAATGGAAGAGAACGCGGTATGTAACCCTTATAACAATATACTTCATTTTAAATTAAACCCATTATAGTCCATTGATTAAACCTCATGAAAACCCTATTAATAAATGAACCACTCAATTAACGTCAACACCGAAATGACGTAATTATAATCAGTCGATTGTCACTACTTCCTGTGAAAAACGCAACCGGAAACGGTAACCACTTCCGGTTCCGGCGGGCAGGGGTTGCGTGTCCGCGATAATGGCCGCTTCCGGTCCCCAGTGGGCTTTACTTTTGTTCTACGTATGTTTGTCTAATAACTTTCGTGGTAAAATATTGCCGTGAGATGTTTTTTTAGGATAGTTTTATTACATTTGGTAAATAGTTGCCTATCAAAATTTGGAAACAAGAAAAAAAAGCATGTATTGAGTACAAATACACGACAAACACAGGATGGAAGAAATGAACATGACAATGAAAAAATTATACTTAAAAAACAAAAAAGAGACATAAAAAGCAAAAAAAAAAAAACATAAAAGAGGAGTCGTGTGCTGATCCAAATGTGTCGACCACAGCTAAAAGCTGCAGCCAAACATGCTCGGCAGCAGCGCTGGTCTTCCGGCCAGAACCACCCCGTTAACGTTACATCATGGGATCACTTAAGATCGAAATCCCTATTCCTATTTGACGACCCAGTTGGCACAATGGTCACCATGCCGGACTGCCAAACACAGGGTTGCGGGTTCGATTCCCGCCTCAGACAAGTATTTATGCTAAGATATTTGTCTGTGGTCTGGTTGTTTCTATGCATTATAAGTATATATTTCCAAAAAAAAAGGTATATAAGTAGTATATGAGTTATTTAGCACCCATAACACAAGTCTAGTTACTTAGCTTGGGGCTAGATGGCGATGTGTGGAATGTCCTGAAATATTTATTTATTTATCTATTAGTTTCATCCATATATTTCAGCCTATATTTGTTCAATCCAGGACGGAGGCCTTATCCATCCTCTTCCACTCCCAACGGCTCTAAAGCCGTTGACATCCAATCATGGATTGCGTTTCTTTTTAAGTCATCGTTCGATCTTGTTGAAAAATAATTTTTTACTATGTGTTTTTGATAACATACTTGCAAGTAATAAGAGCCACCTACCACCTTAATTTAAAACTAAATATTTCGTAAAAATAGGAAAAATTACTTAAAAACAGGTCATTAGATAAATATTTGCTTTATTGTCAATCTGAAAAACAATTCATTGTTTTATTTTCTTGTTATTTTGTCACTAATATCAAGGTTTTTAAAAACCTTTAGTGGCCCTCATTACCCGCAGATATTTCACACACAATGTCTTGCGATACTAACTTACCGAAACATTTATTTTTTAAATTTAAATTGTTCCACAGCTGGGATAAGGTCTCTTTTACACCCTTCAAATCATCTCGGTCCTGGGCTAAACTAGTCCAATCTCCGTCAAAGGTATTCAGATTCTGCCATCTTTTAGGTATAATTTATTTTTATTTTATTATCAAATCGTTCTCTATTATACACCTTTCCCCCAATGTTCAATAACTCAGTCCTTTCCAAACATTATTTGACATACAATTTGATATTTTATTACAATAACATATGGGACAAATTGCGTTGCGTTTTTCAATTTGCCAGGCTCAGGGACGTGTTCATGTTCTTTTACTGGCTCTAGGTAGTTCTGTGGTTTTATTTAAGGCGCAAATTGAGGTCAAAAATAAATACTTTTCGCCCTTAAATAAAATTGTTAAAATAATTGTAGAGAGAATTATTTTTACAGTACCGTACCCAAGGCACAACGAAAGGGTAAAAATGGGACCCTTTTACTAAGACTTTCACTGTCTGTCTGTCACGCAAGCTGTATGTCATGAACCGTGATAGCTAGATAATTTAAATTGTCAGAGATGATGTATTTCTGTTGCCGCTATAACAACAAATTCCTAAAAACAACATCAAAATTTTTGGGGCTTTGTACAACATGGTACGGAACCCTTTATGCGGGAGTCCGACTCGCACTTGACCGTTTCACTATCACACCTGTCTGATAAATGTTAATTGTTGTTCAGTGTTGTTATGACCGTTTGAAGATGAGTTCTTTTCCTTGTTTTGGTATAATTTGAAGACAAAATTTCCTTGTCGTTTAAGTCTTTTTAAGGGAATTCTCGTCTGTAAATAACAGTTTGATAAATCCTGTATGCACACACTTTCGCACAAATTACGTTCTCAATAAACACAAACTTAAATCGAGGTAGCATAAAGGGCGGCCTTATCGCTTAAGAGTAATCTCTTCCAGGCAACACTTAGAAAAATATTTTAACTACAAGAACATTTTTCCATTCCAGAAAGGCATTTTGCCTTTGGCTCTTTTTATGGCAAACGCAGATAAAAAACTTTATTACAATCTTCGGTGTTGTTAGACTCGACCTTATTGCTGAGTGGTAATATCACCGCTAAGACGAAGCGAAGGTCATAAGTTTAAATACTACCGAAGACAAAATTAAAAGGTTTCTATTTCTAAAATAAATCCATTCAAAAAAAAAACAAAGTGTACAATTCAAAAACCAGCTTTACCATTCAAATATTAAAGTCTACATTGTAAGGCACTAAAGGCATCAAAGGTTTTTTTGGTACAAATTACATTTTTACAAGGAATCTTGAGTTGTCGTGATAACAGGGCGGTAACAAGGGTGGGGAAATTACGGACGTGATGAGAAAAACGTGATGTTCTCCCGTTCGTGTTGATGATTGATATGGAAGGAAAATATTGTGTAAAGTGTCTGAGACTTAAGGCTTAAGCAGACCATAAACTTTGCGAAGGTAATCGTTTTCAAGCAAGTGAAGGTCGATGTTGATTGGCTGTAAAATCAATAACTTTTTTTACAATCATTAATTAAAACTGCCCATGACTCTGCGTTTTTTTTAAATCCTAAATACACTAGAATATATTTGTAAAAAGAAATCTAATCAAATAACTCATCCTTCATTGCTCCTGGAGCAAAGAATTGGAATACCAGCTGCATTGCCTCATTGTACGGATACTATGACAATTCTTCGCATCTAAAAACAGCTGTTGACCAGACTATGGCTCAAAAGCGACCACCTTAACAAAGGTAATCGCCTCTTTCCTTCAATTGCTTTCACAAAAAATGGAGTATCTTGTGTTTAGGTGAGGCTGTTGTATTTGCTGCCAACGCAGCTTCACCACTCGGCTGGCGTTAAACGTTCTTAAGTACTTTGCGTCCCAAATAAGTAATTTGCCTCTGAATCATGGAACTAAAGTTAAGCTTCGGGAATTCCTTCTGATCGGCTAAAACCCAGGTTTCCATAACGCTAGAAATACAATATAATATTTGCCAAAACGGGCGTTCTTCGGTGGTTTCGTGGCGGATATCTAAAATCGCATAAAACTGAATTTATAAACTTTCATAGAATCTGTAGCACAAAGACAAAATTACTAAAATTGCATACATCGGGTCGCACCATACCTATTTATATCAATTTGTACAACGAGAATTTGCTTATTAAAACTGAATATCTTTAAACATGAAGATTGAAGAGTTCACTAGTATAAAAAAATGTTGATATGTTCCCACACTTTGTTGCCAACATGCTGGAATTCACCGTGTAAAAAAACAACATAAAAGGTGTTGGTAATGTGTAGCCATACGCCCGTGGACATAATTATGAAAATTCTGATTTACGTACTGGCTTCGTGTGGCTCAACCTTTACTTTTTTTTATTAACAATACCTTTTCACATTTTACGATTGTCCTTTGAGCTCGCAAATTAAATGAAATGTTATAACTTGAAGCGTGTTTGCGGCCAAAATTAAAAGTATAACTGTGCGCCGCGGTTTCACCTGCTTTTAACCTAATCTCGTGGGTCTATTGGAATAAACCTTTTCATAATATAAATCTACCAAACTGTCAACGTTAACTACTTTTTCTCTAACTAATAATTAACATAGAATAATTTATAATGACACAAATCATAAATATAATTTTATCAGCAAATATAATTTTACCTGTAATATTTTTACTATTTTTATTTTCAAGTAGTAGAAACAAATAAAATAGGACACGCCTAAATGGTTCCAATATGACGAAGCCACTGGGACGGAATGAACCACGTGTCTCTGTTATTTTTTAATTAGACATATGAAAATTTAATACTAAAGTAAAACATAAGATGGAGCCACTAACGGCACTCTGATGTAAACTTCAAACAACAACTGTATTTATGACTAACTACCATTGTTTGAAAACGATAAATGACTAGAAAGCGATAGTTTAATATATTGGGAACGATACTTATCGTTTTGTTTCAGTGTAACATAGTAGGTAGTCGGCTGCATTATTACAGCCCTCGGTAGAGTGGGAAAATTACTATTAATGGAATGTTTGAATTCTAATAATTTTTGTGTGATTGATTGATGAGTTAGAAGACTTTCTTGATCGTGTTGAAAACATTTTTATAACAGCCGTTTTGAAGCTCTACGGTGGGTCTGTAATTATGCAGCCGACCGTACGTCGGGTCAATGACTCAATTTCTCTCTGGTTTTGGAATAAACCACGTAAGAATATGGCGGTTTTTTGTTTCGTTAAGGTAATAAGAAAAGTTTGAATTACAACAGTGAAAATGTACGGTAAGTTATTTCAACTTGAGAATTTGTGAGTAGGTGCTTTCGTCTTGGATAAGTACGGATATATAAATAAAGTTTCAGAAACACGTTTTGTTTTTATAAGCATAGACAAACAATGTAATATACTAACGAACAAAAACTTAAGACTGTACTAAGGAACAAAAAAATCAAGAAAAATCCCTTTTTTCTAGATGGCGCTTTCACTTTTACATAGTTCATACTCCTTATATTATCTAGATGGCGCCACTGTAAAGTTTTACCTTATACTTAACGAGTTGTATTTTATGCTTCGAGCATTAATGTTCAGCTACAGACAAAAAAAATATCTTAGATAAATCGCTTGTAATGTAAAAAAAATGTATAATTATAAAGCCTACTTGACTCATTTGCAAAAGTTTGTAGGTTAAATTAGATTTATAACAGATGACGACATTATTAAAATGCACGTACGCTATGTTGTAGCCAGCGTTTATCTATGGCTGGTAATTATTATTGTATGTTAAGGTGAAAGGGTACCGGCGCTCTCTCCATACAAACGTAGTCGACTATTTCCTATTTTGTGCCATAAAACCTATAACTGCCATGACTATGCCCCTATGTTTTGGCTTTTTTCATTTTCTAATTATCATAGAAATTAAGATTTAAAAAAACAAAAAAAAAAAGAAACAAAACATAGGGGCATGGTCATGGTAGTTATAAATTTTATGCAAAAAAATCTGCTCTAGTGTCATTATCCAGGGAGAAAACAATCGACTACGTTTGTATGGAGAGAGCCCGCGGTACCCTTTCCTGTTAATAAGTGACGTAGAACAATGTATGTATAAATGGCCGAAATTTAACACTCCATCTGAATGTTGCCTACCTTCTTTTTATAGTTATAGCAATTAATAAATTAATGACATACTTTATTTCGCCACTCTACTGAGATCAAACTAAGCTAAAAAATACTCAGTTATGCTTTACACAAATCCATTCTAAACAAACTTTGTTTAAAATCAAATAGAGTTCATGCTAGCAAAATACTTCAGTTTAGCTGAAACGAAAGTGCAACAAAAAGTTACTGAATTATGCAACAAATTTTTACTTTGTTGCTTTGAGGGTTTCGTATAAAATTCATATAAAATATAACTGAATGTTTTCATAAAGGTCAACAAAAGATAAAAATCTCTATTTCGATGTATTTTGAAGCGGCCTATTTTTAAAACGGTAGTTAAACGCGTAAAAGCAAAAATATTTTTTTTTGCGAAAAAAATATCGAAGCCATTTTCGTCCTGAAATTGTATGAAGATTAATATCTTCAAATTGTAAGTGTAATCACTTACAAACAATGCACACAACAATACTTTAAAAAATCCAACAATTTCCCATGCAATAATGAACAATTTTATTCGGAAAACATTTTAATTTGACGGCTGCGGATCTCTAACTTTTAGTTTTGAAATAAATATTAAGGATGTTATATAGGTAGGTACTGAAATTATTTTAAAAGAAAATTGTATGTTTTGAACTTGCAACCGAGTTACCGAATTGATTTTATATATATTCTCGCGGATCTCTAACAAGGCAGTAGCCGGTGAAGCATGAGCTTTCAATCAACAATCACTGGTACCTATTAAACCAGTTTAAACCAGTTCGGACGTTGACCCCAGACCCCAGACCTGTTTCATATTCAAACAGCTTATTGGAAAATATTCACATTTTTCAGCTGAATTTTAAACGTAAAAGTACGGGTACACTAAGTTATTTTTTTTTATAAGTTGTAGTAACAAATCTTATACAAACAGAACATTATATCCGTTATTTAGCCACAATAACACAAGCCTAGTTTCGTAGCTTAAGGCTAGATGGCGCTACGTGAAATGTCTTAAAATATTCATTATTTTATTTAGCTTTTAATAAAATTAAGATCCTTATATATTGCAGAACATTCCACACATCGCCATCTAGCCCCAAGCTAAGTAACTAGACTTGTGTTATGGGTGCTAGACAACGGATATACTACTTAGATACTTTTTTTTGTAAATATATACTTATAATACATAAAAACAATCAGACCACAGATAAATATCTAAGCACTAGCAGCGCTCCGCGGTTTCACTCGCGTAACTCCCGATCCCTTGGTAATATTGGGATAAAAAGTATGTACGAGTATAGCCTTCCTCTACAAATGGACTATCCAACAGTAGTTCCTGAGATTAGCGCGTTCAAACAAACAAACAAACTCTTCAGCTTTATAATATTAGTATAGATAATCTGAGGCGGGAATCGAACCCGCAACCCTTATTTACTCTACTTTAGCTTCTCTTTTTTGTTCATCTGTTGTTTTATCTGTCTTTTATACTAGGTATCTTTATGTGTATATTAGTCCAAAGTTAAATGCTTTCCTTTTAAAAAAGTTAGGTTACATTACCGAAGACCATAAGAATTACCACAGCAGTTTTCTTTGATTTTCTATACCATATTTGGTCTCCATACAAAAAAAGGGGAATATTTTATTGCAAAATCAAAGTTAAATTATTTATTCATTTGGATTAACTTACATGAAATTACATTGAAACGTCTTAAAAACTAAATTAACATGTGTGCCTTTGAAACGCACCCACCAATAAGAAGACGCAAGAAACTCATGAGGTTTTTAACATGTTCGATTTCTGGCTATAGTAATAAGTAATTTTTCTTAAAAATATGATAGTGTTTTTGTTTTTGCTATAAGGAAGGACTAGCTATTTTAGCCAAAATCTGAGCGTAGGTTACGTAAATCTAAAGGCACTTATTATCAGAACATATATTAATCATATAAATTACATATAAATGAATAGAATAGACACTACTCGTTAGGGAATTTACAATAAATTGTGCAACCATGAAAAAACCACGTTCCGCCATTTTATTCCTATAAAACAGTAAACAAGATGGCGGCGCCAAAATCGGCGCACTGACGTATACATCTGCACTGCACTGTATTGATAACTTTCTTTAGTCATTTTCCTTTCATCACTGACAGTATTGGCCAAGAAAATTGCCCTGTAGGTAGGTATACCTTCTTATAAATAAGGTCCAATATCTAGACTTCAAGTCCACAATACAATCAACTAAATAGCCCCTAAGGCTTTCGCCGTACAATAACATTTCCAACATAAATCCTTTCTAACGTTTAATCATCCAAAAAATATCCTCGATGATTACCAGGTGCGCAGTAAATTTTAAAAAATCTGTTCTTTTTTTTATTTAAGTGTAACTTAAGTAAAAATTAAAAGGATATCTTGCAATTCTCGAGTGCGCTCGGCCTTTGTTTGTGTGAGTGACCAATCTATATATGTGTCGCTCGCTACTGACCGCTCCATCGGGTACACACTAACTAACATATATATTTACTGTTTATTTACGATTACAACTACAAAGGCCGAGAGCCATCGTGAATTGCAAAAACTGTGATCATTCGTATCGTGTTTTGATATTGTTTCAATCACAAAAATCCAAATAAGGCCCGCTTAAACCCTCCTAGAAAGTAATTCTAATCTCACATTGGTGGTGCAGAGTTTGACAATCCCTACGAATGTGTTTGCTCTGACTGAATGTAATCTGTTGCCTGAGTCTGTATCTGAGTCTTGTTCGACGTGTAAAATTTGAGTGTCTTCAAGTCACAAGTGTACTTGTAAATGCACGTACTTCATCTTAGACCGCATCATTATTTACCATTAAGTGAAATATTAGTCAAACTTATCACTTTTATAAAATTGTTTGGAACATCTTGATTTCATCTCTATTTTTTTTTTCTCAAAAATCAATCGAAACCTATTTTTAACCCCCGACGCAAAAACGACGGGGTGTTATAAGTTTGACGTGTCTGTGTGTGTGTGTGTGTCTGTCTGTGGCATCGTAGCTCCCGAACGGATGAACCGATTTTAATTTAGTTTTTTTGTTTGAAAGGTACAATAGATCGAAATCGGTTCAGCCATTTGAAAGTTATGAGGGATAAAAGTCAGGATTAAAAAACGAATGTAAGTAGATATGCTCGATTGGGGTATCAAATGAAAGGGCATAATTTGTACGTTATAAATAGCTATGTTTGATCGAAATCGGTTTAGCCGTCTAAAAGTTATGGGGGACAAAAGTCAAGATTAACAACCGAATGTAAATAGATATGCCCGAGTGGGGTATCAAATGAAAGGGCATGATTTGCACATTGCAAATAGCTAATTAAAAAGTCCCTCCCTACAAAAAGGATGAAATAAAAAATTATTTAAAAATTTTAAAACCCAAAACAAAAAAAAACTATGAAAAAAAACCCTACAAAAAGAAAAAAAATAACACCGAAATTATGATCCTTCGTAAGTAGGTACATCTGAATTTTTTGGATTAAATATTTTCGTGGCGGGGGACCGCTCTTTATCTATAAAAACACCTACATAAAATGATATATTAAAATTTCAACGAAAATTTTAAAGTAAGTATTAATAATTACAAGTGAAACTACTTAAAAACTAAAAACTTACACAACTTAACTATCCAAATAAATGCTAAAACAAACATTTAAACGACGACTCTTACATTATATTAAATTGACTCGAAAAAAAGAGCGGTCCCCCGACGCGACAATATTTAATCAAAAAAATTCAGATGTACCTACTTACGAAGGATCATAATTTCGGTGTTATTTTTTTTCTTTTTGTAGGGTTTTTTTCAAGTAAGAGTTTGATAATAGTTGTCGATTTACTATTGTTTTGTTTTTCGGTCGTCTTCTGTTTTAGTTTCGATTATCTTTTGTTTCTATTATGATTACCATTCGATTGAAAGTTTACGTAGTTCGATTGATCGAACCACGCAGTCGAACTACGTGGCTATATAGTCACGTGCCGCCAGAAGCCATCGGACCTTTTCTCTGGGAACTTCTAAAAAAAAATTCAGTCCAAAAAATAAAAAAAATATTTCTTACCTAGCCACAATTCTACTAAGTTTCCATTACAAGTTCCTCATTCTTTATTAATCACAATTCTACTAAGTTTCCATTAATTGTTCCTTATTTTTTTCCAAGTTACTATTATTATATTATTTTCGTTAAATTCGCGAGCGTCCGGTGTCCCATCCCCCTAAAAAGGACAGTCCCTCCTAGTTGGAACTGAGCCAAGCTCTCTGACCGTGAACTTGAGGTGGAGATTTATGGACATCTTTAAAATTTAGCCTGGAAGCGTATTTGTCACCATACGTATTCAAGCCTTCTACATCGTAAAACACCGCGTTCTCAAAACTTCACATTTGCAAAATATTCGCAAAGTAGCAAAACCATGCGATTTCATACGCGTTAGTCCCGATCCCGTGGGAATATCGGGAATAATAATCCGCAGGGTGCATTCGGGTATTATGGTCCGGGCACGACGCACGGAACTCGGCGATGAATGCGTATGGATGAGTCAAAATACGACAATAATCATGAAAAACTTTTCAACTTAATTTTTATAAAAAATTCGACCGACACGACTTTTGGCATTTTTCTCTTATCTTCTAAAAATCTTATAGTTCCTAAAACCTACCCCTGGCGCTACTCTCTGCTCTCTTACTGGCTAAAAATCTGGTTTGGATACTTTTACAATTTCATCTTAATGATGCTCGGATATTTCTTAAAAGTCAAAGTCATAAAATTTTATTAATTTGGATGCATTTTGTACAAAGATTACATAGAAATATTTTAAAAACTAATATTAAAACTATTATTCACAGATATTATATTTTAGGTACTTTTCTATTTAATTTTGTCATTATCAACATCATTTACATAGTATAAAACAAAGTCACTTTCCGCTGTCTGTCCCTATGTATGCTTAGATCTTTAAAACTACGCAACGGATTTTGATGCGGTGTTTTAATAGATAGAGTGATTCATGAGGAAGGTTTATATGTATAATACATGTATAATATAACCGTGTGAAGCCGGAGCGGGTCGCTAGTTATTAATACAATACTGTAAATAATAAATATAAATAAATATTGCAGGATTTCACACATCGCCATCTAGCCCCAAGCGAAGTAACTAGACTTGTGTTATGGGTGCTAGACAACGGATATACTAGTCATATACTTTTCTTTTATAAATATATACTTATAATACATAGAAACAACCAGACCACAGACAAATATCTAAGCATAAATACTTGTCTGGGAATCGAAACCGCGACCCTGTGACTGGCAGTACGGCATGGTGACCATTGTGCCAACTGGGTCGTCACTGGACGAATACCTTTAGTTGTAAACCTCAAGAACCAGAATGCGTTAAATTTACACGCGAAATATATCCCTTTATAAATTAGAATGATCCTAAGCTGAGATTTAGTAATTAAGTACAACATAACGGCGGATTAATGACTTCCTGTTTATTTTTGGGGAGTTTAGGTCACTTTACTGTATACTAGTGACTGTCTACGGTTTTACCCGCGTAATTCCCGATCCAATTGGAATAATATTGGGATAAAAAGTAATTTATGTCACTGAAAAGGAATGTTTCAAGGAAATTTCATGAAAATCAGTCTAGTAGTTTTAACAACTATTTTCGGTCGGTGCAAAAAAATCTTTAAAACAAAAAAAATAATTCATAATCGGTTCATCCGACACACACACACACACACAGACACGTCAAACTTATAACACCCCGTCGTTTTTGCGTCGGGGTTTAAAAATATATCCAAAGGTTCTACCGAATTTTTTTAAAGCTGTGCTTTGCAGTTCAGTAGACTTGGTGGGCCCTTCGGTCTCGATTTCATATAAGTACTAAGTACCAAATATTTCATAAGCACTAAGTACCAAATATTTCATAAGCACTAAGTATCAAATATTTCATAAGCACTAAGTACCAAATATTTCATAAGCACTAAGTATCAAATATTTCATAAGCACTAAGTACCAAATATTTCATAAGCACTAAGTATCAAATATTTCATAAGCACTAAGTACCAAATATTTCATAAGCACTAAGTATCAAATATTTCATAAGCACTAAGTACCAAATATTTCATAAAGCACTAAGTATCAAATATTTCATAAGCACTAAGTACCAAATATTTCATAAGCACTAAGTACCAAATATTTCATAAGCACTAAGTATCAAATATTTCATAAGCACTAAGTACCAAATATTTCATAAGCACTAAGTACCAAATATTTCATAAGCACTAAGTACCAAATATTTCATAAGCATTAAGTATCAAATATTTCATAACTACTAAGTACCAAATCTATACTTATATTATAAAGCTGAAGAGTTTGTTTGTTTGTTTGTTTGTTTGTTTGAACGCGCTAATCTTAGGAACTACTGGTTCGAATTGAAAAATTATTTTTGTGTTGGATAGTCCATTTACCGAGGTAGGGTATAGGCTACTTTTTATTTTGATATTCCCACGGAATCGTGACTTATGCGGGTGAAACCGCGGAGCGCAGCTAGTATTTCATAAGTACTAATTATCAAAGATTTCATCCCTTAATTGCAACAAAATGCTATGTTATTGAATGTCAATTGTTTAAATAGTTAGTTTTTTAAGTTTACATGTTTTATTATTTCAAAAAGCACAAGTTTAACTTCAGAAGAAATAAAAAAGAAAAGAGCTATTTCTTTAGTACGCCTTGTGACTCTCTTAACCCCTCCTTTAAAACCGGAACAAATATTTGACTTATTTCAAAGCGGTGTTACGTTATTTGCTCTGTACTTTGCATGAAAATTTTATTAACCTTAATTCGTACCCAATTAAAAATTATTATGAATCCGGCAATTAAATAAATAAAATTTATTGTTGATTCCCAGATAATCTGTTTTATGCCCGCGGGTACATATAAATAAATATTGCAGGACAATCCACACAGCGCCATCTAGCCCCAAGCTAAGGAACGCTAGAGTTATGGTAGCTAGACAATGGATAGAATACTTATTTACTTTTCTTTTGTAAATATATAGTTCATTATAAAACTACGCAGATGGGAAACAAATATTAGTATAGATATAATTAGGTATGTTTACTAATATTAGAGGATTTTTTTTTCTCTGTAACGAACTCCGAAACTACTGAACCGATTTCAATGAAACTTGGTATGGGGATACATTGATTCATTGTATTTTAAATTTTGAATCGCCAAAATGTATGTAAGCAATCGGCCGACCATTTTGACTGTAGTATACTTTCACCCATGTTTCTTGTGTTTTCTTGTCAGTGGTGGGCGCGTTTCGAAGGCACACATAACTAACTACCTTACTTTTTAAGACGTTTCAATGTGATTTCATGAACGATTCCAAACGAATACAGAATTTTGACTTTAACTTCGGACAAACCGTAGTGCGAGTTTTAGATTTCTCTTTTAAGAATAATCTAAGATCCCTTTAAGCACGACCTTCATCGAACTGTTTAATGGATGAAAAGTATTTTATATCAAATTATATAGGTCAATAAATATACATATATTACAAATGGGTTGTGTAAAAAAAAATCAGTCCAGAATATGATTAATTAAAATTGTATTGTTTTTTAAACCTTTCACTAGTTTGTTTATGAGACAAATTCCATACCAATCGAAAGTATGAAACCTATAGAACATGCAGAAGTTAGGTTGACTATTTTTTTTCGTCACAACTCTTGGGTAGGCAGTTAAATCGAAATTAGTAATTTGCACATGTCTGGTAAATAAATTAAAGTAAAGTTAAAATAAAGATTATGTATTTCATTTTTATGGAATTAGTCTAAAAACAAAAAGGCAGCCCATTTGCAATATATTTATTGACCGATTTAATTTGATATGAAATACTTTTTATACAATAAACAGCTCGATGAAGATCGTCCTTAAAGGGATCCCGTATAGACGTAAAATAATACTAGTACTCAGGTGAAGCAAACGCCTTATAATATAAGGAAAAATACTTTACAATTTGTAAAGAATGCTACAGGATGTTTTTGAAGAAAACAGGTACCTATCTACCCTAATTGTGATTGAACGAACCTGAAAAATTTAAAAGGCTTTTTATCATCCTGAAGGCTTTGAAATCGTTACCTATTTAAAGTAATTTCCAGCTGAAAAGCCATTTATTGGAGAAAGTCTTCGCAGCCCACAAATCACAAACCACATTTGCGATCGGCAGATAACTTGCAGGGCAAATCTGGGAAGATCGAACATAA
Organism: Idaea straminata; assembly: GCA_951213275.1. Classification (NCBI taxonomy): domain Eukaryota; kingdom Metazoa; phylum Arthropoda; class Insecta; order Lepidoptera; family Geometridae; genus Idaea; species Idaea straminata. Next base: position 10,227,468 of record OX577867.1, on the reverse strand, counting down.
TTTAAATTTATTCAAGACAATTTTACATTGTAAACTACTGAACTAATAAAAATAAAAAAAAACAATAAAACACATTTTGGTGAACTAGGAGGTTTCTGTGTTTTAGGCGAATAAGGGCTTTATTTAATAGCAAGTAAATTACCAGCAAAGTGATCAAAGAGTGACATGGATGGTCCAAGCTGATCATGCCGCAAACCATGCAGCTTCTCCAGGTCTAGTAGTTGTGCACTCTCTCCTATGCAGTCATAAATCCCATCTGATGGTGGGGTCTGCCATTCTGGTATTTTCCCTCTACTTCGCTCTATCCGACGCATCGTCTGGGGAATCTTTGCAGTCTTCGCAGTAGTTGTATGCTAGCTGTCCTAAATGTGCCAAAAGCAATGCCAAAGATCTGGCAGCATCCGTAGTGGACCTGACCTCATTTCCGACACGAAAAATTAGAAGGTTACAATTTCTTCTACGTGTAGACTTGGCTGGCCCTATCGGCAGATTTATTGTCTGTTGTCTACAAGATCCCTTATTGGAGTAGACTGATAAATAAGAGCTGTTTGTGATCTTTTTTAGGGATAATTTATTGAATTTTCTTCAATGTTACGTGAATCGTTCGGATTTTTTGTAAGAAACTCACAAAAGGGGACATTGTGAATACTGAATACATAATTGGTGATCGTTTTTATTACATTTCTGAGCGATTTTGTAATTTAAATCTGAGTAAACGATATAAACGGCAACTCCCACTTCTGCAGTTTTCCTCCGCCCACGCCATACCCTAGCATTCAGGCGTATTGACGAGTTTCTATCCTCTGCGCACGATGGACTAAGCTGAGAAGGTAGTATAGGTGTTGCAAAGCCTGCTCACGCAAAAAAGACCCATCTAAAGAGGTAATGTCAAAATGATAATTATAAGGTTCATGACGCAAAAACGACGGGGTGTTATAAGTTTGACGTGTCTCTGTGTATGTGTGTGTGGCATCATAGCTCCCGAACGGAGAACCGATTTTGATATAGTTTTTTCCTTGTAATGCATTTAACACCTTTAAATCAATTATTAAAAAGTTTAAAATACATTGTAAAGAGGGTTAGTTGGTTCTCTAAGTGAAAAACGAACAGAATTGCAACAACCCAAGTTGTTTTGAAACAATTACCGCTTCTCGCGCTTTGAGGCACGAGCTTTAGCGGGTCTGTGTCAACAACGATAGTGAAGCAAGAAATTGTTTGGTGGGAGCTTAACTAAGAGGAAATTATACTTTGCAAATAGGTATGACGAGATGGTACTTGCTGCAAAGTTTGTACCTAGCAGAGTGTTGCAATCACATGGATGACTAATAAATGTAAACTTTTTTGAAGTGGTATCAAAAAAGTGTGACGTCATGCGTTACGTTACGTTATTGACAAGGTAAACATAGCTACATGCATACTTCAATACGTACACGAGTACGTATTGAAGTATGCAAAATGGTAATGTGTCAGGTTCTGCTGACATGATAGGTTACCATAGCAACGTATTGAAGTATGCAAAATGGTAATGAGTCAGGTTCTGTTGACATGCTAGGTAACCATAGCAACGTATTGAAGTATGCAAAATGGTAATGCGTCAGGTTCTGTTGACATGATAGGTAACCATAGCAACGTATTATTTCGACATTTCGATTTTATTATTAAGTTATCACGTAAAATTATTGTCCGTAAACCAACTTTACAGACAATCATTTTTTGTTTAATTCTTTGTGGGAAAACTTATTGCTCCTCAGTGATATCTAGAGAGATACCCACTTCGACTTTCATTCTAAAGATCGTGTGTTCGAATGTACGAGTGGATATTTCTTACAAAAAACTTGTAAGTACCAAAATGAACATTAATTTTCAACATTTTTATTTTTCGTAATTTTCCCTTTACTTGTGCTGTAAGACCTGGCTCTTAACCAAAATTGTCAATTTTAGGTCAACCGTAGGTACCCATAGGTTTTTTATAATATCTTATGTCTGAAACCAAACAATGAAAGTCTGAAACTGCAAACAAGTTTCGTTAGTATAAAACGCAGGCGAGTTTCGTTCAGTTCTACAATGTAGGAATCAAATGTTCTTACTTTGTTTGAATTTGACTTTATCATACACAAGTTTCTACCCGTGACTTGATCCGCGTTAAGTTTTCCAAAATCATTTTTAAGCCTACGTCATAATAGCTCTCCTTCTCAGCTTAGTCGACCGTGTTCAGAGGAAAGAACTCGTCAATGCGTTTGGAGCCAACTGAGGATTTATCACGATGTTTTCATTCACCGTAAGAAAAATGTCAATTAAAGCAATTTTTTTCCTAAGAAAGACCCATTGGCATGCGGCAGGCCGGGATTCGAACTCATGATCTTGGTAATGAATAGAATAGACCTCAATTATCTTCCACTAGGTCATCATTGGTCAGAATTAACTCATTAACGACAAAAGCTTTACGACACTAATATATTTCTAAAGAAAACTTAATTTACAACATTTCTCTAATTCACAACTTTTCTCTAAGTCTTATAGTTTACAAATTATTAGCGGTCAAGGAAAAATATTAGTCCAAACACACTTTCCAATGTGTAAATTCAGCGAATCTTTTCTTTTCAACAAAATACATTTCCTTAATTCCTTAAGAAAATAAATTTCTTCCTTATTTTCCTGGCCAGTTGACTAACGATTCTATAAACATATTTTCTCGACAAAGAAAGGGGATACTGTATTTAAATTATTGCCAACATTACAAAACTAATTTAGCGACGAACATTTTTTTTTGTTTGACATAGTTAAGTTTGTTAGGTTGGCAGGAAATGATCCGAAGGTCAATCCTCGTAAATAAAATTGATCAAATTACATTTCGGAGTTTTGGCGGGAACGACTTAACAACATGTCGTGCTGCAGTTTTTATTCATGAAACTTAGTTGTAACCCGAGTTGAATTGTATAATTCTGGTGGAATGTTATTCAATTTAGTTTTGTGAAAGTGCACAAGTGTAGTGAAAATAAAAATCAATGTCAAACATGAAGTTTTCTCGTTGCCTCCAAATCTCCTATTAAGGTTATGGTAAACTTGCCACCGCTTTACTATATAGCCCCTGACTTGACGAACTATGACGACTTTGACTGTTTTGAAACACTTTTGGCCCGATTTATGAAAAATCGGGTCATAATTTGATGCAAAATATAACTTGACACTGGCTAAATGCACAAGCCGTGCAAAGCCATAATTAATAGAGAAAAAAAAATTACATTTCAATACCATTCCGAATGCATTTCGATTGCAAAAAGTTTTCTTGAGAATAAGCTGACTTATAATACCCTCAAGTTAGCCAAAGCTGACTTATGACATCGAAATCGAAATGCAATCGGAATTTTATAACAATGTAATTTTAAAAATGTTATTTAAAAAAAATAAGGCGTTTATTTACACAAAACTTAACATAATCATTATTACCTACCTATCTTAAACTAATTTATAAAACCTATGTGTTAATATGTGACAAAAAGTACCCTATGTGTTAATCCAGGTCTCCAGTTATCTAGATACCGAGTTTCATCGCAATCGATCCAGTAATTTTTGCGTGAAGGAGTAACAAAGATACACACACACACAAACACGCACACACAAACTTACACATTTATAATATTAGTAGGGTTTTGTCCGTTGTCTGGCTACCATAACGCAAGCCTAATTGCTTAGCTTGGGGCTAGATGGCGCTGTGTGAACTGGTCCTCAATGTTGAATAGTTACTTAACTAAAGAGTAACTTAGAAATATTTCTTAACGCAGTAGTAAGAGTGTTCCCTTTTTCAAAGTCCAATAACAGTCCACCTTTTCATTCGAAACAACCCCTAATCCAAATAAACCTCCATCTAAGCCCCTCAACAAAAATAGCCATACATTCTAATTGTCAGGATTTTTACCCCCTTAGACGAGGGTATCGCACCCTGGAGATCACTTTCTACCTCCTTCCACCCCCTTTTCCACCCCCTGTTCACACCCACCCTCAATATGTTAACTTACTTGACTAGTAATTACTGTTTTTAGTACCTGAGGGATGTGTGATTTTTTTTATTACGTGTTTGGGGGTAGTTAGTGATTTATAAGTTAGGATTAAGATGCGGTGTGTGGATCTAATCGTTGAAATCAATAACCTATCAGCTACCAAAGGTTGGACTGACATTATCCTACTTCGAAAAAAGGAGGAGGTTCTCAATTTAATAATTTTTATATATTATGCTAGCTGCGCCCTGCGATTTCACCTGCGTAACTCCCGATCCCGTGGGAGTATCAAAATAAAAAGTATCCTATAGATAGCCTAACTCGATAAATAGACTATCCAACACAAAAATATTTTTTCAATTCGAACCAGTAGTTTCTGAGTTTAGCGCGTTCAAACAAACTACCTCTTCAGCTTTATAATATTAATTATAAAGCTGAAGAGCCGAATATATTAATTAATACCTATTTTCCTCGGTCACGGCATCATGCTTAAAAGGCTGAACCGATTTCGTTAATTCTTTTTTTGTTGTGTTTGTTATTGTCAGGAAAAGGTTCTTATGGAAGAAAGAAAGTTGTGAAGAAAATTATTACGTGGGTGAAACCGCAGGGCGCAGCTAGTATTATATAAAAGAGAAAATTAACGACCGCTCACTCATTGATCACGATATCTGAACTGATTTTGATGACTTTGTTTTTTGAGAATTTTGCTATATAAAGATGTTAGTAAAAAATTATTTTATGTCCACATTTATGCTTAATAATTGAAAATAAGAATTTTTTTCTTAGTAACAAATAAAAAATATTGAATGCGCTTTGACGAGACAAACTCGACTGCTTCAAGATGAACTGGTTAGGTCGTAGAGGTTTTGTATTTTTTTCGATAAAATATTCCGAAAATTTAGACTTTGACGTAACTGTCGTGACCTACGGTTTACTTTTCTGAAACTACTGGACTAATTTTGATAAAACATAGTATGAAAATACATTGAATCCTCAGGAGTAACTTAAAGCTACTTTTATCAGGCAGGTGAAACTGCAAAGCGCTGGTAGTCATACCTAATCTCAATCAAATTATGTATTAATATGCTAACTTCACTATCAATCCAATCTACAATATTCGAAATGACATATTAAGGTGAAAGGGTACCGGCGCTCTCTCTATACAAACGTAGTCGACTATTTCCTCCCTGGATAATGACACTAGCACTAGCAAATATTTTTGTTGCATAAAAATTATCACAGAAATTAAGATTTTAAAAACAAAGAAAAAAAACAAAATATAGGGGCTTGGTCATGGCAGTTATAAGTTTTATGCAACAAAAATATTTGCTCTAGTGTCATTATCCAGGGAGGAAACGAGTCAACTGGGTTTGTATTGAGAGAGCGCCCGGTACCCTTTCCTCTTAAACTCGATGCAATTCCGGAAAACGTCATTAAGGAGAAATCGGGCGTAGATCAGCTTCTACGGGTGAAATCACGCTTAGATTAGCATCTACGGTTCAAATTAAACACGTTATTGGAACCGATACGGGATTTTATAGGAAAACTTTCATGTAATAATAAAAAGCATTACTTGTCTGTTATGTGTCCCATATCACGGGGCTATGGAGTGTGCAGCCCCGGACCTTTAGAAGGCGTGCTTGGAGCCAAACCCAACACATAGAGGCCCTTAAAAATATCAAGTTAAATTGCTAATTAAAATAAATAAATATTGCAGGACATTCCACACATCGCCATCTAGCCCCAAGCTAAGTAACTAGACTTATGTCATGGGTGCTAGACAACGGGTATACTACTTATATACTTTGCTTTTGTAATTATACTTATAATAAAAAGAAACAACCAGACCACAGACAAATATCTAAGCATAAATACGAATCGAACCCGCAACCCTGTGTTCGGCAGTCCGGCATGGTGACTATTGTGCCAACTGGGTCATCAATTATGTTGTGGAGACCAAACCAGCGATTATCTTTGTCTGCACTTTAAAATGCAGCCAAGGACAACCTCCGATTTGGATAAAACTATTGATAAACCACAGGAGAAAACTACTTGGGCTACTGCAATGGGATGGTAGTGGACTGGCTAATATGGCAGGCGGAGACTCGCCAACTCGCAGACTGGGCCACCCTGATTAGCTGAGCAAGATTACAGCAAGGGGCAACAGGAACGTGAGCGGCTAATGAAGAGGCCTCACTGAATTATAAAACATCAATGGTATTAATGTTATTTGAAATTGGTGTTTACAATAAAGAATTTATCTATCTATCTATCTGGTTATTCGAGCGGGCAAACTCATCACTGACGTTCGGCATCCATCCTTCGAGAATTTCTGCTCTCGTGTCTCTACTCTAGACAGCCGGCGAAAGCAAGCCAGAGACGGGGGAGCGCTATTAATAAAATAGTAAACCCGGAAAGAAAATTCTATTAAAAAATGTTGTTATGTGAACCTTTTAAGAGGAAATGGCACCGGGGGCTCTCTCCATACAAACGTAGTCAACTGTTTTACTACAGCAATATACTAGAGCAAATATTTTTGTTGCATAAAACCTATGTTTTTTTTGTTTTTTAAATCTTAATTTTTATGATAATAAGAAAATGAAAAAAAAAACTTAGGGTCATAGTCTATAGGTGTATATAGGTGTCTATAGTCTATAGCTATAGGTTTTATGGCACAAAAATATTTGTGCTAGTGTCATTATCCAGGGAGGAAACAGTCGACTACGTTTGTATGGAGAGAGCGCCGGTACCCTTGCACCTTAAGTAGATCTCAATTTATCGTATAGTACACAAATATGACCTTTTTGAACCTTTTCTGTTGTTGTAGATAGGTACTTAATTAGACCTATAAAAACCGAGACGCACCTGAATGTTTACGCACCTTTCTGTTTACGAAGGTCCTAAATCTATGGCAACGAGTACAATTTCAGCTTACAAGTATATTTTCATAAGGGACCCCTTTTGATTACGTTTTTAAATTGTACCCTGAAATTGTGAGTACTTTTTTATCAGGTTTTGGCTTCGTACGTTTTGTATAGCCAGTAAGTTATGCGTAAATATTTATTTATAACAAAAATATTATTGGAATTTGAAATTCATGATTTATTTTATTAAAGGTAACATGTTTTTAGGGTTCCGTAGCCGAAGGGTAAAAATGGAACCCCTAGACTTCACTGTCCGTCCGTCCGTCTTACACCAGGCTGTATCTCGTGTAGCTAGGCAGTAGTTTTTACAGATTATGTATTTCTGTTGCCGCGGCTAAAAACAGAAAAAAAATATATGTAAGTTTGGATTTAATAGGTAAAACATAGTACGTAAACCTTCGTCTGCGAGATTGACTCGCACTTGGCCGGTTTCTTTGGTTCAGTCTCATGAATATGATGCTTGTAACAGCGTCAGTGTGATTTTATTATTTTATTTTATTTAATAAATTCAGTAGGTACACAAGGAAAATACAAAAAAAAGATTACATTATAAAGTTATTACTAAGGTAAGTCTAACCCTGTGAAGAGTGAATGATTCCATAATAAGAATCCAAATCCCAAAAATAAAAACTTGGTAAATCTCGTTTTTAAGACTTGGCCATGTGATCTTGAACCTAGGTATTAAGTATCCAAATGAAACAATGAATTTTGACTTTGACTTTAGAACTGAAAATACCTAGTTTAATATCCAAATACTAATTATAATCTGTTAGAATTTAATTGTTTAAAGTTAGACGTCCACAGTATCTAACCTACTCTGCCCTTAGAGCCCATATTTCAAAAGGAAATTAAGGTTATTTTTCAACTGAGCTAATATCAGAAGAGTCGCCCAAGGGAGGCTCAACAGCGCCACCGCTGTAAAGTGCGGGATTTATTTATAAATTGACTTTAAATCCTGAATAAAATCTTTTTGTTACTAGGCTAGTAACACGCGGAGTTTCAGTTATTTTGTTTGATAAAATCTAACTATGATAATCCTAAGGTAAAGGCTAGACGTTTAGTTTATAATGTGGTCCATCAGTATGATAAATACTGATGGAACATATTCCGAATTAAATAAACAGGTAACGCTAGACGTTCAGTTTCTATCAGATCAGTATTGTAACGTGTTTCATACGGTAATTCAGACGAGAAATGGATACGTCAAAACTGAAGCTTGTGTGGTCTGATCTTATCCCTTTGTTTTAAACACGATATCTTGTTTAAATCTAGTGTAATGACAGATGTAATAATTTTTGTGTACAATAAAGATTTTATTTATTTTATTTATTTATTTATGTGAGTATTTAATACAAACTGTCATTCCAGAATTCTATTGTAAATACTGACAAAGACTAGCTTACATGATCAGTAAAAATAGCTTACATGATCAGTAATGATCAGTAATGATCAGTAAGGTACCACGGTATTTGTTCAGCTATTGCATAGCTTTTATCGCGGGCTTTGATCGCGACGACCGAATCAAGAAATTCCGTAAGGAATATAAAACCCCCCACTCCGCCTACCATGTAGCTCGGCCGAGCGTTCGCTTAACGTGTATGTATATAGTACGACTGTTAAATACTGATGAACCACATTTTAAACTGAAAGTGTAGCGTACGCCTTAATGTTATCAACGCAAAAGATGTACGATATGCCCAAGAAAATTGAGCAATTACCTAGTGGAGAGAAAAATGTTGTTTATTTTGTTTTAGGAAAAAAGTCGGCGAATTAATGGGACGATTGCTCCGCCCAATGATTTTGATTCCAATTGCCAACATAACACTGGAGTTGGGCTACAAAATAATTATCGATACCTTTAATCGCATAACATGATTAGTTATGAAATTAAGACATTCAGTAGTTATTTCATTACTTGCTTTTCTCCGGGATTGAATTTTTGCAAAAACTTAAATTTTGTGGATGGCTACTTTAGAATTTCATTTCATGCCTTTGAACTGTTGTCACGTATTGCGTGGTTTCATCAATAGCAACGCGTAAGCTTTATCAAAGTGGAAACAAAAGACGATCGAAATGAACGAAAAACGATTGAAAAAAAGACGGTAAGTATTATTCCAGGTTGAAGATTAAAAATTCATAAACCCATATTAAAAAATCAACACCTATAAACCTAAAAAAAAATAACACCTCTCTTGGTTAATCGGTTAAAACAGTATTCCAGGCTCAAACGCTCATCATACCGACCCAATGTTGATCTACCCGCGTTTCAAGTTTAGCTGATCCGACTGTGTATTAGAGACCCGTGAGCGAGTTGTTAAAACGTTTAGATGAAATAATTTCAGAATTTACTTAAAAGAATTATTACGAATTACCTGCAACTAACAGAAAATAATTTCCAAATATTTTGATACTTCTTTTGTTTATTTTTATTGTTTTAGGTACTTTTATACAATTATGTAGATGTCAGTTCCGTTGAGTCTAACATTAACTTATATAAAAAGGTATATACTAAAACAAAATTTAACTATACTATACCTATCTAAACTATAGATCTAAGCAACTTAAACAGATACACCTTTCAGTGTTAAACTAAAATGTAGTTTCCCTACTAACCACTATCGCAATTGAATCCACCAGTACAGAAGTGGATTAAATAGCACTTAAGGTGAAGTAGGACCTTTCCCACGACTCCGACTCTATCCCTTTCCCTCGCGCGCCGCGAAACGACCATTTTAACTGTTTTATGTAATTAAAAGACTAACATCTATTTTAGTGAAAAACTATCTGTACTACCTTATGGTATTTGATGTAAAGTTTATGAAAATATAAATTTTGTACTTGTTCTTTCTTTACAGTCGCCGTGAAATCGAAAAGTTTAAAAAAACATACGATTTTTTACGATTTTCACGATTTTTTCTAACGAGCCAAATCATTCTAATCGTGTTTCAAAGTGTATTACAATACAAAGCATATCTTCACCTTTACGACAGTAGGAATATCATTCTATGAATTTTAGCGGTTGATACTCAAAAACTTTTTCAAAGACACCTCCATTGCGCTTCTGGTCTTACCACTTCGGCTTAAAATTTAAATTTGGTTCAACTTTGGTCTGAGTGGATGGATACTGCACGGATACTCTAACTCTTGCACCTTCATTTGGATCCAGGTGGATTAGGATCCACCTGGATCCAAATGAAGGTGCAGGTGCGGAGTTAAAAATATAAATATGTCTACATTAGGATGTAGACATATTTATATTTTTAATAAGTGTGTTAAAACGCCCGGGTTTTTCTTTGAACGAAATAGTGTAAGTATTTTTTAAAGTTTTCTACGGAACCTTAAACGAATTAAATTCGTGCTTAACGGATTTTTATGTTATATTTATCTGTGAGTTTTCACGGTATGTTGGACATTGTAAAAACACAAAAAAATACTTTGTTATTTTTCCGTCTGAGTAGATATGAGTGATTTTAGGTAAGTACTTGTCTTCTACTGCTCATTTTAGGTAAGTAAGTAGGTACCGATCCCTTTTTTAGGGTTTCGGTTTTTTTTCGGTTCGATCGGAAACATCTAATTCACTTAAAAACTGTTCTGATGGCATACCACATGAGAACTTTCTTCTTTTTAGGGTTCCATCGGTACCCAAATGGTTAAAACGGAACCCTATTGATAAGACTCCACTATCCGCCTGTCTGTCACTAGGCTGTATCTCGTAAACTGTGATAGCTAGACAGTTGAAATTTTCACAGACGATGTATTTCTGTTGCCGCTATAACAAGAAATACAGATAATATAGCTGCGCTCCGCGATTTCACCCGCGTAAGTCCCGAACACAGCGCCGTCTATTGTGTGTATTTGCAACCTAGATGTCAAACAGTATTGAAGAATTGTATCGATGAATCAACGTACACCGCCATCTATGAGAACTTCATAAAACTAAACAGTAAATAAACACTTGTTTAAAAAACCAGTAATTGATGCATTTTATTCGTTTACATTCACGACATAAGCGAATAATTGAGATGATAACTATCCTATCCAGTAAGTTAGACCAAAATACGGGTACAGTAGTTTTGGAGTTTATTGGCAACATACATCGTGACACAAGATTATTATATATACAGATAATGGTACGGAACTCTTACCGAGCCCGACTCGCTCTTGGCCGGTTTTTTTATTAAAACAAGAACCACAGAGTTATAGTATGTACTTAAGTAACTTAGTTATAGAACTTGTTAATACGTCTGGAGCCATGTCTATATCCACCTCAAACCGCGAGTTTCATCACGATGTTTTCCTTCACCGTATTGTTGAGCTCTTCCTTCTGGGCACGGTCGACTAAACTCAGAAGGTGGTTCTGGTTCTGGGCAAGCCTACTCATTATTGTACGGTCAGCTGCTTAATTGCAGACCCACCGTAGAGCTCCAAAACGGCCGTTATAAGAATGTTTTCAACACGAGCAAGATTTTAGACACCTGCTTTAGGTGAAGTTTAAAGTCTTCTAACTCATCAATTGATCAAACAAAAATTATTAGAATGCAAACTTTCCAATAATAGTAATTTTCGAACTCTACCGAGGGCTGCAATTATGCAGCCGACTGTACAATAGGGCAAAATAAATGCAGACCCACGGTAGAGCTCCAACACTGCTATTATTATAATCATTTCAACTCAAGCAAGTTTCTAAGGTCCTGCTTGAGTTGAGCTTTTAACTCATGACAAACAATATTAGAATGAAAACATTCCAATTATAGTAATTTAACTCTACCTTGGGTCTGCAATTCTGTTACCGACTGTACATGTCCCAATACTGCTTTATTATAGCTCCTGACTTGATAAACTATGACGACATTTTGACCATTTTGAGACACTAATACAGTATTTATAAATATTTAATCCCCAAACTAGCCCCACCACTTGGTACCAAGAGACCAGGCATGCCGTTCTTCTTCTAGGCATATTCTCGACCTTATCATCACTTCCCATCACGTGAGATGAGGTGAAATGCAAGCCTATTTTGCGTAAAAAAAACTAGGCCAACCTATATCTTGGGATCTTGGGGACTTCGAGCCCAAAATATTGGATTAATTATTTTGACATCATACTATAGTACTTTTAATTATAGCTACTCAGTGCGAACTGTTCTGAATATGCCCACGAAGCCCCGGGGAAGAGGAAGACCGCGCGTCACCTGGTGGACCAATGTTGCTAGGGACATTAAGGCTCTCGATATCTCTACAATGACAACCCAGGATCGAAGGACCTGGCGCAAACGTGCAAGAAGGCCCGACCCCAAATGAATTGGGAAAGGGTAGGACAAACAAGAAGATTATAGTACTTTGAATTGATTAATCATCACAATAAAATAGTATAAAACAAGTTAGAGGCCTTAAGGCGATCTGAAGACTCTAACAATATGTGAGCCACACCACTATACGAGAAGAAGAAGTATAAAACAAAGCTTCCCGCTATATATATATATGCTTAAATTTTTAAAACTACCCACCGGATTTTGATACGGTTTGTTTTAATAGATAAAATGATTATAGAGAAAGGTTTCTATAGAAAGGGCAACAACGAGTACTTAAAATTTGCATGCTAAGCTAAGTTCTGGTGAAAATGTTGTAGTATATATGTGACATCTTTACACCATACTTGCTGCTTCCCGCGGTTTCACCCGCGTAAGTCCCGATCCCATGGGTAAATCGGAATAAAAAGTAGTCTATGTCTTAACCCAGGTCTCCAGCTATCTAGATACCGAGTTTCATTGCAATCGGTCCAGTAGTTTTTGCGTGAAGGAGTAACATACACACACTCACACAAACGTTCACATTTATTTTAGTAGGATTTCAAGCAAATAAATGAAATTCCTTCATTCATTTATTCAATTATCTCTGGTTTTGGCATGGAATTAAATTATTTAACAACGTTTATGTATAAATAGAGAACAGTTTAGTGAGTTCTAAGTGGAATTGGTTACCAAAACAACCGCATTGCTTCACGAGACAATCTTAAGTAATTGTGATACTAAGTTTCAGCTAACAATGTTTCAGGGGATGTGGTACAAGTTGTAAGCCTTTGGCAAGTTATTTACGGAGCACGGTGCGTCGGTGCTGGTTTTGACCGTCCTTATTTCCACTATTATGCCAACACAATAGCCCAAGTAGTTTTCTCCTGTAGTTTATCGATAATTCCATCCATGTTCTATCCAAAGTTGAGGTTGTCCTTGGGTGCATTTTATAGTGTAGACAGGGATAATCGCTAGATTCGTGTCCCCATCATACTTTGCTATTAAATTTATTATTGCAAAGGGCTTCTATATCTAAGTATATATATGTAAAAGAAAAAAAAGCATGAGCATGAGAGTTTTGTCCTTTCTTAGTGGATGCCTTTTGGTTCGGTCTGTCCAATGCTTTCAGGGTGAAATCTGATTTTGATTAAAATTTCACTAAAACCCAAATAACTTTTGAAGCACTAAATATTATAGAACATACAGAGGGGTTCGATAGGTACTGTGGTCCCTTACCCCCCAGCAACCGATGATCCACCCCCCTTGTTACTCCGTGTATACAGATTGGTCACTCACACAAACAAAGGCCGAGCGCACTCGTGAATTGCAAGCACTGTACCCCCGCTATAAGTGTATAACTTACACCCCCTGCCTCATGTCCCCGCCCGAGGCGTCCATCCCTCTTGTTGTGAAACACTAAAATGCACTCAACGCGCTCCGCTCGCCTCCTGTCCAAAGGTCCCAAGCCAGCGACAGACAAATTGTGTATTAAGATTAAACTGCTAAGGGTCATCGTAGACTGTACACTGAACTACCGATCAAATCTTTACTTATATATCCTACTAATATTATAAATGTGAAAGTTTGTGTGTGTGTGTGTGTTTGTTACTCCTTCACGCAAAATCTACTGGACCGATTGCTGTGAAACTCGGTATCTAGATAGCTGGAGAGATGGATTAACACATAGGCTACTTTTTATCCCGATATTCCCACGGGATCGGAACTTACGTGAGTGAAACCGCGGGGCGCAGCTAGTATATTATAAAGCTGAAGAGTTTGTTTGTTTGTTTGTTTGAACGCGCTTATCTCAGGAACTACTGGTTCGAATTGAAAAATTCTTTTTGTGTTGGATAGTCCATTTATCGAGGAAGGCTATAGGCTACTTTTTATCCTGATATTCCCACGGGATCGGGAGTTACGCGGGTGAAACTGCTGAGCGCTGCTAGTATTTGTAATATTGACCTTTGTGAGCGTGATCGCATGAAAAAAAAAACCCCCATGAGTTTCTTGTGCCTTCTCATTGGTGGGCGCGTTCTGAAGGCACTCATCCTAACTTAGTTTTTAAGACGTGTCCAAGTGATCTTATACCTAGGTATTAGGCATTCAAAGGAATAAAGATTTTTTACTTTGATCGATTGATAGATATTCATTTATTACACCACAAGAAGCACACAACATATTCATATAACAAATAAACAGATATAAATAGTGAGATAAGTTGCGTGCTGATGGAATACTGCTCAGTGATGTATTTGCATAAATGCAAAACACTGGTTCCCAGCAGCACCTACACCAAGTGCGAGGACGCCGCATTGTGCACACTAGCAGCAGCGGATAGATAAACACTTAAATTGTACAGCACACAAAACATTGAAAATGACAAAAAGGACGAGAAAGGCTTATTAACTACGAAAAACTAAGAAAACAGGCGACCTTACCGATTTCTTCCAGGCAACCTCGATTGCTCGAACAGAAACAGAAATGATTACCACGGTTCATAAGAAACAGAAAAAAAATGGTTGTCTGTAAAGTCGGTTTACGGAAGATAATTTTACGTCATGTTATAAGAAAAAAATTGATGGTAACCATAGCAATGTATTATCGTAATATCGTTGCTACGGTTACCTTGTCCTTAAGTTACGTTCTCGGAACGTTAGTGGCGTTGCTATTTTCACACTTTTTTACGTCGGTTCATTAATTTATAAGACGTTATCACGTTAAAAAAATCGTCTTTGAAAGTAGCTATTTTAGACCTGCTAATCGTATTTAAAATATTTTCACGTCAAACATATCTTATAAATAGGAATGCACTAGCAAAAAAGTGTGACGTCATTGCTCACGTTACCTTATTGACAGGGTAACCATAGCAACGTATTGAAGTATGCAAAATGGTTATGTCTCAGGTTCTGTTGACATGATAGGTAACCATAGCAACGTATTGAAGTATGCAAAATGGTAATGTGTCAGGTTCTGTTGACATGATAGGTAACCATAGCAACGTATTGAAGTATGCTAAATGGTAATATCAACGATACAAAAGAGTTCTTATGACTTTATCACGTAAAAATATCGTCCGTAAACCGATTTTACAGACATTTTGTTTTTTTAAATACTTCGATTGTTTCAATAAAAACACAATTACAAATAATGAAAATGTACCTATATTTTAACCATAATGTAAATTCAATGTATAAATTAGTAAATATACGTTGTTAATTATTGTTTAAATTTGGGTAAATGCGGCCAATTTCGTACAATCAAATAAAGCATGATAATTACTGGTTATTCGATACCGACCTCAAAATAAAGTAGTTTGGGTATTATACAAGCCTATTACATCTAAAACATGTCCCAGGCACTACACTGTCTTGAAATTTGCTGATGATCATCATGATGAATATACAATGTGTTTTGACGAGAGTAACGAAAGGAGGTTCCTTCGAAACTTAAAAAAAAACGTTGTCTGTAAAGTCAGTTTTCGGACGATAATTTTACGTGATAACGTCATAAGGAACGATGAAAAGTTAAAAATGAAAAAGTTATTCTTTTAAATTTTATTTTTCTTTTTTTTGTCATTTCTTCTTTATATTTTTTTCTTCCTATATGTCTTCTATTCGTTACTTGTCACCATAACATAAGCCCAGATGAGCGATACTATGATTTAAAATACGTTTGTGTTACCATGACGCATGACGTCTCACAATATTTCGTCAGACACTTTTTTGTGAATGCAGGTGGTCCATCACTTAATTAGACGTTAAAAAAGTTTAAAAAATTTAAGTCGTAAAACAACAGTTGTTCTTCTCACATCTAGATCGTATTCGTTTTACCCCCCCCCCCCCTCCCCATCGTTTTAAAATACCTCGGTCTAAACACATTGTATAGGTGAGTCCCGGTATCCGACATTACTAGTTTGAACCGGATATTCCCACGGGATCGGGACTTAGACCGCGTTAGAAGGTACCGTATGTTCTAGAACCTTCAGTGTCCATTACTGAAACTGGTACTGTGAAGAGAGTCACGCGCCAATTTCTTACAATCCAACTGTACCTGTCGGGGGACCGTTTACATCTGTTTAGTTCCAAGCAACTAAACAAATATGAAAAAAAAATGAATGTATTGCGGGACCCGCGTTTGGAACGAAGACCTAAAAATAAATAAAAAAACCGTCTGCTTTTTTTTATATCTCCCCATAGTTAGGGATATAGGCTGTAGGTCATGAACCGTGATAGCTAGACAGCTGAATTTTTTTCAGATGATGTTTATTAACATCATCTGAAAAAATATTAAAATCATAAATGATGATAGGAAGGAACCCTTCTTGCGCGAGTCCGCCGCGCGGGATTTTTTATCCTTCACAAGTTTTACTTCACTCCTAAATCCCCAATAGCATAGATATCCACTTGAACTGAATAGCTGTCTATCAGAACAATGAAATAAGACTGTAAAATCAGATTTACGGCGCAATGCACAGCGACGAAGTTTTCGCGCCTAGCGGTATTCACTTTTAGGCCACGCCTTTCTCTAGGTTGTTCACCGTGAATAGTTATCTACACCGAGATCTACTCTACACTAAACTTATATAAAAAATAAGATTTTTTGTTTGTAACAAATAGGCTGGGTAACAACTGAACCGGTTTTGATCAAACTTGGTACCTATGATTGGAAGTAACATCGGCTACTTTTTATCCCGAAATTTTCACGGGATCGAGAGGTACGCGGGTGAAACCACAAAGCGCTGCTAGTAGTAACTAAACAAGTGTAAAGGCAGCATCATACAATAAATGGGCAATACTGCTCCCAAAGGGCGGTAGTCGGGCTCCCTACGAGGATGGAATACAAAGTCCCGCTTTGTCGATACCTACTTAATTGGGTTACTTCTTTGTGATCGTAGTGAATTTAAGTGATTTAAGAGTGGTAGTGCAAAGGCACTTTTTTAAACATGATGTCGAACTAACGGCACGGGAAGTTTAATTTATTTTCAAGTTTTCGTAAAAATAAACTTCAACTCGCTAGGTCCACCCGTTCTTAGGAAAATTGGTGGTGACACACGGACGGACAAGCCTACTTATAAGGGTCGTGCGGGTTAAGCGACGCCTGGCGCGGTCATTACTTCGATTGGTGGCCAATTGGTAGTGTGGCAAAAATGCGTTTTCGTGAGGGCTCACGAAAACACAGAAGGACTTCTGTGCTTCGGAAGGCACGTTAAGCCTTTGGTCCCCGTGGCTACCTCTAGTAGCAGTCGTTAGATCAATTTAGAGGCTTTAAGGCGATCTGAAAACTCTAACAATAGGTGAGCCACACCACGAAGAAGATGAAAAAGGGTTTATTTTACCTTTTGAGGTACAGATAATTGATTAAGTCAGGTGTTGCTTTTCGGATTACGGTAATATCAATATTTAGTTTTAAGTGTCCGAGTCTAGTACCAAAACACAAGATGCAAAGTGCATTATGCACCGCCCTCCGGCACACTAATGAGGCATGCAATTAGGCAATGCAATGATTAGTGTTAGTGACATCATTCCTAAACCACTCCTCGACACGTGTTTCGCTTGATTGATTGATGGTTTTGTAATCCACCACTGTAGAAGATGTTGACGTGATAACGTCTTATAAATCGATGAACACAAAAAAAATTGTGACGTCATGCGTTACTTTACGTTATTGACAAGGTTAACCATAGCAACGTATTGAAGTATGCAAAATGGTATTTATTGTGTTAGGTTCTGTTGACATGATAGGTAACCATAGCAACGTATTGAAGTATGCAAAATGGTAATATGTCAGGTTCTGATGACATGATAGGTAACCATAGCAACGTATTGAAGTATGCTAAATGGTTATGTCAACGATACAAAAGAGTTCTTATGACGTTTCACGTAAAATTATCGTCCGTAAATTGACATTACAGACAACCATTTTTTCCAACTTTAATTTACACATGATAGGTCATCGTTTGACCACGATCACACCTGCCTAATGGTAGGTGACGATTCGGTCTAAGATGTAGCATGCGCATCTACAAGATACATCTCAACTACTATCAGGTTTTTTTGGCTTTGAAATTTCAAAGTCTAAAAAAATGGATTGTATTTGAAATGGGTTGGATTTGGAATTCAAAAAAATGAGTGGTATTTATGAATATTGCGTCAATTATGATTGTTAACGATAATGACATAATTAAGTTAAAATAGTTTAAAAGTCGAATAATACTTTTAATTATGTGGCAATTGTAGTCGTGATTTAAGTACATAACATTATTTACTCATCGATTTAAAGCTAAATATTTTTTACAAAGAACTTAAAATTTTGATTTTCTTGGGCATCCGGGTAACATTCATCTTAAGTAGTTAAAAAAAGGAGCCTCTGTTTTTGCACTTTTCGCGATTTGGGCACCCTTATCCTTGATTTGAAAAACATTTTCAATGTTAAAATAAAAGAAATCTAGCAAAGAGAATTAGTTACATCTGTAAGAATTGTCAGTTTTCTAAATATTTGATAAGTCGCAAATGTTTTATCATTAAGGTAAGATAAGGTACGCATTACCGGACTATTTATGATTTTCAACATTTGGGTTATTAAAAAATCCATATTTTATTATGTTAATTACCTACATTGTATTCAAATCGTACCTACGTAGGAAATAAATTAAAGAGATATATGACCAAAAAATTATTACATATTTTAATGTGCAAATAGGAGCCAAACGCAAAATTCTTGTCGCCGATAACTATAATATTGTTAAAAAGGTTTTTGTAGTGTCTTGGTGAATTATTTTCCTTCGTTTTAATATAATTACAGAAGATAACAAAAATGAGCCACTTCCTGTAATTTGTCATACTATGTTTGATTCCGATTGATACAAAATTAAAGGGTTTTTTTTAACTAAGTATAAAAAGTTTTATGTTTTATCCAAATCGGGCATATCAGACTTCATCATTTTTCGCTATCTTTTATAGTTTATAATATACGTAGTCCTGAAAATCCAGTATAATTGTCTTTCATGCTGTTTTTTTTTTCGATTTAAGTTTGGATAAGCTTAGGAACGACAGGGAATTTTTGTGTTTACCTAAAATATATCAAAATGTGGAGAAAATATAAATTTACTGATGACCAGTACATAGAACAAAATTTTAAGCACAATCTCATGCAAGCCATGGCAGTTTTTATTCTACAAAAATATTTGTGCTAGTCATTATCCAGGGATTAAACGGTCGACTACGTTTGTATGGAGAAAAAGTAGGTTCCCTTTTCTCTTAACATCAAGTTGCTATGGAATGATTAACAAACTATGATTAACTATGATAAATTAGGTACCTATAAACTCCAAAATTTACTCCAAAACGCGTCCTTTCTCACGGTTATGTTAAAATTCTAATACAATACATCATTACTTTTTTTAAATAGCAAATTGATATTATTTAAATACAGGTTTTTTAAACCTATGAGTTGTGATTATGTAGTTTGATTTACCTATTCAAAAACTACTGAATAAACTACTGGATTATGTTTCACCGCAATTGATTCAGTCGTTTTTGAAGAGGTAAGTCTAAATAAGGTAATCAATCTTGTACTAACAGATAGATAACTATTTGTACCGATATTCGCTTATACATGGCTTATACATAGTAGAGAAAAATACGTTTTAATTTTTCAGCAAAAAACTTATGAAAATATTTTACAAACAAATATTAACACAATAAAATATATGAAAAGGAAAGAAACAAATAAATTAAGGTGAAAGGGTACCTGCGCTCTCTCCATACAAACGTAGTGGACTGTTTCCTCCCTGGATAATAACACTAGCACAAATATATAATTATTATAGAAATTAAGATTTTAAAAACGAAAAAAAAACTAAAAAAACAAATCAAAGGGCATGGTCATGGCAGTTATAAGTTTTATGCAACAAAAATATTTGCTCTAGTGTCATTATCCAGGGAGGAAACAGTCGACTACCTTTATATGAAGAGAGCGCACGGTACTCTTTCGTCTTAAGTTAAGTTATTAAAGTTGACTTACACAACAAAAAACGAATTGTTCTAAGACCATGAAGATATTGAACCAACTGTCAAAGTGTCAAACTGATTAAATAACGTCAACTTTGTGGTTATTGAAATATAATTTCATTTTATATTACCTGCTAAATACAATTACCTAAATTTATTTATGCACAAAGTCATGCAAGCTGCCCTTAGAAGGTAGGTATTAGGTTTTTTTTTTAATACTAAGCATAAAAACCTACTTATTAGCTTACTTTGTGATTCAACAGGCAAATAAGTTGTAACCATATCTACTTAATTAATTCATTAAATAATGACCTATTTAGTCCAATTATTCATAAGGTCAACTTTTAAGTTAAAAATCCAAATTACAAATTCAACGTTATTCCATGTCATTCCATATTTGCACCGCAAAGTGATCACTTGTCGTAGTCTTTGATTCCGTGTACAATTTGTCGGTATTTAACACTTTGCTATGAACAATTCTAATAAAATAACGAAAAATAACCAGGCTTAACTCAAGAAGAACGAAAAACACCTCGTGGAAAGAAACCGTACGAAATAAAAGTCAAAAAGTCGGTGAATGAATCACCTCTGATTAATTAATTATAAAAAAGTGAGTTTAGAAAGTGAGATAGCGGTCAAACGGAAGTCCTGTTACTGACTCAAATATCCAAATTTTCCAAGGAATATACGAAGAATAAAATAATAATAATGAAGTTGGAGTAAGTGAACAAATTCGGAACACAATTAATCGGTTTGTTTTTGTTAAAAATGGAACTAAACGAAGAATCAAACATGGAAGAAAATGTCTACGATGTTTTACTAAGCAAATGTAAAGAGCCAAGTTATATGAAACCTATAAGAAATTTGGAAAAACGTATGGGATTTGTGACTCCTATTCGGTGGATTGATTCCATTTTCATCGTTGCCATGCATGTGACTGCTATTATTTATGTGTTTAATGTCATTCTTTATGGATGGCCCAAATGGCAGACTGTTTTATTTGGTAAGTTTGATTTTTTATAATATTTTAGCCGTAAGTTGAATCCTATTTTCATTTAGTCCTAAAATTGAACAAGTACTTTTTAATTATAAGTTTATTTCCGGTTAAATTTCCGCCGGTCTATTAAGTTTAGCCAGAAAAGGATAGAGATATCAAGTTAGAAGTTTAAAACAGAAACCAAGGCCCTAATGAAAGTAAAAAAGTTTTACAGTCAACCTAATGAAAAGATATGCCCACTTCTAGATTTTCGTGGAAGTTTGGGTACTAAAACTAAACTTATTTCAACTCTTTTTGTTTTTCGGAAATTTTTGCTTTTACTTGTGCTGTAAGAATTTGCTTTTTGTTAAATCACAAGATTACAGGTCAACAAAAGATATCTTGGTTTTGGATCTATAGAAAATCTGGTTCTCAAACTGTGGAACCTACCACCACTTCCCTCCAAAAAAATGAACCAATATGATTTTTGTTGTTTTGTATCTGCATGAGAGCTGGATGTTCGATGATTATTCTTAGCAAAATTCCATTATAATCACAGCCGTTTAAAAGTTAATAGCATTTTTAACTGAGAATAGTTTTTTTATTTTCTAATAAAAAATACTTGTTTCAGTAATTCTACTTGTCGTTTTGAGTGGGTTTGGAGTAACAGCAGGAGTCCACCGATACTGGACCCATAGATCCTACAAAGCAAAATGGCCTCTGAAGTTAATTATGATAATCTGTTACTCTATTGCTGGCCAGGTAAGTCGGGGATAATACGCAAATATTAGCCAATAACAAAATACATTTCGCTTATAACTATTTAATAATTGTCTGTAAGTGTTGTTGTGTATAATTTTTGTAAGTGAAATAATTTCCTACATGTTGGTATAATTTAAAGGCAAAAATCTCTTGTTATTTCTACAATTATTCAAACTTAAAGACAAAAAAGACGGCATAAGTTCTATCTGACTTTTGGATAGACTCAAAAATGACAAGGAATTTATAAAAATGTAGAAAAAGAACTCACGTACAAACGGTACATACAATACATAACAATTATTTCCGAACAATAATTAACCATTTTCTTCACGACGACAGACATTTTGCGCTTGGCCCAATGCACCTTGAGGTCTTGGGCACCTGGATTTTTTCATTTAATCGTTGTATCTTTATTTCTTTCTCTTTCAACTAAAATATTATGTACTTCCCTTAAAAAAGCTTATTCTGTCCTAATAGTCATCACTACATAGTATAAAACAAAGTCGCTTCCCGCTGTCTGTCTGGGACAGACAGACAGCGCGAAGTATGTATGCTTAGATCTTTGAAATTACGCAACGGGTTTTTTTAAATAGATATTGATTCAAGAGGATGGTTTGAGTATATAAAAAAACTACCACGTCGCGGGCAACAGGATATATAAATAAATAAATAGTTATTGATAAATTATTAGCGACAGTACACCAAGTTATTGGATTTTGTAAAGAGCTGCCTTTCAGAACCCCATTGCTGCCTGGGTCCTAGACCATCGAGTCCACCACAAATACTCTGACACATCTGGAGACCCTCACAACGCCAAACGAGGACTGTTCTTCTCCCATGTCGGCTGGCTGATGATGAAGAAACACCCAGATGTCAAAAGGAATGGAAAGAAAATGGATATGAGTGATATTGAACGGGATCCTTTTGTAAAGTTTCATACAAGGTTCGTGAAGTTATGTAGACATCATATAACTACTTTTTACCTATAATATACAAGACGCCATAGATACTAGCCTGGGAAAATGTTTAATAGTTTTTTTTTTTTCTAAATTTCATGACTGTACTCTGTCCAGCTGCGAAACTGTCCAGCTGAGAATCTGTCCAGTCGCTACGGAGTTCATCTGATTACATAATAAGAGTGTCCAGCACAAAATCTTCTATGACTTTTTTATAAAATAAGGCTAAAAATAGGGTGAAAGTCAAAAGGTCTGAGGGCCATCAACTCGTGGGTTTCCTCAAAACGATGCCCTTCATTTTCGAATGTCAATACGCCGGATTATAACTCAAACCTCATAAAAAAGACTGGCTGAAGTATATTTTACTTATTTTTTTGTGTCAGTATACGATTGAACTGGTTCAGAGCTTCCCTGCTGAACAGCTAGCCACTGCAAATGCTGCAGTATTGGCTTCCGTTAAGTCCTCCATAAGGGCAATGGGCAACGAAGCAGGTGCACCATAAAATATTTATGTTAATTACAGATACTTCATGCTGTTCAAAGTAATGCTATGCTGGGTGATCCCAAGCTTGGTGCCATGGCTTGCATGGGGTGAAACTCTAGCTTCGTCTATATTGTCTCAGGCTGTCTTCAGATACGTGTACACTCTGAATGGTACTTGGACTGTCAATAGTTTGGCGCATTTTTATGGATACAAGCCTTTTGATCCGTAAGTTATATCTGTCTATTTTATATTTATAGCAGCTGTCTACTTAAAAGTTAGCCTTTCATTATTTCCCAATCGAAGGAAAGAGTTTTTTGGATGTCGATAGTGAGACCTTAATTTAGATTGGCGAATGTCTCATGCCTTCGAACCGAGATGTGTTCTTGGTAATCTCAAAATATATGATTAGAAAAATAAAAAAATGTAAATTGCATAAAATATAGAAGATCTGGTCTGGACGCATGGAAAGGTTTAGGGTATAGGCTTTTGCCAAGCAGTGAACAAAATTGAAAATACAATTTCATAGTTTTATAGGATTATTCTCAAAACCGAACAAAATCACAAAAAATACAGCATCTACCTAAATGTATCATTCTTATGCTCATTTGTTTTTTTTATCACGTCTAAAATTTACATTCATTTGTCTCATTATTATATTGTTAGTGTTTCTGAATAATGGCATTGATTGACGTTTCATTGAAATTTCCAGAAAAATAAAGCCGTCAGAAAACCAGCTAGTATCAAAAATAACTTTCGGCGAAGGCTGGCACAACTACCACCATACGTTCCCTTGGGACTACAAAGCTGCCGAGTTCGGAGCTTCTGATAACTTGACCACAACCTTTTTAGAATTCTTTGCATGGATTGGTTGGGCTTACGACTTGAAGGAAGCGACACCTGAACTTGTTAAATCGGTTGTGGAATCAAGAAAAGAGAAGGATGTTGATTAAGTTTTTATTTAAATAGTATTGATTAAAAGCTTCCAGCCAGTAAGCATACAAATACTAGAAGGGATATGGCTGTCAAGCTGTGTGTATACAAATTGTATTTAATTTACTACTAATAAAATTACTTAATTCGTAATATTTTTTTTCAGTTCTTAACAATAGTTTAGTCAAATCTCAGCAGTTACAAGCTCTAATATTCCTAACGTATGGAGATGCAGGTTGAAATCTCTTATTCTTCCTGAATTTTTCAAATTTTATAAGTAGAGTCGGCTTTCCCAATTTAGTGGCGTCAGTTCAGGTGGGGAAGTTCTTCCTCTGATAAGAGTTTGTCATAGTGATCCACCGCATCTCTTGTCCTCTACATCTCATGTGATAAGGCATTTATCATTTTTAAATACATGTTTCTCTGCTTTTCGTGTTTGTGTTATTTTCTATAACATGAGGGCAACTTTAAAAGTACCACGAATATTGTAATTTCGTACTTTGTGTCTACATCTTCATCTCCAAGTTTGAAGCATTTGTACTTGCGGATTAATATCCTATCGGAGACAATTTTTGGGTCGTGAATGTATTTAGAACTAGGTATGTTTTTTGATAACCATTCTCCCTACATAGCCCACTAATGTGTCGGTAAAAAGACGTCAACACGCGTAAAACTCGAAACACCGATCCAATTACTCTAAAACTTTTCCGCAACACGAAATTTTCTTAAACAACTTAGGCAAGTATTAACTCGTTAAAAAAACGCGTATCATCGGGATATCGAAACTTCACGTGATTGATACGATAAAGTTTGAAAAACTGTCGACGATTGTGTTATAAATGTTTTAGATGAGAAAAGTTCTCCCGAAAGAAAATACTTGTAAATAACACTTCGTGTAAAATTAAGACTTAAAAGTGTCACGCATCTTTCATCAACCAACCTTTCTCGTGCGCACTGCTAAGAAGTGGAAGGCTCTGCCCGTGTCGGTTTTACCCCAAAACTACATCCTTAGAATTTCCAAGTTCAGCGAATAGGAACAACCAATGGAGTCTTTAAGTCTAGAGTGAATAGGTACCTTCTATGCGAGCATGCTACATCCTTAACCCCATTGTCGCTCACCATCAGGTGAGATAAGGTGAAATGCAAGCCTATTTTACGGGTAACTGCAAAGTAACTAGGTATATCTATTATGCTTAATGGTTACAAGTGGTCACAGCGGATAGTCTTATTACCGGTTCCGAGGGTAATCTTAATTACCCGTGGTTCCATTGCGCTAGGGATTACAATTGGAATATTCCGAGCTCAAATCGCTAACATACAGTATGGGTAAATAAAAGAGGAGAAATAGCACAATCCGATATATCTTTAGTCTTTACGCATTGCAGGACGAGAAACTTGGAGTCACGCCAGATTTCTCATCAAGGATACCTACTTTTAAGAAATATTGGACATTTCGGCGAACGGACTACATTCAAAGTTATATTTTCCCCAGAAAATACAAAAAGTGAGCGTTGCGCAGTGAAAAAAATGATTCGTAATCTTTGCAGATATCAAAAACCTACTTTTTACTAAGAGTCTCTAAACTAAACCACAGATAGACGAACATGCCAAAATTATAAGGGTTCTTGTCGAATTCGGAACCCTATAGAAGGGTTTATAGGATCAAAGTTTGAGAAACTCTGCTCTTGAATTTAATCTGTGATGAATTTTTTTAATGACATTGACAATCTTTTAAAAAATTTAATATTAAAATACCGCAATTTGTATTAAAAATTTCATCGACGATGAAAACCAAAGCCCAAGTTGCATGGAATTTGTTCATATACTTATGCAAGTTCGTAATAATCAAGATGGAATTTACCCATATTGGTTTCTCTAAGGAAAACATTTCATACTAATAATTATTTTAAAGGGAAAAGAATTTTCTTGATAATTGATTTTTTTTTGTAATTTTAGATTTTTGTCTGCGTATTGGTTGAATTTTTCAAAATCCTTTTTTAGCGGATACCTACGTCGTAATAGCTATTACCCGATCCATCCTAGGTTTAGCTGTGCGTTGTTTATATCTATAGATTGACTCTGAAACTAATAAACCTATTTTAATTAAACTTGTTATGAGGATACATTGAGTCCTTGGAAGCTACCTTTAATCCTGATATTTTCGAGGGACCGGAACTTACGCGGGTGAAACCATATAGTGTTTCTTTTCTGTCTCAAAGAACAACCTCTGTGGGTAGACGGCAGTTTAAAATACAGAGCGCGGGGTCAGTCTCCTTGCAACCATGGCAGTTGTAACTCTGTCAAAACGTCGAAGATAGATAGATAGATAAACTCTTTATTGTACCACATTAAACCTTAATTCTAACATAAACTCCTGTTACAAAAACAATATTAAACCTAACAATATGGCACAATGGGCGACCGAAGTAGGTTATTTTCAAAATAATCTTGTTTATTTTTCTTCAAAATTTACAAAAAAATATTAGAATTGCCAATTAGTATACCTAGAATAAAATATGATTTTTAAGGTGCACAGAAAATCTAATTAAAATTCTTTATTCATTTGGAATCATACAATATGACTGACATCACTTTGAAGCGTCTTAATAATTAAAGGATGTGTGCCTGTGTTGTCTGTGTGAAATAGCCCTGAACCTCTTTCTTCTTCTATATCTATACTAATATTATAAAGAGGTAACGTTGGTAACATGTATGTATGTATGTTGGGGAGAATCTCCGAAACTACTGGACCGATATGGATGACATTTTGCATAGAAATAGTTTGTAGGTAGCTGAGTATCATAAGCTTTTTTGTATCCCGAAATTCTCACGGGAACGGGGCTTACGCGGGTAAAACCGCGGGGCGCAGCTAGTATAGTATAATTACCAAAAACATTTTCTAAACTAGAGTGGTAAAGAAAGAGAATAATGCAGTTTGAGTCGCTTCAGTTGATTATTCGTTAACCGTTCACAGTTCCAAACTTGGTCGTTACACGAAACATTAAATTTCTTCTTGGATTGTTGCCAGAAACAAGTTAAACATTGTACGATTGTAGGCAGACCAAAGACATTTAAATCTATACTAATATTATAAAGCTGAATAGATTGTTTGTTTGAACGCGCTAATCTCAAGAACTACTTTCCATTTTGATATTCCCACGGGATCTGGACTTACGCGGGTGGAACCGTGGAGCGCAGCCATAACAATTAAATAAACTACTAAGTAGAACATATTAAAGAAACTATTATGACACATAAACTGCATCAAAGTTCAGAATTACTTTTAAATTAATACTAGCTGTGCCCCGCGGTTTCACCTGCGTAAGTCCCGATCCCGTGGGAATATCGAAAAAAATGTCCTATGTCCGTCTTATGATTGTAAGCTACCTCCCCACCAATTTTCAGTCAAATCGGTTTAGCCGTTTCCGAGTTATAAATGGTGTAACTAACACGACTTTCTTTTATATATATAGATTTTCATAAGTATGCAAACTTTTCATACAAATTTAGGTTTAATCGATATTTTTTTTACAGAAACTCTTGTTGATCACTAACACTCTTATTTAAAATATTTAACAAGGCTTCGGTTAGTTTAAATATTATGTTTTGTCACTTTCGCATCTATCATTTGTAAAAGAGACAAAACACATTTTAACAAATCCAGATGTTTTAAATTCATTTTTATTAATATGGGAACTTTGAGAATATTTATTTATTTTCCCATTTATAAAGTTCTAACGAAATATCATAACATATATGGGCTTCGTGCTGCAAAATTTTTGAATTTATTTTAAACGTGTAAATATAAATTAGATATTTTGTTCACACATTTTTTAAAGCAAGCTACCTATACATAGTAAAGTTTGGAATTGTGTTAAAAATCTAAAGAAATAATTCTGTTAAAAGTCTTTTTCCATGAAAATATTCAATAAGTCCAGATTAAAATTTAATAAAATCGACAGTGTTTGATTTTGCTGCAAATAATAATAATAAACAATTTGTTTGTTTGTTTGTTTGAACGCGCTAATCTCAGGAACTACTGGTTCGAATTGAAAAAATCTGTGTTGGATAGTCCATTTATCGAGGAAGGCTATAGGTTACTTTTTATCCTGATATTCCCACGGGATCGGGAGTTACGCGGGTGAAACTGCGGAGCGCTGCTAGTTTACTATAATTATTAACGACATTTAATGAAAATAAAACATAAGAACACTCGCCATTTTTTCTTATCGCCTAAAAACTCCTCCGGGGCGCTGCTGTGGCTGTCATAGACGTTATACTTAAAAAACAAACAGTAAGTATTCTTCAAAAATTTCTTACCGAAAAAAACTTTTCACCGAACTCAGCGGTTAAACATTGTTGAAATGTAACTTCGTACCGATTCTCTCGCATAACTTTTAATAGACTATTATTTTTACCCGACTAACGGAAGGGAGAGTGTTTTTATTAAGGCGCTCTTCCAGTACCGTGTGTTGGTATTCACATTACCTTAGCCCCCGCTCTCAAAAACGTAGCGTGCTGCGTGCTAACTGTTGTATTTGATCGATATGCAAAACATTTTAGCATTATTATCCACAAATATAGATCCTAGAGGTCAAAACCTATCATTTGATTCATTTTTAGAAACAAACGTTAACTATTTTTGAATAAAACGCGATAAACGATCTAATAATTCTCTGTTTTCTAACATTTTTTTATCGAACGAAGATGTTCATATCATGTTTTCAACCACAATAAACAAAAATATGGTTATTAAACTACAATATCCATTTATATCCAAATAACAAAAAAAGATTTGATTACTTAGAGTTGCTTAAAACAAAGGTCGATTTTGGTAGCTTTATTAGCACAGGGCCTTAACTTGATATTCTAAAATGAGTAATGTTGGCCTTTACGATTACTCTAGATTATAAGCGCTAGCAACTTTAATCAATGCTGCTCATGACGATGTAGGGGCATATTTAGTCGCTCAGCTTAATCGAACGTATCCAGGGGATAGAACTCATTAATACGACGTGTCGGCTAGCTCAGTAGCTCAACACCAATACTACCCTATCAGCTTAGTCGACCGTGTCCAGAGGAAAGAACTCGTCAATACATCTGTAGCCAACTAAGCCGTGGGTTTTATCATGATGTTTTCCTTCACCATAATATCGATGTCAATTAGCGCAAATATTTTTTTCGTTATAAAAGTCCATCGGTATATGGCTGTTTGGGATTCGAGCCCACGACTTTAGGAATGTTTGTTACAATGAACAAAAAGCGGAAGATCATGCTTATATTTTCAATTAAAACTTATATCTATACTTTTATATTATAAAACTGAAGAGTTTGTTTGTTTGTTTGAACGCGCTAATCTCAGGAACTACTGGTTCGAATTGAAAAATTTTTGTGTTGGATAGTCCATTTATCGAGGAAGGCTATAGGCTACTTTTTATCCTGATATTCCCACGGGATCGGGAGTTACGCGGGTGAAACTGCGGAGCGCTGCTAGGACTTTAATAAAGTCTTGCTTAAATGTATGTAGTTAGGTACTTATATTATTTGATGTATGTTTTTGTACATGCAAATCGTAAATCTTCATTTTTAACAAAAATATTTTTTTTACCGACTTTTTTGGGTAAATTAATGTAAAAACTTGCAACACAATAACATAATGTAGGAATACAATATAGCACGATAGAATTTTGTAGATTTTTAGACGAATACTGATTGGAATCTGCTGTGTGGACCTAAATAATTTTTTTTATATACTCGTCGACTTCAGAACCTCCTCTGATTTTTCGTCGGTTAAAAATAAAAATCAAATCAAAAGGATCCAAATCATTTATTTGTGATTCACAGGTGAATTTAAAAGGCATTGTTACATACAAATTTATTGCTCTCTGTGATCTGCCATTTGGCGTAATCTGCCACGTAAAAGCCGAGGTATAGCTACCACTAGGCGAACACTGCGTAACTTTTTCGTCACTGAAATTTTCCCCGCGTGTACTTATAGACTTACAAAACTACGAAACTAACTTCCGAGAAACTAGCTACACTATTCGAAACGAGACCATTCAAAAAATAGTCACCCGAAAAAAACTTCGAAAACGTAAGAGAGTATAAAATTATTACCCGAAAACTCTTACAATTACCTACACTGGCAACCCTGATTCATATCACCCGATTATGTGTCTTATAACTCAGCGGATAAGGTGTGTTTTTTATTACTTAAAAAGTTGGAAAATTGGGAAATATGTCTTGTAAAAGGTGTTTGATTTATTCAATAGGGAACCGAAAACTTGGGAGGGTTTTGTTTGGTTATGATAGTTTTTAAAATATTGTTGAGTCTGCAAATAGTTTTATGAGATTTAGTGTTTTCAATTTTATTTCTTGACTACCAGCGCCCTGCGGTTTCACTTACGTACCGATCCTGTAGATTAATCGGTATAATAACGATATCACATTTATTAAAAATTATAGTAAGTAGTTTTGAAGTTACGTGGGAACAGATGAACATACATACATACATAGGTACATAAATATATACGGGTCAAAAACATAACCCTCCCTTTTGGCTTCGCTGTAGTCGGGTAAAAAGTAGCTTATGTCACTCCCATTGAATCAGTGTATCTTTATACTAAGTTTTATCAAAATCGGTCTAGTATCGAGGCTTATTCGTTAAAAATAAAAAATCTTACCTATAATTATAATATTACTGGCTAAGCCTCCCGGTTTCATCTGCGTTTTATATAACTGAAGTAGGTTTTTTGAGAATGAATTCTAATGATTGTAATGTTTTTGTTTCAGGTAAATTTTAAGCTGTAAGAAAAGACTGGTAATTATTTTTACTACTAGTAATTATTTGGGCACAATGGCCCAAATAATGAGGCTAAGTGCGGAAACAGCCCCGTAAAACTAAACTAAACTAACTACTAGTACCGAATCGCTCCTAAATAGCATTTTGTAAATGGAAAATGTGTCTGGTCATTGGACAAGGACTGGGTAAAGTTCCTGTCTGTCAAGCATAATGTCATTTTTAACCCCCGACGCAATAACGACGGGGTGTTATAAGTTTGACGTCTGTGTGTGTGTGTGTCTGTCTGTGGCATCGTAGCTCCCGAACGGATGAACCGATTTTGATTTTGTTTTGTTTTAAAGGTAATAATACTGTCGCTTATTACGGGGTTAAAAAAAGCATTTCGTGCATTTAGAGGTCTACATCGTCGGCCTGAAAAAGTCAATTATTTTTCAGTTTTTTATTAAAATGACACAGAACTCAAAATCATTTTATGAAACGCGCTTTTATAACATAAAATTTGAACTACCTACTAATACTTTTGGGCTTCGAAAGGTTTTTAACACAAAACATTGATAATTAATTATCATACTACAACAGAAACACACGACAGCTAGTAAAAGTTGCACAAATGGGCGGCCTTATCGCTAAAAGCGAAATGTAGATTGAAGTACTCTTAAAACCAAAATCACGTCGAAAAATAATAAATCACTGGTAATAAACTCTATGGAAAGTAATAAACAAAGAATTCTCGTAACATCTTTTTTTGTATTTTTCTTGTGTACTGAATTTATTAAATAAATAAATAAATACCGGAGTACTTTCAAATACCTACAATGTAACAAGTGAGTTATCAAAATAATAAAACTCTTTATTTGAATCGTAGATAAGCTTTCTCCAAACAATGGCGATGAATCGCGTACATTCGAGTCAACTTTGCCGCGGGTTGCATCACGATGTTTCCCTTCACCGTAATAGCAATGTTAATTAGCGCATAAACATTTTAATTCACGACTTTCGGAATTAAAGTCGAAATATATATTACTAGACCAACACCGCTCTCTATTTAACCCTATTAGTGCTAAATTTAGCACTTTTATTCTAGCTTAACCTTTTTATTTGTCATCTAGCACCAGCACCCTTTTTAGCACTTTTCTTGAAGTGTCGCTCGCCTATAATAAGCACTTTTTAGCACCTTTTATGACAGTAATTTAGGACGACCCAGTTGGCACAATGGTCACCATGCCGGCCAAACACAGGGTTGCGGGTTCGATTCCCGCCTCAGACATGTATTACGCTTAGATATTTGTCTTTGGTCTGGTTGTTTCTATGTATTATAAGTATATATTTGCAAAAGAAAAGTATATAGGTAAGTAGTATATCCGTGTCTAGCACCCATAACACAAGTCTAAAAGTTAATTAGTTTGGACTAGATGGCGATGTGTAGAAAGTCCTGCAATATTTATTTATCGTCTAGTACCTAGCACCTTTTTTAGCACTTTTTTTGAAGTGTTGTCCTAGACTAGCACTTTTTAGCACCTTTTTCGACATTATATTTAGCCCCATTTACGTAAACCTAGTTGGCAACACTGGCCTTTTAGTGTAACACAATAAATTAAAAATGTTTACTTTCTAATTGAAATATAATAACAAAGTTTAAACGCGTCCATCGTAAAATATACGTTGAAATAGAGCAATTAAAAATTTCCAAGGATTAAGCTGAAGTTGCAGTGATTGGAAAGTTTCTTTGCCCGGAATTATGGCACGAGTGCCAGGGTCTGTGACAGAGTGAAGTTTTTAGAAATTGTTTGACATTTTGACTGTGTACTTTGGAGTAATTTTATACGGAAATTTAACAATTCATAATCTCAAATGCAAAGGTCTATTTGTTTGTAATTTCGTCACAGTAAAACTTATTAGGGTTATGGGCACGCAGATTGTTTAGGGCGCAGTAGAATATTCATGTAAATGAAGTCACAGAATGAATTAGTACATTGCGATACAAGTGCGGTAAATTGATCATTGCATCGAGGCGGTTTATGACGCGCGAGCGGAACGCGAGTGCGTTTGAGAAGCTGAGATTAAAAAATCAATCCACACGTGTATCGAACGACGTTTTTTATCACATAATAAAAGAAAAGACTTGAAATAATAATAAGCTAAGCACTTATAGGCTTGTGTTATGGTAGTCAGATAATTAATATAATAGTTATACCTATACGTTTTTTACAGAAACACCTAGAAGGCCAATTCACGTAAATAAATTTGTTCAAATTACATTGTAATAACATTTCGATTGCGTTTCGATTTCAAAAAATATTCTTGAGAATGACAAATGCAGGTTTTTTTTGCGATCGGAACGATATTGCAAAGTTGTATACGAGAATTGGCCTTCAGACCAGAAATAAATATCTGTTCATAAATACTTATTTAAGACAATTCGTTAAAACGTCACGATTTTTCATGAGTATCGCGTCGCGCGACTTCTTTTTCCTGTTTGTTCATACCTTAAAAATTATACAAACAAACAATATCACTCAAAATTCACATTATTCATTCGTTCCATTATCTAAATATAACACACGTCTACGACATTGATTGATAAAAAATATAAATGAAAATTCAATTGAAATCAATCACAATCAAAATTAATCAAATTATTACGTACTCGCAGCGCTCAGCGGTTTCACTCGCGTAATTCCCGATCCCGTGGGAATATCGGGATACAAAGTAGCCTATGTTATTGTCAATGAATCAATGTATCCTCATACCAAGTTTAAATAAAAATAAGAAAGATTTTTTTATGTTTGTAATTAATACGCTCCGAAACTACTGCACCGATTTTGATAAAACTTAGTATAAGGATACGTTGATTCATTGGAAACACGATGGGCTAATTTTTATCCCGATGTTCTCACGGGATCAGGAGCTACACTGGTGAAACCGCGGAGCGCTGCTAGTGTAGGTATAAAATGTATTTTTAAGTTTGAATATTTTTTAACTACTTACCTATATTAGTACAAGTAGTATGTATTTGTTAAAGTGACTCTCACCAATTTCCTATACCTACCAATATACCAAACATTTGAGCGCCGTAATAAGGCTCAAATTTATCAATAAATCCAAATAGAGTTCCACTCGTAATGGGATAACCAAACAGCGTCATTTTTCCTGAATTTACACTTGAAAGCAAACAATTCGGATCGCTGTAATTTGATGCCTTTGATTTTAGAAGAATAGATGGACAAAAGAGACGCGAGTCATTCGTACGTCAATGCTCCAGATGACGATCGTCCACTGACGAATCAATAGCGTAAAGCTTGTCGGGTGTTCTAAACCCCCCCCAGGGACGCTGAAGGTTGTGAGTTCGTTTCCCGCCTACAAATGTCTAAGTTACTGTTATCTACAGTTATCGGTTTCTGGGTGTCTGTTGGTACAACTTGTTTTTGTCAATCAATGTTTATAAATAAATAAATATTGCAGGACATTCCACACATCGCCATTTCGCCCCAAGCTAAGTAACTAGATTTGTTTTATGGGTGCTAGACAACGGTTATACTACTTATATACTTTACTTTTGTAAATATATACCTACTTATAATATATAGAAACAACCAGACCATAGACAAATATCTAAGCATAAATACTTTTCTGAGGTGACAATCTAACCCGCAACCATGTGTTTTACGTACTCGCAGCGCATTATATTACAGAGCAGTATATCGAAGACATGTTCTGCCGAAATAATTATCTGTAAAACAAGTGCATGTCGAAGTAGTGATCTTCGAAGGTTTTGTTGTCGAACTAATAATTAATTATTTTCAAATTATGTTCAATGGAAACAATGACTTGTCGATATATATTTTTTCCGAATTGTCCTGCTGAAATAAAGAACTGTCGAAGTTCAGAGGGACACTTCTAATGGAAGGTGATTAGATTACTTAAAATTACTATTATTGGCATGTTTTCATTCTAATAATTTTTGTTTCATAAATTGATGAGTTAGAAGACTTTAAACTTCAACTAAAGCAGGTTCCTAGAATCTTGCTAGTGTTGAAAACATTCTTATAACAGCGGTTTTGGAGCTCTACGGTGGGTTTGCAATTATGCAGCCGACCGTACCTACCTATATTTACTCTAGCACGCTCATTATGTTTTTGCCATTGTACGTACTTAGCAGATCCAATTTGCCTACACCGATGTGTACCACGCATGATTCGCATAGAATATTATACTTTATTGATATCATACTTTATTTCAGATTTCCCTTTTCTCTCCTAAATTGGTGAACGATTGTTTTGCGTCGTATTTGTTGTGAGTGTTATCTCGATTTACATATTAAATGCTAGCAGAACTCTTCGGTTTTACCCGCGTATCTCTCTATCCTGGGGGTATTTTGGAATAAAAAGTAACCTATGACACTTACGGTGAAGGAAAACATCGTGATGAAACCCGCGGCTTAGTTGGCTCCAGAAGTATTGACAAGTTCTCTACTCTGGACATGGTCGACTAAGCTGAGAGGGTAGTAGGTGCTGGGCAAGCCTACTCCATCCTCACGCAAAAAGGACCCAATTAAAAAGGGTCCAATGGCGGAAAACAGCCTGTATACAAGTACAAGTACAAACCTATGACACTCCCAATGATTGAATTTATCCTCATACTAAGTTTCATCAAAATCAGTCCAGTAGTTTTAAAGCCATACAAACAAACAAACAAATAATATTAAGTACCTATAGATTTATAAGTAAGCTACAGCGCATTTTTTATTTGTTAAATGAAGTTTTTTTTGTGATTGATTTTGAACAACTTTTTACATATGATAGGTAAGCATTTGAGCACTATCACACCTGCCTGATGGTAAGTGACGATGTGTAGCACGCGCTGTCTCGAAAATATTATCTGTTCACTCCCGACTTGAAAACCATCCAAATTGTAAACGTCATTAAAGATAGACGCAGGAAACTAATATTATTCCCTTGCGGTACGAATCTTCTTCTATACATATAAAATCCTTTGCCCTGAATGACTGACTGAAGGATCAACGCACAGCCTAAACCGCTGATCGTAGATACCTGTAACTGGGTGTGTTCTTTGTGTGACGTAGGCATTCGATAAGAAAGAATTTTCCGAATTTCTACTCCTAAGGGGGTGAAAAAGGGAGTCAACGTTTGTATGGGTCGTGATTCCTTCGTCCACTTTCGACTTCTACGCGGACGAAGTCGTGGGCAAAAGCTAGTATAAAATAAATTGCGGGACAAATAGACGAACAAGAGCATTTATTTATGTAAATTAATATTACTAGATATTTTAAATACAAGCTTAAGCTCAAGGTTAAGCTGTTAGTAATTGGCATAACACAAAAACTTGTCGCATACCTAATTGAAATAACTGAATGAAAAATACCATCCAAAAATTTAGGCACAACAAAAAAAACAACAGAACAAAACGCAAAAATCATA
Organism: Idaea straminata; assembly: GCA_951213275.1. Classification (NCBI taxonomy): domain Eukaryota; kingdom Metazoa; phylum Arthropoda; class Insecta; order Lepidoptera; family Geometridae; genus Idaea; species Idaea straminata. The sequence continues at coordinate 10,190,902 of OX577867.1, read as the reverse complement.
ACTAATTTACAAACAAAACAGCTTTCATAAAACAAAGAACAGTGAATTAATTACACTGTCGTAAATTAACGAGAAATTTCTCTCCCAATAGAACTTCAATCAGATTCAATCAAATATTACTGATTCGATGGAAATAAATGGGAAACGTGTCACTTTGCTTGGACGGAGAAAGGAGACATTATCGGGTCAGGACACGATTTAATTAAAAACGATTTATTTTAAGGTATTTATTTGGAAACTTGTCCTTGTTTATGGGATGTGCAACTAGACATCTTTAGTTAAACACTCACGCGATTATAATAAATAATAATAATAAATATTACAGGACATTCCACACATCGCCATCTAGCCCCAAGTTAAGTAACTATACTTGTGTTATGGGTGCTAGACAACGGATATACTACATAATACTTTTCTTTTGTAAATATATACTTAGAATAGATAGAAACAACCAGACCACAGACATAATATCTAAGCATAAATACTTGTCTGAGGCGGGAATCGAACCCGCTACCCCGTGTTTGGCAGTCCAGCATGGTAACCATTGTGCCAACTGGGTCGATTATAGCTGGGAGTATAATGACTACAAATCGTGGGAGTTTAAAACGTTTTTATCATAATACTACAGCTTTTGCCCGCGACTTCGTCCGCGTAGAAGTCGAAAATAGACCAAGTAATCATGTTGTACCATACAAACTTTGCCCCCCTTTTTCATCCCCTAAGGGGTAGAATTTCGGAAAATCCTTTTCTACGTCACACAAAGAACATACCTTTCAAATTTTAGGTCTCTACGATCAGCGGTTTAGGCTGTGCGTTGATCCGTCAGTCAGTGAGAACAATAGTACATTACGATATAAGTGTGGTAAATTGATCTTTGCATAGAGGCGGTTTATGACGCGCGAGCGGCAGCGAGCGTGTTATAGAAGCCAAGATGCAAATATCAATTCCACACGTATATCGTACGACGTTTTTTATCACAGTTGCGAATAAAAGAAAAGACTTGAAAAGAAAACAAAGTAATAATTAACAAAATATTTGTGATAACTCTATGTTTACATTTTTTTAAGGCAATATTTTTTTGTAAATTATGCTCCGGAAAGGCCAGGCTAAAGACTTTTAACCTATACATCCCCGTGTGACATACATTATTTTTTAGGGTTTTTCTATTTGTTTTTGCGTCGGGGGTTAAGAACAAAATACAATGGTACGGAAAAACAATATATTTAAGTAAAGAAAAAACAAAAAATAAACAACTCAATTTTTAATCGTTTTCTAAGTCATAATCACGTAAAATCGTTCGTAAACCGACTTTAGAGACAACCATTTTTGCTAGCTAAAAAACTCTTTGGTACCTACCTTTTCGGGATAACTTTACAGCACTAGTTAACAAATCTAAAACGCACGCGTGCATAATATGTTGGATTATGAGCCTAAAAGCCGTTGAATAAGATCCACTTTATGAGCAACTGTGATAAAAAGCATTTTATATGTACAGATTTATTTATTTAGGTTGGAGAATGTGTTTATTTTTAATGTATTTTTAAGAGTTATTTTAAATAGTAGGGTAAGGTAAGATTTGTTCGTGATAAAAATAGGAAAAAGTATCCTATGAAAATTCAGTAATCAGAAGGATAACTCTGTTTAGACTATATTCTTCTTTTCGTACAGTGGTGTGGCTCACCTATTGTTAGAGTTTATAGATCGCCTTAAGGCCTCTAACTTGACCTAACGACTGCAACTATAGGTATAGGCTATATTATTAAGTATTATATTAGGTACATTTTGGGCGAGAGGTAGCAACATTAAAATATTTTTTTTATCACAGTTGCTCATAAAGTGGATCTTATTCAACGGCTTTTAGGCTCATAATCCAACATATTATGCACGCGTGAGTTTTAGATTTGTTAACTAGTGCTGTAAAGTTATCCCGAAAAGGTAGGTACCAAAGAGTTTTTTAGCTAGCAAAAATGGTTGTCTCTAAAGTCGGTTTACGAACGAAAATTTTACGTGATAATGGCTTAGAAAACGATTAAAAATTGAGTTGTTTATTTTTTGTTTTTTCTTTACTTAAAATATTGTTTTTCCGTACCATTGTATTTTGTTCTTAACCCCCGACGCAAAAACAAATAGAAAACCCCTAAAAAATAATGTATGTCACACGAGGATGTATAGGTTAAAAGTCTTTAGCCTGGCCTTTCCGGAGCATAATTAACAAAAAAATATTGCCTTAAAAAAATGTAAACATAGAGTTATCACAAATATTTTGTTAATTATTATTTTGTTTTCTTTTCAAGTCTTTTCTTTTATTCGCAACTGTGATAAAAAAACGTCGTACGATATACGTGTGGAATTGATATTTGCATCTTGGCTTCTATAACACGCTCGCTGCCGCTCGCGCGTCATTAACCGCCTCTATGCAAAGATCAATTTACCACACTTATATCGTAATGTACTAATAAAGTTTTATCATTTTTATGTAATGAGTGGTTATAGAAGTAGGTTTGGCGATGTAAAAAAATCGCCTAAAACTAATAATACACCAAACATTTGATGATAACATCTTTAGTTAGCCACTCATGCAGACCTTTAGCAAGGCGTGGTCTAAAGATTTGGCGCGAAAACTGCGTCGCCTCGCACCTGAGCCGTAAATATGATTTTACAATTTAATTTCATTCTTCTGATATACAACTATACATTTACTTGTAGGTATTGAACGCACTGTTCCACACAAATATTTTATTAAACAATCATTTGAAATTATCGGTCGAATGAAATGCGGCCGTTCAGCGTAAGTGGATAAAGCTTTTTTAAATAAATAAAAATAACTATAAACCTTAGTGGTTTCGCTGTGCTAGATTAAGTACTGAATGTTTTTTTAATTTCTTTTAAATGGTAATAAACGGCAAAAAAAAAACTAAATAATGCAGGACATTTCACACATCGCCATCTAGCCTAAAACTAAGTAACTAGACTGGTGTTATGGATGCTAGACGACGGCTATACCACTTATATACTTTTATTTTGTAAATATATACTTATAATATAATACATGGAAACAACCAGACCACAGACAAATATCTAAACATAGATACTTGTCTGAGGCGGGAACCGCACCCGCAACCCAGTGTATGGCAGTCCGGCATGGTGACTATTGTGCCAACTGGGTCGTCGTTTTTGTGTGAGGAATTAGGAATGCAGCCACAGTAAGTTCTTAGTATCTCATCTTAATATGTCTGTGAGCACTTCAGTAGGTACCTACTCTACTTGGTAACATCTCTCTAAAAACTCGTCAATCATTTTATTTTTTCAATTCGTTCGAGATTTGGCTTCGTCAAATATATTCAACTGAGCTCGTTTGTCAGATTTATTACTGACATATTTTATTAAACCACGTTAAAATAATTTAAAGGTTAAGGCAAACTGGAATAATTTGTCGTGCGACATAAGCGACGCCGACGACGACGGGATGAGCAATTTGTTAAGAGTGTTATAGTCTTGCTTGACTTCAAAAACATTGTAATTTTAACTTCAAAAACATTGTAAAAAACAGCAGTTTTAGAGCTTTATCTGCAATTTTGTTGCCTGTTTGATTACACGGTTTTTACGATTTCAAACCCAAAAGTTAAAAACGAGACTCTATTACCAAGACTTCATTGTCCGTCTGTTTGTCCGTCTGTCTGTCACTAGGCTGTATCTCATGAACCGTAATAGCTAGACAGCTGAAATTTTCACAGATTATTTCTGTTGCCCCTATAACAACAATTACTAAAAACAGAAATAAAAATTAAATCGGACTACCATACAACATTACGAAACTGATCGTGCGCGAGTCCAACTCGCACTTGGCTGGTTTTTTTTAAATAAATAATAATAAATAAATATTGCAAGACATTCCACACATCGCCATCTAGCCCCAAGTTAAGTTACTAGACTTGTGTTATGGGTGATAGACAACAGATATACTACTTATATACTTTTCTTTTATAAATATATACTTGTAATATATAGAAACAACCAGACCACAGACAAATATCTAAGCATAAATACTTGTTTGAGGCGGAAATAGAACCCGCAACCCTAGATTTGGCAGTGACCATTGTGCCAACTGGGTCGGGTGGTTTTAACAGTGTATTACTAAGAATGATTTTTTACTTGAACAGGGAGTAGGATAAAATGTGTTTATTATGCAGTGGACATATACCGTAAATTACCTAAATAGAGTTAAATTTAAACACATGGGACCCTTGACAACAGCTTGGGTAACTTGTAACACATTGAAACCTCACCCAAAACATAATAAAGCTAAGGGTTACACTTGATTAAACTTATACTTAGCGCAAGCGTGGCATTCTATTCTAAATACTAACTTGATCCTTTGAAAATACGGTTTATTTTTCTACAATACGTACTTTAGGTTAAGATAAAAAATATCTATTGGTACTAGAAAAGAAAACACATGTAAAAACTATTCTATTTAATCTATGCTATACTAATAAAATCTTTCCTCTTTATGGGAAAGATTTTATTGTTTCGGTGAGAATCTTCCAATCTTCCACCATGTTCCAGCAAAATATGGTAGAAGATTTTTGTGCTTACTGCTTGACAGATTTTGATAAAGCTTGGTAAGTATGTTTGATTCATTGGGAGGATAAAAAGTAGCCTATGTCAAGGCTACTTTTTATCCGGGAACGGGATTTAAGCAGGTGAAACCACGGGTGCTGTTTTTTAAAAAACCTTATTGCCCGGTAGAACCTGAAAAGACCCTTTTCAAATAGAAAAATTAAGCAATTTTTCACTAAAGGTACAGTACTAATTTTTATTTAGAATGTTTAGATTTAGATCTTTGAGTTATTTTTCATTCGATGAAAACATTAGCATTGATTTTACATGATAGAATTTTTTTACAGACTGGGCTTTTTAATTTTATTTACGGTAATTATATATGTAAAAAATGTAACGACTAGCAACACGAAACATTTTTGTTAAGATAGGCATTATAGTTTTCTAGTTCTTGAAACGGTATTTTGTCAAACATTGACGTATTTCATTCATGAATTTTGTCAAAAAAAATTGTTAAGTTATATCTATTCTATTACAATTTAAATATCTTCAAACTAAGTACTTTTTTTGCAATTCTGAACGAAATTCCTAAGCAAGTATGCACCTAAACTCTATCCAAATTAGGTTGATTTTCCTACAGCCGCTTCCCTAATATACAGGGTGTCAGATTACCGTCCTAGTTATTTGGTATTGCTTTAGTTTGTACAAAGTAATGGAATGTTTTCTATTAGTTTCGTTAGTTTTGCGTTAGTTGGTAACGTGTTTTCAATTATTGCTTCTTTAAGAGGATTCGCGGGTACAGAGAAAATAAGTGAGAAATAATTCTCTTCATAGAGACGATAGAGCTTGTTTTTTGGTAAATATTCTTAAAAACAAACAGCATTCTTAATTTAAAAATATTCCATTTAAATTAAGAACATGGTACCAATCGAAAAGTTTTTTCAAAAACCTTGATGTGACAAAAAAACAAAAAAATAAACAAACGAATTGTTTTTCAGATTGACAATAAAGAAATGTTGCCTTATTTTTACGAAATATTTAGTTTTTCATTAAGGTGGCAGGTGGCTCTTATTACCCTCTAGTGATCAAAATTGTGTGAACCGGAACGAAAATGCTTTAATTTTTTTTATTGGTATGTGATACTCTTAAGAAAACTTAGTTTAATTTGAATATAACTAACAGCACATCACTAGCTCCTGTAATATGCATTCTAATAACTACTTACAGTAAATTGCTAGTGTTGGGGTTGAAGTGCATTCTCACTTTGTATTCATGGAGTTACGTTGTATCGCGAACGTTTTCTATTAGGTGAATAGGGATGGGGTGATGTATCGATCAATTTTATATCGATAATTAAGTGTGATAGGTAAATATGTCGTTTATTAAATAAATTTAAAGTACAAATATTGCTGGACATTTCACACAGCGCCACCTAGCCTTAAGCTTACACTTCGCTTCACCTCGCTTTCAGCGATAAGGCCGCCCATTTGTGCAACTTATACTTTCTAGCTATTACTTTACTTTGTGTATATAGTGTTTTGTTTCTTCCTGTCTTGTACAAATAAAGTTATCTATCTATTTATCTATCTACCTTAGTAACTAGGCTTGTGTTATGGTGACCATACAACAGATGGAATACTTATATGCTTTACTGACAAGAACAGAAACAAATAGCTATTTCTACATAAATGTTTGACGGCGGGTATCGAACCCACAACGTTCAGCGTCGCAGGCGGGTCACCTACCGCGCCACTAAGGTCATCATTATAATTTCAACAACCTTTGCGGTGAAGTGGCATCCGTTTTAAGTAAACCTTTTTTGCTCGAATATTAAAACTTATAACAAGTAAAGGTAGTTATATTTAAAAAAAAGAAATTGTAATTTTTTTATGTCTGCAGGGCTAATAACCATGTTTTGTGCAATCTACGTCACTAAAATCAAAATTCCTCAAAAAAACATCGGTAAAGAGATAAGTATACTATAAGCAAAGTTAAACGACAAAAAGATAACAGACTTTATACACCAGTGTAAAATAATTAAAGAATTTTTTTTTAATATCGATATTATTTTATCGATACGAAACACACATCACTAGAAAACGTGTTTACATAATAAAACTTTAGCGTCTAGATATTTGAAATCAAATTTCTCTATCGGATGTATATTATCATAAATATTTATATTCTTTGTACACGTCCCTAGCTCTATAAAAAACAACAGCGTTTTGGATAGACGTCCTTGGTTTTAATAGTACAAACCTTTACAGTTTCCCTTTTATGATCCTACTAATATTATAAATGTGAACGTTTATGTGTGTGTGTATATGTTTGTTACTCCTTCACGCAAAGACTACTGAACCGATTGCGATGAAAGTTTAGTTTGTAAATAGTTGGACATCTGGATTAACACATAAGCTAAGCTTTTTATCCCGATATTCTTACGGGATCGGGATTTACGTGGGTGAAACCGCGGGGCGCAGCTAGTATAATATATGTATGTATGTATATTTATAAGTATTTTAATATGCAAAATGTAATTATTATTAGTATGTAGGTATGTATGTATTTTTTTAGATAAAGAAAATATTTTTTTTGTTTATAAGTAATTCTCTCTGTTTTTATTCTTACGAGCTTTTAATTAAGATGGTAGGAGGCCCTTATAACCCGCAGGTACCTGATATAGATTTTGCTTTGACAAAAAATTCTCTAATTTATTTATTTAATAAAAGTACACAAGAAAGAAACACAGAAAAGATACATAGGTTCATCATAATATAATTAAAGTGAGTCTGATTTCAACAAAACAAATAATTTTCTTAGAGAAACAATAAATAAAGCCTAGTTTAGAATAACCTCAGTGATTAACGGACAGACATTCGTTATCCATCACTCTAGGTACCTACATACCTCTCGAGAGAATTCGTTGGTACCTAATTCAGTTGGGGAATGTCGGGGGAATCTGGATTTAGTCATCATATTATTATTATATATTTTTTATCACAGTTGCTCATAAAGTGGATCTTATTCAACGGCTTTTAGGCTCATAATCCAACATATTATGCACGCGTGCGTTTTAGATTTGTTAACTAGTGCTGTAATGTTATCCCGATAAGTTAAATACGTATCTTACTGCTAATTACATGTTAGGTAGGTGAAACATTCTTAATTTATCTGGGTTATACTGTTTTGATGTATAAAAAAGGTAGATACCAAAGAGTTTTTTAGTTAGCAAAAATGGTTGTCTCTAAAGTCGGTTTACGAACGAAAATTTTACGTGATAATGACTTAGAAAACGATTAAAAATTGAGTTGTTTATTTTTTGTTTTATCTTTACTTAAATATATTGTTTTTCCGTGCCATTGTATTTTGTTCTTAACCCCCGACGCAAAACAAATAGAAAAAACCCTAAAAAATTTGTATGTCAGACGAGGCTGTATAGGTTAAAAGTCTTTTGCCTGGCCTTTCCGGAGCACAATTAACAAAAAAATATTGCCTTAAAAAAATGTAAATATAGACTTATAGATATTTTGTTAATTATTATTTTGTTTTCTTTTCTAGTCTTTTCTTTTATTCGCAACTGTGATAAAAAACGTCGTACGATATACGTGTGGAATTGATCTTTGCATCTTGGCTTCTTATGACACGCTCGCTACCGCTCGCGCGTCATAAACCGCCTCTATGCAAAGATCAATTTACCACACTTATATCGTAATGTACTATTATATTATTACCAGTAATAAATTACTTAGCGTATAACTGACATTATTTAGGTTTAAAAACGATTAAAAAATTTAAAAATTGCTTGTTTAACTATATCTATAAAAATCAATGCTACGTTTCGTTGTAGTTTTATAACTCACCTATCCAAACCAAATGTTTAAGCTTTGTTTGGACTATTTAGTAGATGGTTTATGTGAAGTTTGCACAAAATCGGTCGAGCGGTTCTTCATTTATCACATTTTTTGTAACAAATGAATTCAATAAATGGCGGATCATTTTGTTAATGGGGATTTTTGTGTCAAATTGAAACTTTTTTCCGATGGGGATTGTGATGTCAAATTGTAACTTTTTACCACGGTGCGCCGCTAGTTTTTTTATAATAATAGGTCACCGTTTGACCATCTCACACCATGGTATTGACGATGCGGTCTAAGATGTAGCACGCGGTGTCTAGAAGATACCTATACGCCCGTGACTCAAAGACCACCAAATAAATGTGGGCCTTCGAGAGACGTAAGTGAAGGTAGGAAGATGGCAGTGGAATACAAACTTTTCCTACCCATCCTCCTTTTGTGGCTGCACCGACTCCTCCTTTTGTGGAACACGGATAAGTCCGCTTTGAGGTACGACTTAGGCAGCTGCATGGGTGGTAAAAAGCTTAAACCAAAGCCTTCCAGGAGATTGCTAATTCAGCACCACCCAGGGGTCACATATGGGACATCTAGGGCTAAATCCCACGGACGCGAGCTATATGACCCCCAAAAACTCCCTACCATGAAGCCATCGCGAATTGCTAGTAAAATCTAAATAATTCCCTACTTAAAATTTTCCTAATTTCAAATCTAATTTCACTCTAACCTTTTAAGACGGAGCGAAACTAATTTGCACACTGTTTAAATAAATCAGTGAAATATTACGAATTCAAAGGGCGATCCCGATGATTTATTCCGGAAAAATAAATTATAATTTACGATTTTACTTTCCACGGTTATCCGGTAAACCGGGTTTATTTACAATCCGGATTGTTTCAATTATAAATTTTGTAAACTACTCAGAAGAATTTCAGACTTCAGAGTTCGTTACGCCCTATGGTTTTGAGTCTCTACTTATTGCTGATAGGTGAAAGAAACCCTATCAGTCAGTCCGTCTGTCTATTTGTCTAATAACCTTTTTAAATACGATTTATAAAATGTGTTCCAACGAAGTGTTTTAATACAAAAGTTAACGTTAACAAAAAACGAAAAAAATAAGCTCAATAAAAACGAAAAACAACAATAAACCATCCAACGTAAATATCCCTTTTCAAATAACTTTAGTAGCTTAATGTTAGTTTAAAATAATCAAAATTGCTAAATTTCAGCGATTAGTTATTAAACAAAACCAAGAGTAGGCAATTTATCTTAAAAGCTGAGTGGTATAATGCTGGTAGAAGTGAAATTACCTCTAATGCGTTATTGTGGCGATATAATTAAATTATGCGGTGTTTCGTTAGTAATTGTATATTTTACTAAGATAAATAAATATTGTAGGATATTTTATACAGTGCCATCTACAGAAAAATTTTATATTGGTCTTTCGGTGAAGGAAAACATCGTGATCCGGCTTATTTGGATCTAGGATTGACGAGTTCTTATCTCTTTTTTTGAAACAAAATAGACTTGCATTTGACGTCGTCTCACCTGATGGGAAGCAAAGATGAGGTGGAGGGTGTAGCATACTAGCTAGAAGGTACCTATTCACTCTAGAATTAAAGTCTCCAAGGTTGTAGTTCTGAGGGAACAGCGACGCAGAGAGTTCCACTTCTTAGCAGTGCGCATGAGAAAGGTGGATGCTCTGGTGGTCAAGCCTATTCTATTTGATACCTAGGCATGTCAGACATGTCCTAGGCACTACAAAGCGACCTGAATTAAAAGTATTTGGCGCTGTCAAATCATCTAGGTCTACACTAATATAATAAAGAGGAAATTGTTTCGATTAGGCTCCGAAACTACTTGGCCTATTTTGATGAAACTTGTTAAAAAGATACACTGATTCATTTAAAACAATATACGCTTTTTATCCTGATATTTTCACGGAGTTAGGAGTTATACGGGTGAAACCGCGGAGCGCTGCTAGTTATATATAAAGGCCATCACAAACTCACATTATGGGTAAGTTATAATCGTTTTCTGTATTATAATAATTTAGTGATAAATTGCGGATCTAACGTCGCAATTTGATTATAATTCTACGGTCGGATATAGTTTCTTGTTAGAGTTATCCATCATACTCCAACGTTAATTTGTTACTTTTGATTACCGTTTTTGTGAGAGCTGGTGCTGGATGTACTTGGTTTTATTAATGATTGAATAGTGAGAATAATTAATAATAAATTGATCTCAAGTGTAGTTCTTTTTTATTTTGACAACCCAGTTGGCACAATGGTCACCATGCCGGATTGCCAAACACAGGATTGCGAGTTCCATTACCGCCTCAGACAAGTATTTATGCTTAGGTATTTGTCTGTGGTCTAGTTATTTCTATGTATTTTAAGTAAATATTTACAACAGAAAAGTATTTAAGTAGTGTATCCGTTGTCTAGCACCCATAACGCAAGTATAGTTACTTAGCTTGGGGTTAGATGGCGATGTGTGGAATGTCGTGCAATATTTATTTGTACTTATTTATTTATTTGAGAAATGTGGTGTATACAGACTGGGCACTAAAACGTGCAATCGGTTTTGTTGTTTGTTGGTATAATGGTTTTATCAAGGGAAATTTCTTTTTATTATTATAGGTCAGCGTTTGATGACTAACTCACGCGATGGTATTTGACAATGCGGTCTAAGATGTACCACGCGCGTCTAGAAGATTCCTTTACACTAGTTACTTGAAGACCCCCAAATAAGGGGAGCCGAGTGCAAGAAAAAAAATTAGATTTTTTTAAGTTTGGAAAAATAACTCAGATTTACCCACAGTTTGAGAAATTTTAAAATTTTACAACAACATTGTTTACCAAAAAATTCGCTGAAAATAATGAGGTTGCTAAATGTATTCTTTAATTTTCAGTAAATAACGGTAATTATGTAATGACTGTTCGTCAGCTCTTTGTCCTATATACTGTCATACAGAAACTATATAACAAAATTAATAAAGATCTATCTATATTTTCACTAACACGTTACGAATGTAAACGTAAAGTTGGTGAATGGCTCCAACAATTAAGCTACGATGATACTGAAAAATTATTACTAACTTTGTCCTAAATCTTCCTTTTTCCTTTTTATACACTTACAAACTACACTACCTAACCTAACAGTTAGTTGCCCAACTCAGAATCTTAAGAATCTGATGATCTGGGAAACCAATTCACAATTACTCTTCACGAGCAAAGCACTAAAACTATCTTATATCTATCTTACCTCTCCATAATATCAGTATAGACATCTAATCATATTTATAAGTTATCTTATGCTATTACCTAAACCCGTTTATTTCTAATACTTTGCACCTATTTCCATGCTAAACTATAAACGATATGTACCTACCAATGATATATTTACTGTTACGGCTTCAATAATTCTTCTTTTACATCAAAATATATATAATTATGTCTACTGGCCTATGTATGTATGTATTTATTTATTTATATGTATTTTTATGTATGTTTATATACATGTATCTATATATTAATTACTCGCATTTTTTGTAACAATGTTATTACCGTGTCACTAGATCTGTAAGGTGGAAGCACAGAGACTTGTAAAACAGGTTTTTATATAAAACTTTAGTGCAGGCTCCAGTCTGCACAATAATTAATTGGTTACGCATCAATATAACGATAACGTTACTTTGATTACAACTTATGTATACTTGTTTTATTGTGGAGAACTCAATAAAGACATTTTATTATTATTTATTTATTATTACCCTTACTGAAAAATAAAATAATTGTTTTGTTTTCACGAATTCCCTGGAGTTACCTTAGAGGGATTACAGGGTTTTTATTTCACACTGTCATCATCATCTTCCTGCCCTTATCCCAATTTATTTGGGGTCGGCGCAGTATGTCTTCTTCTTCCATTCACTCCTATTAGTCGTCAACTCATCGTTAACATTCATCTCTCTCATGTCTTGTCTCACTCAGTCCATTCATCTTTTCTTAGGTCGTCCTCTTCCTCTCCATCCCTCTACATTCATACTCATCACTCTTCTAGTTACATCACTGTATAGAACTAATACAAAATTATGTAAAACCAAAAACTGTCCTATGATATGTAAATTAATAAATTTAATAATATCGGAACTTTAACAAGACGAGAACAAAGAGGTTTAAATTAAATAAGAGTAGAGATGGCATCCCTTGTCGTGACTAACGTCCAAATACTGAAAAGCTACTTATTTAAAGTGTCGATTACATTGACATTTAAGTATCATATTGAAATAGGATAGGAGTGACTTAAATATTTAGGGGACCCCTCAATGTTTCAGTATTTGGGCGAGTCTATCGAAAAACATCAATTATACCGACTTATATTTGGACACAGTATATAAATTACTAGGTTTTATCCTCGGCTTCGCTTGCAAATTTCCCCATAGGGGTGGAATTAAGAGAAAACTCACTTCAAAAAAAACAAACCCTCGAAACATTTATCTCTAGAGTTTATGCTGTACGTTGATATATCAGCACAAATATCAGTCGGATAATATTTTCGTAGCTTAAAAACGTCAAGGAACTGTCGACTTTAAATACAAAATTGGCTCCTATTTAAAGCAAATGTTTTGAATTTTAATATAAGTTAGGTATATTTTTTCTATTTTAACTTACTTCTAAATCCATAGACCGAAGTCAAAGTCAAAGTCAAAAAAGAAATTATTTCTTTGGATGCTTAATACAATTGCATAGACCACTTGAAAACCTCTTAAAAACTAAGTTAGGATGTGTGCCTTCGGAACGCGCCATGAGTTTCTTGTGCCTTCTTCTCATTGGTAAGAAGGCACAAGAAACTCATGGGGTTTTTTTAAGTGATCACGTTCACAAAGGTCAATATTACAATTATTTGAAAGTATTATTTGAAATGGAGCAACTAAAGTCACGTCCATGGGTTGTTGTCATTAAGGTAAGACGAAGTATCATAGTACGCCTTACTGCACAATTTATGCTTTATAAAAGTTTTGAACCTGGTAATAGATATTTCGTATACATATTTGGGTAATTTATTATAATAGAGCACACATGTACACCGACACACCGATAAACAGATACCTTAATTTCGCACAGTCGAGTAAAGAGGATTTTTTTCACTGCTTTTTTTGTGATTTTTTATCGTGTGCTTTTGTAACAAACGTTTCTATTTTTCTTCTTCCGCGTGTTCCTTCTCTTTGTCCTCTTATATTAATTTACCAAACTTTTTTATTTAACAATCAAATAATATTTGGTTGTATCTAGCAGCCGTGCGAAGCCAAAGTGAGATAATAACCGTTGAGATGTTCTCTCTACTTTACTCAAGGTATATTTAATCTCTTTTGGCTTGAAAATGGAGACTGTATAAATCAAAATTGATGAAGTAACCCCTAATCCAATATGAACGCTGGGAGGCGAGGGAGACCTCCAATTATAAACACAACTAGGTTCGTATACACACTGCCGTCAATTCTGTGTGTTAGAATAAGGGATTGCATGTCCTCAATACATTTTGGACAGATTTATGCTGAAGTTTTAAGACGATCAATTAGTAATGAAGAATGTTAAGAGGAAATTGTACCGACGCTCTCTTCATACAAACGTAGTCGACTGTTTTTACCTTGGATAATGACACTTTAGCAAATGACCATGCTCCTATGTTTTTTTTTTATCTTAATTTCTATGATAATTAGAAAATGTAAAAAACGAAGACATAGAGGCATAGGCATGGCAGTTAGGTATAGGTTTTATGCAACAAAAATATTTGTGCTAGTGTCATGGGAGGAAACAGTCGACTACGTTTGTATGGAGAGAGCGCAGGTACCCTTTCACCTTATTAGGTATGCCAAATCGGTTGAAAGTTTGTTACAGTAAAGCTTGTATGTATACAAATACATTAGTTTTTGTTGTAGTCAAAAATACCTATTAGTTTTGATTTTACAGGCGATTAAACTTACGTGACCGCATGTGACGTCAATTTATAACGCTCCGCTTAGTAACGCATCAAGTATGAGTCCGCGTCGCACGTTTACTTCTATAAATCAGAAACTAATTGACGTATCGAAGTAATTCTTTCACTTGTATTTTTTTATTTTTGACAAAAAATATGGAGGGTTAATTTTAAAAATTAGTTAACATTATTCATTCTTATTATTCACTACTAGGTGTGCCCCGCGGTTTTACTCGCCTAAGTCCCGATCCCGCGGGAATATAGAAAAAAATTGGCTTTGTGTCATCCTGGTTCTAAGCTCCCCACCAATTTTCAGCCAAATCGGTTCACCGTTCTCGAGTAATGGTAACTAAGAGTTTATCTATACTTCTATACTTATATTACAAAGCTGAAGAGTTTGTTTGTTTGTTTGAACGCGTTAACCTCAGGAACTACTGGTTCGAATTGAAAAAATATTTTTGTGTTGAATAGTCCATTTATCGAGGAAGGCTATAGGCTACTTTTTATTCTGATATTCCCACGGGATTGGGGGTTACGCCGGTGAAACTGCGGAGCGCTGCTAGTAGATAGATATAGATAAATATAATATTGATAGTGGTTCATGAAATCATGTTTAGTCACAGACAAATATCTAAGCATAAATACATGTCTGAAGCGGAAATCGAACCTACAACCCTGTGTTTGGCAGTTCGGCATGGTGACCATTATGCCAACTGGGTCGATGTAGCCGTCTTAATTCAACTAAATCGAGATAAAAAAATTCACACTGGAGAATCGTTCTGATAAGTTTACAATGCAGTAGATGGCTGTATAAAAACTTTTATCATCCCCTCCGAGCCTCATTTGAAACTCAGTGTACTGAAATCTGAAAAATAAAGCCTATTTGCAGAGCACTGAAACAAAATAAATGTTGGACCTACCTTCTGCTTGCTTATACAGGCTGAAACATTTTGAAAAATTAGGTATTTATTTATTATAGCTGTTGCCCGCGACTTCGTTCGCGATGTGGTTTTGGGTTATTTAGAATACCTAGCATTTTTCTGCATAGATGCAATTTATCATTCGGTGTAAGTTATAAAAACAAAATAGGTAGTTACATTGTTTTTAAACTATATGTTTAATTGATTTGGCAAAGGCAATTCTTATTCTAGGCTTACTCATACTCCGAAAGTAGGTCTAAAGATGCCTGAAGAGCGTGTAGAAAGAAAAACTTTCGACCCTAGGGAAAATCGCTTTCACTGACAGCTGTCATGTTAAATTATGGCTTCGCGCGGCTTGTGCAATGTGTTTGTAGCCAGTATCAGTATCATTACGCATTAGGGACTTCAAAAACCTAACCTCCTTGATTTAGGTAACACCAAAGAATAACAATTATGGCTTCGCACGGCTCATCCATACTGCCAGAGTTTAGTACATAATAGGTTTTTTCTTAGTAATCGAATTCAGGTAGATATATTTAGTTCAAGATATCTTATTTAATAAAATAAATGTAAAGATGAAAATGTTCAAAGCGACGTATGACCATGCTGCGCCTCTACCGGCGCCCTGTCAAGATGTTGCAGATGTGGCTTTATGTGACAGTGCGGTCAGTGTCGTTTCTTGAGTAAAAAAAACTGGCGGGAAATGCTTGCATTTTGAATGATTTTAATTAGTATTATCTTTTGTTATTTTATTATGTTTTTGTGTTAAGTTTAATCTGGTTTTTCATTTATGATTGTGTATTTTGTGTAAATAACCTTTTCTAGACAAACCGTGTTACAAAAACTGTAATTGAAATCTACGGACTTCGCGTCATCACTCAGTGTTGGATAAACTAATTTATAAAAATCTCTTCGGTTAGTACCGACGTATTTGAGTATTGAAAACATGTTGAAAACAAATAGCAAAAGCAAAAAATCTACATAATGTATAACCTCTTTGGTCCCAACCTTGTAAGAGGATCAGGTAGTATGGAGTCTCTCATTCACTCTCGTTATTAGAAAGAATTTTATGTTTATTCGTAATGAAAAGCACAGTGTTTACCCCGGGTTTGTTTTGTTTACCCAAGGTGTGAAAGTCACTCATTTAGTCCCTCGAAGTATTAGCGCCCTCGCTACGCTCGGGCGCCAAACTCCGTCTCGGGGCTCAATGAGTGACTTTCACACCTTGGGTAACAATATACTATTTTTGTTAATTTTTCACAAATAAAACATAATACACAACAATATGATAAGCTGAAACTAAGTCCAATTTCTATACGCACAAAACTTTCAACATACTTTGTCTTCCTAGTTATCTTTAGAGTTTTGTAAATTAAAGAAAAAATAATTATCAACTACTTTTGTGTCTTGATTTATATTCTTCAATTAATAATATAAGAGGTTATTATAGTATTTATAACACCAACATCATGCAAATAATAATCTATTTTGGTGCAAATAATATTTTACATTGTTTTTATTATCAAATAAAAATATTAATGATTAAAAAGAAAGGCAATTGGACAGAACAAATACTAATACTTAAAATAACGCGATGCACATTGAGATCCTTACATATTGATAGAAGGCATTACGCTGAACAAAAAATGCTTTCACACCAAACACAAAGCGTCTCGGAAACGGGGTATTTGGAGGAACGTGATGTCCTATGAATCCAATTTTCTGAATTCTTGACCAAAATACCCAGTTTTTTTTTATTAGGTAGCTGGCAGGGCTACGTAACATTGGGAAAAAAATGATTTTTACAAATGACTATTACCTGTATATTTTTTAACCCACATCAAAAAAGGTGGAGGTTCTCAATTCGTCACGTATATATATTTTTTTTATGTATGTTCGCTGATTACTCGTAAACTCTTGGAGCGATTTGGATAATTCTTTTTTGTTTTTACTATCTAAGGTTTCCGCTACTTGAACTCATAATTCAAACTATAGCAGGAGAAAAGCGCGATAGAAGTGTAACATCGGAGGTCTTCGGTAAAGGAGATCGGTAATATTATGTAGTAGTACCTCTTTGTACTAACCTCATTTTCAGTTTCACGTAGGTAGTATTAAATGCAAACTATGTATTTGGTTTTATGACAGCTGTCATCTTGAGCGGAGGCATGTACTGCACTCCTACCATGACTTTTAGAAGAACTCGAAAAAAAGAAACCCTTTTTCGATCACTCTTTTGTCCGTTTGTCTGTCGGTGTGTCACTACCGATATTCTCAGAGACGGGTGGACCTAGTAAGTTGATTTTTAGGAAGTTTCATAGTAAATACTCAATATAGTATGTTTAATCGAATACGTAAAAAACCCGTGGTAAGGGTACTGTTCCCTTCTGACGTTCGATTACGTTTTACCACGAAAAATATTTCGATTTCACATTTTTTAAATGTTTTTTTATCAAATATCTTAATTATTGTATTAAAGTTAAATTAAAACATAGCCTAAATGTTATTCTGATATATTCTGAACAAATTTGTGTGGACCTTGTTAAAATCTGTTCTGTAGTTTATGAGATTACCTGGTTCAAACAAACAAACAGACAGACAAACAGACAAACAGACAAAAATTCTAAAAACTACCCTATCGTGTTCAGCTAACGATTTTAAGGCGACCTGTGTATTTTTTTTCTGGATATCTTACAATTACAGATTTTTTGATGTCTACAGATTTATTATATGTATAGATTAAGCAGGCAAGTAAGTACTTGAGTATTCATAAAAAACGTATGACTAAATAGAAAGAAAAATTAAATATTATTTGATTTATTTAAAAAATCACTCGATTATTTGCATCGTCTTAAAAACTAACGAAGACTCGATATTTGAAAAATCGCCATCATTCAATATTGTTTGTGGCTGTGGTGTTTAATGTTTAAATTATGTAAGAAGTATGCCATTTGAATGATTTTTTTATTTTTGTTATTTTTAAATGTTTTGTAATTAGATCCTTGTAATTTGTAATTTTGACATTTAGATTTTTGTTATTTCATACAATATTAATTTATTTATTACAATTTTGGAACTTGTTACGATCACCCTGTAGCGTATGACGTCATTCGTGCTTGTCCATTAATCTCGTTCAAACTGGATGGTATAGTTGGATCACGTTGCGTTTGCTCACGTAAAATACTAGAGTGGGGCTCAGTGACTTGCATGGGGTTCGACTGTTGCGCACAATTATGAATCTCACAAAGAGCTAAGTATTATTTTTAATCTTGACATTTAATTACTTAATAATTTTATGATCCTTTGCTATGATAGGTACCTATTGTTTTTTTTAAATAATAATTGCAATATTTGTAACTGAATACGTAGCCCCAAATAAACGTTTTTTATACTATATTTTATACCTAAAGGTACGTTTTCACCTTTAAATAATATTATATTTTTTTGCAGATTAGGTAATTCTTTTTGATATCTTCTCGTCACAAATACAACAGAGCCTCAAGACGAAGGTTTTCAACCAATGTGTTTTACCAGTAATGACATACGGATCCAAGATATGGTCACTGACTATAGGCCCCGTTCATAAGCTCCGAGTCGCTCAGCGGGCTATGGAGAAAGCTATACTCGGAGTTTCTATACGTGATACAATCCGAAATACGGAAATCCGTAGAAGAACCAAAGTCACCGAAATAGCTCTGAGGTAAGCTAAAGTTGCAATGGGCAGGTCATATAGCTCGCAGAACTGACAACCACTGGGGAGTAAAGGTTCTCGAGTGGCGGCCGCGATGCAACGCGAAACGGAGTGTTGGGAGACCAGCTGTCCGGTGGACCGACGACATTGTAGCGGTGGCGGGTAGTCAGTGGATGGAGGCGGCTCAGGACTGCTGTTTATGGCGCCATACGGAGGAGGCATAGGTCCAGCAGTGGACGTGTACGGGCTGATGATGATGATATGATGAGTTAATTATTTTAGGTGCCTATGGATTTCTGCCGACCCATTTTAGTAACGCGACAAGTGAACGTGATCCTGTTATACTATGCAATATGCAGTGTAGACTTTTCATGTTGGAAAATTTTAAACATGCCTCTGACATCGTTAGATCATTTATAATTAGTCTTTTGAAATATAAACCTGATGACGTATGCAAATATTTTATATTAATTTTCATATTCAAGTGAATTAATTTTAAAGTTGAATAAGTAAAGGAAAAAGGCTTAAACAAAGTCAAATTTAAAATTTAATTATTCATTTCGAATCATTTATCAATGAAAACACATTGAATCGTCTTAAAAACTAAGTTAGGATGCCTTTGAAACGCGCCCACTAATGAGAAGAAAGTACAAGAGTTCTTTTTGTGATCATGCTCACAAAAGTCAGGATTACAAATAAATAACCAGCGGGTATTAAGGGCCACCTGCCACCTTAATTAAAAACTAAATATTTCGTGAAAATAGAGAAAACTATTAAAGAACAGGTCATTAGATAAATATTTGCTTTATTTTTAATCTGAAAAACAAATAGTTTGTTTATTTTATTGTTATTTCGTCACTAATATCAAGGTTTTAAAAACAACAAATTAGGAGAGCTGACCCCACCTGACGTGGAAAGAGACAAAGAAGGAGACGATCTAGGTTTCAAAAAAACCTTTTAGCGGCCCTTATCACCCGGAGGTACCTTATTTTCAAAGTATATTTTTAAATGGAGTAATTAAAGTCATGTCCATTTATCCTTATCTTTATAGTTGATTGAATCCGGCGTTACTTTTCGGAACTCCATATCTGTAATGGAAGTATTGATATTTAGTTTTTAGTTCCGAGCCTAGTGCCAAAACACAAAATGCAATGTGCACCGCCCTCCCGCCCACTTGAATGGCTATGCAATGAGGACAAGCAAAAGTTAGTATTAGTGACAACATTCATAAACCACGACACGTGTTTCGCGACTACACGACGCATCATCAGGATTGGACCCCGACCGCGCTATATGGGCGACAAACGTTAGATACGACGTCACTCTCCGAGATGTTGCCTCGCTGAACGCTGGAACAAGAGTGAGTTTTATTTTCCTTACCTTTATGGTAAGACGAAGTTTCATACTACACGTTATAATTTTTCTGATCCGTCTATTAGCATGGATTTGAGCTGTGCCTTGATATGTCAGTCAGTCAGTCAGGACTTTTTATGTTATATTGACAGACTAGCTTTTGCCCGCGACTTCGTCCGCGTATAAGTCGAAACCAAGGCATCACCTTGTCCCATACAAACTTTGCCCCCTTTTTCACCCACTAAGGAGCATTTCGGGAAATCCTGTCTTATCAGATGCTTACGTCACACAAAGAACACACCCTCCAAGTTTCAGGTCTCTATGATTAGCGGTTTAGGCGTAGCGTTGATCCGTCAGTCAGTCATTCAGGACAAAGCATTTTATATGTATAGATTACTACAAAAACAAAATGTCGAGCTGAAAACAATTATTTTAAAGCCGAAAGAACAATAACTATTAAAATCGAATAATAACGATATTTGAGAAATTAACCGTGTTATTTCAATTTTACGATTCTTTATCGAATTATTTATTGATGGTAATTAATGGTTATTACCGAATGCGCTTGAAATTCAATTTTTATAGTTTTCCCAAATATAAATCAACATTTTATATTTTAAAATGACATGCTCCACAAATAAAGACACAAAACAACAATGAAAACATGGGTGATATAATGTATTTAAATAACTTTTAAAAATATTTTTTAACATTATTTTGTGAGTTGCGATTCTAGAATGTAATTTATGTATAGCTGATAAAAATCGGATAGTTCTAAAGACTTATTATATGGATTTCCTAGTTGAAAACCTATTTTATGGAATCGTATATACTGCAAAATAACGTTATAATAAATAAATATTGCAGGCATTCCACACAACGCTATCTAGCCCCAAGCTAAGTAACTAGACTTGTGTTATGGGTGCTAGACAACAGATGTACTACTTATATACATTTCTTTTGTAAATATATACTTATAATACATGGAAACAACCAGACCACAGACAAATATCTTGTCTGAGGCGAGAATCGAACCCGCTACCCTGTGTTTGGCAGTCCGGCGTGGTGACCATTGAGCCGACTGAGCCGTCAATTACCTTACAATTACATATTAAACGTTATGTCCCTTCATTTCGATTACTGGGTCGTTTTAGTGTTTTTTTTAACATATTATGTTTTAAATTTCTTCGGCTTTCGGTACTTATCTGTTCTCCAGTCACCTTAATACAAGCTTAGTTGCTTAACTTAGGTCTAGATGGTGCTGTATGGAATGTCCTACAATTATTTCAGACGTTTATCTCAAAATAATAGTTACTGGATAATAGTGGATATTAACAAACTACTTTAACAAAGCCGCCAGTAGCGTTCTCACAGGAAGTGCGGCGGTGGCGCGGTTAAATACGGTCATCGGCCATTATGGCAGCATTGTGACCACTTCCGGTACGCGAACGCTGAGTTTCCGGTTCGTGTAAGACTTCCGGTTCGGGCTAGTATTTGAGTTTTAAGTTGAAAAGTTTATAACGAAAAGTTTTGGTGTTTTACAGTTTAGGAAAACGGGTTTTTTTAAATAGGATATTTTGATTTTGTTCAATTATTTATACACCTATTTTTTCATATCGAAATAAACAAAGCCATGAAAGTTTTTAAGACCATTTTTTTTGCTTACTGATGTAGTATAGTAGGTCTCTTTTGTTTTATTAAAATAATGTTTCCAAACGTAATCTTTACACTGGCTACATTCAAACAAAAAAGAAGTAAAAAAGCACCAATCAAATTCTGCCCGCCAAAAACGTTCCCTATTCAAAAACAGCCAAGCATAAACAAAATGAAGGTCTGAAACATTTTTTAAATATCCACGATAAAAATACTCTTTTCTTAGAAGGGCGAAGGCAGATTTAAGACTAAACGGTCGGCCGATGATAGCTCGCTGACATTGAATACAAAATGGCGGAACTTGTCCTCCCTGTTTCCATTTCGCTGATAATTAATTAATTTAATGAACTTGATTCAATTTATGTCAGCAAACTTGTAAATGTAGCGAAAGTGAAATACTTACCGCAGTAGATATGTGAAAACGTCTTACCAAATAGTTATTTTTTAATGCAATAATTTTTATATTAACAGCCTGTGTCGTGGCCACATTTTGTACTACACTTCTAAGCAGCGCCATCTATTGACACAGTTGATGAATTAATAACCCAAAAAAGGTTAAAAGTTATGACAAATTACGTCACATTAATTAATTTTTACAAGTGATCAATTTTAAAGTCGTTCCACCGACATGAGTTTCTTGTACCCCATGATCTTCTTGTGACTTCTTTTCATTGGTGTTCGTGTTCTGAAGGCACACATTGTAACTCAGTTTTTAAGATGTTTTAATGTGATTTCTAAATAAATAAAGAATTTTTATTTTTACTTTGTTAACACCTCAAATAAGTTTTGTTCTTTCAATCTATCAATATTAATTCCGGTCGGCCTATTTGCTATCACCCAATTACGGAACCATAGTCTGCATCATCATCTTCCTGCCCCTATCCCAATTTATTTAGGGTCGGCGCAGTATGTCTTCTTCCTCCATTCACTCCTATAGTCGTTCACATTCATCTTTCTCATGTATTGTCTTACGCAGTCCATCTTTTCTTAGTCCGTAGTCTACATGGACCCTTAAATAAAAGCTTTGTAGACAGAATCAATAAGTATTTTGAATGGGTATTTTTAATGAAAGACAGGTGTAAGATATCTTTTGATTACTCGTTTCTTTTGAGAACGATGATACTTTATTGTTCGATGGAAGAGGGTTTTTTTTTTCTAAAATAAAATTTGAAGGGTGGCGGTCACGTGGCTATTGATTATGAAAATGTAATGAAATTACAAGTTTTTTTCCTTATTTAAGGGCAGGGCGCTCTTCCAGTACCGTGTGTAGGTATTCACATTACCTTAGCCCCCGCTCTCAAAGACGTAGCGTGCTGCGTGCTAACTGTTATATTTGATAGATATGCAAAACATTTTAGCATTATTATCCACAAATATAGTTCCTAGAGGTCAAAACCTATCATTTGATTCATTTTTAGAAACAAACGTTAACTATTTTTGTCTAAATAAATAAACGATGTAATAATTACTTATCTGTTTTCTAAAAAAAATTTTATCGAACGTAGTTGTTCATATCATGTTTTCAATCACAATAAACAAAAATATGGTGATTAAACTACAATATCCATTTATATCCCAATAAACAAAAAAAAAAAGATTTGATTACTTAGAGTTGCTTAAAACAAAGGTCGATTTTGGCAGCTTTCTTAGCACCTGGTCTTAAGCCTTTACAGTTGAGGTTTTATTTAGCTTCACCTGCCCCAATGTCTGTCAACAAATCTTGCAAATAAAAAAATCTAGATTACAATTGATAGTATTTCGTGAACTAGATGTGGAAAAAAGTTATAAGCATAGTCACGTGTTTTTAATTTTCTTCATTAGCATCTGACGCCATTACATATATAGGAACTTCAAGAACCTAACTATCCTGACTTACTGACTGAAAACAAGTGATTTTAGATTTTAGTACGAAGTGTTGCCATAATTCTATGTGCGCTATTAAAATTGTTCTTTCGGTGAAAGAAAACATCGTGATGAAACTTGTGATAAAACAGTAGGACGAAATGGGCTGAAACATAAATAAATACTGAGAAGTGTCTAAGCAAAACGCAAAATATGGCGACTGCTATTGCAATCAAAATACAAAAAATACAAGATAATTTATTCATAACAATCATTGACAAAACATAAGGTGGGGAGCACCTCTGCTAAGTTCGTAGAACTTGTGTTACAGAAGTCCCCTCTTTGCTATGGTCCGTAATATGCTCAACAATTTACTTAAATAAATAAATCATAAATCTTTAGTTTCTATAAAAATACAATGACTCGGGTAACAGCAAATAAAAACAAAGAAATCAATAAAGTACACTTTTAACTCAATCAAAAGACAGAAAAAGGAAATCAATTTACAAAAGAATAGGTACATTGTTAATGAATGAAGCAAACAAATAAGTATAGGTTTAGTATGTAGAGGATGTTTTGACTGATTGTAGGTGTGTTAGAGTGTAAGTACGTTTTTTTTCAATCTCCGTACTCATCCCATCATATTCAGACCTTCTCCATCCTAAGGTTGCCAGGAAGACATCGCTTTAAGTAATAAGGTCGCCTGTTTGTACAATTTCGTAATTAATAAGCTTTTGATATTTTCAATGCTTTGTGTGTTGTACATATAAAGTGTTTATCTATCTATCTGTATAAAACTACCCCCTCCCAAGGGATGTAAGCAAGTGAACCCGCAAGACGCAACTAGTACACAACTAAAACGTTGGAAGAAACTGTACAAAGCATACTGAAGGATTCACTGTTCTAATGAGGCTACCACTTACGCTTGCCACACAAAACTATACTTTACACCTTACAAAACAAGGTACATTTCATCTTTCTACTAAAATTCGAGAGTACACCATATTTAACTTAAACTTGCTACGCGAAATTGTGACTTATTTTAAGTGGAAGACAGGTAAGGTTTGTCTGGAGAGGATAGTGTTGAGGTATAAAGGTTAAAATAATTGCGGTCAAGTTAAACGATGGAATGAAGGTAGTTTTAAAATAGTTTAGAGTAACTATTATTAATGTTTTGTTAGGTTTAACTAACTGACACCTTTGGTTCTGTCAGAAATAAGTTGTACTAGTGGTATATTCCCACTTTAATTTGAAGTAGGACCTTAAAATAACCTATCCCTTTCCCCCGCGCGCCGCGAAATCACCGTTTTAACTGTTTTATGTAATTAAAAGACTCACATCTATTTTAGTGAAAAACCATCTGTACTACCTTATGGGATTTGATGTAAGTTTTATAAAAATATAAATTTCGTACATGTGTTTCAATTATAATCGCCGTAAAATTGAAAAATTTGAAATGTTGCGATTATTTACTACTATTTTATTTTATGTCAAGGCAAATTACTCTAAATTCGAAGTGTATGACAATTCAAAGCATATCTTCACCTTTACGCAGTAGGAATATCATTCCATGGATTTTAGCGGTTGATACCCAAAAACTATTTCTAAGACACCTCTGTCGCGATATATTACGCTTCAACTTCGTCTTATGGACCAGGGTGATATCACCCACTTTTGACCAAACACTTCGGTCAAAATTACTTTTGACTTAGAAAAACAGTAAAAACTAGTTTTGACTGAACTACTGAACCGATTGCCATTAGACTCGGTACGATGGTAGCTAGAGCTCTGGAATAACACATACCCTCTTATTCCAAAACGAGGTTTAAGAATAGTCCGAAATGTGGGTTCTTTATCCCTATATAATCTATAGGGAGAGTGATTATAGTTCGCTATATAATCTATAGGGATAGTTTTTTTAGACCATAGTTCCCTATATAATCTATAAGGACAGTGTTTAGACTATAGTTCCCTATATAATCTATAGGGATAGTGTTTAGACTATATATCACGAGTAAATCTGTATCTAAATCTAAGGTTAAATTCCACATCTCGGACTATTCGTAAACCTCGTTTTGGAATAAGGATAGACTCTATATATCCCATTATTTCCACGGAATCGTGACTTATGCGGGTGAAACCGTGGGAAACTGCTAGTATAAGTATCTTATTAAGTTAGCAAGAAACGATAAAAGGCAATGTGTTTTTGTTCTTTGTTACAAGGAAAATATTTGATGTTATTCTTGTAGATTACTTGAAGAAATGTCATCGAGTCGACGTCAGATTAAAGTCTACGCCCACATAACGTATTATAGTACCCTACATTTGTTGGAAAAATAGATTAACATAGGAAGCTACGCCAAGCTCAACGCAGGGTTTTTAAAGTGCCTTTATTTTTATTAACCCCCGACGCAAAAACGACGGGGTGTTATAAGTTTGACGTGTCTGTGTGTGTGTGTCTGTCTGTGGCATCGTAGCTCCCGAACTGATGAACCGATTTGGATTTAGTTTTTTTTGTTTTATTATAACTAGTTTTTGCCCGCGACTTTGTCCGCAAAGAAGGCGAAAATTTAAAGTAGATTGGACCAAGAAATCATATTGTCCCATACAAAACTTTGCCCCCTTTAGGGGTAGAATTTTGGAAAATCCTTTCTTATTGGATGCCTACGTCACACAAATAATACACTCTCCAAGTTTCGTCGTCACCCCCGGGAAGACGGGTATCCGTGAGGATTTTCTCTCCGAAAAAAAAATAAAAAATAAAGGAGAAGCCCTCAACTATATTGATATCTCAATCAAAGTAAGATGTAAAGTGAGTAATAGAGCACGTATTAATACTGATAGTACCACATATTAACATAACATGACGGGATTGTTGTATTTGATGCCTACCTTAGTCTGCCGGTGAACTTGGGGGAGGGAGAAGTGTACCTGTGAATTGAAATGAAAATCCTGTTATCTTATTTAGATCTTTAAAAGGATTTTTTTGCCGATCGCTCTGGAAGTCTTTAGGAAGCTTATGTAATATTGTAAAAATACTAGCTGCACCCCACGGTTTCACCCGCGTAAGTCCCGCTCCCGTGGGAATTTCGGGATACAAAAAAGCTTATGACACTTAGCTATCCCCAAACCATCTCTATGCAAAATGTCATACATATTAGTCCAGTGGTTTCGGAGATTATCCCCAACATACATACATACATGTTAGCAACGTTACTTCTTTTTATATTATATATAGTATAATAGTATAGATAGATTTTA
This sequence comes from Idaea straminata, assembly GCA_951213275.1. Classification (NCBI taxonomy): domain Eukaryota; kingdom Metazoa; phylum Arthropoda; class Insecta; order Lepidoptera; family Geometridae; genus Idaea; species Idaea straminata. The sequence goes on along the minus strand of OX577867.1, from coordinate 10,163,792 downwards.
CAAATTTTTATTTTATAATTTGTGAGTCTACAAGTTGCGAGTTAACATGTATCTTACAGATGCTATATCTTAGACCGCATCGTCACCTACCATCAGACTGGTGTGATAGTCGTCAAATGATGACCTATCAGTTTGTAAAATCAATAGGTATGTAACCGAAGATCCAGTTGGCACAATGGTCACCATGCCGGACACCAAACTAGGGTTTGCGGGTTCGATTCCTTCCTCAGACAAGTATTTATGCTTAGATATTTGTCTGTAGTCTGGTTGTTTCTATATATTATAAGTATATATTTACAAAAGAAAAGTATATAGATAGTATATCCGTTGTTAAGTATTTATGCTTAGATATTTGTCTGTGGGCTGGTTGTTTCTATGTTTTATAAGTATATATTTACAAAAGAAAAGTATAAATTTAGTATATACGTTGTCTCGCACCCATAACACAAGTCTAGTTACTTGGCTTGAGGCTAGATGGTGGAATATCTTGCAATATTTATTTATAACCTCTGAAACCTTACGCCATTTCTCCCTTCTCTATATCCATTATATGAGTAAATTATTCGTAGTACTATAATGGTATTCATGTTTATGTATTGACTCCTCAAAGCAACGCTAAGTGTTCAATCACAAGTCATGTTATATAGTAAACAATCTAAGCGGTGCTAGTTTGTGTTGCTGAGAGTCTTGATCTGTTCTATGTTTGTATTGTTCTATCGCTATTTGTACAATGCTGGGCAGTATTGGGCTATTACCAACTTTATTCAGATTTACTTTTTAACCGATTCCAAAAAAGGAGTAAGTTCTCATTTCGGGGTTTCAGTTTTTTTTTTCTTTATAAAAGAATAGTGTTTTGTAAAAATTTACTAAATGGTTCGAAATTGGACCCTATTACCAGGGCCATCTTTAACCTATTGGAGGTCCTGGGCATATTGGGGTAATGGGGCCCATAAGACTTTGAGAGAACAAAATCATTAAAAACTCCTTCAAAAAAGTGATTTGGTAGAAACTAGGAACTAGGCCCAGTGGGAAAGAGGGGCCTGCCTATTACTAAGACTTCACTGTACGCCTGTTCTTTTATCCATCACCAGGCTGTATCTAATGAACCGTGATAGACAGTTTAAATTTTCACAGATTATATACTGAATATAATGGGACGGAACCCATCGTGTTTTTTATCTTGAGATTCCTACAGGATCAGGAGTGTACCACAAAGCGCTGCGTGTTTATTATAGAAAACAGAACCCGACACATTATCATATTGCATACTTCAATACGTTGCTGTGGTTACCTTGTCAATAACGTAACGTTACGTTACGCATGACGTCACACTTTTTTTTTGAATGCCGGTGTTCGATTTATAAGACAGGTGATTGAATCCGGCGTTACTTTTCAGAACTCCATATCTGTAATGGAAGTATTAATATTTAATTTATAGTTCTGAGCCTAGTGCCAAAACTTAAAATGCAATGTGCACCGCGCAATTGAAGAGGCATGCAATGAGGACAAACAAAATTGTATTAGTGACACCATTCATCAACCACGACACGTGTTTCGCGTCTACACGACGCATTGGACCCCGATCGCGCTGTTTGGGGCAGAGTCTCTTGTTCCAGCGTTCAGCGAGGCAAAATCTCGGAGAGCGACGTTGTATCTAATGTTTGTCGGACAAATAGCGCGGTCGGGGTCCAATCCTGATGATGCGTCGTGTAGACGCGAAACACGTGTCGTAGTTGTCACATGGTGTCTCTAATATTAATTTTTATGTCACTAATACTAATACTTCTTCTTCTTCTCAGGGTACCTCTCCAACTAGTGGAGGTTGGCAGTCAGCTCAGAATATTTGACCCGATCCCTCGCGAGGCTAAAAAGTTGTGCGGCACTCGCTACCTGTCCACTCTCTAATATAGCGCAACCAGGTTTTTTTCCAACGATCGACTTTCCTTTTTCCAGCAACTTTTCCCATCATTATCAATTGCAGGAGTTCATATCTCGGATTCCTCAAAAGGTGTCTTAAATAAACAACTTTCCTTTTTTTGATGGTTTCCAAAAGCTTGCGTTTTTGACCAACTCGACGTAGAATTTCCTCGTTCGTACCAATACGAATACTAATTTTTGTTTATCCTCATTGCGTGCCTCTTCAAGTGGGTGGGAAGGCGGTGCACATTGCATTTTGTGTTTTGGAACTAGGCTCGAAACTAAAAACTAAATATGAATACTTCCATTACATGCTTATAAGACTTTATCACGTCAAAATCATATACCTCGTGTAATATTGGCCTTTACATCTTTGCTAGATTATTTTTACAGCACCAACAACTATAATCCGTGTAAATCAGGGTGTATTAGGTAGCAGTGAAGTCCGCAAGAATTATTTCCAGTTTCAAAACAGATTATCCCAACCTTACTTAAAATCTATACTAATATTATAAAGCTGTAGAGTCTGTTTGTTTGTTTGAACGCGCTAATCTCAGGAACTGCTGGTTCGAATTGAAAAATTCTCTGTGTGTTGGATAGTCCATTCATCGAGGAAGGCTATAGGCTACTTTTATCCTGATATTCCCACGGGATCGGGAGTTACGCGGGTGAAACTGCGGAGCGCTGCTAGTCTATACTATAATATTATAAAGCTGTAGAGTCTGTTTGTTTGTTTGAACGCGCTAATCTCAGGAACTGCTGGTTCGAATTGAAAAATTATTTTTGTGTTTGATAGTCCATTTATCGAGGAAGGCTATAGGCTAGGGATTGGGACTTACGCGGGTGAAACCACAGAGCGCAGCTAGTTATTATTTATTTGCCAAATGATTTTATAAAAAACCTTCAAGTTTTTCAGCCGAAAATTGCCATAACCACTGAAGTTTCAGCCATTTTTGTCGCTAACGACGTTGTTAGACAAATTCCCGGTGCTTAAGAGTTTCCGGGGCGTTAATATTTTGGATGAGGCAATTAGATTTCATATTTTATACGTTAAAAATGTTGGTAGAAAAAGGTAGTGTTTAATGGTGTTTTTTATGGTTTTTGAGATAAATAAGAATGTTTTTTTTTAAACGTAAATTTTTATGTAGTTTTTTGAAGCTGCGAATAAACAAAAAGAGGCGTGTCCCTGACCCTTGTGGAATTGACAACAGATTAAAAAAACCTTTGAGTGTTTAGTAGTTATTGTATGTCCTGGATGGACAAACTTGTAATATTTATCTACTATAAATGTCATCTTATGTACACAGTTTTTTAATAACTACTCTTGGTCCTTGATATTTTATTGCATCTCATTTGAGGCAAAGCATTCATACTGCCTGATTGCAAATGATCAATTATTATTGTTTTTAAGGTAATGACAATGCGACTCCGATTCATGGTGGAAATTCCTTATTCGTACCGCAAGGGAATGGAATCGGTTGCCTGCCTCTTTCGTGACGGGTACAATTTTGGGGTCTTCAAGTCGTGAGTGAACAGATATCTTCTATGAAAGCATACTATATCGTAGGCCGCATCGTCACCTACCATCAGGCAGGAGTGATAGTGGTCAAACGCTGACCTATCATGTCTAAAAAACAATAAACTTTTTGTATGTTAGTGTGGAACTTTTTTTACTTGTATGGCTGTGTGTCGAATTTACCAAAACCAATTTTCTAATCTATATATATAAAAGAAAGTCGTGTTAGTTACACCACTTATAACTCAAGAACGGCAGAACAGATTTGGGTGAAAATTGGTAGGGAGGTAGCTTAGAGCCAGGAGACGGACATAGGATACATTTTATCCCAATATGCCCACGGGATCGGGACTTAGGCGGGTGAAACCGCGGGGCACAGCTAGTATATAATAATGTAGCTAAAGGGGAAAAACAGGACCCTATTACTAAGAATTCACTGTCTGTCTGTCCGTCTGTCTGTCTGTCACTAGGCTGTATTTCATGAACCGTGATAGCTAGACAGGACATTTCTGTTGCTAGAAAACACATAGTAAAAACAAAAAAAAGAAGTTTAACTGGGCCTCCCATACACCGTGTTACGGAACCATTCGTGCGCGAGGCCGACTCACACTTGGCCAGCTTTTTAACTCCATTTATTATGATAGAAAAATTGAGTTAATTTTTTTAATCCTATCCTACTATTCCTACTAATATTATAAATGTGAAAGTTTGTGTGTGCGTGTGTGTGTATGTGTGTGTTTGTTACTCCTTCACGCAAAAACTACTGGAGCGATTGCAATGAAACTATGGTATGTAGGTAGCTGGAGACCTGGATTGACACATAGGCTACTTTATATCCCGATATTCCCACAGGATCGGGACTTACGCGGGTGAAACCGCGGGGCGCAGCTAGTATTTGATAAAAAAAAAGAGTCAATATACCGCATCCGTTTATAATTTCTAAGATGAACATTAGTAATTTGTCAGCAAAGTGCCTACTGGCGTGCTACTGGCTGCCACCTGCTGTAATATTCGGGCGATATGATTCTGTACGATTCATATACAAAGGGGTCGCTCTTTTGATGATCCCATATTTTTTCATTCAATTTTTTAATGTAGTTAGGTATACAATGTGTTCCGAAGATTTTCTATTACGAAAGTGGGTCCTTATAGACGTCCTTATAGGGTCCTTATTAACGACATTTGGAAATCTGAACTTTTTTTGCATTTGTAAGCATAACTTTTGTCGCGGGCTTTGAGCGCGGCGACCGAATCAAGAACCCCCCTACCATGTAGCTCGGCCGAGCGTTCGCTTAACGTGTATGTATATGGTACGACTGTACGAAGCTCGCACGATGCAAAAGCTTTTTTAGGTTCAGTTTGTTGGTGAAACCTTATCCGATATTTTTTTTGATTTCAATGATTATGTTTTATTCGAAATAAGAAATTGAGATCTGATGATTTTCGAGGATCCATTTTTCGATTTTCGAGAGTAAGCAGAATAACTCCTCACAACGCAGTAACTTTTTTTTTTAAACATTTTTTTATGGAATTAATACTCGAAAATAAACTGTTTCAAAAAATACAAAACCTTCCAATTTTAAATGTCTTAAAACAAAAATTGTTCGCTTAGAAGTCTAGAACAAACCTCTTTCGTGCTAAAAACCTTTCTCAGAAACACATTCTATGTTTAACCGACTTTAAAAAAATGAGGAGGTTCTCAATTCGGTTGTATATATTTTTTAATATGGTAAATACTTTATTTCGTTATTAATAATATAAAAAGACATACACATTTAACATTATAAATACAAAAATTAATTACCAGTAAGTCAAATAACCCGCCCCTTATCGTACCCGGCGTAAAGGTTCCCATAATGCTAGAAGCATTGCCACGCTGAATGGCGATGGCTAACCTCTGCGCCAGAAACGAGCCGGAGCGGGAGTCTGTTTTTTAATTAGAGTTTCGTACCTCAAAAGGTTAAAAAATAATCCTAATAAGAACTCTTGTCCGTCTGTACATCTGTGTCTCACCATCGATTTTCTCAGGACTTTGCAAGTTGTTTTTTTTTCGAAAATTACTCGTTAGTTTTAGTGAATCACTCCACATGGTCCATAGGTAGTTAAGGATGGTACTCATATATAGGTAAGTAGGTACATGAAAACGTAACGTAGTGACGTAATGTGAAAATATCTTACAGTAACTTGATTTATGATACGAAATGCTAATAGGCTTTCATTGTGTTCAGTGATTTATTACGTTATAACGAACAACGCCGTTACGGTATTTACTTTCGTTTACCAATGAACGAAATTAACGGTTTATGTTTGTGCTAGATTTTACACGCGGATTTACTCGCGTTGTTGTGAAACTTCTACTTCCTGCCGCTATTCCATTCACTATTTTTTTAGGGTTCCGTTATCCAAAAGGTAAAAGAAGGAACCCTTATAAGATCCCTCTTGTCCGTCTGTCTGTGTGTCACCACCGATTTCTCAGGAACGGGTAGACATAGCAAGTGGCCTTTTTGACGTAAATTGATGGAACACTTGCATTCACAAAAAAGTGTCATGGTTATATTGTGTGACGTCATTGTCACGTTCCGGTGATGTCATGTCAACAATGACGTCACACAGCACGCAGTTTAATAATAATATTGCTCATCTAGGCTTGTGTTATGGTGACGAATGACGAATAGAAGACTTATATAAAGGAAAAAAAGTATAGTAAAAAAATGAAAAATAAAAAAAAGGTTTTCCGAAAGCTGCCCAGCCGACAACAACTCATAGAAACTGTAGCTAGTTTTGCAAATTATATTAAATTACTAGCTTTTGCCCGCGACTTCGTCCACGTAAAGGTAGAAAATGGGTCTACCTTTTTAACCTCGTAAGGGGTTGAATTTCTTATCAAGTCTGTTAAAGAATATTAATGCAAAATTTGAAGTAGATTAGACTAATGAATCACGTTGTCCCATACAAACTTTAGCCCACATTTTCATCCCCTAAGGGGTAGAATTTTGGCCAAACCCTTTCTTATTGGATGCCTACGTCATGCAAAGAACACACCCTCCAAGTTTCAGGTGTCTACGATCAGCGGTTTAAGCTGTGCGTTGATCCGTCAGTCAGTCATAAATATAGAAGAAGATAAAGCATAAATCGAAGTCATTGGACGCAGAGAGCATGCGACCGATCGCTCTGGAAGTCTTTGGGGGAGGCCTATGTTCAGCAGTGGACGTCCTGCCGATATGATGATGATGAAAGCATAAATTGTACGTCGCGCCGGCGTGCCTATGATACTTCGTCTTACCTTTATGATAAAACCCATAGATGTTACTTTAATTGCTCCATTTCAAATAATACGCTAAATTATAATAAAAATAATCTTGACTTTTGTCAGCATGATCACAAAAAAAACCCCATGAGTTTCTTGTGCCTTCTTCTCATTAGGGTGCGCGTTGCGAAGGCACACATCCTTAACTAACTTAGATTTTAGACGCTTCTAAGTATTTCATGCATATTGTATGATTCCAAATGAATAAATAATTTTGAGTTTGAATTAAAACGTAGTAAAATATAACAAACATTGCATTTTCAACCTAATTTACTATTATTTCGTAAACCAAAAAGCAAATTGTGTAACAATCAATTTAACTCGCGCGTTTACGTAAAGCAGGCAATAGTTTACAATTCGGTTTTCTAAAACATGATTATTAATGGTTATTTATTGTGGCGGGGTAATTATCCATGTGGTTTTGTTATGCCTCGTTTATTTGATACTAGCTACCCGACCCGGGTTCGCATGCGCACTAAACCTTAAGGTGAAAGGGTAACGGCGCTCTCTCCATACAAACGTAGTCCTCCTTCCTCCCTGGATAATGACATTAGCACAAATATTTTTGTGCCATAAAACCTATAACTGCCATGACTATGCCCTACAGCCGCGACTTATAGGCATCTGTGTATGTAAATATATGTAACTGTGCACACTATCGGACGTAAGTCGCGGACGTAATCTTGGGCCGCCCTTGAGCATTCGGACGTCCGCGGACGTCCTAGAGCGATCTGGGCCGCTTGATGCCAAACGATTGTGCACACTAAGGCCCTGCGCAGACGGCACAGTTTTTGTGCGATCGAGTCTGCGACGCACAAAAAGTCTGCGGCGCACAAAAAGTCTGCATGGTGCGCAAAAAGTCGGTCGCGGATTTTTCACAGACTCAACGCACACGACGCACATCTTCGATCATTTTGTCGGCAGAGCTGTAGGGACGTAGACGCTATGGAAATCGTGCAGAGATCGCGAAGTTTGTACATGAAGTACAGAAAAAGAATAAGAAATAGATAATTTTGGGTACATCCTTTCGGAAAGATTACTGAAGGGACAGTTCCATACTAAATATTCAATTCTGAAACAACATACGGCAAATTTTTTCAAATTTTATAATAGTACATTACGATATAAGTGTGGTAAATTGATCTTTGCATAGAGGCGGTTTATGACGCGCGAGCGGCAGCGAGCGTGTTAAAGACGCCAAGATGCAAATATCAATTCCACACGTATATCGTACGACGTTTTTTATCACAGTTGCGAATAAAAGAAAAGACTTGAAAAGAAAACAAAATAATAATTAACAAAATATTTGTGTTAACTCAATGTTTACATTTTTTTAAGGCAATATTTTTTTGTTAATTATGCTCCGGAAAGGCCAGGCTAAAGACTTTTAACCTATACATCCTCGTGTGACATACATTATTTTTTAGGGATTTTTCTATTTGTTTTTGCGTCGGGGGTTAAGAACAAAATACAATGGTACGGAAAAACAATATATTTAATAAAAGAAAAAACAAAAATAAACAACTTAATTTTTAATCGTTTTCTAAGTCATTATCACGTAAAATTTTCATTCGTAAACCGACTTTAGAGACAACCATTTTTGCTAGTTATAAACTCTTTGGTACCTACCTTTTCGGGATAACTTTACAGCACTAGTTAACAAATCTAAAACGCACGCGTGCATAATATGTTGGATTATGAGCCTAAAAGCCGTTGAATAAGATCCACTTTATGAGCAACTGTGATAAAAAATGTCTGTTACTACATTTGATGAGTTGCTATTTATTTTGAGACCTGCTTTGACTCATTCAGAAACAACAATGAGGAGGTGCATTGGTCCAGAATTGAATTAACATAGTGACATCGACCTCTGGCGCCATGATAATAGATCGCGTGCGTTACGTCCACCCCTAGCAAATGCAGATTGCCGACTAAAGTGTGCGCCGTCTGCGTTAGCGCGCGTTGAAGCAAACGTTTAATTTTTTTCACACGCGGAGCGGCGCGCCGCGGCGCGGTGCGGTCTGCCCGAATTACACGGATTTTTTGTGCGCCGGACTTTTTGTGCGTTACTGCATATAATTGCATAGGTTCTATTTTCACAGACTAAAAAGTGCGTCACGGATAGTCTATCGTCTGCGCAGGGCCTTATCAGTCGCACCAGTCAGACGCGTCCGCGGACGTGTCCGAACAATATGTCACCAGCTTTATATCTAGTGCCCAACCTTAATGAATTATACATATAATTCATTGCCACAAAAGAAACACTAAAGTCTTACGAAATTTTAAGAAGAGAAAAGAGCTATTTCCTCTTGTATAATTAGGTACGCTCTTAAATTGTAAAATATAAAAAAATCTGTACCTATCAATTTTCATCGGAATAGTTTCATTGTTTTTGCGTGAAAAATTAACAAACTAAGACACAAACTTTAACATTTTTATATAACTATAGTAGGATTATAGATTTACATTCAAAAGTCATTAATTCTGAGAGGATACGTGCCTACTTTAATAGTTTCAGCTTTAATTTTTTTAAGTTTTGGCTTCGTAAGATTTGTGCATTATAACCAGTATCATTAATCTTTGCATTAAAATATATTTCTTAAGTTTCATCTACACACATGTGCAAAGTAATTTAAAATAACCGGAAAGTGGATCAAAATTAAGGTGCAAGATTTAACCCAAACAAAAAAACATACATACATTGCAAGTTAAATTAAAGCTTTTAAAAAATTGCTTTTTTATTATCATTTTGTTTTAAAACTACTAGACCAATTTTGATGAAACTTGGTATGAAGCTACATTAAATCGGGAGTAAACCTTGGCTACTTTTTACCCGACTGTGCAAAGGAGTGGTAATGTGTTAATAAGTCTATGTATGTGTGTTTGTTTGTTCCTTTGTGGCACTCCGTGATTCCGTGGCAGTATCTAGTTATCTAGATATACCCACGGAATCAGCACTTATACTTATACGATCGTTTACAGTCGTGCGGGTTAATCGACGCCTTGCGCGGTCATTACGATGGGTGGCCAATTAGTAGTCTGGCAGAAATGTGTTTTTGTGAGCCCCTCAGTGCTTCGGAAGGCACGTTAAGCCGTTGGTCCTGGTTGCTACCTCTAGTCGCAGTCGTTAGGTCAAGTTAGAGGCCTTAAGGCGATCTGAAAACTCTAACAATAGGTGAGCCACACCACTAAACCAGACGAAGAAGAAGAATAAATAAATAAATAAATATTGCAGGACATTCCACACATCGCCATCTAGCCCCAAGCTAAGTAACTAGACTTGTGTTATGGGTGCTAGACAACGGATATCCTACTTATACACTTTTATTTTGTAAATACATACTTATAATACATAGAAACAACCAGACCACAGACAAATATCTAAGCATAAATACTTGTCTGAGGCGGGAATCGAACCCGCAACCCTGTGTTTGGCAGTCCGGCATGGTGACCATTGTGCCAACTGGGTCGTCAAATAAGAAGCACTTATACGGCTAAAACCGTAGGTCGCAGCTAGTATACAGTATTTTTAAATGCAACGACAGCGTTATAAGATTATTTAACAACGAAATGTTTGGACAGGTGATAAATCAAGAGAGAAATGAATCACTTCGCGTTTTCCGAAATGTGACTTTAGAAAAGGTTTTAAAGAATAGGTATTTTTCTAAGGCAAAGGCAGAGAATATAGACTACTAGCGCCGCCCCAGTGTTTTACCCGCGCAAGTCCCGATTTGTGGGAATATCGGGATAAAAAGTAGCCTATATTATGTTAATTCAGGTTTTCAGCTATTACATGCCAAGTTTAAACGCAATCGGTTCAGTAGTTTTTGCACGATTAACAAACATACACACAAACTTCCACATTTGTAATATTAGTATAGGATAGGCATTTTTTTGCATACCTAAAGCTAATAAAAGGGGTTCTGACATTTATTATGGGAGCTGGACATGGTGTTTTTTGCGTGGTGCTCTTTGAGACCTGTCGATAAACATTTCGGTGAACCAAAATTGCTTTCACACTAAACCTCTAAAGAGTCTCAAACCTATGAGGTTGTGGGTTTTTATTTATCTAAAAAAAAACTGGCCAAGTGCGAGTCTTACTAGCACATGAAGGGATCCGTACCATGTTGTGTGGGAGCCACACTACATTTTTTTATTATTCTGTTTTTAGAATTTGTTGTTATAGCGGCAATAAAAATACATGATCTGTGAAATTTTCAACTGTCTAGCTATCACGGTTAATGAGATAGAAAGAAAGAAAGAAAGAAAAACATTTATTCGGTGCAGGCACACGACAACTTTAAAATTAAACACACACAGAGAAATAGGTAACATTATACAACAAAGAAAGAAACTTACACTAAACCTAAGATTATTTAAGAAGCCATGTGCTGCCCCAGATACAGCCTGGTGACAGACGGACGGACCAGACAGCGGAGTCTTAGTTATAGAGTCCCGTTTTTACCCTTTGCGTACGGTACCCTAAGTTTATCACCGCTTAAGTTGATAATGTCCAATTCCTAAATATCCATTTCCTAAAAAATCCAATACTTACCCAAAATGTCCATTTCCCAAAATATCCAATTTTTCAAAATCTCCTATTTCCACTAAGCCAACACTGCTTCTACATGAATATTATCTAGAAATTACCAACCAAGCTAAACTAAGCATGACGTGTCATTACGAATGAAAATTGTAACTTTCAGCTGTCGGCCATATTTTGGTGTAACTCAACGAATTTAACTTGAGACTTCGTTGTAATGATGTAGTATGAGGTGAGGTCTCAAGTTAACTTTGTCGCATCGTAGGATGGCTGTAGGTTGCTCGAGTAATGTATGAGCTTCAGTGTCGGGTTATGTAAATAGAGGATTTTAATAAATAAATTAATAGTACATTGCGATACAAGTGTGGTAAATTGATCATTTCATCAAGGCGGTTTATGACGCGCGGAACGCGAGTGCGCCTATAAATCGCCGAGATTAAATTGATCAAACCACACGTGTATCATACGGCGTTATGACGACGACGAAAAAACATATCACAGTTGTGAATAAAAGAAAAGACTTGAAAAGAAAAGACAATAATAAATAACAAAATATTTGGTGATAAGTCTATGCTGACAATTTTTTTAGGCAATATTTTTTAGTTAAATATACTCCCGAAAGGCTAGTCAACCTATACAGACTTTTAACCAAGACTTTTAACCTATACAGCCTCGTCTGACGTACAATATTTTTAGGGTTTTTTTCCATTTGTCGGGGGTTAAAAACAGACTATAATGGTACGGAAAAAACTATATTTAAGTAAAGAAAAAACAACACTACATTTTTAATCATTTTTTAAGACGTTATCACGTAAAATTACCGTTCGTAAACCGACTTTATAGACAACCTTTATTGCTGGAGTAAAACCTCTTTTTGGTACCTACTTCATTTTATCCATCAAAACAATATAACCCAGATAAATTTAGAATGTTTCATCTACCTAACATGTAATTAGCAGTAAGATACCAATTTAACTTATCAGGATAACTTGTTATAACACACTAGTGGCGTCGAGGTAATGCATACCGCACGCGTGTGTAATACGTTGGATTATGAGCCTAAAAGCGGTTGAATAAGATCTACTTTATGAGCAACTGTGATAAAAAAATATATACTTATTTAAAAAAAAAAATTACCACCAACACCATCTATTACTTTTTATAAAGTGTGTTACTAAAACTTGCGGGTTTGCTAGGTATATAAGACATTACAAAAAAAATCAGGAAAATTACCCAATTTTACTGAATTTCCAAGATGCAGAGACACCATTAGTGACAGCTAGTCCTAAAAAATGGTGTAGTCACATTTAAAAAAATATCCAAATCTCGGGTAAATTAGTGTCATTCACAGATGACAAAAAAGGCAATAGGCAAAAGTGTATTTATTCATCCGAACTAAGAATAGAATAGAATATAATTACAATTAGGTTAATGTACCCAAATTAAAATTAATTATTTTTCACTTTAATTGTTTTGTTAAAAAATCTGTACCCACCTACATGTACCCTATGGTTTACAGTTTTATCATTACACGCTGTATATTTTAACAACCCGCTGATCTCATAGCCCTCGTTACCCAGTTAGATCTCACAGCGGAATGCAATAACAACTCCAACATCGACCCAAAGCGAAATGTCGAGAAAAACTCGGTATGTAAGCATTTAAGTCCGTATAAATATGTGTACGGATTAACTAGACATCTCGCACTTGACTATAGACAACAGTAACAAAAAAAAAGGAAATGCTAAAAAATAACTGCTTACTTAATATTACGGTACGTATAAATACGTGTACGAATTAACTAGAAATCTCTCACTTGACTATAGATAACGGTAACAAAAGAAAAAAACAGTAAATGCTAAAAATAACTGCTTACATAATATTACGGTACGTATAAATACGTTTACGGATTAACTAGACATCTAGCACTTAACAATAAATAACATTAACAGAGAGAAAAATAGAACATGCTGAAAACTGCTTATATAGTATTAAGATAAATACGTATAAATACGTATAGAGATTAACTAGATATCTTTCACTTGACAAAAAGTAACAATAACGGCTGAAAAAATATAAATGTATAACGTACATAATAAATAATTATGTACGTTGTACGTTGCTGTCTTTAAGTGTGTATAAATACGTTTACAGATTAACTAGGTACCTTGCGCTGGACAAAAAATTAATAATAACAACAACGAGATATATATTTAACCACTGCAATAAAACCCAACGTCGATCCAACGTGAAATGCAGACAAACTCTGACGTTTCATATGCTGATAAGACAATGATCCTAAAATAAAGGAACAACAATACTCAAAAAAATTAAATACATTTAAACACAAGTCTTCTATTTATTACCATTTATCAATGGATCATTATGGCCAATGATGTTGTCGTAGCTGTACCCTGTACCCTGGCGCCTCCGCCAGGTTGTAGCAGACTGGGTAGACCCACGAAGTGGCGTCCTAAAGAATGATATGCGTGCAAATGGCCTCACAAATCAGGATGCCGAAGATCGTGCGAAGTGGAGGCGTAAAAGTAGGAAAGCGGACCCCGGGCTCCCGAGAGGGATGCAACCGGGAACATCGCTCGGATGATGATGATGCTGTCGTAGCCGTACCGCAAAGATCAGATAGAATTTAATGGTTGTATACTGACTTGAAAAGAAGAAGAATGATTGAATATTTAATAAGCTCGCACTACGCAAGATGTTTGAAAACAATTGAAAATATAATTAAACAAATAAAAATCAAATTGGGATTCTCAGGGACGAGTCGTTCGGGGATCGGGTCTCTCCGGCACTAGCCCGTCTAGTGAACTCGCACATGTCGTACGTACTTGCGTCATTACGGTCCGTGAAGAAGTAACGATAATAATACTCCGGGAAATATTTCCCGAGCGACGACGTTCAGATAATAAGATACAGTTACACTAAGGTTGATTCTTACCTATTTATATGTAGGAACGTACCTACTTACGGATCGGGTTAGGTGGAAACTCAACCGTGGGGAATCTCACCATCTGGCACCATAATCGGGTGAGACTGTTTCGCGAAAGGAAAATATGATAGCGTAAGGCGGTGGATTCCATTTGGGGATAATGTGAATATCCTGTTGATTTTTACGTTCTTTGAGTATTTAATTTAAAAAAAAACATAGTTACATAAAGTAAAGGAAACTCAGTTATAGACAAACTTAATCCCCCATATGAGGTAACGCATTTTAGTTAAGATATAGTTTGGGGGATGATGCAATTTTCAACTCCCCCTATCCCTAAAATTGGCTAGATTATCAATTTGTGGCATATGTCACGCTAAATTCCCGACTTGGGGGATAGGGGAAATATCCCACGTGCGGGCTCTACTATCTCGGAACTCCATTAAAAATCACTTTTTTGGTTAAAAAACCTTATTATCTGTCTTCTTTCTTTCGTTTCACCAGACCTGTGACCATTTTGATTTAAAGATTGAATAAATCACTTAATTTCCCTTACTCGTATCCTTATTATTTTAAAGCTGAAGAGTTTGTTTGTTTGAACGCGCTAATCTCAGGAACTACTGGTTTGAATTGAAAAAATATTTTTGTGTTGGATAGTCCATTTATCGAGAAAGGCTACTTTTCATTTTGAAATTCCTATGGGATCGAGACTTACGCGGGTGAAACCGCAGAGCGCAGCTAGTAATATATACAAGTGGCTCAGTTGATCTCTGAAGATAAATAAATAAATAAATATTTCAGGACATTCCACACATCGCCATCTAGCCCCAAGCTAAGTAACTAGACTTGTGTTATGGGTGCTAGACAACGGATATCCTACTTATATACTTTTCTTTTGTAAATACATACTTATAATACATAGAAACAACCAGACCACAGACAAATATCTAAGCATAAATACTTGTCTGAGGCGGGAATCGAACCCGCAACCCTGTGTTTGGCAGTCCGGCATGGTGACCATTGTGCCAATTGCGTCGTCAATGGAAGATATTATGGTGCAGTGGAAACCATAGATGAGTTTTCACCCCATGGATGAGTTTCCACCTAACCCTTACAGTACGTATACCTTTACTTTCTAGGTTGTGTTGTAATTTTCGTAAGAATCAAGGAAAGGATTGCGTCAGTTCTCAGTAATGTGTATTAGGGGACGTTGTGTTGATTTGATTTTACGTTAAACGTTACTTTTGTTACTATTTACCTTTTTTATTAAGCTATTGCATAGCTTTTATCGCGGGGTTTGAGCGCGGCGACGGAATCAAAAATTCAGTAACGAAAATAAAACCTAACACGCCCTATTCCGCCTGCCATGTAGCTCGGCCGAGCGTTCGCTTAACAAGTATGTTTATGGGACGACTGTACGAAGCTCGCACGATGCAATAGCTTTTTTGTTGAGGTTTTTTCTCCTTTTTTAATAATGGCTTCTATTGACCTTAGCATATAGCCAATGTCAAGTTATACTTAGACATTTGTCTGTGGTCTGGTTGCTTCTATGTATTATTTATAAGTGTATATTTACAAAAGAAAAGTATATAAGTAGTATATCCGTTGTCCAGCACCCATAACACAAGTCTAGTAACTTAGCTTGGGGCCAGATGGCGATGTGTGGAATGTCCTGTAATATTTATTTATTTATATTGCTCTTTTCCATGGGATTTGACCCTAGATGTCTCACATATGACCCCTGGGTGGTGGAACAATGTCCTGGGACTTTTGCCGCGGCTTTTTACGACCCACGGGTTTCAGTGGTATGGCCAAGCGAACTTGGGAAGAATTTAGTCCCTTCGGCCAATACAATTGACAGTTATTGGAGTTAGTATATCCGTTGTCTAGCACCCATAACACAAGTCTAGTTACTTAACTTGGGGCTAGATGGCGATGTGTGGAATGTCCTGTAATATTTATTTATTTGTTTTATTTATTTTACACCGACATGATGTCGGGACTGATGGGATGTGGTGCGATTCTACTGCAGCACCCGATGGCGTCCCTAAGTCAGCCTACCTAATTTTGAGGGTTGTTCAGGAGTTATCCGAACACACTTAACCTTGGCAACCCCATCTGTAACTACGTAATAAAATTAAAAAAACACACACAGACTCTATAATACCTATGTGTGGCCGTAGGAAGTCATTTATTTTGACATAATGTACGTTTTATGGTACATAAACTCCTGTTTTATGTAACGCATTTATTATTGGGCCGCGGAGCAGAATTTTATTAACAAAAATGGGTGAGGGTTGTGTTTTTTTATTTTAGTTTTCTTCGTGTTTTATGGCTTAGTTGATGATCCGGGCAAACTTTATTTCATACGAATAGCCTACCTGTGAATAGACAATGAGGATATCTGGTAGATTATGGTTTCATTATGCATCGATAGATGGAGTTGCACGGAAACGAAAGAATCTGGTCGGTTTTTTATAATAAACTAGCTTTTGCCCGCGACTTCGTCCGCGTATAAGTTGAAAATGGACCAAGAAATCACATCGCCCCGTACAAACTTTGGAGTAGAACCCCCTTTGGAGTAGAACTTCAGAAAATCCTTTCTTATCGGATGCCTACGTCACACAAAGAACACACCCTCCAAGTATCAGGGCTCTACGATCAGCGGTTTAGGCTGTGCGTTGATCCGTCAGTCAAGACAAAGAATTTTATATGTATAGAAATAGGTCAACGTTTGACCATCTCACACGATGGTGCTGTCTAGAAGATACCTACAAGCTCGTGACTCAAAGACCCCCAAATACCTAAGCGGAAGGTGGAATAAAAACTTTTCCAACACGTCTTCCTTTTGTGACTGCACCACCCAGTTGGCACAATGGTCACCACGCCGGACTGCCAAGGACAGGGTTGCGGGTTCGATTCCCGCCTCAGACAATTATTTATGCTTAAATTTTGTCTGTGGTCTGGTTGTTTCTTTGTATTATAAGTAGGTATTTACAAGAGAAAAGTATATAGCGATGTGTGGAATGTTGTGCAATATTTATTTTTTTATTTATTTATTTATACGAACCCCCAAATAGTCCAGCAGCCCTCGAACGTTTTTTTTTAAGTGATTATTAACAGGCTGAATCTTCGTGATCAGTTCGACGAGACGCCCAAGTTTCTTCCACTGACAATTCTTGATAGAGGTAGCTAATGTAGTGTGCAGGTATAAAACATGTCGATTTCGTGGGGTGTCGAAATTGTCTAATAACAGTAAATTTCTTATTTGAATATCGAAGTAATTGGATGTTAAACTCGGAACAACAATTGTCGTACAAAATAGATGGTATGACTCTCCAGTCCTCCAGTTATTTCTTATAATTCAGCTCAATCGGTAACCGGGAAGTGGATCAAATTTTTGCAAGATTTAAATAATAATAATAAATAAATAATAAACCTCTTTGTTAGAAGTACACAAACCTTGCTTTAACCTTTAATTACTAGTAGAAACAGTGGATGTAGATTTTAACACGTCGACTGCGTTAAACAAATGACCAAAACCGTTGTTTCACTGCATATAAATCATTAAACCAGGACAATTCTACATTTTACTGCCTAAGTGCAGTTGGGCATAAATATGCCCGAGTTCGATATTTGAAATTAGTTGTATGGGTATTCTCATTGGGCAGAAGTTTTAAACAGTATAGTGACAAAACATGAAGTTTTGTATTTTGTCTCTGCTGTAATTGTAGTGTTACTTCGCGTTAAATTGCATAATTTTGGTAAAACTTTATCTCCTTTATTCCAAAACGAGATTCAAGTATAGTCTGATGTGGAGTAAAACCTAACATTTTGTTAGAGATTTTCTCGTGAACTATAGTCTAAACACTATCCCTATATAATCTATAGGGATAGTGTTTAGACTATAGCTCCCTATATAATGTATAAATAAATAAAATAAATATTGCAGGACATTCTACACATCGCCATCTAGCCCCAACCTAAGTTACTAGACTTGTGTTATGGGTGCTAGACAACGGATATACTACTTATATACTTTTCTTTTGTAAATATATACTTATAATACATAAAAACAACCAGACCACAGACAAATATCTAAGCATAAATACATGTCTGTGGCAGGAATCGAACCCGCAACCCTGTGTTTGGCAGTCCGGCATGGTGACCATTGTGCCAGCTGGGTCGTGGGTATAGGGATATAGTTTAAGGTTTAAATCCACATCTCGGGATATCCTTAAACGTATGTACCTATTTTGGGCCGGGAAGGTTTTAAATGTAATAAAAAGTTAAAAAGGTAGGTACAATTATATGCAATAATTTCCTTAAACTCCTCGACTCCGGTCATTTAAAGCAAAAAAACCGGCTAAGTGTGAGTCGGACATATGCATGAAGGGTTCCGTACCATGTTGTATGGGAGACCCACCTAATTTTTTATTCTTCTGTTTTCTGCATTTGTTGTTGTCAACTGTCTAGCTATCACGGTTCATGAGATATAGCCTGGTGACAGACAGACGAGCAGACAGACAAACAGTTGAGTCTTTATAGTAAATATGGTCCCGTTTTTACCCTTTGGGTTCGAGACCCTATAAATGATCTAAACCTTAGACAAGATTGACAGATAAAGTCAAAGTCAAAGTTAAAATTCTTTATTTCTTTCGGATCCTTAATACCTAGATAGCTTAGCAACGTCTTAAAAACTAAGTTAGGATGTGTGCCTTCGGAACGTGCTAAACAATCAGAAATAGGTACTTGACATCATTTTCGACAGATCCTGAAGACATTTTTGGCATAATGGTCACCATGCCGGGCTGCCAAACACAGGGTTGTGGGTTCGATTCCCGCCTCAGACAAGTATTTGTGCTTAGATATTTGTCTGTGGTCTGGTTGTTTCTATGTATTATAAATATCCATTGTCTAGCACCCATAACATAATACAAGTCTAGTTACTTAGCTTGGGGCTAGATGGCGATGTGTGAAATGTCCTGCAATATTTATTTATTAATTTATTTTACGTCAAAATATGACTAAAAATACCGCTCTTGTTACATTCCGAGCGTAATACGGTATACGTTTGAAAATTATCAGTAGTAGGTACTGTTGGTTATAATTATATTGTGTACGTATTTTACAGGGTTATTGGTAAAAATATAGCGGTTGAGGACTACTTCTGTACACCTTTTCTACGACTTTTGGAAATTCAATAATTTTTTTGGGTTCATTCGCTGCTCAGCTCAGCTGATTTAAAAATTGGTTATCCACACCAAGTTCAATCTTTAAATTTTTCAAATCTTTAGGTTAATGACCTTTCTGTGTAAAAACTGTTTTTCGGGTTATAAAAGTCAACATTTTCATTAAAAAATTCAAATTTCCAAAAGTCGTAGATCAAAAGTTGAATGTGAAAGTGCACAGAAGTAGCCTTGTTTTATTTCATGATAATTAAAAAAGTCGTAGAACAAAAGTTGATTGTTATCGTGCACAAAAATAGCACTGAACAGTTTTCTTACAATGAAAACCAATAGCCCTGTAGTGGGTATTAAAATATTACTGAGCAATGTTTGAAACGCTGAGGTGCTTTATTTTCAACACCTCATTGTTTCATTTGCCGAGACGTTCGTGTTTCTTAGAAAATAACTTTACATACATACCTTCATACATATATACATACATACATTACTACACCTTTGTATTTAATTTTCACGGAACTCATGTCACACCGAAGTGTATTCAATTTAATATTAAGAGGTAAAGTTTGAGTGAACGATGTAATCTTTGTTAATATTTAATTTATTTTCAACTTATTCTTAAATTATTACTTACATAATAAAAAACAAAATTCCTTTCTGCTGTCTGTCCCTATGTATGCTTAGATCTTTAAAACTACGCAACGGATTTTGATGCGGTTTTTTTAAATAGATAGGGTGATTCATGAGGAAGGTTTATATGTATAATACATGCATAATATAGCCGTGCGAAGCCGGGACGAGTCGCTAGTATGAAATAATTATTTATTGCAACAATAAAATGGTTCACAATACATTAGCCTTGTCATAAACTAGCGTAAGCTGTATGTCAGATGTCTTACTACTTCCTTCTTTTTATTCTTCTCATTTTTCTTCTTTCTTCATACTTCTTATTTTTTAAATCATCTTTTTAACAAAAAAATATTTTTTCAACTCGAACCAAAGTTGTTGAGATAAGCGCGTTCAACCAAACAAGCAAACTGTTCAGCTTTATAATATTAGTATAGATTTTGCAGATAGAAGTGATAAATATTGGATCTGATGGAACAGTAATATAAATATACCTAATATTATGTGTATAATATGTGTACAGTCGGATTACCAATTAGCTGAACCCCACGTGATCCAGAGATCACTCTCACATCTGTCAAATATAGTATTTACCTACCTATTTTGTAAAAAAATTATAACTATTGTTTATTGTATTGTATAGTATATTGTTTTAAAAACAGAATCAGGTAACATTACAACCTTACGGATGTGCGAGTGAGCTCTGGGTCACGTGGGGTTCAGCTAATTGGTATATGTATATTACTGTTCCAATAACTCAAATGTTTATCATTTCTATCTGCAAAATCTATACTAATATTATAAAACTGAACAGTTTGTTTGGTTTTATTTGGATTTGATTATGTATATGAATATTTATTCATAAATTAATTTATCTTTTAACCGCAGTCAATGTGTTAACCAACCCCATTGTCGACTATACTAATAACACAATCAAAATGTAATACGTAGAGTCAATGTAAAACGTTACGTATGGTCAGAAACATGACAAATGATATTGTCATAATAACTCATAAAATACTGTCCTTTTTACGGCACATAAGGAAAAACAACATTTATTATCTACATTTTAACATTTTGACCGTATCGTTAAAAATTATTACCGTGTTTTTTAAATATTAACTGCGGCCGGAAAAATTATATTGTTTTTTAACACGACATGCTTTTGGTTAATTAAAAATTTGTTATTAGAATTTAGTGATTAAGGCTACAGTCTTGCGATATTTAAGTTTTTAACGAATTCTTGCCTTAGAGTTTTTGTGTCAATTAGTATGAAATAATGGTACACGTACACTTCTCTTGTAAGAACCTTTATTAAATCAAATTATTATTAGCTAAGTGTCGCTGATATTATCCAATTTAACTCAAGATACACATTTTTTAAACACACAACAATTTTTACACGTCATTTTTGTGTAAAATTATATTTTTTCTTAAAATAACACAAAAAAAAACAGTTTTTATTACACAAAATATAAAGATACACTACTATATGAGATATTTTTTACTAACGTATTATGTTCAGAAAAAATACTCGAAAAAAAATTCCTTTTTTAATATTGTTCTAAGTATAATACTTACAATAAAAGTGACGGCATGTTTTGTTAGAAAAAACATACCCAAAAACATACCCCTACTTAAAAAATACATAGATGACGCTATTTTCAATTTAACGTCAAAAAAAATAATCTAAACGGTCGCTTTTATAATCAAAAGTTAAGATTTACTTTATAAAAAAGTAAAGAAAAAAATCAGCCAATCAATTACAAGATAAACTCGAAGGTAACGAAATTACTCCGAAGAGGCTTGTAAAATTAGAGGTAAAAAGTATGAGAAAAAAAAAACAATTTATCCCTTGTCCCGAATTCGGAACACGTATCTGTCTCATTTTCACTGTCTCAGATTGTACCGATAAATGTACATTCAATATAATAGGGTTTGGGTCATAACTGATTGTAGACTTTTATATCGGCTTACATACTATCGGCTGATGTATTGACGACCCAGTTGGCACGGACTGCCAAACACAGGGTTGCGGGTCCGATTCCTGCCTCAGACATGTATTTATGCTTAGATATTTGTCAGTGGTCTGGTTGTTTCTTGGTATTATAAGTATATATTTACAATAGAAAAGTATTTAGGTAGTATATCCGTTGTCTACCACCCATAACACAAGTCTAGTTACTTTTGCTTCGGGCTAGATGGCGATGGGTGGAATGTCCTGCACTATTTATTTATTTTAGACGTCCAAAAATCTATAAAATTGTTTACGTAATTTTACGTCCAAAATCTATAATAATTCCTAAGATGACGTCATACAATGGGAACGTGATGCATGACGTCACACAATGGGAACAGGACGCATGATGTCACACAATATTAACATGACACTTTTTTTGTGAATACAGGTATTCCATCAATTTATTAGACGTTTTCACGTCAAAAAATGAAGGCTTATGCTGTGCTACCTGTACTAAACCGGGTGGGGTCGCTAGTTGGCAGATAAAAATGTATTTACTCTGCAAGCATTCACAAATATTCAATACCTAGGTATGTTGTTTAATAAATATACAGTTTGGGGTCGGTTTTATTATATTCTTATTATTTTTTTATTATGAAAGAATGTAGGAAATAATTATGTTTAATAATTGTACTGTTAAGGGAAAATTGAACATCTGCCTGGCAAAATTCGAAAGATAAAAGAACTTTTTATAAAAATAACGTTTAGTGATATGAAATTTTGAGCATATCTACTCACATTCGGTTTTATCTTGACTTTTATCCCCCATAACTTTAAGACGGCTGAACCGATTTCACTTAAACATATTTAAGAACACTCCCGACTAATTTACCTTTCAAACAAAAAAAAACTAAATCAAAATCGGTTCATCCGTTCGGGAGCTACGATGCCACAGACACACACACACAAACACGTCACACAAAACTTATAACACCCCTTCGTTTTTGCGTCGTCGGGGGTTAAAAAAATATAGGACACCTTTTCTTTAAAATCAAAATCAATTTTTTTTATTTCTTGGGATGCTTAATACAATTGTATATAGACCACTTGAAATCGTCTTAAAAACTAAGTTAGGATGTGTGCCTTCGGAACGCGCCCACCAATGAGAAGAAGGCACAAGAAACTCATGGGGTTTTTTTTTAAGTGATCACGCTCACAAAGGTCAATATTACAAATATTTGAAAGTATTATTTGAAATGGAGCAACTAAAGTCACGTCCATGGGTTGTTATCATTAATTTAATATTTTGTATATGGTTTGGTGTGAAAGTATTATTTGTTCGCCATAATGCCCTCTATCGATAGGCATGCCTGTCTAAGTGCACCGTACAAAAAAAAGCATTATATCCATAGTAAATGTCAGTACCCCTTTGGAGCAACTACATAAAAATTCTAAACGTAAAACTTTTTTATACAGTACTAGCTGCGTCCCGCGGTTTCACCCGCGTAGTAATTTTTCTGCGCAACATTCTTAATTTTATTTATTTTATGGTCATTCTCCTGACATCAACGAACACAACAAAAAAAATAGCTAAATTGGTTCCACCGTTCACGCGTGATGCCGTGACCAAGCAAAATAAGAATTCAGTTTATATTATACAGTATTAAAGTTTGTATCCTATTATGCAATACATTGCCTCCAGCGGTGGTAAGTACCTAACTTGTTGAGTGGAGTTCGAACAAACTTGTATATTTGTACTAATGGGTTAGCCTCGCTATTTCGAACTGTTCTACGGGCTCTTTAGTCGAGTCATCCTACGAGTACTTATCCTATGGGATTAGCTGTATACTTAGTTAGAATCCATCTAGGTACTCATTTTCTAACAAATAAATAACAATAACAAACGTAGCGTAAAGAAAATGTAATTTTTATTTGAAATTATAAGATTCTACTGACTTTAGTAGAATAAATAAACTTACATTTCTATCAATCTACATCTCAAGTATTGACAAATTGTGTAAAGAAAAAAATGAAAAATAACGAAACATATTTAAGTTTGGGAAAATTGTCCTAAATTACCTAGATTTTGGGGAATTCACAAAATGTGACAACACTATTACGTTAACCTACGCTGCCAATAAAACGGTGTTACCATATCTGGCAGATTCTATTTTTCTGTAAGTTTGGTTAATTTTTCGGAACTTTAAATGAAAAGTGTTCATTTTTATGCAACATATATTTTTTTAGAAAAGTCCCAAGTATTTTATATATTTTTTTTAGAAAAGTCACAAGTATTTTATATATTTTTTTACAAAAGTCCCAAGTATTTTATATATTTTTTTAGAAAAATTTCAAGTATTATATATGTTTTTTTAGAAAAAACCTAAGTATATTTAAGAAGAATTACTTACTGGGTTTTTGTTACACACTATATACCTACTAATGGGTTAGTCAGACTGTTTCAAACTATTGTAGGGGTTTTTAGTCGAGTCATCCTATGAACACTTATCCTACGGGATCAGCTGTCTTATTTCGAATCTATCAACTAATCCTACTGATAAATTGACGACCTCTGTTATAGCGCGGTGGGGTAAACACCGACTAAGGTTGCGGGTTCCATTCCCGCCTCAAACAAATATTTTTGTAGATATTTATTTCTGGTCTGAGTGTTTTTGTGTGTAAGTATTCAATCCGATGTCTGATCACTATAGCACACGCCTAGTTGCTTAGCTTGAGGCTAGATGGCGCTGTGTGCCACTTTTATGATAATTATTTTTTATATAAAAAATGTATATATTCTAGTACTTACCATAGAGCCATTGTCGGGTCACCATAGCTCAAGCCTAGTTGCTTAACTTGTGGCTAGATAGCGCTATGTGCAGTTTCCGTAATATTAAATGTTTTAAATAAATCTTCAAAGTGCCATAGAGTTATTAATATTTACAGAATTTAGAAATGGCCGTGACGCTAACACGTCAAAAAATAAATGACGTAAAAAAACCTGGCAAAAAGGACATTAGATAAGTCAGCAACACAAAATGTACTTTTTACAAGACATTCCCAATAAAAATACACCGCAATGTCGCATTCGAAGGAAATTTAGAAATAATGATCTGAAATCGGAACCGATGTGTTTTCAAATATACATTACGTTTCGTTCGGTGT
This sequence comes from Idaea straminata, assembly GCA_951213275.1. Lineage (NCBI taxonomy): Eukaryota > Metazoa > Arthropoda > Insecta > Lepidoptera > Geometridae > Idaea > Idaea straminata. The sequence goes on along the minus strand of OX577867.1, from coordinate 10,138,627 downwards.
GACTGTGGTCTCTACACACAATTGTATATTTCCATACCTACTAATATTTATATAATGAGAAAGTTTATGTCTGTCTGTTACTTGAAAAAAAATACACAAAGATAAATTTGGAATTTTACTTGAATTTTTTGACGTGATAAACGTCTTATAAATTGATGAACACCGGCAGCACTAAGAGAAAAAGAATGACGTCATCACTCACGTCACTCCGTTATTGACAAGCAACGATAATATGTTGCTATGGTTACCATCAATGTTTTCTGATGACGATATTACGTAAAATGCCATTTTTTTACCTAATAAAAGTCAAAATTCTTTATTCATTTGGAATCATACAATTTGCATGAGATCGCATTGAAACGTCTTAAAAATTAAGTTAGGGTGCGGAACGCGCCCATCAATGAGAAGAAGGCACGATAAACTTATGGAGGTTTTTTTTAGTGATCATGCTCTTAAAGGTCAAGATAAAAATATTTATTTGAAATGGAGCAACTAAAGTCACGTTGATGGGTTATTATCATTAAGGTAAAACGAAGTATCATAGTACGCCTTACTGCACAATTTATGCTTTATAAAAGCTTTGAACCTGGTAATGGACATGTCATACTACATCTTTAAAACTTGGCGAGGATTTTACGAATGATTAAGGATGCGTGAAGAAGAAGAGATAAAAATATATAGATGAATATCCTGCGGGTAGGGCCACTAGAAGGTTTTTCAAAATAACAAGAAAATAAACAAATGAATTGTTTTTCAGATTGACAATAAAGCAAATATTTATCTAATGACCTATTTTTAAGTAGTTTTTCCTATTTCTACGAAATACTTAGTTTTTAATTAAGGTAGCATGTGGCCCTTATTATCCGCAAGAACCTTAGTACGTTAAAAAAACCTGAGATAATTAAAATACATACTTACAGACGAAACCTCTGCCAGACACAAAGTAGAGACGCTCCGCTCGCTACGCTTCCTCGGTTAATAATTAAAGTTGAACGAAACCGCGGGCAACATATAGTTACAAGTAAATAAACGTAGAAACAGAATGTACCGTTTAATGATACATACTTGTGTGTTTTAGAGAACAATTCGCGCGGTACGCGATATCTGAACATAGAGGTTAAATATCTACATACCTACAAAGTCAAAGTCAAAGTCAAAATTCTTTATTCCTTTGGATGCTTAATACCAGGTAGAGGTACAAAGATCACATGGACACGTCCTAAAAACTAAGTTAGGATGTGTGCCTTCGGAACGCGCCCACCAATGAGAAGAAGGCACAAGAAACTCATGTTACAATAACTAAAGGCCTTTAAGGTCTAATCTAGATTATAAATACAACGCCAGCGACTTTACCACTGGCACGTCCTAGCAGACTCAAGCTGGTTGCGGAGCATGTCCTCCCACCCTGGGTCACGATTTTGGCGAAAAAAAAAACGCTTATAGCAAAAACACTGCTTCATATATGTCAAAGAAAAATACCTACGAACAGCCAATAAACAATAGAAAATCCAACGTAAAAAAAAATAAGCAAAAATAATGATAAAATAGTACAAAACACCAATTAATTGGGGGGCTTTAGTAAATATTCCTTACGAACAATTTAATTTTTTTGCCTACTGTTTTTAAATCACAATAAAGTTCAATATATATAATTAACTTATTCTAATTATCTAGCTATTTAAATCCATGCTATTTAGGGTAGTGTAGTGCCTGGGTCATGTATTAGATGGAAGACTTGACCTCCTTAAAATAGTTCATTTGATATCTATGGGGCGTGGTGGGCGAATCCCAGCCAGAGAGTTGCGAGTTCGGTTCCTGACTCAAACAGTTGCTCTCAGGCTTACAGCCCAAGCCAATTCCTGACGAGCCCCACAAGTAGGTATAAATTATTCTAATTTAAATTAATTAATCTAAATAATATTATTGCTGTAGCTCAACCAATTATAACAAATATTTACAAATTGCCGCTGATTCGTGTAAAAAACGTCTGTATCATCAAACCGGTCAGTGATCATACGGTTTAGTAATTTTTATTTTATATTTAAGTACCTAAATGTGTTTTATCTCTACGTAAATAACCTATTTATTAATTAGGTATAATGGGAGAGCGCACCGCGAGCGTAGCGGCACGCGGCTCGGTGTTTGAACGTTGTTGCCTAGAGTTATTGGTAGTTTTGTATTATGAAATGTATTTTATGTGTGAACGGTTATTTTGAAGTACAACAGAATATATAAGCATAATAGTACAAATACATAACTCCACAAAATCTATATATTGTCGGTCTACAGTGAAAACCTTGTAGAATAGAACTGAAGTTTACAGGACGTGTAAAAAAACTGTAAAAAGAAAATGGTTTTCTGTAAAGTCGGTTTACGGACGCTATTTTTACGTGATAACGTTATAAGAAAACGGTAACTATAGCAACGACAATAAGTTGCTATGGTTACCGTGTCAATAACATGACGCGTTCCTGGAACATGACGCATGATGTCATGTTTTTTGTGGATGCAGGTGTTCATCAATTTATTAGACGTTATCATGTCAAAAAGTACGGAAAGCTTAATTTTATTTCATTTCGATTTATTGCAATATTTAGCTATTATTTCAAAAATGAATAAGCTTTATAAGCACTCTAACCTTTTTTACCAGAAAAATGTATCATACATATACTTACATATTTCCGTAGTTTTACCACCAACTTAAAAACACTTCGGATTAGTGCATGTAATGTTCTAGGGAATGTCAGTTTCGTCACAATATTTTCCTCCATCGTAAGAGCTTGAACCCGCCTTAACAGTCAATTCATCACCCAAACGCTATCAAAGCAAAAATATACCCGAACAAAACAGTCATTCACAACGTCAGATCTCGCTCATTTCTCACAAAGCAACCTTTTGTTCCCAAATGTGACCCATAACCCTTCGAGGGTCAGAAAAGACTCAAAAAAGACCGGCCATTTCCGACCCCTAGACTCTGAAAGGGCCACGTTAGATCCAGTTAATGAAATATGCTAATGTTTCTAATAGAATTCGTGACCTATCGAAAAATTGCGGGAGAATTATGGCGCGAGAATTATTGCGCGTATTTCTTGGAAACAAAGCTTTTTTTGTAGTTATGATGTATACGTGGAAGAGTTTTTAAGTAGTTAGTACTTTATAGGGTTATTAGGGAAAAATGGCACGTTTCAAACATCTGATTTGACTGTATCATTCATCTAACTTAGGTAATATAATAATATAAAAAAAGAATAGGTATTTTATTTTTCTGTTACTAACAGGCCCGAAACTACTGGACCGATTTTAATGAATATTGACGACCCAGTTGGCACAATGGCGGACTGACACACAGGGTTGCGGGTTCGATTCCCGCCTCAGACAAGTATTTATGCTTAGATGTTTGTCTGTGGTCTGGTTGTTTCTATGTACCTATTATAAGTATATATTTAGAAAAGTCTAAGTAGTATATCCGTTGTCTAGCACCCATAACACGAGTCTAGTTACTTAGCTTGGGGCTAGGTGGCGATGTGTGGAATGTCCTGCAATATTCATTTATTTATTATTTAAATACATTAAATTCCAGGGAGTAATTTAAGCTTTTTATCCCCATATTCCCACGGAAACGGGACTTACGAAGACAGCTGCTAGACTTTTTATTCATTAATTTCGAAGAAAATGCATCCATTATTGTTCTTATGTGACGTAGATACAGGTTGTGAATGAAACCCATGAGTTACTTGTGCTTTCTGTTGATGATGATGAGTTTCTTGTGCTTTATGAAACCCATGAGGTTGTGAATGAAACCCATCAGTTTCTTTGCCTTATTTGCCACAAGAAACTCATGGGTCTTTTTTTTCATGTGCTGATCACGCTCACAAAGGTCAGTATTACAAATATTTGAAAGTATTATTTGAAATGGAGCAACTAAAGTCACGTCCATGGGTTGTTATCATTAAGGTAAGACGAAGTATCATAGTACGCCTTACTGCACAATTTATGTTTTTTAAAAGGTGGGCGTTCCGAAGGTACACCTCCTGACTTAGTTTTTAAGACGTTTCTATGTGATCTGTGTACAAATGTATTAAGCATCCAAAGAAATAGAAAAAAATTACTTGACTTGACTTGACTATAGGACCCACCTATAGTCAAGTCACTATCTAATACTTAGGTAGATGTCCTAGATACTATAGTGCCTTGAATAGCCTAAAGTTGTTGGCGCTGTATAAAACATCTAGAACATATGTAAAGGCAAATATAATACACATCCACTACATAACCTAAACTATCCAGAGATATGCAATGTAACTTTTCTCGCATATGCTGTCTGTTACAAAGGAACTTCGTCTTGCAACTCGTTATGAAGTGTCGCGCGACATTGCTATCTGCGTCAACTGATATACTTGTCTCGTTCGAGTTCTTACTTTACTGTGTTATGAATGTCTAAGCTTAAGCACCAGTTTTTGAACGATTTGACCTGAGTTTTATCAAAAAAATCTATAAATCTACGCGCAAGTAAGGTTTTAAAAATGTAATCTATACATATAAAATTCTTTGTCCTGACTGACTGACGGATTAACGCACTCACATTCAAACGTAGAGGGTGTGTTTTTTGTATGACGTAGGTAGGCATCGGATGAGCAAATATTTCGGGAAAAAAAAAGGGCGGCAATGTTGGTATCGGACAACGTGATTCCTTGGTCCAATCAAAAAAAATGCAAAAATTTGAAGTATAGGTATCTTTACTTCAATTTCTGCATAAATATTCTATAACAGAATTGATCGAAGATATGTTTCGAATTTTATTAAAATTCAATTAAAAAGAAAGTTATTTAGACATCAAGACACGATAAATTTTAACCAATTTGTACGGAGCGTAGACTGACCTCACACGTAAGGAACCCGCGTACACTGTACAGCTTTTGTCCACCCACTTCCAAAGATGGCTCAAACTGTAGCTTTATTCAAAACCACGATTCAATTTTTTTTTATATATTTAAATTTAAAAAGTTACCGACCGATTTTGGGAATTCAATTTGAAGCCCTCCGGCAGATGCATATTTTGACATATAACCCATTTGCGTACCTCTCATATCTGTTAAAAATTATAAAGCTGAGTTTGTTTGTTTAAACGCGCTAATCTCAAGAACTACTCGTTCGAATTGAAAAATTATTTTTGTGTTGGATAGATTATTTATAGAGGAAGACTATAGGCTACTTTTTATTTTGATATACCCACGAGATCGGGACTTACGCTGGTGAAACTGCGGGGCACAGCTAGTATCTGCTAAACTACATGCAAATGTGACATTTTATAAGTCGGGGCACTATACTCGATCACGAAAACATAACCATTACAAATTTAAAAACACTCTATTCTTTCTTAGAAACCGAAACACGATTAGAAAAATTTGGCTCGATAGAAATCAATCTTACTTTTCGTATATTTTCCAAAAAATACACATTTTGAGTCCGTTTCCGTCGACGACCACCGTCGACGTGCGACGGAAAGAATCAATTTTATTGAGTTTTGTTCAAATAAATTGCCACAATACAAGCTGTAATAAATAAAATAAATCAATCAATCCGATGCCTTATAGATGTAAGGCATCGGATTGATTTATTTATTTTATTTATATTAAACTTTACTCTGAAAGTGAAACTTAAAAATAAAAAGGTCTTGTATTTCAAAGAACAAAATAAGGTAAAACGAGATAAAATAAGGTTAAATACGGTAAAATAAACTAGAAACGTCCCTAAAGGTAGTTTAAACGGGTCCTTAGGGTGAATACAGACTTTCGACTGGATATTGACCGATAGTTTTATATTATGAAACCACTTTTAACCTTTGAGATCGCTTTTATCGATAAGGTGTGCCTTATTGTTTGGTTTACATATTGACCAACTATAATTAAAAAAAATAGCTGGTTTTATATTAGAATTAGGATAATGATATGGTACCAAAGTATGTATATCTATCTATAATTAATTTAAACGTTAAACTGCGTCTTTCAATTTTAACCGACTTAAAAAAAGCAGGATGTTCTCAATTTAATTATAAATTTACAAAAAAGTATATAAATGTATTAGTAAAATTCGTTATACAGCACCTATAACAGAAGCCTAGTGGCTTAGCTTTGGGCTATATGGCTCTGGGTAAGATGTTCTACAATATTTATTTATTTGTTTTATTTATTTTACACCGCTTCCTCACTTGTCATGATGTTGGGACTGATGGGATGTGGTGCGATTCTACAGCAGCACCCGATGGCGTCCCTAAGACAGCCTACCTATATTTTAGGGTCCCATAACTCAAAACGTAAAAAAGTTTTCTTCTTCCGTGATTTTCTCAGGAACGGGTGGACTTAGCAAGTTGGAATTTATATCATATACTAAGGTCAATAGTCCCTATTAGGTGTATAAAAATGAAAGTCCTAATTCAACGGGATAAAAAGATATGGTCAAATTTAGATTTACGCGAATACCAAAATTTCAAATTTCAGAATTTTCGCTTTACTTGTACTGCTAGACCTTGCTTTAAACGTCAACCGGAAGTACCCTATATGTTTTTTTGTTTGTCTTTAAATGTGACGGATCAGCGAGCAATCGGCCGATCGATCGTTGAACGTGTTGTCTGTCTGAAATCACCCTTACGGAGCTTGCACTTCATTAAGGGAGATTAAAGATTCAATGCTAGCTTTTACACGTTGCTTGGCTCGTGTAATTACCGGCTCGATATTGTAAAGAGTTTTTCTCTTTTCTTTCTTTATTTTATGTAAACTGCACCCTCGGTTTTACCTACATTAGTCCAGGATTCGATTCGGGATAAAAAGGCAGCCTATGTGACGATATTGGCTATTTTTCATAGGATTCAGAGATATCTATCGATATATTTGACGACCAAGTTGGCACAATGGTCACCATGCCGGACTGCCAAACATAGGGTTGCGGGTTCAATTCCCGCCTCAGACATGTATTTATGCTTAGATATTTGTCTGTGGTCTGGTTGTTTCTATATATTATAGGTAAGTATATATTTACAAAAGAAAAGTATATAAGTAGTATATCCGTTGTCTAGTACCCACAACACAAGTCTAGTTACTTAGCTTGGGGCTAGATGCCGATTTGTGGAATGTCCTGCAATATTTAAAATATATATATATATATCCAAGGAAAAATCTTAACACTTCATCAGCGCTTAACATCTCCATAGAGAGCATAGGGGATCTGCAAGACCTTCCGATCTTATTTTAAATTAGCGCTCATCATCTCCCTACAATAAGCGTGAGATAGTGCTTGACAGTAGGGGATCCGTTAGGGGAGCCGTTAAGCGTTAACCATATCTTGATATTTAAATCACTAAAAAAGTTAACTTTTATGCTATCTATGCTTGAAACAGTACATTGGACGTCGACTTCGTGTTAATTAATCAAAACATTACAATAATTCCTTATCTATTTACACCCCTTTAACCTAGAACAACTAAAATATTAGGTCATTTAAATAAACAACTAACTTTAAGTGTGGAAGTAGACTGGAAACTATTCTATCAGCCGATTGTTCGCCGACCATTTTTTAAAAAGAAAATCTTTAGAAATTTAAATAACAAATTATTTTAATTACTTATTGACTGGGACATAAACAAACAACTCAAACCAAGGGACAGATTGGGATAAGTTTTTAGCACGCAGATAGCTTTTATGGCATAATCGTAGGTATCTGGTAAGAAAGAATTTTCAAAAATTCCAAACCTGACTTGAATAAAGTTGTGGGCAAAAGCTAGTCTAAACATTTAAAATGATTTGTCCTGATCAACGCAGAGCCTAAACCGCTGATCATAGAGACCTGAAACTTTATCTATATATATAAAAGAAAGTCGTGTTTGTTACAACACTTATAACTCGAGAACGGCTGGACCGATTGCAATGAAACTCGGTATGTAGATAGCTGGAGACCTGGATTAACACATAGGCTACTTTTTATCTCGGAGCGCAGCTAGCCTTCTATAAAATTCAGAGTTCTGACTGACTGAGCACAGCTCAAAGCAACAGACGAGTCGAGAGTCGCTAAGAAATAATTTCGAAGAATTTATCACCTACGCGGTCAGCTAAAATCTATCGACCGATAGAAAGTCTTTGGTTTGCTTACCCCTTTAACCTTGATATTTAACTTAGTAACTTGATTGATGTTATTTTACTTAGAACAATACCTCGGATTGTTTGAAACTAAGTTATCTTTGACACTTAAGTTACTGCTATCGCTCGGTGACCGATTGCTTTAAAGCTGGGTATTCACGGTTTGGGAATTTACTGATACCTATATTAATCAGTAAATTCGCATACAATGAGGTTGATAGATAGATAGATAATACTTTATTGGATCACAAATTAATAATCGGTATAATTATTAATAAATTAATTTGCAAATTTAGTATGCAATTTTTTGGCGATTGCGGAGTTTCTAATACTTTACCCATGATTTTACCAATGACTATGCCCTATGTTTTTTTTTTTCATTTTGTAATTATCATAGAAATTAAGATTTAAAAAACAAAAAATAAAAACTTATTTACTTAGTGTAGTAGTCATTATCCAGGGAAAAATGTCAACTACGTTTGTATGGAAAGAGCCCCCGGTACCCTTTCCTCTTAATCAACGAAAGAATGGAGATGGCAAAACCTCGAACAAAATTACTCGTTGGCAAGGAGGTTAGGTTCTTGAAGTTCCTTTAATGTGTAATAGCGTCAGATGCTGATAAAGAAAATGAAAAACACGTGACTTTAAATGCTTATAAAATATCTTTTTTCACATCTAGTACAAAAAATGCTATCAATTTTTATTGTAATCTGGAAAAACGGAGAATTACATCATTTTTTTTCTATTTGTGTAATATTATGCTCAGGTATTGCCATGCCTTCATTTATTAGGTCAGTCTCGGTAAATACATTTAAATACCGATAGTGAGAAGCCAGCGTTAAACTTTCGTCGAAAGTAGAAATTGAGTATCCAAAATTAATACTAGTTTAGTTGGAAGTTCGTCGTTAATGTTTGTTGTAATCACCATAGTTTTATCAAAATTGGTTTAGTAATTTATTGCTTTTGATACTTTATCGGGTTGTTAATTGTTTTATTGATGCTTCTATCCAAGTGATAAACTAGCTGTGTTTCACGGTTTCGTTCTTTGAAGTCCTGATGGGAATACCGGAAGACCCGCCAAGTGCAAGTCGGATTTGCACACGAAGGGTTCCGTGCCATTATATTCTGTTTTTAGAAAGTATTTGTTGTTATAGCGGCAGCAGAAATACATCATATGTGAAAATTTCAACTGTCTAGCTATCACCTGGTGACAAACAGACAGACGGAAGGACTGTGGAGTCTTATGAGTAGGGTCCCATTTCACCCTTTGGGTACGGAAACCTAAAAGTATTCTATCCGTTATTAGGTCACCAAGACACAAGCATAGTTACTTAGTTTGGGATTAAATGGCGCTGTGTATCTTTATTAATTCCTTTTTATTTGTTTCAGGTAAATTCTACTTCGAACAGTTTATTTCACAGGTAAAGGCAAATAAAACATTTTTATACAGAAAAAAATAAAAAACTTGAAAATTAAGGTAAATTTTGGTACTTCAAGTTTTCACGAAGGTCTAAATTTGTCCATATCTTTTTACAGTGTTGACTTAGGACCTTGATTTTTATACACCTAATAGGGACTATAGACTTCAGTATCTGGTATGAATTTCAACTTGCTAGGCCCACCCGTGCCTGAGAAAATCGATGGAAATCGACATACAGACTGACAAGAAAGTGATCTTAAAAGGGTTCCTTTTTTTTCTTTTGAGATGCGGAACCCTAAAAACCAATGTTGCAGTCTTGCCACATTCGTTGTTAACAATATTACCAAATAATATGTGACGAATTTCAACAATAAAACTGTGACGAGTTTACTTAATTGCTTTTTATCTGTGGCGTATTTATTTAGTGTGTGGTGAATTTAGAATAACCCAAAAATAAAATACACAGAACAAAATAAAATTCTTTCTTTATTTTTATCCTTCGTAGGTGCTAATAATCGTAGCACGTTGCTACGGAGCTACGAGATGTCGTAGCAAGTGCTACGGTTTTCGTATTGGCTCCTATTATGAGGTTAAAGGCGAAAATGTTAATACCGTCTTTATTTCTTTTTTTCTACGACTTATTTTTGATTGGCATAAAGTCTTTGTGTGCGGTTAAGCCAAAATAAGCTTTGTGATATTGTATTTTGGTGCAATTTCCTTTGATAAGATTAGGAACAAAGATTTCTTATAATATGAAAAGAATTGTATTTCGCTAATTACAAAAATGGGCAAAAAATATGATAAAATTAGAGTCTCCGTCTACAGTAATAATATGTTTTAACATAGTTTGTAAGGTAAAACTACAAAATGCGTGAAAATGAAGTAGGCTTGCCTAGCGTCTTTACTACCCTCTCAGCTTAGTCGACCGTGCCCAGAGAAAAGAACTTGTCAATACCTCTGGAGACTACTTAGCCTCGAGCTTCATCAGAATATTTTCGTTCAGCGAAAAAAAAATGTCAATTAGCGCAGATTTCGTAAGAAAAATACATCTCCGCACGACCGGCGGAGATTCGAACCCACGATCGGAATGAAAGTCGAGATATCTACCACTAGGCAAGCACAGCTCGCATATATTAATATATGACGTATTTTGTTTTCCCAAGTGACCACCTACCTACCATTAACACTAGGTATTTAACCCTTAATTTAACCGCAACTATTTACCTAAGTCAAACAGTTTAAATGGTGTCGTGTTTTAAAAGGGTAATTGCATCACCCTATCTAGAGATATATAAGTATCAGTGTTTGAGAGGGAACATCGGAATATCTATATCTATCCTACTAACATTATAAATGTGAAAGTTTGTGTGTGTGTGTATGTTTGTTACTCCTTCACGCAAAAACTACTGAAACGATTGAGACTCGGTATCTAGATAGCTGGACACCTGGATAAACACATAGGCTACTTTTTATCCCGATATTCCCTCGGGATCGGGACATATGCGAATGAAACCATGGGGCACAGCTAGTATCTATATAAACTATCCACATAAAAATGAATAGTCGAAATAACTTCCGAAAGATTGCACCAAACTGGATATTATTATGGTTGTTATTTTCAGAGCAAAGTATTAAAAAAAATAATCTATTGCATAGCTTTTATCGCGGGCTTTGAGTGCGGTGACCGAATCAAGAAATTCCGTAAAGAAAATAAAACCTAACACCCACCACTCGGCCTACCATGAAGCTCGGTCGAAAGTTCGCTTAACGTATATGTATATGGTACGACTGTAAGCTCGCATGATGCAATAGCTTTACCGCGGCAGTCCCCGAGTGCCACACCTTTTTTTTTAATTGAACTTTGTTAAAACCGCGTGGCGCATCTAGTTTAAAATAATAATGGATTTGTTACATATATAAGAGCTAACTTTAGAAAAAAAAATTGGAGCTAATCGTAATCATCATTTATTGCATATGGGAATCAAGTAGGTTTTATTTAAAATTAATAATAAACGACTAGGTGTCGTTTATTATTAATTTTATCTAAAAATGTGTATAGATCTTGTATCATGTATTGTACGGACGGAGTCAGAATTTCAGACCTACCGTAGAGTTTGAATATTATTACTATTGGAATGTTTTTATTCTAACAATACTTATTTTACAAAAACTTGGGTTAAAAACTTTAAATTGGAAGTCGAGCAAGACCTCAGAATCTTGCTTGAGTTAAAATAATTCTAATAATTGCAGTTTTGGAGCTCTGGGGTGGGTTTGCAATTCTGACTCCGAACGTACCTACACATGTTAGATTTTTGATAAGGGCAGGCAGAAGAAGAAGATTCACGTTCTGAAAAAATAAAACCTGAGTCGTTAATGACACTCGGATGGGGATCAAAGTGAGAACGAAAATCATTCTGATGTTTTCTCTATAGTGGTAAAGATGTTTTATGTCTATGTCTGGCACTCAACTAGTTGAACTTTAAACGGGAAAGTTAATTATTTATAGTTAGAGAATTTTAGCACTTTTAAATATTTTATACAAGCGACCCGTCCCGGCTTCGCACGAGAAGCTTTATTAAGAACAACAGGTGTTTTTCACCAACTGCTTTTCACAAGTGAGCTCTTTGGCTGACTTGAAGAAACTTAATCAAAATTCATTTGGTATCATGCAATGCATGATATCACTTTGAAGCGTCTTAAAAACGCGCGTGCACCAACGAAAAAAAGACACAAAAAACTCATGTTTATATAATGACGCTGACTATCCAGTTGGCACAATGGTCACCATGCTGGACTGCAAAACAGGGTTCGATTCCCACCTCAGACAAGTATTTATGCTTAGATATTTGTCTGTGGTCTGGTTTTTTCTATGTATTACAAGTATATATTTACGAGATATCTATGTAGTATATCTGTAGTCTAGCACCCATAACACAAGTCTAGTTACTTAGCTTGGGGCTAGATGGCGATGTGTGGAATGTCTTGCAATATTTATTTATTAATATATTATACTATAAATATATGCAGTACCAAAAGACACCATAACAAAAACCCCCTTATCTCAAAATCAATCAATTCTAAAAAAAGAAATCGACTAGAATAAATAACAACATTTAAGGTAGGTAGACATAGACATTAAATACTTTTTATTCAAGAGGTAACATCAGAATCTTTCTAAGCAGTTACTTCGACCGTGAAATTTGTCAAATGTGACATATTATAATTTCGTCTAAAGACTAATTACGAATAAACAAAACAAAATATAAGAGTTTCCCATCTGTTGTCTGCTCACCATAATACCAGCTTTGTTGCTTAGCTTGTGGCTAGATGACGCTGTGTGAAATTTCTTGTAATTATAATTATTAAGTAGCTGTGTCACCCGGATCTACCCCCGTTCGATATGTTTTAAATTTTCTTTTATTCATTTCAACACAAAAAAAATTACCAATTTGGTGCAGACATTTGAAAGTTATGCGCGTGCATACATTTCGGCGATTTACTTTTATTTATTTAGAAAGAAGATAGATTGTCTTGTCGTAAGCAAATTTGACATTAACTGACTCAAATGCAAGACATTTTACGTCTAAAAATGATTCCATGTTTCCTGATATCCCATTAAACTAAAGTTATTCATGAGTTAATATTTAATAATATAAAAAGACATACACATTTAACATTATAAATACAAAAATTAATTACTAGTTAGTCAAATAACCAGCCCCTTATCGTACCCGGCGTAAAGGTTCCCATAATGCTAGAAGCATTGCCACGCTGAATGGCGATGGCTAACCTCTGCGCCAGAAACGAGCCGGAGGGAAGTCTGCCCCATTCCCCCCGTTTTCTCTATATTTATACTAACACTAGCTTTTGCCCGAGACTTCGTCTGCGAAACGAATGAGGAATCACGTTGTCCCATACAAACTTTGCCCCCCTTTTTCACCCCGTTAGGGGTAGAATTTCAAAAAATCCTTTCTTATTAGATGCCTACGTCATACAAAGAATACACCCTCCAAGTTTCAGGTCTCTACGATTAGCGGTTTAGGCTGTGCGTTGATCCATCAGTCAGTCAGTGTTTCAGGACAAAGCATTTTATATGTATAGATTGTAACGAAGAAATATTTGATTGTTTGCATTGAATAGGCTATTAAAACTATTTAGATGAAACTTAGTATGTGGATACATTGATTCATTAACAGTAACATAAGCTACTTTTTGTTCCGATCGTCCCACGGGATCGGGAGTTACGTGAGTGAAACCGCGGAGCGCTGTTAGTATTATGTTAAAGTAGTTCCCTTTGGTTCCAAAAAAAACTTGTTGTCTTTCTTTCTTACTTTCTCTTTAGTGTGTTTAAATGTTTTATCTCTATATCTAAACAACTATTATAAATCTTTAGGAAAAAGGTTGGACACCTTTGTCATAGTTTATCTACGAAAGTAAGGGGAGTCAATTGAAGGTAAAAGAATTTGCGGCGACATAAGTATCTAATATATTTTGTCCTATCTATTCTGGAAAGGTAACTATCTATCGGTGTTATTTTTATCTGGAGCCCGTATTCCCGGATGTGTTTTATGGGTAACTAGATATATGTATTGTATTTCTATACAATGTGCTCCAACAAGGGTATTGCAATGCTTTAGACGCACAAAACCAACTATTCAAAACACCACCTTCAAACGCAGAACGTACAAGACGTCTAAGCGAACAACTTTTGGAAAACTGATTTATTTTTTAACTGACTTCAAAAAAGAAGGAGGTTCTCAATTCGTCGCGTATGTCAGATATTGTCTTATTTTTGTTAAATGTTGTAAACACTACGATACAATTATTTAATGTGTCCATTTCATTGTTTAAATTCTTAAACATTGTTGTTATAATTAACTTAATTTATTTCAGTAGTTACAAAGTGATTATTCTTATTATTTGAATTATTGAAAGTTGTGAAACGACTGGCTTCCTGTGTTTGTGAGAGGCGGGGCGATGACACTAAGCAACAGGATAAAAAGAGCTGTAGGCTCGTGATCGGGTCAGTCTGCTTCTGGTCGTCGCCGTGCCTAGTGCCTGGCGGTTGATTATTTTTCAAAATAATAATATTGTAAATACAATACAATAATTGATATTATTATAATTAAATATAATATATTATAATTTAGTTTAAATATATGATTTTAATATATATTATTAATAAAACATAAAATATAATATTAAATTAAATAGACAAAACCAGTTAGTGAAACTTTGTGTAAGCGATTGGTGTAACCTGGATACAAGATAAGTATATTATATAATATATAAGTTAATGATTAATAATTTAAATAAACAAATTAAATCAAAGCTATTCTTGTATTTTCTCTATTTCATAGATTTCTTATTATTTTAGTATTTATTTTGGATTCGCTTTTAATAAAATAGTCACCTCACATAGCTCTTTCTTCAGTCATAGCAAACAGTATTAATTTATAGGGTAGAATCTGACTTCAGAAGTGGGATCGGTCTACTACTCACAATAATACACAATAAATAATACGTATATTTCCTTTTAAGGTCTTGAAATCATGGACATAGCACTGATTCAGCAACTATTGACAGCTATCAAAGATGCTGTAACGGCGAACCGACGTCAAGATGACGTCGCCTTGCCAGTTTTTGACCCAAACACCAGTGATGCGGGAGCCGGGGTGTGGTGCGACAATATCGACGCCCTGGGTGAGGAATTTGGGTGGAGTAGTGTAGCTAAGGTCGCCAAAGCTAGTAAAGCCTTAAAGGGCTCTGCTAGCGTCTGGTTCGAATCGTGGGAACCCCAGGATGGAAGATCCTGAGAGAATTTTCGTTCTGAGTTGATTGCTCTGTTTCCCGAAAAGAAAAACCTTTCCGAAAAACTGTATAAAGCCGTTGTATATAATTCTGATTCTGCTGATTCATATTCCGAATATGCAAGAGAGAAAATTAGACTTTTAAAATGTACAAAGTTAGCTTTTACAGAAATCCAACTGGTAGAGTTAGTTTGTGGAGGTATTAGGGACAATAATGTTAGGATGGCGTCTTTCAACAGTAACGTTAAAACAACCTCCGAGTTAATAAGTTTGTTCACTACTTACGTCAAAACAAAAAAGCGTCAATTTGACAACGGTAGCTTCTCTGAAAACACACCCGGTCCTAGTGGGGTTAAACGTTTCAAATCTGGGTTTAAACCTAATGAAACAACACACGTTAGGACTTGCTTTAGATGTGGCCAACGTGGACACCTTTTAGCAGATTGTCTTACACTAGCACCAACATCTGAAATACCCAGAATTCAGAACCAAAAAGTGTGTACCATTTGCAAAAAGGCTGGACATGAAGAAACCACTTGTTTCTTTAAAAAACGAACTGTTCATACTGCTGAACTAACAAAACCCACAAATAAACAAGCATGACTAGTTTCATGTCAACCTTTGAAGCTCACCCCGGTGTCGATTAATGATCTTATGTTATACTCTTTGGTTGATACCGGAGCCAGTTGCAGTGTAATTAAAGAATCCTTTGCTAGGAAGACAGGGTGTCTATTAAATCCTTGTTCGTTATACATCAATGGAATAGGAAAGGGTAGGATTCATGTTTTCTCTATCATCACAGTCCCTGTTAGGTTTGAAAGTGTTTGTTTAGAATTAGATATTTACGTAGTACGTGATCTAGATTTCAGCTATGATTTTGTGATTGGCAGGAACATATTAATTCATTCTGATTTGTCAATAATTACTGATACTAACGGTTGCAGAATTGAAAGAATTCCCAGTCCCACCCGTGAAGTTAATTTAGTAGAAATTTCTGAAAGCAATGTAGATGATAGTCTTGCTGAATTAAAGATTAAAATTAAAAACTTAAATGATGATTTAAAGTATAATATTCTATGTATTTTTGAAAAATATCCTGCAGTGATAGCTTCCTCAGACAGAATTAGTACAGTCAAAACAGGTGAATTAAAAATACGTTTGAAAAAGGACCAAGTAGTTAATTACCATCCTTATAGATTGGCTCCCATTGAAAAACTTAAAGTCAATAATATTGTTCAAAATCTGATGAATCAAGATACTGTTCATATGATTTAGAGACTTTGGCTATCTATAATGCTCTCAAACATTTTCGAGTCTATCTTTTAGGAATTAATTTCAAAATTATAACGGACTGTAATTCTATCAAATCTACTATGAACAAAAAGGATTTGTCCCCCCCGTGTTGCTAGATGGTGGACATATCTTCAGGACTTTAAGTTTGAAGTAGTTTATAGAAAAGGCAACTATATTAAACATGTAGATTTTCTAAGCCGTAATCCCCCCGATTGTGTTAATTCGACCGCTGTTGTTAACGTTATCAACGACCCTCAAAATTGGCTTGAAATAGCCCAGCAAAATGATCCAGATATTTTGGATATAATAGAAAAGTGGAAAGAGGTGAAGTCGATTCCAACCGGTATTTGGTTCGTGATAATGTACTGTATTTTAAAACTGATCGTGACTCCAGTCCTAAACTTTATGTCCCACGAAGTTGTAGGTTTGATATTCTTAGACTGTACCACGATGAGAACTGTCACATTGGGTTTTTCAAGACCGTTAGTAAGATTAAAGAAAACTTTTGGTTTCCTCGAATGGCCTCTTTTGTTAAAAAGTATTTGCTTCATTGTATAGTTTGTGCTACGCAAAAGGGTCATTCTGGTCCGAAGCAAGGCTACCTACACCCAATTGATAAAACCGCTATACCTTTTCATACGATACATTTAGACTGCACAGGTCCCTTTCAGCGGTCTGGTGATGGATTCAGGTATATTCTTCTAATAGTTGATGGTTTTACAAAATTCTACATTTTAAAACCCTTGAAGTCCCTCAGTGCCCAAGAACTTGTACCAATAATTCGAGATACAGTTGTACTATTCGGAACTCCTTCCCTGGTTATAACGGACAGGGGAACTAATTTCAGCTCTTCTGTTATTAGATCTTTATTTAGAGAATTACATGTAGAGCATCACATGATTTCTACTGGAACTCCTAGGAGCAATGGTCAAGTAGAAAGGTATGTTGCAACAGTTATCAATTTGCTTTCGGCAACCTGTAATGATAATATGTCAGACTGGCCGAGCGTATTGTGGAAGGTACAGCTATCCATAAATACGACGGTACAAAAATCCACTGGTTTCTCTCCGATTCGCTTGTTGATAGGGCGAAATGCTAACATTCCTCCCGTTCAGGCTAGACTAGACAATGTATGGGGCGATAATAATACAGACGAAAGTGTAGATGTCCGTGCTGACCGCGAAATAGCTAAAAGACACCTTATAGATGCTGCTAATAAATTTAAACAAAGGTTTGACGAATCCAGACGCTATAATAAGTCATACAGGGTTGGTGACTTAGTTTTTGTATCGCAAACACACAGACGCAATAATAAATTAAGTCCAAAATATAAAGGTCCGTATGAAATTTCGTCAATTTTACCCAATGATCGCTACTTTCTATTGGGGATGGGTGGTTTGAGGAGTGTAACCGTCGTCAAAGAGAAGCTGAGATATTGGCCAGGAGAATGGGTTGATGACCCTGCTGTTGAAGACGACCAACCATAACTATGTTATAATACTTTATTTTACTAAATTTAGAATCTATTTGTTGTAGGTCCTGAATCTTAACGCTTAGTGATTATATTGAAAGTTGTGAATTGTTTAATAATTATTTATCATTACAGGTACCTGAAAATATTTGATTTATAATTGTTATAATGGTGAAGATAATAATGATGTCTTTCCTTTTCCACTGCTGGGCGGTCAACCGTCTACTGCTTTCCCTTAAGGCATGTGCAGCCAGGTGCTGGGATTGATGAGACGTGACGGTTGTCCAAATAACACCATTCCTACATTGCTAACACTAAGTTATTTGTTGCTTAGTTTTCCATCCAATCCTTCACCCTTCCTCGTTATTCTATCCTCCACTGCTGGGCGGTCAACCGTCTACTGCTTTCCCTTAAGGCATGTGCAGCCAGGTGCTGGGATTGATGAGACGTGACGGTTGTCCAAATAACACCATTCCTACATTGCTAACACTAAGTTATTTGTTGCTTAGTTTTCCATCCAATCCTTCACCCTTCCTCGTTATTCTATCCTCCACTGCTGGGCGGTCAGCCATCTACTGCTTTCCCTTATGGCATGTGCAGCCAGGTGCCGGGACTGATGAGACGTGATGGTTGTCCAAATAACACCATTCCTTCCCTGTTAACACTAAGTTTTTTTTACTTTGCTTTCCCTCTTATCCTTTATATATCCTTCCTGTTTATATTTTCTTTTGTTGTTAAGTACTTCGAGAACGAAGTACTTGTCAGTATGGCCGTGTCAGATATTGTCTTATTTTTGTTAAATGTTGTAAACACTACGATACAATTATTTAATGTGTCCATTTCATTGTTTAAATTCTTAAACATTGTTGTTATAATTAACTTAATTTATTTCAGTAGTTACAAAGTGATTATTCTTATTATTTGAATTATTGAAAGTTGTGAAACGACTGGCTTCCTGTGTTTGTGAGAGGCGGGGCGATGACACTAAGCAACAGGATAAAAAGAGCTGTAGGCTCGTGATCGGGTCAGTCTGCTTCTGGTCGTCGCCGTGCCTAGTGCCTGGCGGTTGATTATTTTTCAAAATAATAATATTGTAAATACAATACAATAATTGATATTATTATAATTAAATATAATATATTATAATTTAGTTTAAATATATGATTTTAATATATATTATTAATAAAACATAAAATATAATATTAAATTAAATAGACAAAACCAGTTAGTGAAACTTTGTGTAAGCGATTGGTGTAACCTGGATACAAGATAAGTATATTATATAATATATAAGTTAATGATTAATAATTTAAATAAACAAATTAAATCAAAGCTATTCTTGTATTTTCTCTATTTCATAGATTTCTTATTATTTTAGTATTTATTTTGGATTCGCTTTTAATAAAATAGTCACCTCACATAGCTCTTTCTTCAGTCATAGCAAACAGTATTAATTTATAGGGTAGAATCTGACTCGTATATATATATTTTTATGTTTGTTCGCCGATTACTGGAAAACGTCTATTTTCTTCTTTTTTTTTGAAAAAAATCTGCTGTTTTTGGTAATAATGACTATTAATGTTAATTTTAGCGTCCGAAATCCGTCATTTTGAATTTTTCATGTTCTCGTTGACGCTCTCGCTGGCATGGCGAATCTAACGAAGTGCCACTTATCAAAATCGACCCTAGGATTCGTTCTCTAGAGTGCCACAAAGGAACAAACAAACAAACATACATAGATGGTTAAACACATTACAACTAGTTTGCGTCGCGCAGTCGAGTAAAAATAATTGTCTTAACTAAACTCTATAAACAAATTAAACTCAAAGATTAATAACCTCTAAGAAACAGCTGATATATGGGTGAAACTAACCAAAACATTCGGAAAATTTCCAAATTTCCTTATGTCGTAGAACAAAAGTTATTCGCCTTAATGTCTAGAACAACCCCTTTCGTATAACAGTGCCAACATTGATACACATTGTATTTTATTAAAGCCGACTCATCAAGAAATCTCTGAAACTTAGCAGGGGGGGTTTAAACGTAGGCCGCACTAAGCATTTTTATAAATTCGGCCTCTAAACCGGTAAAAAGGACGTTGAAAATTATTGTTCATAGGAACTATTATGAAGGTATTCTGTATTTTCAACCCCCGACGCAAAAAAGGGGTGTTATAAGTTTGACGTGTCTGTGTGTGTGTCTGTCTGTGGCATCGTAGCTCCGGAACATATTGTAACAGAACCTTAAAATGCTGAGTGAATCCTCCATTCGATTATATATTTTTATTTGACGGCTGTACCGTCTGTCTACTTTTAGAGAACGAGTTGCCAAGATTGTGGAAGGTTTGTAAATTGAATATATTATTATTTTGTGTATAATTGGCTAGGAATTGATGTATTGGAATAATATCTGTTTGTAATATCATATTTCTTGTTTAATTTGATGAATTCCGAGAGACGACCCAGTTGGCACAATGGTCACCATGCCGGACTGCCAAACACAGGGTTGCGGGTTCGATTCCCGCCTCAGACAAGTATTTATGCTTAGATATTTTTCTGGGGTCTGGTTGTTTCTATGTATTATAAGTATATATTTACAAAAGAAAAGTATATAAGTAGTATATCCGTTGTCAAGCACCCATAACACAAGTCTAGTTACTTACCATGGGGCTAGATGGCGATGTGTGGAATGTCCTGCAATGTCCTGTCCCCTACAATATAAACCGATTTCGATTTTGTTTGAAAGGTGAATTAATCAAATTCGGTTCAGCCGTTCAAAAGTTATATGCAATTTGCTTAATAAGTCCATATTTTTAAATTTGTCTGACAAATTTTTTTTTAGTAAAGCAATACACTTTTAAACAGACACTAAAGCTTAAAAAACCGCGCGATACAGGTTGTACTTAATCAATATTCTGTACATCCCGCTTAAAAATTCTGGAGTTCAAAAATCAAAAGTCAATTTGAAAACAGTAACTTTGTTAAACTACAAGAAACTACAAACCATAAATTGTGCACTAAAAATGCGCATAACTTGAATGTATTTGTATAAAATGGCCCACCTGTGGCCAACATTGGAGTGTGGCCAAACTTGGCCACAACTTTGGCTGCTGTGTTACCTACCATAGTGATGTTATGTTAGTGGTTCTCTACCTATTTATCTGCGGTTTGTGATTGGTTCGTTGGTTCGATTGGTTGTTTAATTTGGTGTGTTTATATTTTTTACAGTTTGTTTTCTGTGTGATAGAGGAACGATTCAGGCGTGTGACTATTAAGACATAATGCAGTGTAGGTAATTTGATAATAGTACATTACGATATAAGTGTAGTAAATTGATCATTGCATAGAGCCGGTTTAAGACGCGTGAGAGGGACGCGACCGTGTTAAAAATGCCGAGATGCAATGATCGATATTCCGACGCGTATCGTACGATGTTTTTATCACAGTTGCGAATAAAAGAAATGACTTGTTAAAATAGTAAAAAGTTAACAAAATATTAATGTTTAAAATAGAAAAAAATAAAAAAAATTGGCATAAGACTTATAACCTATACACCCTCGTCTGACATACAAATATTTTTAGGGTTTTTATCCATTTGTTTTTGCGTCAGGGGCTTAAAACAGAATACGGAAAAAATACATTTAAGTAAAGAAAAAACAAAACTCAATTTGAATCATTTTCTAAGACATCATGTAAAATTATCGTTCGTAAACCGATTTTACAGACAACCATTTTTGTTTAAGACACACTACACCTAGTCATATCGAGGTTTAGGTAAATATCAAAGAAGACATAATGTATTTTAGGCATTTTGCTACTAAGACCTGATGTGATTTAAGTAATTTACTAATTAACTGTTTTTTGCTACAATGGCAAAAAGCGTTTTAGATGGCCTCATAACCGATTTTTAACCGACTTCAAAAAAAGAGGAGGTTCTCAATTCGGTTGTATGTTTTTTTATATTGATGTGTTTCTCTGTGGCGCGGCTGAACTCCGCCTGTAACACAGAAGGTTTTGGGTTCAATTCCTACCTCAAACATATATTTATGTACAGTTATTTGTTTCAGGTCTTTGTGTTTTTGTACATATTTACAAAAGAAAAATATAAAAATATTCTATCCGTTGTCTTGCACCCATGACACAAGCCTAGTTGCTTAGCTTAGGGCTAGATGGCGATGTGTAAAGTATCATACAATATTTATTTATTATTATAATTGCGTATGGTTACTTATTGTTTTAGGTTTAAAGAATTTATTTTTAAAAAGACAAATACATGTCACTTATTAAAGAATACATAGCTTAATTCAAAAAATTAGCAATAACCATAGCCGAATGCCTATTAAAGACGATGTATTTTTGCTATACACATGTACTATACTTAATCAAATTATGTATGTATGTAACTAGCTTAATAACAAATAAATATCCAATATGTATTATGATTATTGAGTCTTAAAAATATGAAACGAAATAACTATTTTACCTATATATTATTGAGAAGGCTCACAGCTAAGCGACGCTCACTGATCATTTACGGTCGTGCGGGTTAAGTGACGCCTAGCGCGGTCATTACTTTGATGGGTGACCAAATAACAGTGTGGCAAAATATGTTTTCGTGTGCTTCGGAAGGTACGTTAAGCCGTTGGTCCCGTTTGCTACCTCTAGTATTAGTCGTTAGGTCAAGTTAGAGGCCTTAAGGCGATCTGTAAACTTTAACAATAGGTGAGCCACACCACTATACGAGAAGTGCCTATAATATATTACAAGCAGCGCTCCGCAGTTACACCCACGTAAGTCCCGATCCCGTGGGAATATGGGGATAAAAAGTTGCATAAGTTATTCCCAATAAATCAATGTATCATCATACCAAGTTTTATCAAAATAGATCTAGTAGTTTCGGAGCATATTCGATACAAACAAAAAAATGACAAAATCTTTAATCTTTATAATAATTAGTATAGACTAGCTGCGCTACGCGGTTTCACCCGCGTTCGATTATATCTATACAAAAAAATCTGGGAATACATTGAAAAAATGTGTATTTTGGTCATAGTTATGACGTCATACGTATCATTTGGTTTTTTTTTCAAATGACCTTCTGGCCGATTTAAAAAAACGGATTTACTACTTATATACTTTTCTTTTGTAAATATATACATAGAAACACCCAGACCACAGACAAATACCTAAGCATAAATACATGTCTGAAGCGGGAATCGAACCCGCAACCCTGTGTTTAGCAGTCCGGCAGGGTGACCATTGTACCAACTGGGTCGTCAAAACTTGTAGTCCATACATATTATATAAAATGCTTTGTCCTGAACTACTGACTGACTGACGGATCAACGCACAACCTAAACCGTTGATCGTAAAGACAAACTTGGAGGATGTGTTTTTTGAGTGACGTAGGCATCGGATAAGAAAAGATTTTCCGAAATTCTACCCCTAAGGGGGTGAAAAAGGGGGGCAAAGTTTGTATGGGACAACGTGATTCCTTGGTCCATTTTCGACTTTTACGCGGACGAAGTCGCGGGCAAAAGCTAGTAAGTATATAAATACTTAGTACAAGTTTTTAGTTAAAAGCAGGTACTTACTGTTACCGTTAAAACTCCTTAAACGAACTATATTTCTTTTAAAATGTACCTCAACTTATTAAAGTGAATAATATACGCCATTTACTTTAACTAGAACCTTCTTACACGAAGCTAAATAAAAACTATTTGCCCTCACCGAAATGCTTAATGGATGAAAAGTATTTTATACCAAATTAAATAGCGGCAGAGCGGCATTGGTTTAGTGGTAGATACCTCGACTTTCATTCTGAAGGTCGTGGGTTCGAATACCGGCCGGCCGTCCACCAATGCATTTTTATTAAGAAAATTTTATGCTGTTACGGTGAAGGAAAACATTTTGATGGAACCCGCAACTTAGTTGGCTCCAGATGTATTGTCAAGTTCTCTCCTCTGGACATCGTCGACTACGCTGAGCTAACCTACTACCCTAGTAGGTTCTGGGCAAGCCTACTTCATCCTCACGCAAAAAACCCACGGACCCAATTAAAAGGGTCTAATTGCGGAAAATAGCCCGAATATAAATACAAGTACTGACTAAAAAAATTCAGTCTTCTGGACTTAATGTTCTTAGTCAACCCATTTACAATAGACAGACCGTCAAGAAAATGATCTTATAAGATTTCCTTTTTTTTACCTTTTGAGGTCCGGAACCCTAAATTGACCTATTTTATTTGATATAAAATACTTTTCATCCATTAAACAACTCGGTGAAGGTCGTTCTTAAACGGATCTTAGACTATATAGTTTTATCCTTGCCAATTTAATGGCAGCACCCGTTAGTATTTCCTTAAAAAGTAATAAATTGATTTGCTACAAACACAGAATATGTAATAGTTACTACGTACTACAAACTTTATTAGCCCATTTTACCCCTTTAGAATTTCCCAAAATTGAATAAAAAACCCCCATTTCTATCCCTCATAAATTTTCTGACGGCTCTGTTCTAAGTCTAAATTACCCTTGTTTTACTAGATCAGCTGATTTTCGAATTGACATAACTAAAAATTTTGAAAAAAAATTTTTTCTCAAAATTGTAGGACAAAAGTTGTTTGCTTAGGTGCCCAGAAGTGGTCCTCAACTGCTTGCTAATATGATCACCAATAACCCTATAATAATAATATATTAGTTTTATATTTTATTTTATAACTATAGTTTTATTTCCACATAAGTTGCCAATTCATACATTTCTTCCTAAATTTAAATTACAATTAGCCTGTATTGAAAACATTTTGATTAATTTTAATTGGACAGCATTTCTAATATTTTTGTAATAGCAAAGACACCTCTGCCTGTGACCATGAGAGCTGTAAAGTTCTCGAAACGCCAGCTTTACATAAACGCAATTTTATCCGTTAAAATACTTTCATTATAAATTAGTTTTACCCATTAAATAAAATTACCTCGATATTTTAGATTATTATGTTTTATAACTGAAACTTGTCTGAATTTAAACAACAAACTTCAAACAAGGTTGTAAAACTAAATATATTAGGGTCCTTCGTTTAAAGTTGCCCTTAGAGATATTGAAATTTTAATACAGACTAGCAGGGCTCCGCGGTTTCACCCGGGTAACTCCCGATCCCGTAAATATCGGGATATAAAGTAGCCTATGTTATTCCTAATGAATCAATGTATCCTCATACTAAGTTTCATCAAAATCGGTTCAGTAGTTTCGGAGCCTATTCGTTACAAACATAAAAACAAACAAAAAACCTTTCCTCTTTATAATATTAAACCATAATTATGAAAATATTGTAAATCATCAACTATTATAAGTTATTCACAACCTACCATAAAAGCTGAATCAGTTCTTTTCCATCCAAAGGTTGCCTGGAAGAAATCACTTTCAGCGATAAGGCCGCCCAATTGGTGGGCGCGTTCCGAAGGCAGACATCCTAACTTAGTTTTTAAGACGTGTCCATGTGATCTTTGTACCTAGGTATGAAGCATCCAAAGGAATAAAGAATTTTGAATTTGTGCAACTTATACTTTCTAGCTATTACTTTATTTTGTGTCTATCGTGTTCTATTTCTTCCTGTGTTGTACAAATAAAGTTATCTATCTATCTTTCTATTAGTGCAGATTAGTGTAGACTGTCGTTCGCATAAGTAGAATTTTCTAAAATCCGTCTATTGGTTTGAGCTGTGCGAGCTGAAAAGAGCTGCGTGCCCGAATTCGACAAAAACGAAAACTGTATCATTATATTCTTTGATACCATTACCATTAGCCAGGAATTGCACTTTCCATAAATTAGGAAAAATATTTATATCAATCGATAGATAGTGTTGCTTATTGAGTGAGTTACAAAAACTGTGGTTGTTTTTGACAACTATACGCAAAACACAAACGTCACACTAGACTGTACAATTTTATTATAGTAACTACAGAATTTTCCCTCTATTTTTATTAATATACTAGCTTTTGCCAGCGACTTCATCCGCGTAGAAGTCGAAAATGGTTCTATTAGGATTTTTAATTGGTTTTTTACTTTATTAAATTTGTTATCAACTTCGAAGCAAAACACCACCATACTAACTTTCTATCCCTTTTTAACCCCGTCAGGGATGAATTCCAATAAAATACGATGCACGTCTTCCATCAATTCAGTTAAAGAATGTTTATGCAAAATTTGAAGTAGATTGGACCAAGGAATCACGTTGTCCAAACTTCATACAAACTTTGCCCCCTTTTTTACCCACTTAGGGGTAGAATTTCGGAAAATCCTTTTTTTTTCGAATGCCTACGCCACACAAAAAATACACTTTCTAAGTTTCAGGTCTCTACGATCAGCGGTTTAGTGCGTTGATCCGTCAGTCAGTCAGTCATTCAGGACAAAGAATTTTATATGTATAGATTATAAGTCTTTGTTTGGCCTCCGTTTTAGTAGTGCCTTATTCTCTGGGGCATTGTTAAAAGGTTTTAAATGTCTCTACTCAAAATAACGATTCGTTTTATTAGGGTGTATACAGGGTGGTTTATTTTAGTGGTTCAATTTTATTCTGTTTTTAGTATTTGTTGTTATAGCGGCAACAGAAATATCTGTAAAATTTTTAACTGTCTGGCTATCACGGTTCATGAGATACAGCCTGGTGACAGACAGACGGTGGAGTCTCTTAGTAATAGGTTCCTGTTTTTACCCGACTGCAAGGAATGGGTCATGTTTTTCGCATCTATCTTTGCATATTATGTTCTTTGTTATATTATTTACTAGCTGCGCCCCGCGGTTTCACCCGCGTAAGTCCCGATCCCGTGGGAATAACGGGATAAAAAAGTAGCCTATATGTTAATCCAGGTCTCTAGCTATCTACATACCGAGTTTCATCGCAATCGATTCAGTAGTTTTAGCGTGAAGAAGTAACAAACACACACACACAAACTTTCACATTTATAATATTAGTAGGATTCCCTCATATCTTCCCAACGACTCAATGGATATATTTAATTATTATACTCTGGGTACGATACCCTAAAAAAAAAAATTTCGGTTTACGGACGATAATTTTACGTGATAACGTCATAAGAAAACGAAGAAAAATTTAGATTGTTTTCTTTTTTTTTAATTAAGTTTTTTTTTTCATTTATATTTTTTTTCCTTTATATAAGTCTTCTATTCGTGACTCGTCACCATAAAACAAGCCCAGATGAACGATATTATTATTAAACAATTGCTGACAATGACAATGACGACACTCATGACACTGACGAAACGTGACAATGACAACACTCATCGGAACGTGATAATGACGTCACATACTGGGAACGTGACAATGAAGTCACACAATATTACTATGACACTTATTTATGAATGCAGGTGTACCATCAATAAATTAGACGTTATCACGTCAAAAAATTTATAACGCATTTTTTTGAAGTCTGCTTACATCCACTATTTCTCAAACGTACAATTTAACTCTCAAACACAATATTAAGCAATTGAAGTTGGAAATAGTGAAATAAATAATATGTCGGTTCAGTTATCATACCCAAGC
This sequence comes from Idaea straminata, assembly GCA_951213275.1. Taxonomy (NCBI): domain Eukaryota; kingdom Metazoa; phylum Arthropoda; class Insecta; order Lepidoptera; family Geometridae; genus Idaea; species Idaea straminata. Next base: position 10,110,943 of record OX577867.1, on the reverse strand, counting down.
GGGTAATTCCCCGAGACCTTTGCCTGCGATAAATGGGGGTTTCCCCGTGTTTTTGCTCGGTAATTTCTATTTTATTCACTTTATGTGAATATTTTTTGTTGTTTGAACCTTATGGTTTGGATGGGTCGTCGAATTTGTGAAAGGAGAGAAAGAGTTGAAGTACATAAGTGTATATTAGGTACCTATTTACTATGGCCACTATGGGATAATTTGTTCGTTGACAGTTTTTGAGTAAGTAATTATTATAAAAGTCGCTCCTACTTTTTTTTTTTTAATAAATAAATAAATATTGCAAGACATTCCACACATCGCCATCTAGCCCCAAGTTAAGTAACTAGACTTGTGTTATGGGTGCTAGACAACGGATATACTACTTATATACTTTTCTTTTGTAAATATATACTTGTAATACGTAGAAACAACCAGACCACAGAAAAATATCTAAGCATAAATACTTGTCTGAGGCGGGAATCGAACCCGCAAGCCTAGGTTTGGCAGTCCGGCATGGTGACCATTGTGCCAATTGGGGTTAAAGGCTGTATATAGCAGTAAAGTCTTAGTAATAGACTTTTTACCCTTTGGTTACCGAACCCTAAAAATATTTTTCTTTTAATTGCCACATGAAATCATTCGATTTAGGTTTTACCTCATCTTCGAATAAGCCTACAAAGATGAGCTAGTTGAAGGTTTTGTATTTTTCCACTTAAATATATACTGCAAGCAGACTCTAATATACAGTTTTATGTTATTTCAATAGAAAAATGTCTTTAAAGCAATCTCTATTTATACCTGCTTTTGTTGCAATTTGCTGCAGCTGTTGCAATTTTTGAAGACGCATTTTTAGCCCAGTGCAGGCCATGCACTTTAAAAAATAAAAAATACTTGAGGAATGTTTTTTTTTTTTTTTTTTTTATGTTTGTAACGAATATGCTCCGAAATTACTGGACCGATTTTGATGAAACTTGGTATGAAGATACTTTGATTCATTGGGAGTCACATAGGTTACTTTTTATCCCGATATTCCCACGGGATCGGAATTCACGCGAGTGAAACCACGGAGAGCTGTAAAATATAAAACTACTTTAATAAAATAAATAATTTAAACATAGAAATGTTTAGCTTTAAGTATTTCAACGAATTTAAAACTGTGATGCCGATGTTTGATAGACCAAAGAACATATCTATACTAAAATTATAAAGCTGAAGAGTTTGTTTGTTTAAACGCGCTAATCCCAGGAACTACTGGTTTGAATTGAAAAAATCTTTTTGTGTTGGATAGTCCATTTGTTGAGAAAGGCTGTAGGCTACTTTTCATTTTGATATTCCCACGGGATCGGGAGTGACGCGGGCGAAATCGCGGAGCGCTGCTAGTTGTTACATCTATACATATAAAATGCTTTGTCCTGAATGACTGAAGCATTTTCCGATTTTAGGGGGTGAAAAAGATGGGCAAAGTTTGTATGAGACAACGTGATTCCTTGGTCCAATCTACTTCAAATTTTGCATAAACATTCTGTAACAGAATTGATGGAAGACGTGTTTCGTATTTTATTGAAATTTATCCCCTAATGGGGTTAAAAAGGGGGTGAAAGTTATTTTGGGGGTGGTTCGTTAAAAATACCATTTTCGACGCTACGCGGACAAAGTGACGAGCAAAAGCTAGTAAAATATAAAGCTATATAACCTGAAGTCAAGACTAAAATCGCAAGTTTTAAAACCGCTAAACTTTACGATACTACTGCGTCATAAAATACAACATTTTTACCGTTGACATATCCATTTTGAGATTAAACTTTTACTGTTATTTCTATACAAGATATTAGACATATAATTTTATACCTGAACACTAGTTTTATACGTAATATTTTGTTTTAAATCTTTATAATAGAACTAGTTTTTGCCCGAAAGAAGTCGTAGAAGTCGTAAACTTGACGTAGATTGAACCAAAAAATCACGTGGTTCCTTACAAACTTTGCCCCCCTTTTTCACCCCCAACGGGTAGAATTTCGGAAAATACTTTCTTAACGGGTGCCTACGTCATACAAGAACACACACTCCAAGTTTCAGGTCTCTACGATCAGCGGTTTGGGCTGTGCATTTATCCGTCAGTCAGTCAGTCATTCAGGACAAAGCATTTTATATGTATAGAGAAGATAGATTGGCATTTATTAGAAGAGCACACGGGACAAGGAAATGAATAAAAATTTTAACTTTCTAGGTCCACCCGTTCCTGAGAAAATCCTGTCAGACAGACAGACGGACAAGAGAGTGATTTTATAAGGATTCCTCTTTTACTGTTTGAGTTACGGAACCCGGTAATAAAATAGTTATAAATAAAATAAAAAAACAGAAATAATTAGAAAATTCAAAATTAAAAAAGAATAAATTTATAGGCACATTAGGTATAAAGAAAGAAATATTCTATTATTATTCGTTATTCGATTTATTTACTGCGGTATCCCAAATCCCGCGTAAATTCGGGATTATAATTGCCTAGAATGAAGGCAATTTATATGAAGAACCCCGAAAATTACATCAAAATGAGTTCGGCGGTTTAGCCGTTAAAGCATGACAGACAGACAGAGTCACCATCGCTTTAGATCTATACTCTTTCACCGACTTAAAAAAAGAAGGAGGATCTCATCTTTTGTTAGCTAAATCACAAAAAAACCATGAATTTCTTGTCTCTTCTTCTTATTTGTGCGCGCGTTTAGAAGACACATCCTAACTTAGTTTTGAAGACGATGAAAAGTAATCTCATGCAAATAATTCTATTTGAGTAAAGACATTTTGACTATGACTTTGAAAACATAAAAAAAAAACAATAACAAAAAACACAACCATGTTTCCGAATACCAAATTGTACAATAATTTTTCATCAAGTTGGATATCACAATTCCTTAGAAACTTGAGGGTAGTATCATAAAATTTGAAACACCTGTGTTAGACAACTCCTGACTTTAGTGAGGGTAATCTATTTTATACTTTACTGGTTTAGGCTTAAGGTTCAAAACAAAATAGTGGGAAAGGTAGGTATTTTTTACGGAAAATTGTAGGATATTTATGATTATGTGTGAAGTGGATCCAATAGGCTTTGCTATGTTATTTCTTGATTTATATTATCGTGCGAATTGCCTGAAGAAGTTTACCTGTCCGTGGGATTCAGCCCTAGATGTCCCACGGTGGTGGTAAAGGAGCAATTTCCTGATAGGACCAAGTTGTACTATAAGTCGTTATTATATTATTTATTATATTATACTTAGTATATTTATTTATTTATTCTCTCTTGGTGACCAAGCCGTTTCCAGGGAGCGGAAAACTCACCCACAGGGTGCGGCCGGAAGACCAGCGCTGCAGATGCGCGTTCGTATTTGCAGCACATGCTGAGGCTTTACCCATTCGGGCAACACACGACTTCTCAGATAATTTTAATTTTTATTGTCTGTTTTTTGTAATTTCTTTTATTTATTTATTTATCAGAAAAGCTACATCTATCATTACAGGATTCCCCAATGCAATAGTGTAGTTAAAACAAATTTAAATTAATTATAACAAATAATCCATAAAGCTACTTTTTGGAATTCACTCTTCCCGCATATGAATACGTCAATTTGTTCGGCAACTAAATTTAGTGTGTGTAAACCCCGCGTCATTGGTGATTTTTTGACTAGGTTGGTCCTACCACGGGGCACCGCGAATAGTGCCGGTTTTCGTGTATGGCGCCGCTTTAGGTACTGATTCGGAACATATAGTTTCACCGATTCCAGTATGGTCGGATTACATATGTTACCTCTTAATACCTCTAAAATATATTTCACCAGCGCCAAGTCCCTTCTTGTTTCCAACTTTATTTTATTTGTAACTATCTCTTACTGTTTCTTATTTGTATTTATACTATGTCGTGTGTTTGTTCGAATAAATTATATTCTATTCTATTTTATTCTACTTATCGCCAAGAGGAATTATCCGTGGTCTGTTACATGGGTCGGTAAAGATTTTGTTCCACGTTTTAGGTATTCAGCGACCAAAGGTCTTCTAGGTGCGCTTTCTACATCTTCGACCGCATTAACACTTACCATATGAGATAGTGGTGATACGCTAGTTGCTTAGCTTTGAAAGCTCGTGTTATGGTGACTAGGCAACTTATAGAATATTATTACTTTACACTTTTTACTTACCAATACTTAAGGTGAAAGGGTCCCGGCGCTCTCTCCATACAAACGTAGTCGACTGTTTCCTCTCTGAGTAATGACACCAGAGCGAATATTTTTGTTGCATAAAATTTTTAACTGCCATGACTATGCCCTCATGTTTTGGTTTTTTTTTCATATTCTAATTATCATAAAAATTAAGATTTGGAAAACTAAAAAAATAAAACGTAGGGCCATGGTCATGGCAGTTATAAGTTTTATGCAACAAAAATATTTGCTCTAGTGTCATTATCCAGGGAGGAAACAGTCGACCATGTTTGTATACCCTTTCCTCTTAAACATTTTTCCTGCCTTAATCAAAAACTAAACATTTCGTAAAAATAAGGGTAGAAACTACTTTAAACAGGTCATGAGATAAATATTTTGCTCTGTAGTCAATCTGAAAAACAATTCATATTTTGCTACTAATATCAAGGTTTTTAAAACCTTGATACGCCACATGCAAACCAGAAACATAAATTTGTTAGAGGTGGGAACCGAACCCACAACCTTCGAGGTCGGCATTATTTTGTGTAAGCACTTAGGTGATGACAGAAAAGAATCTATTAGATGCAATCATTAATTCACTTACACGAGAAATAATTAAAATTTTCCTTTAATCAAAACCAAGAATATTAAATAAGAATCAATCGAACAAACAAAACTTTTTCTACAAACACAAAATTTCCTTAATTACTAAACTTTAAAAGAACCCTTTTAACTTCCCAATTAATCTTATTCCAGAAAACTTTCTTGACAAACGGAAACATACCGTATTTCTACCGCATTAAGACACAATATAGGAGAACTCTATTATCCTGTTCAACTTTTCTATTTGATTTAAGGATAATGTAGACTGAGAATTTTTTATCGGCCGATAGTATGAGACAGGTTAGTTTAATAAACAGCGTTTAATTTGCTTACTAGTTTTTTAGAGTTTCAGAGGGTAAAAACGGATCCCTGTTACTAAAACTTCACTGTCCGTTAGTCTGTCTATCACCAGGCTGTATCTCATGAACCATGATAGCTAGAGAGTTGAAATTTTCACAGATTATGCATTTCTATTGCCGCAATAAGAACAAAACCAAAAACAGAAGAAAAAACATGGCCCTTCGTACGCGAGTCCGACTCGAACTTGTACTTAAATGACTAAGAAGGGTGTAACTTCACCTTTGTCTGTTTGTCTGTATGTACCAGAAAAAAAAACCTATATCAAAATAGCCATTTCAGTGATTAGTAATTTAAAGGAAATAATCATTTCAAGAAGTGGTTATTTTTAGTTGCGGTCATAATTTTTCATTGTAGTTCTTAGAACGCCGCACCGAAAGAATTTATTTTATCGTTTTTGTAGGTACGGCCGGCTGCATAATTGCAGAGCCACCGTAGAGCTCCAAAACGACTGTTATTAGAATGTTATTAACACGAGCTACATTCTAGGCACCTGCTTTAGTTGAAGTCTTTTAACCCCTGAATTTTTCAAACAAAAATTATTAGATTGAAAATTTCATTAATGGTAATTTTAGAACTCTCGCGGGGGCTGTAATTATGCAGCCAACAGTACCTACAGCAACTTTTTAATTTATTTAATTAATAAGCAACTACGACGATTTTGTTGAAACTTTGTATGATAATACATTGAATCGTTGAAGTAACATGGTCTACTTTTTATCCCGATATTCCCATGGCATCGGTACTTACTCGGATAAAACCGTGGGGTGCTGAAAGTTTTTTATTAGTTCCTGAGCTTAGCGCGTTCAAACAAATAAACTCTTCAACTTTATAATATTAGTATAGATGGGGTTTGAAAGATAGCCGCGCAACTTAAATGTAGGTAGGTACACTATGCCAGAATGTTACATCCCCTATCGAGTTTAGTCTCCAGTCTGCGTGTTAGAGGTTAATCTATCCTTTATTACAAAGGGGTTAAAGTTTAAATTAAATGCGTAAGTGCTACCTGCATATCTGTAAGACAGACAGACAGTCAGGACCGTAAGGAATTTTGATTACGAGGTTTAGGTATTTTGTTAAAATGTTTCTCTAAGAAAGTTGCTTGGAGTGCGGTATCTAGGGGTTTATTACTTTGTGCTGAGAATGTGGTTTCTATTTGTTGCTGTTCTATTTATTTCACTCAAATGAAATACGGTTTAATTTATTCTACAAAAAGATCTTATTTTTTTTAAATATTGCAACGAAGTTCCTTCGAACGACCCAGTTGGCACAACGGTCACCTTGCCGGACTGTCAAACACAGGGTTGCGGGTTCGATTCCCGCCTCTGCTAAGATTTTTACAGCTAAGAATTTTAATTCTTAGCTTTTATAAAATCATCGAAGGTCTGGCGGTAGACGGGATCTTGGTATATTTAAGAGGAAAGGGTACCGAGCGCTCTCTCCATACAAACGTAGTCGACTGTTTTCTCCCTGGATAATGACACTAGAGCAAATATTTTTGTTGTACACATCCTAATTTAGTTTTTAAGACGTCGCTAAGTGATCTTGTACCTAGGTATTAAGTATCCAAAAGAAATAAATAATTTTGAATTTTGACTTTTTGTTGTATAAAACTTATAACTGCCTTTATTTTTTTTTTGTTTTTTGAATCTTAATTTCTATGAAAATTAGAAAATGTAAAAACCAAAACTTTTTTTTTAATAACCCCTAAATCCCAATCCCATGGAAATTTCGGGGAAAAAAAAGTATCTTGTATTATGTCTATAGTTTATTTTTACTTTAACTTTACCGAAATCCTGGATCCGCCATTGTTATCCTTTGTAATAAGAAATAATGCTAAAATCTTGGAAAGAAAAGAACATAAAAATGTTTAATGTGACATGTGTTTTAGGGTTCCATTTGGGTTTTGGAAAGTCACTAAGTTTCTTCACGGGTTATTTACATAAAAGTAACTTTGATTTGTAACGAAAGGAAAGGAAAGAAAATTACCTGAATGTTATTTAAAAAAGGGATGTTTCCCATATTTAACCCCCGAAGCAAAAAGAGGTGTTATAATTTTGACGTGTCTGTGTATGTGTGTCTGTCTTTGGCATCGCAGCTCCCAAACGTATGAACTGATTTCGATTTGGTTCTTTTTGTTTGATTAGTCTAGGAGTCTGTTCTACGCCATGTTGGATCAAAATTGGTTCGGCCGTTCAAAAGCAACAATTTACATGCAATTTTTCCTTATCAGCTGGAGTTTTTTAATTTATATGACAAATATATTTTTTGTAATCTATAAAATATGAATCGCTGAATGTTATTACGCGGGTGAAACCACGAGGCGCAGCTAGTAATTTATAATAATCTATATAAAAATATAAAGCTGAAGAGTTTGTTTGTTTGTTTGTTTATTTGAACGTACTAATCTCAAAAAATACTGGTTCGAATTGCAAAATATTTTTGTGTTGGATAGTCCATTTATCGAGAAAGGCAACATTTCATTTTGTACCGATACCATAACACATTTTACAGTGAAGTCAATTTAGTTATTTTGGTTCCAAATATAGCAATTTTATACTGGTTTACCATATTCATTTCTCATTTAGAACCCAGTACCTTTTTAGCATTTTTTTGAGGTTGATTCCTTGGTCCATTTTCGACTTTTACGCGAACAAAGTCGCTGGAAAAAGCTAGTCATTTTATAAAATAGCAATTAAAGCACATCGTAACCTATTTCCTTTCTCCAGAAATCGGTTAAAATCTTTGTTGCATTACTTTGTATGACAAAATTCAATGTTCACGCGAACGAAGCTCCCTAAAAGCTGCCATTTAAGGGAATTTCTGAATCACTCGATGAATGACGTCAACGTTATTGAGTGAGCTTCCCTGTCACTCACTCACTCAACAATATATAGATAATGTAGTTTGATAAAGAAAATGTTAATAAATATTATGTGGCAACGTGTTGTGGTGAAAACATCGTAAATTATTTAAAATCAGTACTTTTATTTAATCTAAATATAATAACAAAAGAATAAAATATAACAGTTAATTAATTTTTTTTTTAAACTACCTACTTGAGTTTAATAAAAATTAAAAGTACAAATGGTACCCCCCTGAGAAGTGAGCCCAAAAAGGCTGGCTGTTAACACGTTGGATGGCGATGCTTATCCGCTGTCCAAGGTAGGAACCAGCCCCTTGGTCACCTGGAGCTAAAACTACTAATTTTGAAACTTCTTTATAAAACTTTAAGGTGTCTGGACCCTAAGGCCAAGTTTTTAATTTAATTCTAATTTACTATCCATCAATCCGGGTTAAAAAAGAACCTTTCCAGACCAGGTGTGACGATGACTAGATATATAATTTCTAATCACATCTAGATTGTACACCCACGGTCCGATGCGTCGCTTCGACCCAATAAATGCGAGTGATACATTAAAAGACGCATATCACTATAAATAGACTGACTGTAAATAAGGCTTGCACTCATGGGCATTAAAAGCTTTGATGACGTCATTAGTAGTGGTCCGTTTAAGCTCCCGTTCCACTGGGGATGACTTTATGTATGTGCTTTATGAACCTTATAAATGTATGCGTACAGAAACTGAGATATGGCTGTCATTTGTTTGGGTTTCCCTGGATTTTTCCTACTTTAGAGGGCGTCCGGGAAACCCATGCTCATCTACTAGAAAAACCGGTCAAGTGCGAGTCGGATTCGAGCATGAAGGGTTCCGTACCATTAAACGAAACCATCCTCCCAAGTTAGAAGTAAAATTTCATAAAAAGTTTACAAACGCTGTCGTCGCCCCAGTCCTGAACATTTGTTTTAGCCTGGCTACGTACTACGGTTTCACCCGCGTATATCCCGATCCCGTGGGAATATCGGGTTATAAAGTGGTTACCATATAAATTCTGTTTTTAGCGGCAACGCCAACAGAACATCATCTGTGAAAATTTCAACGATCTAGCTATAACGGTTCATGAGATAGAGCCTGGTGACAGACACACAGACAGTGGAGTCTTAGTAAAATGGTCCCGTTTTTACCCTTTGGGTACGGAACCCAAATTACGTTTAAGTGTCGCTCATCATCATCATCATCATATCAGCCACAATACGAAAACTACTGAACATAGGCCTCCTCCAAAGACTTATAATTACTCTTATAATTATACTTCTAAAAACATAACCCTCCCTTTTGGCTTCACCGTAATCGGGTAAAAAATCGAGACATTGCTGTCAATTGCAAGAAGGTCACTTACGCTGGTACGGTCACGTCTTGCGAAAACCGGCAAATTACGTGGGGAACAAATGTCTTACCATGGCGCCTCCGTCAGATCGTGGCAGACTGGGTAGACCCAAGAAGTTCTGGCTTGACATCGTAAGGGGCGATATGCGAGTAAATGGCCTTACATACCAGGATGACGAAGATCGTGCGAAGTGGAGGCGTAAAAGTAGGAAAGCGGACCCCGGGCTCCCGAGAGGGATGCAATCGGGAATCTAAAAAATCTTATTCAATTTGCAAAAGAAAATATATCCCTCTTAATATTTGAGAACAGTAACAACAGAAAATCCAACATTTCTTCGATAACTCTAGAACAAACTTAACATGGTCGAACTTTATTCGTTTAACTTTAACTTAAGTTCGTCTTGTCGACGACAAACCAACCGATACTTTTAAAATTATTACATGAACCGGTCAAGTGTGATACGGACACACGCTCTCTGTGTTCCGTACACATTTTTTAAAGAAAAGTTCTGACTTAAGTTTATTAAAATTGTTTTACTTTACTTTCTCGTATAATCTGCTATAAGTTAATATAAGTTTTAGTCTAAAATCTTCATAAAAAAACTAGTCAAGTGCGAATTAGACTTGCGACCCGAGTATTCCGTACAAATTTCTTTTAGAAAAACATTGACGTCAGTTTTGGTAGTTTGCAACATAAAGTGAAAATTTGATGACAAAAATAAAGATTGCAATACACACCTAATAATAGGTACAAATAGAAAAACTTCTAAATGTACTAATTATGTAATACAGAATAACTTTTTATCCTGAATCCCAAAAAAAATCGATTGAAATATTTGTAAGAGTTATGATTATTTTTCACTCTGATTCATGGGTTGTTTTAATTTTTTCTAGCAAATAACTTTGAATTGTATTAATGTTTTTCCAATCATAAGCTTTTAAAACTAAATAGACGGACGGGCGGATAATAAAACCTAGTGATCCTACAAGATCCCATTTTCTCCTTATGAAGTAGGTACAGACCCCTAAAAATAATAATACAGAATTTCTTCTTTAATACAACTTTAAAAACTGCGTACTTTTGTACGTGACAGTACGACGGATTTTTATAATTGAAAATCCTGTTTGTTGGTTTTTGTTGTGACAGTACCTTCTAGCTACCTATACCTAGATAAATTCTTTATTGGACCACATTAAACCTTAATTCTAACATAAGCTCTTGTTACAAAAACAATATTAAACCTAACAATATGGCACAATGGGCGACCTTATCGCTAAAAGCGGTCTCTTCCAAGCAACCTTTGGATGGACAAGAATTTAACCTACTACCTAGCTTTTATCGCGGGCTTTGAGCGCGGCGACCGAATCAAGAAATTCCGTAACGAAAATAAAACCTTACCATGTAGCTCGGCCGAGCGTGCGCTTAACGTGTATGTATATGGTACGACTGTATGAAATTAGCACGATGCAATAGCTTTACCGCGGCAGTCCCCGAGTGCCACACGTTTTGGAATGAAGTTCCTTATGGCGCGTTGCGAAAGGGGGCTAGACGGAAAAAATTGAGACCAAAATTTGTAACGACACTTTTTGATTTTATTTCAATTCCTTCACTAATTAATCGAAAGAAACTACGTTCCATCCGGGTGTCCCTCGACACCACTTAAGTCTAATATATAAAAATAAGTCGGGTTTTCCTTCCTGACGCTATAACTCCAGAACGCACGAACCGATTTCCACGGTTTTGCATTCGTTGGAAAGGTCTCGGGCTCCGTGAGGTTTATAGCAAAGAAAATTAAGGAAAATCTGGTGGCGAAACGGAGTTCGCCGGGTTTGCTAGTTTTTTATAAATATAATCATATTTTAGCCAGCCACACTGGATGCAATCCGTCCGTTTTCATTCAGTGTAGCAAGATTCATGGTATTCCTTTAATAGGTTCAAATAACGGTTTCTCCTGCAACGGCTGCAACTCAAAGATATCTAACATTAACGTTCAAGAAATAATGTTTATCAAACACCTCAAGTCGCGGTTTGTTACATTCATGAGCAAAGCGAGAAGCGATGTGGCGGTAGTACCATAGTACCATTGGACGACCGAGTTGGCACAATGGTCACCATGCCGGACTGCCAAACACAAGGTTGCGGGTTCGATTCCCGCATCAGATAAGTATTTATGCTTAGATATTTGTCTGTACTCTGGTTGTTTCTATGTATTATAAGTATATATTTACAAAAAAAGTATAAATGAAGTATATCCGTTGTCTAGCACCCATAACACAAGTCTAGTTACTTAACTTGGGGCTAGATGGCGCTGTGTCGATTGTCCTGCAATATTTATTTATTATTTATTTATAGACATACAATAAATATATTATACCTAGCTGCACCCCGTGGTTTTACCCGCGGTAATATCTCTATTAATAGATAATGACTTTCTACTAACACAGAATTAATAGTTGTTACGAACTCAAAGCTTTAATAGTCTTGTTTACTCCATTAGAAGTCTAATTTCTAAAAATTGTTACTTAGTCTCTTACGTCGTACAAATAGGTAAATAATGGAATTTTAATTAATTATTATTATAAAAACATTATCGTCACATTTGGATATTTTTCCCGTTAAATTAAAAAGCTCGTTTAAATTTGCAAAAGGTTAAAAGTTCGTTGTAAGTTGAATTTTCTTTGTTAGTTTTCTATAATTGAATAAAACATATTAATATTTATATTATATATTGTGAACCTATAGGCACTTATTAAGATTTCTAATGAATATAAAACTAAGATATTTTCAAAATTGGGTATGTCATTCTTACATCAATTTTGCTTCAGACTTCAAAAGTCTATAATCAATAAAATCTTTACCAGTACAGGTAGATAAACTAGATGGCGCCACCGTGCAACTTCTGAATCGCGCAATCGTTGTGCTTCAACAAATCATATTATGGCACTCGGGCTAAGTTACAATTTCATTAACCCATCACCTTAATTATATGTCTAGTCAATTCCAGTTCATATAGTATTAAGTTAGTACGTAAGTTTCTACTTAATGTTGTATTTGAGGATGTATTAGACGTTAACTAAGCTATTTATATTTTTGTAAGCATCGTTTAAGCGATGCTGATTAATCATACTGGTGCTGCACTCTTGCGGCCGGTTGTTAGAACTAATAGCACAGTGGTGCCATCTACCGTAGAATGATCAAAGTAATTTACACTTAATAATAACATTTATTTTAACTTAGCACGATTTGTGCATTTGTGTCAGGTAAATAATGATTTATCTGGTTTTATTTATTTTTTCGGTTTAATTAAATCTTTAACGAAACCGTACTGTGGAGTTTTTTTAAACGGTAAAATCTCATACAGTATTTATGGAAGAAGACGCAAAAATAATTTGAAAAAAATAAAAGCATTTAAAAAGGTATATTTAAGATGTGAAACATCTGACAAACAGTTTTATTAATTTAATTTATTAATTTTAGTTAGTAATATATAATAAACAAAATTTCTTACAATAAAGAAGTTCATATTATAAAATTCAAAATATACTATTTTCTAGTATGAAATGATTTAAAATCTTTTTTATATTCATATCATTTTTACACCTGTTTTGCACGAAATCCGTCGATCATTCAATGAAAACTGAACCCGGACAGCTAGAGAAACTAGATGGCACCACCGTGCAACTTCTGAATCGCGCTATCGTTGTGTTTCAACAAATCATATTATAGCACTCGGGCTAAGATACAATTTAATTAACCCATCACCTTAATTATATGTCTAGTCAACTCCAGTTCATATAGTATTAAGTTAGTACGTAAGTTTCCACTTAATGTTGTATTTAAGGATGTAAATAGACGTAAACCTAGTAGTTTATATTTTTGTAAGCATCGTTGAAGCGATGCTGATTAACCACGGCCGGTTGTTAGAACTAATAGCACAATGGTGCCATCTACCGTAGAATGAACGAAGTAATTTACACTTAATAACAACATTTATTTAAACTTAGCACGATTTGTGCATTTGTGTCACGTAAATAATGATTTATCTGGATTTTATTTGTTTTATTTCATTAAATCTTTAACGAAATCTCACTGTGGAGTTTTCTGTCAATGGTAAAATCTCATACAGTATTTATGGAAGAAGACGCAAAAAAATAAAGCTTTTAAAAAGGTATATTTAAGCTGTGAAATATTTGACAAACAGTTTTATTATTACAATTTATTAATTTTAGTTGATAATATAAAATAAACAAAATTTCGTACAATAAATATGTAAATATAATAAAAATCAAAATATACTATATTTCTAGTATGAAATGATTTAAAATCTTTTTTATATTCATATCATTTTTACACCGGTTGCGCACGAAATTCGTCGATCAACTAGATAAACTAGATGGCACCACCGTGCAAATTCTGAATCGCGTGTTTCAACAAATCATATTATGCTACTCAGGCTAAGTTACAATTTAATTAACCCACGACCTTAATTATATGTGTCTAGTCAACTCCAGTTCATATAGTATTAAGATAGTACGTAAGTTTCTACTTAATGTTGTATTTAAGGATGTAATTAGACGTAAACCTAGCAATTTATATTTTTGTAAGCATCGTTGAAGCGATGCTGATTAACCATTATCATACTAGTGCTGCACTCTTGCGGCCGGTTGTTGGAACTAATGGCACAGTGGTGCCATCTACCGTAGAATGAACACAGTAATTTACACTAAATAACATAATGCTTTTTTTAACTTAGCACGATCTTCGCAGTTGTGTCAGGTAAAAAATTGTATCCGGTTTTATTTATTATTCGATTTCATTAAATCTTTAACAAAATCTCGGCGTGGAGTTGTTTTCAGTAAAATATACTTAAAATTTCATAATTATCTTTAATATTTATTACCTCTAAATTAAATAGATTTTTTATTGGTATAACAATTAAATAATAAAAACTGAAATTAATTAAATAAACTAACTACTAACATTTAATAAACATTAAAATTACAAATGAATGTCATATTTTTTGTTAAAAGTCGCATAAATAATTTGAGTTTTATTAATACATTTTTTTACAGAATAAAATAAAATAAATTATTTTTTAATAATAAATTAACTTAACAAATATAAAACTCAACATAAATACAAATAAATATCTGATCAGCGTAGCTTCAAATTCAGGACTGATTTTTTGATGTGTTTTAAATGTTTTTAGGGTTCCGTACCCAAAGGGTAAAAACGGAACCCTATTCCTAAGACTTCGCTGTCCGTTCGTCTGTCCGCCTGTCTGTCACCAGGCTGTCTTATAAACCATTATAGCTAGAGAGTTGTTTTTATTTCTCATAGACTTCGCGTGTTACATCTTAGACCGCATCGTCACCTACCACCAGGCAGGTGTGATTGTGTTCAAACGCTGTATGTACAAATTCACCCGCGTAACTCCCAATCCCGTGGGAATATCGAAACATATAGCCTTCTTCGATAAATGGACTATCCAACACAAAAATATTTTTTCAATTCGAACCAGTAGTTCCTGAGATTAGCGCGTTCAAACAAACAAACAAACTTCAACTTTATAATATTAATATAGATATTAGTATAGATAATACCTATCCAAGTAATTTACTTTGTAAATAGTGACCGAGTCTCAAATCAATAAAACTTTGTTAGACCAAATCGAGTTTTGATTATGGTTTTCCAATTTTAATGTATCCTTTGTGTTTGATAAATTGTTAACAAAGATAAATAGAATATGTAGCATTATACAAAAGACAATATAATTATACTAAGAAATAAACTGACAATTATGAAAAAGAAATGGGAAAGAAGCGTGTACCTACTTAATGCGCGTAACTACTCTAAAAAGCGTTTCTCGATAAATGGAAAATCCGACACAAAGTTTTTTTCAATTCGTATCAGTAGTTCCTGATATTAGCGCGTTCAAACAAACAACGGAAGGAGTTTTGGCAGGAACGAGTTAACAACATGTCGTGCTGCAGTTTTGTTTTCATGAAACTTAGTTGTAACCCGAGTTGAATTGTATAATTATGGTGGAATGTTATTCAATTTAGTTCTGTGAAAGTGCACAAGTGTAGTGAAAGTAAAAATCAGTGTCAAACATGAAGTTTTCTCGTTGCCTCCAAATCTCCTATTAAGGTTATGGTAAACTTGCCACCGCTTTATTGTAGCCCCTGACTTGACGGACTATGACGATTTTGACTGTTTTGAAACACTTTAGGCCCGATTTATGAAAAATCGGGTCATAATTTGATGCAAAATATAACTTAACACTGGCTAAATGCACAAGCCGTGCGAAGCCATAATTAATAGCAAAAAAAACGGGTTGCACTCCGGGAGTGCCGGCAGAAGTGAAAACTTGATTATTAACGTTGAGCATGTTTGATATTTTGGAATGGTTAGGGAATAATTTTGCACCAATTGCTTTATCAGTATAAAAGTACTATCATTTATGTGGTAGAATACAATATTCATTTATTGCGCTATCGTACACAAACATGACAATTTATATTACATTATAAAAATTTAACACTTTAAAACTATTACAATTATTTTACATTAAAAAGTTTATCTCTCCGAAAAATCAACTTTCATCCATAATTTTTTTTTCTTTTCTTTCTCTGAAAAACGGAGATTATTTATTATCATTTTATTTCATTTATTTTCATTCGAAATTATTTGTTTGGTAAACCTACACCGCACCGTTATGAAAATATAGGTTAATGCTATAAAGTATAAACATATTACAAATATTACATTTATACTATGTAAGTTCATATGTATCTAAAGGGTGTACAAAGACCCTTAACGAAAACGAAAACCACATATTCTGCCCATCATTGGGATCATTTTTTTCTTCTAGACAATACCTGGGAAACCACAGGTTCTGGAGATATTGAAGGTCAAAGTGTCCATTTTTTTTTCAACTTTTTTGCAAAATCGAATTCTAAGCGTTAACACAAAATTTTCTTCCAAACAAACATTACCAAAATTTTTAAATTTTCTTAACAAATTACGCATTTGAAGTTACAGAAATGCAATGCATGCCCAAGCGCTCACCCACACTGACATAGCCGCGAGCTCGTTCCACGCACACACGCGCGCGGTATCAGCTGTGCCCGCTGTGCGCGTGACCTCGAGTCATTCGAGTTCAACGCATAAATGAATGCGAGCGGCCGTGTTACAACCCCGCGCACGGCGCCGTAGAGAGGGGATAGCTGTCTACTCTCCATCCGTCTTACGCTTTTTCGATCAGGTCACGTGTCCTGACGCGAGTTTAAGATTTTATACCCATTACAGAAAAAGTGCTCAACGCCGCTAAAGAAGTTTTCACTTCAAAAATAAAACAACGGAAGCCCTCAAAGATGAAATCAAATTTTCCCCATTTTTTCCACATTAGTTCCTGATATTAGCGCGTTCAAACAAACAAACTTTTCAGATTTATAATATTAGTATGATGAAATGTCGACGATGGCATATTCAGTTGACCGACACCCGAGAACGTGAACTGAATAATAATTCATATACTGGCTATTTCATTATCGATTGTTGATTTAACACTGTTAGTCTAAAATTTACGTCAGTTTTTGGAACGAAGTGCCTTATGGCGCGTTGCGAAAGGGGGCTAGACGGAAAAAATTAAGACCAAAAGTTGTAACGACACTTTTTGATTTTATTACAATTCTTCACTAATTAATCGAAAGAAACTTCGTTCCATCTGGATGTCCCTTGACACCTCTCAAGTTTTTTTTCACCTTCATTCCATTCTGCAGGACGAGTTGGTCGGTGAGTGTCGGTCCGTTGGGAAAAAAAAATCGTTCATTAATTCCAACCGGCACAACTAGATCGTCGGTTTTGTTGTACAGATTGGAATCCAAAAAAATACGTTTTTATGATTTTCTAGGTTCGGTTACACCCCGCGTAAGTCCCGATCCCGCGGGAATATCGGGATAAAAGTAGCCTACGTCACTTTAATTTAATGTATTCCAATAACTAAGTTTCTTTAAAACCAGCCTAGTAGTTTCGAAGCCTATTCGTTACTAACAAAATTAGAATTTTTAATTAGGTAAAAAACCGGGCTTATTTCTATGCTCCTGAAGTGGGGATATATCTTAGTATGTAACAACTATACTTAATCTACCTAGGCTAAGCAAAGTATATTCTTTTTGACACAATATATTTGAACGTTATCCGAGTTGGTCGTTTTCATTATAATATTTAATGTACCTGCCTCCCCACACACTGCATGGCGACCCTGCCTCGCCGCGCGTGGGCGAGTGTCGGGTGACCGGCGAAACTCGCGTGCGCAGCGGATTCCTGTGTGCCTCGGAATCAATTGTTCTCAAAAAATAACTTTCCGTAAAACCTACAACCAGTAAAAACCTAGAATTCTGTTCCCATGGGTTCCGACAAAAAAAAGTACTAAAATAATAATAATGTTTTTCGTTTTAATTCAAGAGATTTTAAGAGAAAAGGGTACCGGGGGCTCTCTCCATACAAACGTAGTCGACTGTTTTCTCCCTAGATAATGACACTAGAGCATAAAACTTGTAACTGCCATGCCCTTATGTTTTTTTTTAATCTTAATTTCTATGGGGGAGGCCTATGTCCAGCAGTGGACGTGCATGGGCTGACATGATGATGATGATGATGATGAATTTCTATGATGATAAGAAAATGAAATAAACCAAAACATAAGGGCATAGTCAGTCATGGCAGTTCAAGGTTTTATGGCAGAAAAATATTTGTACTAGTGTCATTATCCATGGAGGAAACAGTCGACTAAGTTTGTATGGAGAGACCGCCGGTACCCTTTCACCTTAAGAATCGCTCTGATCATCAAAGTAACCTCACCTTAACCGCATAATATGCAAAAAAAGCTGTTTGCTAAATATAGAGTTCCCATTACAGTAGGTACCTTTTAGCAAACTTGAAGCCAAGCAGAGCTTTTAGCACGAACCTTTTTAGCAGCTGTCTATTTGACAATATTAGAGTTTGAGCATTTTTTTGTTGACAGTACCAGGACCGATTTAGAACGAAGTAAAAAACAATGTATGATAAATATTTCTCCACTAGATTCCGCACCCGGCTACGCCTGCCGGAATGGTGAAGGACCAGAGTAGCGGTTTATGCTGTGCGTTGATGGGTATGATGACCGTACCCATAGGGTAAAAACGGGATCCTATAGCAAAGACTTTGCTGTCCGTCTGTCTGTCACCAGGCTATATGTCATGAACCATTGTAGCTAAAGAGTTGAAAATTTCACAGATTATTTTTATTGCCGCTATAACAACAAATACTAAAAAAACAGAAAAAGTGTGTAACTATTTTTATGTATTTCAAGTTATTTCCATGTTTATCTACAATTTTTTTAGGCAATGTTTTTTTGTTGATTGCAGGTGCTCCCAAAAGGGCAGACAAAAGACTTTTAACCTATACAGCCTTGTCTGTCATAAAATATTTATTAGGATTTTGTTGCTCGATCGATCGTAATGGCATGAAACCCTTCGTGCGCGAGTCCAAATCGCACTTGCCCGGTTTTTTTTATGAACCAAAAAAGTTTTATAGAAAATGATTTAGTAGGTATGTAAATATAAAATTTAAAGTCCTTACTGCATGATCAATGATCATGACGTAGACATACGTCTTAGGATTTTGGAAAATTAAAACTCTACGCGGAGGAAGTCGCGATGGAAATCTAGTTTTGTTTTAAATGAAATCAACCGTAGAATCAATTATTTCAATATTTATTTCTTTGGAAAAATAACTTTCAAAAATACAATGCCTATTATTTGAATATGATGAATATTATTTTTAGTTTTTATTGAATTTTATTTATTAGGACTTAGACTAACATATATACCTTTTTAAATTTATTCATCAGTATTATACCATACACAGACGAAGGTCCATTTATATGAAAAAACGGCGGAGGTTTTGACTTGTGATTAAAAAACAACTAAATATTTAAATTTACTTTGTTACCTGTGCTTTAGGTACCTGCAGGACATAATAAAAAAGATAAAAATAAAAGGTAAATTTCTGAATGGGCCTTCAAAGCCATTTCTTTTACTATACGAGATAGCGATAAATGCTTAAAGAAGAAATTTAGACAAAAAATAAAAATTGCATCATTATGTTTTTGGAAAAGTCATTACCATTAGCCAAAATCGAACCCGTTTTTCTGTATGTTTTGTCAATCGATAATGTTGTTGATGGATATTAATTATTGAAAACAAACAAAGTATCTATGGCAAAAAGGAAATAATTAATTGCTTTGCCAGTCTCCATTCATTTGAGCCAAGGCTCTTGGGGTGTTGATCAAGATCAACACCCCAAGAGGCTCTCGCTGGATGGTTGGGTCAAGGGTCAGATCCAGAAGGCAGTCATCTTGGATACGGCACGAATTGTCAGAAGATTCCTTTCTCTGCGGCCCTAACCATCGGTAGCCTGGGCCCTGCCTTTCTGTCGACGGTCTTCTAGATTTATGTTTAATATTATGTTACCTTACCCAGCACCTACACCATAAACTACCCTCTCAGCTTAGTCAACCGTCTCCAGAAGAAAGAACTCATTCATACATCTGGAGACAATTCAGAGGTTTCATCGCGTTTTCCTTAACCTCACCGTAAGAACAAAGACAATTCGCGCATAAAATTGTTCTAAAGAACAATCCATTAATGCAATCGGTCGGCTGGGATTCGAACTCATGACCTTCGGAATGAAAGTCAAGACCACTACGCCACTACACTCTCTATTCCCCTATATCAAAATAGACAGGTGAAGCAAAATTAAAGCTTGTAAAAACAAAAGGGTTTTTCATATATCAGTAAAAGTTTATAAGCTTTAAGTAATTTCCTTTCATAATATCTTAAGGTGAAAGGGTACCGGGGGCTCTCTCCATACAAACGTAGTCGACTGTTTCCTCCCTGGATAATGACACTAGCACAAATATTTCTGTACCATAAAACCTATACCTGTACTATGCCCCTATGTTTTGGTTTTTTCATTTTCTAATTATCATAGAAATTAAGATTTAAAAAACAAAATATTGGGATATGGCCATGGCAGTTATAAGTTTTATGCAACAAAAATATTTGCACTAGTGTCATTGTCTAGTGTCAGGGAGAAAACAGTCGACTACGTTTGTATGGAGAGAGCCCCCGGTACCCTATCCTCTTAAAATAAAGGTATGTCTGTGTTCTTTACGAATGTTAGGTATGTAATCTAAGTACCTATACAGGGTTATTGGTTTCCAATCCAAAACCGTGCAGGTGATTTTCTACATCAAAACGAACAACTTTTGTTCTAGGACTTTTGAAAATTCGAACATTTTTTTGAATTTTTTGAGGTTATATTAATTCGAAAATCAGCTGATTTTTTAAAATAAAGGACATTCATAGTTAAAACAATCGATAAAGCTCAAAAAATAATTATAATCTTTAGGTTGATGACCTCTCCGTGTTAGTAACAGCTAATTTACGGGTAAAAATAACCTCAAAAATTCAAAAAAAATGTTCTAATTTCCAAAAGTCGTAGAATAAAAGTTGTTCGTTTTAATGTAGAATACTACCCCCTGCACGGTTTTGGATTGGAAACCAATAACCCTGTATAAGTCAAAGTAAACCGGTATCAAAAACATAGCTAAGTATATCGAATCACACACATCACATCACAGAGATCTAATATCTGTTATTGACGGATAAAATATTACCTTTGAGATAAAGGTCTTCGCTTACTGTACCCGAATAAGGCCAACTTGTACTTGAACGGACTGTTATCCGCGATTAGACCCTTTTTAATTGGGTCCTTTTTGCGTGAGGATGGAGTAGGCTTGCCCAGCACCTACTACCCTCTCAGCCTAGTCGACCATGTCCAGAGGAGAGAACTTGTCAATACTTCTGGAGCCAACTAAGCCGCGGGTTTCATCACGATGTTTTCCTTCACCGTAAGAACAATGTCAATTAGCGCACATAAATTTACCTTAAGAAAAATACATTGGTGCACGGCCGGCCGGGATTCGAACCCACGACCTTCAGAATGAAAGTCGAGGTATCTACCACTAAGCCAACACCACTCCAGGCCAATTCGAAACGCGGGGTTGAGTTTTTATTCCCACCGGTTCCGCTATTTTAATTCCCATGGTATTTGAATGAGCATTGGTTCCCAAGAGCACTAGAACTATTTTTGAGCTATTGCATAGCTTTTATCGCGGGCTTTGTGCGCGGCGAATCAAGAAATTCCGTAACGAATATAAAACCTAACACCCCCCTACCATGTAGCTCGGCCGAGCGTTCGCTTAGCGTGTATTATATGGTACGACTGTATTTTTTTTCGTTAAGGTATTTTTACCCGCAAATCAGCTGTGTCACTTACACGAAGAGGTCATTAACCTTAAGATTTTACATTATTATTTAAGTTTTATCGACGTTTTTAGGTCTGAATGACCTATAGTTAAAAAAACACCTGGTTGTGAATTGACATAAACCCAAAATACAAAAAAAAATTGAATTTTCAAAATTCGTAAAACAATTGATTGTAAATGTGTGCAGAATTATCCCTCAACCGCTTTGTTTTATAGTTACCAATAACCCTGTATACGAATTTTAATAGACATTGCCTTATGAGTACAATAACAACGCACAATGGGTCGAAACAGGCAATCAAAAGCAACAATCGATTACCTAAATCATAATTAAGTTATTTGTCTAATGAAAATGGCCCATAAACGTAGGAAATGTGGAAGAAATATCAAAGGCTTAGAAACAGAACAGAGGCTTTTCCATCGGGCGATTCATCGCAACTGAAGACAAAAAAAACGAATAAATTTTAAACTAAACTTATAATTTTTAGTACTGACTATATTCATGGGGATTCGTTTTATTTGCCTCGTAAAAATGGTGCTTGTAACAGCATCGAAATATCAAGCTCCACAAAATAAAAACAAAAAAATGGTGGCTTGTAAAGTCGGTTTACGGAGGAAAATTTGACGTGATATCACATAAGAAAACGATGAAAAATTGAGATTTTATGTTGTTATTCCTTCATAATTTATTCCCTTTTTTCCTTTATATTATTTTTTTTTATTTAAATAAGTCTTCTATTTGTTATTCAATACTCTGTTTCCTAACGGGAACGGACGCGTCATGGTCATGTTACAATGATGCATGACGTCACACAATATTACCATGACACTTTTTTGTGAATGCAGGTGTTCCATAAATTGACTAGACACGTCAAAAACATAGAATACGGTTGGAACATTTTTGTTCCACTGCCGTCTTCCTACCTTCACTCGCGTCTCTCGAAGGCCCTCGTTCATTTGGGGGTATATTCTAGGAAAGCACGCTACATCTTAGACTGCATTGTCACCATCGTGTGAGATACTGGTCAAACGCTGATTTATTTATTGTAAAAAAAGTTTTCAAATGCTAAATAGTCCAGCTATCTGCCGATAGAAAAATCTTTAGACTGTTTCCATCTAAAGGCTTGTCTTAATGGTTCAAACATGGTGTGTTATGTACTTTATGATGAAAATAAATAGCTGAAAATAAACGTTAAACACCTTAAAACTTTTTTGAAAAATGTTCGAAGTTAAACTGGCCATAAATATTAAATAAAAAGAGGTTTTAACACTGCTTATATTTTTATGTTAGATCAGTTAACTTTGTAAAATAAGACGATATAAAAGTAAATACTCAAATTCCTACTGTAAATATAAAATGCAGTTAACTGTATTTTACCCTCCTTCTAGAAAATAAGGTTATCTAATCAATTGTATAAATAATTCTGATTCAAATGAAAAATAGTTTCTTAGAATTTCGTAAACTACTATAAAGAATACCATTTTTTAAGTTATTGCATAGCTTTTATCGCGTACCTTGAGCGCGGCGACCGAATCAAGAAAATCCGTAACGAAAATAAAACCTAACACCCCCCACTCCGCCTACCATGTAGCTCGGCCGAGCGTTCGCTTAACGTGTATGTATATGGTACGACTGTACGAAACTCGCACGATGCAATAGCTTTACCGCGGCAGTCCCTGAGTGCCACACGTTTTTTTCGCTTTCTTTTATCTCAGATTTTGTTGAACAACTTTCAAAATCATGCTTTTACAAATAACCTAAGCAATAAAAACTTTTATCATGTTAAAATGAACGAAATTGTACGTCAGAAAAAATATATACGACTTTTTCCGCAATACTTTAATTCAATTTTAGATCTCGCCAAAAAACGTGACGTTATATTTGCTGAACAAAATTCAGTTTTGACCCCACTATGCATTTTGCATTCGTAAGTTAGGCGCTATCAGGCTTTTAGTATTTTTTTTTTTCAACTTTTTTATTTTGTTCTAAAGCAGTTTTAGGGTTCAATTTCGTTATAATACAATTTTTTTTTGTACTACAAAAAAATTGTGTTTTTCTTATGCTACAATTTTTTTTTTTGAATTTATTTATATGTGGTTTGGGTACATTAAGTAACATTAATAGTTGTTTATAAGGCGTATAATACCTATAGTTGTTTATAAGGTGTATAGTTGTTTATAAGGCGTATAATACCTATAGTTGTTTATAAGGTGTATAGTTGTTTATAAGGCGTATAATACCTATAGTTGTTTATAAGGTGTATAGTTGTTTATAAGGCGTATAATACCTATAGTTGTTTATAAGGTGTATAGTTGTTTATAAGGCGTATAATACCTATAGTTGTTTATAAGGTGATTAAAGGTTTTGGGTATAAAGAATTTTTTAATTACAATGTAGCAAAGAGAACAGCCTTTTCGTTTTTATAGTAGCCAATCAAATATAATGGAAGTTCTTGTAGTTCATATTTATTATCTTGAATTAACTTGAATAATTTAAGTGGTATTTAATACACTTTAGGTGTTGGTTAAGTCTAAGTGAAATTCAGGTGTATTGGCTTTAGCGAAATAATTAAAAGATTGAATCTCACTTCATTTGACATTGGCAAAATTGTTTTGCACAAGCTTACCAATGCCGTAATAAAAAAGGGTATTACATTGATCAAACTATAATAGTTCAGATGTTTTCTCTATGTCTTAAATGGGTTTAATCTCATATGTAAAATAACGTTGCTATGGCTACTTGTCAATAACGCATGACGTCATACTTTTTTGTGAGTGCAGGTGTTCATTGATTTATAAGACGTTATCACGTTAAAACCAATATAATGCTCTATACAAAAAATATTGTAATTTAAAACTACAAGTGAAACATTTTACACCGAATTAAAATCTCTGTGAGCACTGTTCACAATATGGTTTCAAAAATAAAGCAAAAACCACAATTTTCAGGTTTAAATTTATGTTTCCCGTTACGCGTTTGGTTATGTTTCGTGAATTGTATTTTTGTGTTATTTTCGTCTGGATTTTATTAAATTTCGAGTGTGCTATTTCTCTAATGCGCGATAGAGATGACGCTATAGATTTCGAAGTCTGTAAAAGAGGGACGTAGAATGTGACTGTGTAGCTTATTGAAGAAAAAACAAAATAATTGTTAATTGTAATAAAAATACATCGTGAATAAGCGGATGCCTGTGATGATCTATCTAGGTATCTGTATGAAATTTTTGGCCCTGATCCGTCCATAGTTTGACCTATGCGTTGATATTTCAGTCAGTCAGTCAGGACATGAGTTTGATATATAGATAATTACAAAATGTAGATTTAATAATGCACGTTCAATTTGAGGGTCTTTGAGTCACGAGAGTATAGGTATATTAAATAAGGTGATTTGAGACAAAGGGATAGAATGGGCGGAAATGGGACTACATCTATTTTTCCCCTCGGATTAAATTGAATCATATTTCACGTTAAAATAGTACATAAGTGATTAGTTCAACTGTCACTAAACACCTATATTTTTATTAAGAAATAAAACTAGAACAATAATTTAAAAAAAAAACAATTTATTCACCAATGTTTCTCTCCACTAACACAATCAATCTTACTAGGTACTAATCTAATAATTCCATCTTCATTAGAAATAACAAATTTATTATCCCTATCAAAAGTAAGACCGTAAATATTCTTCATATTTAATACTTTCTTTAATTCATTATTTACATATAGAAATATACCGACATTCGTACATATATACAAATGTCCTTTGCCATCTTCACCCATTTGTCTTACAGATATCAATTCATTTATTGTTTCTATATAATAATTTTCTCTTTCATATTTATATACCTATAACTGTTTTATTTGCAAAGATAATTTAATTCTCACTAGTCACATAAAAATGATCTATTTCAACTGCCACTAAACATCTATATTTTTTATTAATAAATATAAATAAAACTAAAACAATAAAAAAACAATTTATTCACCAATGTTTCTCTCCACTAACACAATCAATCTTACTAGGTACTAATCTAATAATTCCATCTTCATTAGAAATAACAAATTTATTATCCCTATCAAAAGTAAGACCGTAAATATTCTTCATATCTAATACTTTCTTCAATTCATTATTTACATATAGAAATATACCGACATTCGTACATATATATAAATGTCCTTCGCTATCTTCAGCCATTTGTCTTACAGAAATCAATTCATTTATTGTATCTACATAATAATTTTCTCTTTCATATTTATATATACCTGTTTTATTTGCAAAGATAATTTCATTCTCACTAGTCACAAAGAAATGATCTATTTCCATACCATCAAATTCTTTAACTATCGCAAACTTTCCATCGATTTCTAAATGTAATTTTTGTTCAGGATAACTTATATAGAACAGATTCTTTTCAAAGAATAAGGACCATATATTTTTACCTTTCTCTTTGTAAAAATCGGCTAGACGAGTGTGCATATTATATTTATATATACCATCACTGCCTCCTAGATATACTATATCATTTATATTATCTATAGCAACTGTACAGCCTCCTTTTATACCGGCTATCGATTGAAACTCTTTAGTATCTACATTAAGTAGGGCTAATTGAAAATCTGTGTCAGAATACGTTTCAGAGTAGCTGAAAAATAAGGT
This sequence comes from Idaea straminata, assembly GCA_951213275.1. Taxonomy (NCBI): domain Eukaryota; kingdom Metazoa; phylum Arthropoda; class Insecta; order Lepidoptera; family Geometridae; genus Idaea; species Idaea straminata. Next base: position 10,084,542 of record OX577867.1, on the reverse strand, counting down.
ATTTGAAGATTTATGAGTGTTTAGATTGTAGGGGCGTCCGTGATGTGACCAAAGGACATCTCGTTCGTATGATTGCTCCTCGATCTTGATTCTGTTGCAAGGTATCTGTGGTATGCTTCTTATGGGTAATATGAACAGTAGTAAGAGTAAATTCATTTCGGATTCTGCAACAAAAAAAAAAATCAAAACTTATGAGGCGGGTCCGAGACCAACCCAAAAGGCGATGGTCGGGATGAGTTGGACTTCTTCAGGATAGAGTGGATATCTATAGAAAGCTCACGTGACTTTAAATGCTTATATTATATCTAGTTTCCACATCTAATTCACGAAGTTCTATCAATTTCATTGTAATCGAGAAAAACAGATAATTTTATTATATATTGTCATATATATAGAATATTGGTCAAGTATTGCCTTGCCATCATTCATTGACAGCAGAGCAGATAGCGGTGTTGGCTTAGTGGTATATACCACTTTCATTCTGAAGGTTGTGGGTTCGAATCCCGGCCGGCCGTGCACCAATGTATTTTTCTTAAGAAAAATTTATGTGCGCTAATTGACATTGCTCTTACGGTGAAGAAAAACATCGTGATGAAACCCGCGGCTTAGTTGGCTCCAGAAGTATTGACAAGTTCTCTCCTCTGGACATGGTTGACTAAGCTGAGACGGTAGTAGGTGCTGGGCAAACCTACTCCATCCTCACGCAAAAAGGACCCTATTAAAAAGGGTCCAATGGCGGAAAACAGCCTGTATACAAGTACAAGTAGATTGTCAGCAAAATTTGTTAATATAGACGGATTTAAATAGAAATAACCATTATAAAGGTAAAATAAACACTGAAATCTTTGTAACAAAATCGTCGAAGAACATAAAAGAAGAACTACCGAGTGTTCCTAATGCTATGACAATAAAATCTGATGAAAACACCCCATTAACATCGAAATTAATTTGTTTTAATTTGAATTTATCTGTTCAAAACCAGTGAAATAATTTGACTCATTTTTAAATGTTGATGCCGATATTACCTTTCCAGCGATAAACCCGAACACGTATGAAATACATAGTTTGTGTGCTCCTCAATAAACCCTATACATAGTTTCTTCTTCTTTTCTCCTTGCCTTTTCCCATATCAGTTGGGGTCGGCACTCCTAATAATTTTTCGCCACAACGGTCTGTTATGGGATGTCTCTGCATCGGCGTCAATGACTTTCAAGTCATTTTTTATAGTTTGGGAGAAGGTCGCTGGTGGGCGGCCCCTTCCTCTTCTTTTCTCCTCTATGTCAAGTACCGTCTTTGCCATATGGTCTGAAGGTCGACGAACGACGTGGCCATACCATCTCAGTCGGTTTTCTCTGAGCTTGTCCACTATGTTAGCAACTTTGAAGGTCCCCTTATACATATAACCCTATATATATATAATAAACCCTATACATAGTTTACTCACAATAAAACAAAATGAACATTACAAACACTTAATATACGAAGGAAAACTAAAATAAAATAATATCTTCTATATATATAAAAGAAAGTCGTGTTAGTTACACCATTTATAACTCGGGAACGGCTAAACCGATTTGGCTGAAAATTGGTGGGGAGGTAGCTTACAATCATAAGACGGACATAGTATATTTTTTTCGATATTCCCACGGGATCGGGACTTACGCAAGTGAAACCGCGGGGCACAGCTAGTTACAAATAAAAGACATCCTCAACCGCGTCTCCCCGAGGCATAGTTTCCAGGAGGCTGGCAACATTTCCCCTCTGGATGGCCAGACTGACCCTTTGACCGAAAAAGTCACCAGCCCTCCGATCACCAGAAACCACGTCAAGACGCGCGCCGAGGTCCCTAAAAATGCAGAGGCTTCGGGACCCCAAGATCCCAAAGTCTCCACCCCTATCGGGAACATAGTTACATACATAGTTTGTATGGAAACACCACAGAATCGACGACACAAAAATAAAATACTTTGTTCATTGTAATAATATTTAACTTCTTGTCTAGATTATTTATACAACCCCAGCAACTTTCATCCATTCATGGCGCTGTAGTGCCTAGGGCATATATTAGATGCAGTAGGCTTGCCCAGCACCTATACAATCCTCTCAGCTTATTCGATCGTGTCCAAAAGAAAAAACATCTTTATTTCTGGAGCCAACTAAGTCGCGGATTTATTAATAAGGTAGCTGCAGCTAATAAGGGCCACCTGCCACCTTAAATAAAAACTAAATATTAAAAAAAAACTATATAAAAAAGGTCATTAGATAAATATTTGCTTTATTGTCAATCTGAAAAACAATTCGATTGTTTATTTTCTTGTTATTTTGTCTTAAAAACTTAAAAACCTTTTAGTGCTTGTTATGGGTAATAAGGACCATATATTTTATTTTAATTAAGGTGCCTCATATTTTAATTTAATAAACTTAATAGATATCATCTGTAAGAGTCAATACAGTGGACGTAGACTATTAAAATCGATAAGATTCACAGACACGAACGAAAGACCCAATATTATTAATGTCCTTTGTTAAACACAAAACGTAACAATGTCCCGAAATTTGTCATTTTAGACAATACCGCCCCGGAGTTTCGAGTAATCAGGATTTGTATTTACTGAAAGGTTTTACACACTACGAACTTTCGATCGGCCGATACTTCATACTTAATCGCTTTAATAGCCCTTATTACCGTAGGTAATTAAAAGTTAAAAAAAAACTTTTTAAAAGTTAAAAAAAATAGTTTAAAAGTTTTTTTTAAACCTTGATATTAGAGAAAAAATAAGAAAATAAAAAAAACAAATGTTTTCAGATTGACAATAAATAAAATAAAAAATAAACATTCCACAAATTGCCATCTAACCCCAAGCTAAGTAACTAGACTTGTATTATGGGTGCTAGACAACGGATATGCCACTTCTATACTTTTCATTTGTAAATATAAATTTATAATGCATAGAAACAACTAGACCATAGACAGATACCTAAGCATAAATACTTGTCTGAGGCGAGAATCAAACCCGCAACCCTGTGTTTGGCAGTCCGGCATCTGTTTGGCATTGCGCCAACTGGGTCGTCTTTCAATAAAGCAAATATTTTTATTAAATGACCTGTTTTCAAGTAGTTTTACGAATAAATTAGGTTTTAACTAAAGTGGTAGGTGGCCCTTATTACTCGCCGGTACCTTATTAAATACTAAACCGCATTCAGTCTTTACCTAAGAATTAGAAGCGACTAACTAGGACAAGAAATTCAAATGAATAAAAAAATACTGAATTTATTATCACATAAAAAAGTTTAAGAAGTAGATAAGTCTGTCGTCTGAAAACGTCTGAAAATATTCTGAGAAATATAGAGAATTTGTAAAGGGTTAAATATTTCACTAGAAGCTATGGGAAAGATTTTATCGGAAATACGAGACCAAATATTTTAGCGCTCGGTTGTTTTACGTTAAATTAAGTGTGAAATGTCTTTGTTGCTTGCTTTTCTTAAGTGATTTGTTGATTTGAACAACATCTAACTGAATAACAGTATGTTGTGTTAATCAACAAAACAAACTTAGACATTACAAACAATAGTAGAATAGAATATAATGGTTTATTTGATACGAATCACAAGGCAAACATAGTTAAAGAAGAAAAAGACACAAAAATTGAAAGAAACGTAAACGAAACAACAGTAAATTTTATAACAAAAGAATGAGAATATTAAACATACATACAAATAATAAGGGCCACTAAAAACCTTGATATTAGTGACTATATAATAAGAAAATAAACAAATTGTCTTTAGATTACAAATAAACCAAATATATTTATCTAATTACCTGTTTTTAGGTACGAAATATTTAGTTTATATTTAAGGTGGCCGGTGGCCCTTATTACCCGCAGGTGACCGTACCTGCGGGTGCATAATTGCAGACCTGCGGCTGCATAATTGCAGACCCACCGTAGAGCTCCAAAACGGCTGTTATTAGAATGCTTTCATCACGAGCTACATTCTAGGTACCTGCTTTAGTTGAAGGTTAAAGTCTTCTAAGTCATGAATTTCTCAAACAAAAATTATTAGATTGAAAACATTCCAATAATAGTAATTTTAGAACTCTAGCGGGGGCTGCAATTATGCAGCCGACTGTACCTTACTATTAAGTGTCCCATATCACGGGGTTATGGAGCCCCGGACCTTTGGAAGGCCTGCATGGAGTCGAAGCCAACACGTAGAGGCCCTTTACATTATCAATATTTAATAGCAAATTATGATTTGGACACCAAACCGGTGGTTGTCTCTATCTGCACTATAAAATGCAGCCAAGGACAACCTCCGGTTTGGATAGAACTATTGATAAACTACAGGAGAAAACTACTTGGAATACTGCGATTGGATGGTAGTGAACTGGATACGAGGAAACTATGGATACAATGTCCAAAAAACACATAAAAATGGCAGGCGGAACCTCGTCAACTCTAAAACTGGGCAAACCAGGCTGAGTAAATTACAGCAAGGGGGCAACAGGGACGAGAGTGGCTGAAGGATAGATACTCCTTACTGGATTTTAAACACAAGTCACGGGCTTCCAGCCTACCTGGCCACTACATCACTAACGTTTAACATAATCACGACTCTCTCTCACTTTGAATAGCCGGTGAAGGCAAGCCAGAGGCAGGGGACCGCTTACTCGTCAGTGTTCACTCCAATCAACCAACTAAGACAGGTGGTTTCCCCCTGGAGCACTCGGGGCCGCGGGGTCGCTACTCCCCGACACCTCGCCTCAAGGTGCCTATATTATTAAAGTAATTAATATTTAAATTATTTAAAAAATCTCACCTAAATTATCTCTTAGGTCGACATGTTTGTACTGTTTAATATTTAGAACACAACTGAGATCAAATGTTTTTATCTTTGTTATCAAAACATTCAATGTTTTTTTGCAACACCATTGTCAAAATTTATTATTTATGTATGGGTGTGTATTTTTGATGTAGGTACATATATAGGATTATTAGTAAATATACTACGTATAAGAAAGTGTTTAAAGACTACTTCTGACCTCATTAACAAGCAAATTTTCTTCTTCAACTTTTGTTGAATTTGAGCTAGGTTTTGTATTTTATTTGTTCATACCTAATCCTAAGTCATTAAATTATATAAAGTTGGTGAAAGTAAGTTAAATCTATACTTACTAGCTAAAGAGTTTGTTTGTTTGTTTGAACGCGCTAATCTCAGGAACTACTCAAATTGAAAAATTCTTGTTGGGTAGTCCATTTATCGAGGAAAACTATAGGCTAGTTTTTATTTTGATATTCCCATGGGATCGGGACTTACGCGGGTAAAACGGCAAGGCGCAGCTAAATGATTCGACGTGTATGTTTCAGGGGATAGCATTTGGGGACTAGAGGAAATACCTTGGTTTTAGCGATGTTCACGAGATACTTCGGCATTAATTTCGATGTTTCTTTTTTTTGCCCCAAGTTATCTGACAACATATTATCTGTAGAATGTAGAAAAGTAAATCCACTGTAAAAGTATTTTCTAAGTAAGAAGGTATTTTGTTCAATAATATAAATACAAAAAAAGACTTACCTTTTCTTTATTTTCAACTAAAACTCATTTCCGGTAATTCCTTATTTTCCCTGCTTTTTCTTCAGCTTCTCTAACAGACGTTAATGCTTGATAACACAGCGTACTATGCTTACTCATCGTAAGTTTGTATATTGCGTCTTTATCAGAATACAATGCGTTGTCATGTTCATCGAAAGCAAGACCGAACGCTTGCTCAATATCTGCTATTTTTTTCACTCTATTATACGGTCTCTCTTCAATATAAACACCATCACTTGCCACGAAATATGCGTCACCATAAGAATCTTCAACTATTTGCCGTATAGATATTTCATCATCCAACATTATCACATCTGGATACGGTCTTTCTACTTTATACAAAGCTGTTTTATTTGAGAAATATATATTGTTAAATTTCGATATGTAAAAATTATCGATTTCTATATTCTTTGCTTCTGCTACTTTAGAGAATCCTTCGTCTTGATATACGAAGAGTTTTTGACTGGGATATTCGATGTAGTAGAAATGTTTCTTGACAAATAAACCCCATATGGATTTACCACTTTCGGCGAAGAATTCCGCTGATTTCGATAAGAAATTGTATTTGAATATACCATCGTGTCCACCGAAGTAGATATCATCGTTTCCACTATCGTAGGCTATAGCATAGCCGCCTTGAATACCAGGGATATTTCGACATTTCTTGTTTTTAATAAGGCATGATGTGATCACGAAATCAGCATGAGTGTCGTTCTGAGTCGTGTGACTAAAGAATAGGGTACCAGAGAACTTATGCATTATCAAGTTGTATGGTCTCCCGAGGTTTTTAAATAGCAATTCTTTATCGAAATAAACTTCGTGGAATATCATGCCATCGCACGCTACTCTGTCAAATTCTCGTGAATATATACCCACAATATTAAGTAAAATGAATAATATTTTACTATCCATGTTTCAAGTTGTATAAAATAAGATTTTTATAAGATTTGATTTCGTAACTTTGTGTCGAGGGAAAAATGCAGTTTGTATTTTATATTGCAGTCAAATTTTATTACATTAACCTCCAAGAAACTTAAAGATTTATCGTGAAAATGTGCATTTACACGAGGGATTTTTATGTCGGTTTATTTAAATATTTTGAGGCAAAAATCAGTATATTTTAGTTCAATGTAAGATATTATAATTTATCTATCTTTCAAATACGAATTTTGTTGAACTTGGAATTGAAACTTGTTTTTATTCAGATTTCTAGATTTTTTTCATTTCACAATATTTTTTGCAAAAAATATACAAGTTAAAACTCATTTAAAAAAGATTCACAATTTTTTAAACCTCAAAATTAATTAATAGTTAAAACTATTTTCACTACATTTCACGTTAAGATTTTACAGGAATATGACTGAAAAATAAAAGAAAGTAATCATTTAAACAGCTAATGACTTTATCCATTGTGTTTTAAACAATTGCTTTATTTGCACAATATTTCAGCTATCAATAGATGCATTTTAAAATAAACTTTAGCTATGAATGCATAGACGATATACACTAATTCAAGACAGATTTCTAATCCATCGCACAAGACCATAAACTCTAATACACCAATTCTTCCCTATACTTAATATTTGATTGTTTGTTTGCATTGAATAGGCTCCGAAACTACTTGACCGATTTTGATGAAACTTGATATAATAATACATTGATTAATTGGGCGTAACATAGGCTTACTATACTTATTATCCGGATATTCTCACGAGATCGGGCGGGATAAGTAAATAAATATAAAAATTTAAAGAGGATGTGCAGCCAAAAAAGGAGGATGGGTCAGAAAAGTTTTATACCATCTTCCTACTTTCACTAGCGTGCCTCGAAATCCCCGTTATTTTGGCGGTTTTTGAGCCACGAGCGTAAGTATCTTCTAGACGCGTATGGTACATCTTAGACTGCATCATCACTGACCATCTTGTGAGAGTAGTGGTCAAACGCTATGTTCTTACTAATCTCTTATTACTATACTCTTAAACAAAAAAATTAAATATCTAACTAAGCTTTAATGTATGTTTTAAATGAATATTAAAATGAAATTCAAGTTTCATATTTAGTTTAAAACAAAGCGGGGTACAGGTTGAACTACAGAAGCGATATATTTTCCGACGTTTTAGAGGTAAAAATTAGAGATGCACATTTTACGGTTGGGTTTTTATCATGAGCTGAGCGATTTTTGACACTGCATGCTCATAATGAATTAAACACAAATAGTTTAACCACCCTTCGTAACACGTTTTAAATTCAGATCAAAATGTATGTCTGGGTTTATATATCTCTAAATGGCTAACAACCAAAATCCTGACGCATCTCTTAGTCCGAGGTGCAGTAAAAAGGTGCAAGGGTGAAGACAGTAATGGGGATGTACCTAATGATTTTAATAGATTTCACAGATTTTTTTAATCAGTTGATATTATTCACAAAATCACATTGAGGCATATGTCTTTGAAACGCGCCAACCAATTATCAAGAAAATTATGAGGTAACATGTGTAATTCAAACTATTTATTTGATTTATTGTAAATCCAATATTCAACTTCACTCGTAGCTTCACATGTATCGTTCACATTGCTCGTAGCTAGTGGCCCAATTTCTAACTCCTTAGTAGCACGCTTATCCGCGTCGCTGATCGCCCCACTCATGCAACGTAAACTCACCCTTATTCAAATGAAGTTGTATTAATTATTTTCACTTGTTACACATTTGTGCTCTTTCATATTTAGAGTAATATTTTAAGCGGTGTTTTATTCAGCAGTTTGTAGACGTGAAATTCAGTTTTATTAGGTTACCGTTGGTTACGGATTTTGGAATGACAATTTTATGTCCATGTTAGAAATAGTTAAACCTTGTTATTTGGCTTGCGGTTTTGTCTATTCATAATATCCCTTTATAAATATAAAATTCTCGTCATTTATGTAAGCGGCAGTCGGAGGATCGAAAGGAAACCGAAAAATGATCCATAACAAATTTTTTGAGCTAAAACTTAAAATATCTAACATTATTTGACGACCCAGTTGGCACTATGGTCACCATGCCGGACTGCCAAACGCAGGGTTGCGGGTTCGATTCTCGCCTCAGACAAGTATTTATGCTTAGATATTTGCCTGTGGTCTGGTTGTTTCTATGTATTATAAGTTTATATTTACAAAAGAAAAAGTATATATAAGTAGTATATCTGTTGTCATCCATAACACAAGTCTAGTTACTTAACTTGGGGCTAGATGGCAATGTGTGGAATGTCCTGCAATATTTATTATTTACTAGCAAACCCGGCGAACTCCGTTTCGCCTCCAGATTTTCCTGAATTTTCTTTGCTATAACCTCACGGAGCCCGAGACCTTTCCAACGAATGTGCAAAACCGTGGAAATCGGTTCGTGCGTTCTGGAGTTATAGCGTCAGGAAGGAAAACCCGACTTATTTTTATATATTAGATTATTACTTATAGATAATTAACCTTAGGTGAGTACTATCCGATGTTAGATATAGGAATACTGAAATATGACGGCACGCGGCTACTGCAATTGAGGTCATAGTGAGTCAGCACTTTTACCCGGTCTTCATTACAAGCTATGTGCCTACAGCGGCGTGAGGTAACACGTGTCTCGGTGTTAGTTACAGAACTCCTCCGAAACGGCTTAACCGATTTGTATGGAATTTTTGTATATATATTCGTTAGGTCTGAAAATCGAACACATATTTTTTTTTATATGGCAAAATAAAGTTTGCCGGGATGTGCTAAATAAATTATGCAAATTACTAATTTTAGAAAAAACAAAACACAATACGCTGTACTCTAAATGAGTACAGCGTATTGTGTAAACTCTTTGACTATATAAATAAAACCGGTCAAGTGCGGGTCCGACTCGCGCAGAAAGGGTTCCGTACCATTATATTCGGTTTCAGTATGTGTTGTTGTAGTGGTAGGCGGGATCGAACCCGCAATCCTGTGATTGGCAGTCCAGCATGGTGACCATTGTGCCAACAGGGACGTCGGAACTACATGAACCTAACCTCCTTGTAAACATGTAATTTTTGTTCAATTGTCTAGCTATCACGGTTCATGATATACAGCCTGGTGACAGACAAAGAGACGGACAGTGGAATCTTAGTAAAATGGTCCAGTTTTTATTATACTTTGGGTACGGAACCCTAGAAATACTCTGTACACTTAATCCTATATTTTTTTCAATAAGTAAGTCGTAGTTACTCCACAACACACCAGATGTCACCATTGTGCCAACTTTGAAACGAAATACAGACTTTTTCATTATATATGAACAAAAGGAAAAGTTTTCATTTGAAAACTGGCTGGACATATTAATAAAAAAAAACGCAAACAAATATAACCCTTATTCGAAGGTGTTATAGTACATTTCTAATTTTGAATTTCGAATGTTACTTCTAGCGTTTTTAAATTGTTCTGAATATAAAACACAAGGAAAGGTAGACCTTATTTTGGGGGTTTAGAGTATATTTTGAGTTTTTAGTTTGTAATGTTACTAATAGCATTTTTAAAGTTAAACTGACTGGGCTAGAAAAACAGTGTGTTATAAAAATAAAAACCCCTTGATTACCAGGAAATAACTAAATAAATAAAAATTGTCTAAAAAAAACAGTTATTTTAATTTAAAATGCGTGCGAGAAAAGTACCCTCATTAACTGAAAATTTAAAGAATTTCAAAGATATTACTATGTCAACACTATTATTGGCAACGGATTCTCAGATAAATTATAGTGCTGTCATATATTGAAAATTCCCCAAAATCTTAATATTACCGTAATTTCCCGAAAAAAAATATGTCTTTGTTTTGCATTTTTTTTGCATATTTATCCTTGTGTACTTTTGGACAAACTAGTTTAACCAGAAAGTTTGATCAGCAGGAACGTACCGTGCTGATGTACGTGTACCTGAAAGGCATTACAAGGTCTCCGTTACACACTGTATAAAAAATCCGTGGTTAGACACGGACTGACAGACGGACAAGAGAGTAATCTTATAAGGGTTTCTCGTTAACCTTTTAAAAACAAGCAAAAAAAACCACACCAATTGGGACCAAGATTTGCGCAGATAAAACCACGTCCAAAAATTGTCTAAATTTTTCGAAAATAAATCTCCATCAGTGCCGGGATTCAAACCTACGACCTTCTAAGTCAACATTTCTATGTACCAAGTACTGACAGACCTACATTAATCAAAATTGCGGGTTATTTTAACCCAAGTTGGGGGTCGAAGGAAATGAGATCGAAGTTGCTAACATGGGTTCCGTTTGAGAGGTCTAGGGATGAGAAAAGCTGTTTTAGGCTCACGTGAAACCGAAAAATAATTTCGGTCGCGCTCGCGATTTCGGTTTCGCTATAGCATAATATTTTCTATTTGATCGTAGGTAAAATTCAACATAGTGCTCCTGAAGGAATTTCAGGCATAATGTTTAGAGAATGGAAGAAAAGTACTTCTAGTTTTTTAGTTCTAATTTTTTTCGTCTTCTTCTTTTCGAATAACAGGATAAAAAGTCGCTTAATGTTAAAGGTCAAAGCCTCTGATGATCACAAAACAAATTTAAAAAAAGGTTATTATATAATAGGTAGATAAATAAGAATTTATTTTATACGTATTATTTTTATGTTTGCACAATAAATGTAAATTGGTGTAAACTAACTATGAAAGTGTCAAACTGGTTAAATAATATAACTCTTGTAGTCATATAAATTGAATTTAATGTTAGATTACCCGTTAAATGCATTTAGCGAAATTTGTTTAAGAACAAAAGAACAATGTTATCCAAGCCGGCTCTAATTTCTTTAATAAAATCTTTCTTTAAGTATATAATTCTACTGTACGTATGTATGTCACTGAACTTCTAAACGGCTGGACCGATTGGAATGAAATTTTTGTATGCATATGGTTGGTGCCCTGGATGGTTCAGATTCACAAATCAGCCCGGTTTTTTTTTAAATTGCTAAACAACTTTTGCCGGGACAGCTAGTATTATTATATAAATCAACCACTATTCCAATTTTTAACCTTTAGTATTCGGTCAGACCAAAAAAGAAGGCCGAAAATCGGTTCATCATCCCATCCCTACTTAGATAACTCTTGACTATTGTCTTCGAAACTTATTCTAACTTCACGATTATATGCCTTATTGTTATTGAGTTAAGGTACTTATATGATCAAAAAGTTTGTTGAATTACGAGCAAACAATTTATGTCGGTTTCAGTAAAGTCAGCAGAAATAATAACTAGGTAGATAAACACTTTTAAACAATAAATTAGCTAGTTTTACAGTATATACATAAATAACCTAGATACCGACTGCAGCGCCATCTGCCGTGCTGATTTGTGAATCTAAACCATCCAGGGCGCCACCCAAACGCATACAAAATTCATTCAAATCGGTCCAGCTGTTTAGGGGAGTTCAGTAACATACACACGTACAGTAGAATCCTACTATCCTACTAATATTATAAATGTGAAAGTTTGTGTGTGCGTGCGCATGTTACTCCTTCACGCAAAAACTACTGGACCGATTGCGATGAAACTCGGTATGTAGTAGCTGGAAACTTGGATTGACACATAGGCTACTTTATATCCCGATATTCCCACGGGATCGGGACTTACGCGGATGAAACCGCGGGGCGCAGCTAGTCTATCTATATATATATAAAAGAGAAAATCACTGACTCACTCACTCACTCATCACGAAATCTCAGAAACTACAAGTGCTAGGAGTCTCAAACTTTGCATGGGGGTTCCTTTTATGACGTAGGTGCTCACTAAGACGGGATTTTGCGAAATTCAACCCCTAAGGGGGGCAAATGGGGGGTGGAAGTTTTGCATAATATAGCCGTGCGAAGCTGGGTCGGGTCGCTAGTAACATATATAAAGAAGATATAAACTTAAATCTAATACTTAAGAATAAAAAAAACAGTAACAACTAAAAAAAAAACTCACGAAGAGACTGATTAATTATATATTAATCAGTCTCTTCGTGGCCATGACCGTTCTAACATAATCGAAACATCGAGCTCAGAGAAATAAAAATACAAAATGACACAATGGGCTGCCTTATTGCTAAAAGCGATTGCCGTACTTTACCGTGTCGGTTGTTCAGTTTGATTATTATCTTAGGTTGTGTTAAGTAATTACTTTTAAGCTGATTTTACAGCCAGGCAACAGCGGCTTCCCCCATATTCATAAAAAAATCATTTCAGTTGTAAAATAAACTTAAACCTTAATCCTAATCCTATACTAATATTATAAATGTGAAATTTTGTGAGTGTGTGTGTTTGTTACTCCTTCACGCAAAAACAACTCAACCAATTGCGATAAAACTCAGTATTAGATAGCTGGAGACCTGGATTAACATATAGATTTTTTATCCCGATATTCCCGCGGGAACTTACGCGAGAAACCACGGGGCGCGGCTTCCCACAATTTAAAAGTTTATGAGTGTGTGGAAGTATATGTTTGTTAATCCTTCAAACAAAAACTACCCATCCGATTGCTATGAAACTCGAAATCTAGATACCCGGAGACCTGGATTAACACATGTTCTACTTTTTATCTCAATATTCCCACGGTATCGGGAATTACGCGGGTTAAATGACGGGGCATAGCTAGTACCTTAATAACCTTAATAGTATTAGTTGTGATTGTGGTGACCCTGATTAACTGCTATTAAGTGTACAAAATAAACGCGGACATCGGTTCCGCTATAACATTTTGTTTTGACGTAATGAAAGCACAAGTTTTGTAACAAACATAGGTAAGTAGGTATACATATTATAGACGTTAGATTAGTTGAAGTTAGGTTATGTTGTACATTTAGGGACTGTTGGATGAAATATTCCGGGATTTTATATTTCGGATATTCCGGGAATGAACTCAGATGTCTGCGTCTGTCTGTCCTGACGTGTAGGTACGGTCGGCTGCATAATTGCAGACCCACCGTAGAGCTATAAAACGGCTGTTATAAGAATTATAGAAAGCAAGACTCTAGACACCTGCTTTAGTTGAAGTTTAAAGTCTTCTAACTCATCAATTAATCAAACAAAAATTATTAGAATGAAAACATTCCAATAAAGGTAATTTTTGAACTCCACCGAGGGCTGCAATTATGCAGCCGACTGTACAATTTAGTGGTTTTGAAGTGATGTGTGGCTGAAACGCGTATTTTATTTTAGACCGTATCGTCACCTACTGTCAGGAAGGTGTGATAGTAGTCAAACGCTGACCTATAATATGTAAAAAAGAAAGTCATCTTATAAGGGTTTCATTTTTACCTTTTGAGGTACGAAACCCTAAAAATATAAAGGTATTAAAAGTGTAATTATAGAAATAAAGCACACGATACAATTTGACAAATTACGATAAAGTAAACGGAGCGTTAACTGACCTCTAGGGATCCGCTACAACCTACAGTTTTTGTCCGCCCGCCTCCTATGATCAAACTGTATAGCTTATATTCGATTCCTGTCTCAGGCAAGTATTTATGCTTAGATATTTGTCTGTGGTCTGGTTGTTTCTATGTATTATAAGTATATATTTACAAAAAAAAAAAGTATATAAGTAGTATATCCGTTGTCTAGCACCCATAACACAAGTCTAGTTACTTAGCTTGGGGCTAGATGGCGATGTGTGGTATGTCCTGAAATATTTATTTATATTTATTTATTTATTTATACACAGAGAACCAATATTTTTCGTTTCTTGAATCGTGAGTTTAAAAAAAAATATTGGGATATTCACGATCCACATCAGCGATTTTTTTTAATTTTTAAAATTTTGACAATTCTGAAACAATTACCGACCGATTTTGGGAATTCAAATTGCACATTAAAGCCCTCCGGCAGAGTCACAATTTGACAAATGGGTCATCCGCGTACCTCTCGTATTTGCGAAACTACAGGCTAATTTAGGAATTTACTTTTTAAAATTATTAAACTAGAAAGAAAACATTTTCAATGTTAAAAATATTTCATTTAATTAACTCTATCTTATGAAGTTACTGCGTCCCACGGTTTTACCCGCGTAAAGCGAAGCGGAAGGGGCAAGGCTGCCTATCGTAAAAGGAAAACGAAGATATAAAAACTTCTAGCTTTATTTGAAGAAGGAGTACGGAAACGAAAGATATACACGAATACGTAATTACGCGCAAGCGAGCGGTTTGCGGAGAGCGGCGTGCGTCTAACGTAAGATAGGATGTCTCGATGACTGCCGGCGCAAGCGGCGGCCGGCCGATGCTAGCCCGGCTACCGCGCGCGCGCCCGCTGCACCCCTCTGCACACCTTGAACCGGTCGCAGTGCGGCAGCGAGCGTCCGCGCAGTATCTAATAACATAATTAATACGCTCGTCCGCTTGTGCGTTTACAATAATATGTTAACTTAATATTAACTTATATTTACCTTATATAACTATTCTAATATTATATGTAGGTAGGTATATAATATTTACTGTATATAAATATTTGTATATTTATTTAATGTTACATGTATCTATATTATATCTATATATATATATATATATTTATATATTATTACTATGATATATAAACTAAAGCTAAGTAAGTACCTACAATATTATATCTATATATTTATTTCTATAAGCTAGCTCCGCTACACCACACCCCCCCTGAGACCGTCACTACGGGCGATAAAAGTCAGGAAATCTTACCCTACGCCCCGATCTAGTAGTTTTGATCGTGTTATCATTAGTGTCAAGAGTCGGTAAGGGTGTTTTTTGTGGGTGTGAGTGTGTGTGAGTGAATGTTATTGGAGTAGGTGTATGTGAATCGTCGGTGTGTTGGTCACGCAGTATGTAGGCAGGTTTCAATCTGTCTATCGATACTGTGACTGGTTTACCGCGGTACAATATTTTAAAAACTTTATCACCTCGTTCTAATACCTCGTAAGGCCCTGTATAAGGGGGTTTTAGTGAACCGGCAACAGTGTCGTCGCGAAGGAAGACGTGCGAACTTGTAGCCAGGTCCTTAAACACAAATGGGGAACGATGCCCGCCATGGCGTGATGCCGGTGGTGGTTTGAGATTATTTACAAAAGAACGAATCCTACCCACATAATCTGTCATATCATTGACGTCATTATCGGGAGGGCGAAAGAAATCGCCTGGGAGGCGGAGTGCCTCTCCGTAGAGAAGTTCAGCAGAGGAAGTCATTAGGTCGTCTTTGAACGCTGTCCTGATCCCTAAAAGAACTAGAGGAAGCGATTCTACCCAACACAGGTCGGCGTGGCAAGTTTGGAGGTACGAGGTGGTGTGTACCTCCAAAGGGAAGATCTTCCACCGGGCAGGTGTTATACCCGGTAGGCCGCGGCCCCACGATGTTAGGTTGGAACTTGTATATGAGCTTATCTTCAGAAAAACTTCGCTTGCGCGATCTAGGATCTCCGATCGGCTTAGTGGCGCCATCTGTTGGTGGCGATGTGAAGTGTCGCCACATCACTCCCCCCGAAGACCGGAGGTCGATGCAGAATTCGTCTTGTTGTCTTGCCAGTGTGCCAGTTGAGTTGCGTCTCAGTGAGTCGAGACGTGTTGCTTGATGCATCCCAGTGAGTCGGGATGATGCTGTTCCAGTGAGTCGGAACAGTGAAGTCCACGGTGAGTCGGGACGTGTGAAGGGGCGTAGCACGTGAAGGTCCGGTGTATCGATGGCCATTCGATGAGATACCGGACGTACTCAGCGTGCTGCAGGTGCCCAGTTGCGTTGTAGCCGTTGGAGGGTGAACCAGTGCTTGCGTAGTATACAGGCGTCGTGGTCCAACCGATGTGGCTGCGAGTAGTTGACTGCTGGCTGGCTGCAGGGGGTAGGCAGGAGTGGTGCGGAGGTGAAGAAGCTCATGTCGGCGAAGGTTGCGCTCGTCGTTCATATGAGGGGTCACCAGTTTGGAGGTACGAGGTGGTGTGTACCTCCAAAGGGAAGATCTTCCACCGGGCAGGTGTTATACCCGGTAGGCCGCGGCCCCACGATGTTAGGTTGGAACTTGTATATGAGCTTATCTTCAGAAAAACTTCGCTTGCGCGATCTAGGATCTCCGATCGGCTTAGTGGCGCCATCTGTTGGTGGCGATGTGAAGTGTCGCCACACGCGTAAGTCCCGATCCCAGGGGAATATCGGGATAAAAAGTATGTGTTATTCCAGGTCTCCATCTATCTACATTCCGAATTTCATCGCAATCAGTCCAGTAGTTTTTGCGTGAAGGAGTAACAAACATACACACACACAAACTTTCACATTTATAATATTTGTAGGATGAAATAGGATATTTTGCGGACAATATCATCGAATTGTCATACAGAACCCTGTAGTCTATATTTTTAATATCAGAAATACCTACTGATCCCTACCTGTAACTTCAAACATTTGAATAATTTCCTATATGATTATCTTCAAAACAATCCAGATTCGCTCGCGTGTGTCTTTCCCTTTGAAATCGGCTTTCGTCTAAATCGTACCGGATTTCTGTTTCATCGTTCCGGTATTTTGGTTACCTGTGATACGATTGGACCTTTCGTTTTGTTAGATTTCCGGTTTACTGGTTTCTATGTTTTTTTCTTCTTTTTAAGTGTAATTATAGGTAGGTATAGTGCGTGTCAGATAAACACACGCGTCGCGTTAGGAAGGTACATGAATAGTTTAGTGCCGTTTTTTTTACGGAAGTTATGCTGGCAACATTTTGCATTTGGGCGCTTATGCAAATCAGAAATCATTAATGATTGACTGTGCTAGGTTTACAGATGTTATGTGATATAGGGAAATATAGGTAACAACAGACATGTCTGGACCAGACGTTCAATAGTCCATAGTTACTTTAACACAGTTAAATTCAGAGGTTTAAAATGGATACCCAAAATCATAATTTGAATTGTCCAAATTTCCTGAATATGGTTTTTATATTATTTTCCATAAATATGAAATAATTATTACTATTTCTAAACTCTTAGACGTAACCTAACCAATAAAAAATAATAAAATAAAAATGTTTTTTTCAATTTCTTTATCTAAATTTTATCCTTATGAAAGCACTTTTTAAGCACCTAATGAGGTTACTTGTAACAAGTGCTTCCGCCCTTCCATCACTTACAGATTATGGTTTTGACTTATTGAAAGTAAGTAAGAAAGTAACAAAAAATATGAATATCTTCTGTTGCCTAAGTTGTGTAAAAAAAGTGTGACCATATCATGGACGTTCTATGTACTACGTAGTCCATATTTATTAGTTGGCTGTCATTTGATTTTTTATATTATAATGGCACATGTCGATTTCGTCATAACGCCGATGGTGACGTCATCAGAGTGCAAGTGAAGGTCAACATTTCGAAAATAAATCGATAATATGTTACAGCAACGTTTATTTTTGATTAAATGTTTATTTATAGTAATATGAAAAGACGTATATTTCTCTAAATAGTTTTGTAAATTCAATGTAAAAAAATATATAGCCTATTTAATTGGAGTGGTCTGTAAGGACCTGGGTGCTTAAAGGACACTAAATTGTTTCCTGTAAGCACTTGGGTGATGATAACACCCAGGTAAAGTGGATTAGACCTGCATTTGACCTTATCTCACCTAATCAAGACCTAGAAAGAGAACAGCATGACTGGCCAACATGATGGAACGCGACGAGTCACTTGACACCATGACTGGGGACATCCAGGGGGTGTTAGAAGCCACCAGCCAAGGTCGCTTGATTGTGGATCGAGGGATTAACTTATGCGAGCAGACCTGAACCCCCAAAGTCGTCGCTTTTCTTCGTTTCATTTCCGTTTTAATTCCGTTTAATTACCCTTGGCATGATGTTGGCTTACTTATTACACAAGTGCTTAGAGTAAACCACTGCTCCGAGCTGTATGAACTGTTAAAAATAGCGCTCATTCGTCAAGTTACAACTTTAACTTTTTTACTTGAAGGCGCTAGTGATGTGACGGGTTTGATTTAAACGAAGTGTCGATAAAAAATAATGAAAAAATAAATGTATATGTAGATTTAATTTAACAAACAATTAAATACAGGCTTATTATTAATCATATTAGCAAGCTGTTTAGGGGCGACTTTTATGCACCTGTGCATTTTTTTTGGAAATTAGATTTTTTATTTTTATTTTGAGGTTATATTTACCTAAAAAACAGCTGTTTCTTACACGGAGAGGTCATTAACCTTAAGTTAATACTTATTTTTATTTTTAGTTTTATCTACAGTTCCAAGTCTGAATGACCGTTGTTTCAAAACCTCAGCTAATTTTCGGATTCACTTACTAACTCTGTAAGTATGTATTTATTTGTATACTTACTTACTCCGCTGGCTCAGCAAACCAAATTGGATCCCTTTCCTTGCAGTCAGGAAAAACAGTGGCACAATAGGCGGCCTTACCGCTAAAAGCACGCAACCTTATCTAAAGTTCTAAGCAACATCAAGATCGACAACAAAATATCGACACTTACCCCTCCCCTCCTAAAACGTCTATAACAATTTATTTTACAAACATTTGTTCGTGCCAGGCTTTCAAGGAAATATATACTATGTACGCAAAGAAATAAAATATATTAAGCACCTAAAATACATAGAGGAAACATCCAAACATTTTTATCCAGATTCTCACTCTAATTCCAAGTTCAAACAACTATTTTTTCTTCTTTATCGCCTTTTCAGGGAAAGCAAAAGGTTTATTATTAAACCATACCATTGACGACCCAGTTGGCACAATGGTCACCATGCGGAACTGCCTCACACAGGGTTCGATTTCCGCCTCAGACAAGCATTTATGCTTAGATATTTTTCTGTGGTGTGGTTGTTTCTATATATTAATAGCTGCGCCCCGCGGTTTCACCTGCGTAATCATTTTCTGCGCATTTTTCTTAATATTTTCTTTCATAAAAACCTTCCCTTGACAATATCAAAGACAACAAAAAAAGAATTGGCCAAATTGGTCCAGGCGTTGTTGAGTTATGCGCTTAGCAACACATTTTGCGATTCATTTTTATATTATAGATAAGTATATATTTACAAAAGAAAAGTATATAAGTAGTATATCCGTTGTCTAGCACCTATAACACAAGTCTAGTTACTTAGCTTGGGGCTGATGGCGATGTATATACAGCCTTATACCACACAGTCATTTTTATGGAAACGAGTGACAGCTAGTCATAATTAAAAAATTTACACGCGGCACCTATTTTTGTTATGTTATTATTTTTCTTTATTTTTGTCCTATATATTATTACTAGCTGCGGCCCGCGGTTTCACCCGCGTAAGTCACGATCCCGTGGGAATATCGGGATAAAAAGTAGCCTATATGTTAATCTAGGTCTCCAGTTATATACAAACCGAGTTTCAACGTAATCGGTTCAGTGGTTTTAGCGCGAAGGAGTAACAAACACACACACACAAACTTTCACATTTATAATATTAGTAGGATTTTTTTATATAATTTTTACCTTTTCTTTTGTTTATAATCTTTTTGTTACGAGTTACTGGTGCACAGTCAAATTCGAAAGAGTTTTTGTTGCACATTTGATTTTGTAGGTACAAAATGTAAGGTTTTCTATTAGAATAAAATAAATAAATAAATAAAAAATCAATGTAATTAAATGGATGGTACTATGAATACTTCCAAAGTAATAAAGTGATTTGTTAATTGCATATTTCATTGTATATATTACGTTACAAAATGATTTTGACAAGTGTCTTGAAAGACGTATATCATTGATGATGTAAATTCGGCTGCATAATTGCAGTCCCCGGTAGAGTTCGAAAATTACTATTATTGGAATGTTTACATTTTAATAATTTTTGTTTGTTAAATTGATGAGTTAAACGACTTTAAACTTCAACTAAAGCAGGTGTCTAGAATCTTGCTTGAGTTGAAAACATTCTTATAACAGCCGTTTTGGAGATCTACGGTGAGTCTGCAATTATGCAGCCGACGGTACATATGCAACTATACCTATAAAAGGTTTCTCTCTATACAAGAATATCTTGAACGTCTCCGTGTGTAGGTAATACATTTTTACGCACCGTAGATTAACGTAAAAGCATCGTAATGCTACATATTAATTCTGAAAAAACATACCTACTCGTGCGGTGACATTTTCTTAGAAAACGGATAAGACACGATCAAGTAGATAGATCAAACTCATGGGCATGCTAAGATTATGGGCATGCTTATTGTAAGAGCATGGGCTTGTAAATTTTTGTAGAACGCCACACGATCAAGTAGAAAACTAAAGCTGAAGATCACAGACATGCTTCTTGTAAGATTACGGACGCATTTATGGTAAGATCAAATTATGGACATTCTAATTATTGTAAAGGCATATGCAATGGGCCTATCAATTGTTGTAAAACGGCACACGTTCACGTAAATTGATTAAGTTCTTGGGCATGTCTATTGTAAGATAATGGGCATGTGTTTTGTAAGATCATGGGCAATAGGCTTGCAATGTTAATTGATCACGTAGAAAGGTCAAGCTCAGAATCATGGGTATGCCTATTGTAAGATAATGAGTATGCTTATTGTAAAAGCATAGGCATACTTATGTCAAGGTAATATTATTTGCATGCTAATTGTAAAAGCATTCTAAAACGTTACACATTCAAGTAAAAATATCAAGCTCAAGATAATGGGTATGCTTATTGTACAAACATCTGTATGTTTATCGTAAGACCATAAGCATGCCTTTGTAAGATCATGGACACGTCAATTTTAAATAAGCACGTTGATTGTAAGTAATTGGACATCCTCATTTGAAAAAATGTACCCTATGTTATATCAATTTGTAAGATCATGGTCAATAATGGGCATGTTTATTGTAAGAATTTGGGAATATTCATTGTCATAGAATAGGCAAGCTTGCTTATAGTAAAAACATGTGCAAGATAGCAAAAATCTAAAAATTATAATAATAGCTATAGCTTTACGACGTTTGATACAAGCGTTTACATTATGATTGAGACTTGTGGCTTGAGGATTGATCGTGATGATCACATGAACTGTGTGAAAGTATCTTTATTACGCTTTAGGCTGTAGATTTTGTGGTGTGTTTTTAAGGAGTCGCACGAGCGCTTTGAGTAAAAAGTTTTATTTTGTTGCGACGTGGTAGGAAAGGAGAATTAGATGAATTATTGTGAGGTTTTTACGGTGTTATTTTTTTTCCTTGATGTTAATGTTATTTATGAGTTTATGACTAGCTGTTGTAGGAATTCCATGTGTTTTTAAAACTCCGATAAAGGAGGAGTTCTTTAATGTTGTTTTCTTTGTCTGAAACGTAGTCTGGAAATTCGTAGTGAGTACGCACGATTGTTTGAAAATTTTCCGTAAATCTCTTTCTTCGTGCTCTTGCTTATCTATATAAATAAAACCGGCCAAGTGCGAGTCGGAGTCGCGAACGAAGGGTTCCGTACCATATTGTATGGGAACCCTATTTAATGCTTTTTTCTGTTTTTAGCATTTGTTTGTTATAGCGGCAACAGAAATACATAATCTATGAAAATTTCAACTATCACGGTTCATGAGATAGAGCCTTTTTTTTATCGATGGGAAAATGCATTGTTGCATCCTCCCGCCACCCTAAGGGGGAGGGGACGACGGAGGTATGTAAGGCTGCCTTCAGCCTGAGGATGGTAGGCGGCTGTTACGCCTCTTGCGAATTGGGATTGATGTTGTTGTTATGAAATACAGCCTGGTGACAGACATACAAACGGACAGACAGTGAAGTCTTAGTAATAGGGTACCGTTTTTACCCTTTGGGTACGGAACCCAAAAATTGAGGCTTCTACCATGCCGGTCTTTGTACATATTAAATATTTACCCTTTTTACCTTTTTATTAGTACAACAAATACCTAGTAACATTTCACTAACTTAACTATGTCAGTTGCATAAACTTTTAGTAATGGATAACACAATTTTCCTTATAAGTACCTTTTTTAAATGATACCCATGTCTTACCCTAAATGTCAGTTGCAAAATGTGGTAAGTTCGCAAAACGACACTCTTGAATAGTCCTTAAGGGATTGCGTATCGGATGCGAGGGGAATTCAAGATAATGTATTTTTTACTCCAGGCGCAAAAACGACGGGCTGTCTGTGCCATCGTAGCTCCCGAACGGATGAACCGATTTTGATTTAGTTTTTTTTGTGCAGGAATTACCTTTAGTGAAAATTAAAACCTAACACAGAAGTCAGAAGCCGTTGGAAAAAAATGACATCTTTTTAGGGCTATGTACCTCGTTTTTTCTTTGGTAAACTATGAGTAATATTACTCATGTACCGAAAATTTATTTTTAGGTTTCGGTACCCAAAGGGTAAATCGGGACCTTATTACTATGACTTCACTGTCCGTCCGTCTGTCTGCTACCAGGCTGTAACTCATGAACATAGTTATCAAGAATAGACAGTTGAAATTTTCACAGATGATATATTTCTGTTGCCGCTATAACAGCAAATGTTAGAAACAGAATATAATGTACGAAACCCTTAGTGCGCGAGTCCGACTCGCACTTGGCCGATTTCCGGCTAAGATAAGTTTCCGATATCATTCGCATAAAATCATATTGAAATGTCTTAAAAACTAAGTTAGGATGGGTAGCTTCGAAACACGTGTACCAATGAAAACAAAGCATAAGAACTCATGGGTTTTTTTGTGAAATAACCTTACATTTTCACTTTCACTGTTTTATTCTTACGAAAAACGTACTAAATATTTTAAATTTCCAGCGTGTCCGGTGCCCGATCCCCTTAAAGAGAGAAATTGTAGAAATTGCTCAGTTTATTGGACATTTTGATGTTAGTTCAGGACATTTTGTTAGAGTATTGCCTGTAATTATGGTCACTTAGGGTTTTAGAGTGTTGCCAGAGTTTAGTGAGGGTAATGACCTCTTTAAGGGCGTGTGAAGTGACTAGTAATGCTCTTTAACGATTTAATTTCTTTAAACGAAGTCAAAGTCAAACTTTGTTTATTTGGAATGCGCATGGAATTATATTGTAACGTCTTAAAAAGTAAGTTAGGATGTGTGCCTTCGATCAATGAGAAGACGGCACAAGAAACACACGGGATTTTTTGGGATATCCTACTTAATATTATAAATGTGAAAGTTTGTGTGTTAGTATGTTTGTTTATTATTTACGTAAAAACTACTGGACTGATTGCGATGAGACTCGCTACGTAGATAGCTGGAGACCTGGAGTAACACTTAGGCTACTTTTTATCGCAATATTCCCACGGGATCGGAACTTACGCGGGTGAAACCGTGTGGCGCAGGTATAGTGTGGCGCAACTACATAAATATAAATATTTGTTAAAGGCAGAAATCGAACCTGTAACCTTCTGCGACGTAGACGGATGTTCGCCTACCGCGCTACAGAGGTCGATTTCGAGTTATTTAATGCGAATTGTATAGATCAAAACTAGACAGTCAACATAATAGAATTAATTAACAAAACAATCAGTCTGTGAGTGGTAGAAGATTGGAATTGATGACGTCATTCGTCTTGAAAACTATTGATTGGTATCCGAGCGAGTTGTTAATTAATGGTTTCAAAGTGTTTTAGTATATATAGGTACAATCGACGCTCAAAAGTCCACCGGCACCGTGACGTTTACAATCCTGTACAGCACTATTTGAACATTAGAACGTAATCTGCTTATCGAACCCACATCGGTTGGTGTAGCGAGTGTCGGCTTATACCACTCGGCCAACTAAATACATAGTTAACATGTTGAAAATAATTATCACACTGAGTACTTTTAATTCAAGTATTTATGTTTGTATGTAACGTCTATTAGAAGAAGGTCGTAAGTCTAATGAACCTAACAATGGTTTCATCAGGTCAAATACTATGGGCGGTGAACCCATGTATGCCTTCTTAAAGTCAGATACTATAGACATGGAACCTAATTATGGCTTCGTAAGGTCAGATACTATTGAACCTCATTATTGTTTCCTAAGGTCAGATACTTAATTAAGGTCGTGGGAAGTCGTTAGACGCAGAGAGCATTCGACCGATCGCTCTACAAGCCTTTGGGGGAGGCCTATATTTAGCAGTGGACGGGTTGTAGCTGATATGATAAAGGTCAGATACTATGGACTTAGAACCTCATTATGGCTTCGTAAGGGTAGAAGATACCTACTATGAAAGTTGAACCTCACTATGGCTTCTTGAGGTCAGATGCTATCGACGATGAGCCTAATTATGCTTTTCTAAGGTCAGATACTATGGACGGTGAACCTAATTATCCTACTAATGTTACAAATGTGAAAGTTTGTGTGTGAGTGTGTGTATGTTTGTGACTCCTTCACGCTAAAACTGCTGAGTCGATTGCAATGAAATTCGGTATGTAGATAGCGAGAGACCCGACTTAACATATCATTTTACTTTTTATTCCGATATTCCCACGGGAACTCAGCAAGTGGTTTTATAAATTTATCTACTACATATAGACGTTGAACCTAATTATGGTTTTCCATGGTCAGTTACTATGGACTTTGAACCTGATTATGGATTCGTAAGGTCAGATGCTATGGACTCTGAACCTAATTATGGCTTCGTAACGTCAGATGCTATGGACGGTGAACCTGATTATAGTTTCATAAGTTTAGGTACCATGGACGTTAAATCTAATAATGGTTTTCTAAGGTCAGATACTATGAACTGCGAACCTCATAATGGCTTCGTAAGGTCAGATACTATTGAACCTCATTATGGTTTTATAAGGTCAGATACTATGGACGGTGATCATAATTGTGGTTTCCTAAGGTCAGTTACTATTACTATGTACTTGTACGTTCAACCTTATTATGTTTTCGTAGAGATACACTTACACAATTAAATATTCTCAAACCACAAATTTGCATTACAAATTGGGTATGTTTCCGTTCGAATGGAACCCTATGTGTTTTCATGCACAATTCATACGATAATCCAAGTAACAGGGAGTTAGTTTAGCTAAGTAAATAAGCATAATATGGGATGGAAGCAAAGATTAACAATGGTGGATAGATTGTTGCTCATAAAGTAAAAAATTATTTATTTCTAGATGATGCTACGCTATTTATATGGTTAGCTCGACTACTCAAACGTTTAAGTGTAAACTTTATATCTTAAACTCAGTATGTAAATAACTAAAGACATAACAATTATTATTATCCTCGATATTTTCTAAGGATCGAGACTAAAGTGGGTAAAACCGCGGGGCGCAGCTTGTCAATTAATAAACCTCTTATTAAAAAAGCCTTTGCATATATATTTCACATTAAAACTACGTAATTAACGTTTATTTTGTGAAAATATTTTCATTTATATGCTAAAGCGGATTTTCCGAAATAACCCTGAAGCGGTAATGTTCCAATAATCCATTATTAAAACCGGAAAATATAAAATATTTAAAACTTATTAATATTCAACTATGGGTACTAGGCGATATAAAAACAAAGTATCTACTTATCGTGGACAATGTATAGACGTATCTTTCTTTTTGTAAAAGTCCTAAATAAACATGCCCAATTGCCCACACTGTTGCCCATACGCTTACAATGAAAATGTTCATGCTTTTATACTAGATACTCTTATGCTCTAACAGTAAACGTACCCATCCTGTTAAAATACAATGATCATAATTGCCCATATTTTTACAATAAACTTGCTCATTCTCTTATAAACATGCTCATGATTGCCCATGTACTTCCAAAATACGTGCACATACTCTTACAATAATTAAACAAGTAAGTGCTTAAATAAACATGCTCATCGCAGACACACAAACAAATAAAAGGTACCGGATAACAGAAGCTCCGTTTTTTTTTGAAGACGGTTAAAAATAATGTGGACACCGAATTTTATTAATATAGTAATGATATGGCAAAAAATTGGGTAGTTAATCAAATAAATTGCTCAAAAAATTTCCATTTTACATAATAATTGGACCAATTACGAGTTTTTCATCGAATCAGACAAAAATTCTGAAGGGAAAATATTTTTCGCATTTGTTTCAAAGTAATAAATAAATTGTTAATTAGGCTTTTATGAGTTTTGATGATGCTTTAAGTGTCTACTTAACGTTTTTAGAAAAATATTTTCGTGTGGATGGCTTCTACCATGAATTCATTTTTGTTATAAGTTCACAGTATAAAGTTTCAATCTCGTGGAAATATTTGTAGAATATGTGCAGTTAATTAATGAAGCTATAACATACCGAGTTTCATCGCAATCGGTTCAGTAGATTTTGCGAGGAGTAACATACACACATACAAAAAAATGTATATTTATTATGATCAATAATGATGATATGATGAGACGACCCAGTTGGCATAATGGTCACCATACCGGACTGCCAAACATAAGGTTGCGAGTTCGATTCCCACCTCAGACAAGTATTTATGCTTAGATATTTGTCTGTGGTCTGGTTGTCTCTATGTATTATGAGTATATATTTACAAACTAGCTGCGCCCCGCGGTTTCACCCGCGTAAGTCCCGATCCCGTAGGAATTGACTCTACAAAACGTTTGTATGGGAAATAGAAAAGGGCTGTTTTTAGGGTTTTCCCGGAAATTATTCGATTTTTTCTCGCCTTTTAAACCTTCCCTAGACCTCCACGAACATTTCAAGACTAAGATAAGATAAATCCGTTCAGCCGTTCTCGAGTTTTAGTGAGACTAACGAACAGCAATTCATTTTTATATATATAGAAGAAAATTATATAAGTAGTATATCCGTTGTCTGGCACCCATAACATGAGTCTAGTTACTTAGCTTGGGGCTAGGTGGCTATGTGTGGAATGTCCTGTAATATTATAAAAAATATATATTTTTATAAGTAGGTAAATAGAGAATAGACTACACGATTTTCCTCCCAAAGGAGAATGGGAAAAAATGTACAGAGCTTGGGCCTGGAGGCCTCATGAAACGAGTCATATATCAAATGAAAGGTGGTTTCAAGAGGAACATTTTATTGTATGACCACTTTTTCAAATTAGTTGTGAGATCGGAGTTATAGGTCAATAATGATAGGTGGTCGATTCAATCTCCGTACACCAGTAGGGAGTATTAACGCCTTAATATAATCAAATGTAGCCATCGTATAGCAATGAGTCATATATCAAATGATAGGTTATTTCAAAAGAAATAATTTAATGTATGATGATTTTTTAAATTATTTTTATTTTTAGAGTTATAGGCCATTTTTGCTAAGTAGTAGGTATAGGTGTCTGAGGTCTTCTCTTGTGCAATGCAAAAGCTTGATTAGAATCAGATGTTGGTCTCCTCATGAAACGAGGCATATATCAAATGAAAGGTGGTTTCAAGAAAAACATTTTATTTTAAGACCACTTTTTCAAAATAGTTGTGGATTCAGAGTTATAGGTCAATAATGGTAGGTGATCGGTACACTTGCGAATTTTCTCTGTACACCACTAGGGAGTGTTAAGACCAGAATAGAATCAGATGTAGCCATCGTATAGTAATGAGTCTTACACCAAATAATAGTTTATTTCAAGAGGAATAATTTAGTGTATCATGACTTTTTAAAATTATTTCTATTTTAGGGGTTATAGGTCATTTCTGTTAATTAGTAGATATCGGTGACTAAGGTCTTTCCTTATGCAATGCAGATGCTTGGCTATAAACAGAATATGTTGCCCTCCTCATGAAACAAGTCATATATCAAATGAAAGGTGGTTTTAAGGGAAACATTTTATTGTATGACTACTTTTTCGAAATATTAGTGGTTTCGAAGTAAGAGATCGTTAAATGTACTTAAGTAAGTATTCGGTAGTATCAGAAATTGTTGACAATGTCTGTCGTGATATAGACATCACTATTTTGCATTATTTAGTGACACAACAGGCTGATAAAAAGCATGATACTTATTGTAACCGAGGTATAGGTACCATCACGAGTCGTGAGCTCAGATGTAGAGTCATACGTAAGCCATTTTGATGTTGATGGTTTTGCTTTGTCGGAACCTATTGCAATCAATAAGTTCCGACAAAGCAAAACCATCTTTTTTGGACTAGGTATCTTCAAAAAACAAAAGGTACTCTTCATTATTCATACTCCGAAGGTGCCTAACGAGCGTGTTGAAAGTAAAACTTTCAGCCATAGGGAAAATCGCTTTCACTGACGACTTTCATGTCAAATCATAGCTTCGCACGGCTTGTATATATTGCCAGAGTTTAGTCCTTAGTAGGTTTTTTCTCAGTAATCGAATTCAAGTATTTAGTTCAAGATATTATTATCTTATTTAACAAAATAAATGTAAAGACGAAAATGGCCAAAACGTCGTATGACCATGCTGCGCCGCCGCAAGCGCCCTGTCGTGATGCTGCTGATGTGGCTTTATACGACCGTACGGTCAGTGTTGTTCCTTTATTTGAAAAAAATGTGTGGCACCCGGGGACTGCCGCGGTAAAGCTATTGCATCGTGCGAGCTTCGTACCATATACATACACTTAAGCGAACGCTCGGTCGAGCTACATGGTGGGTGTTAGGTTTTATTCTTGATTCGGGCGCTGCGCTCAAAGCCCGCGATAAAAGCTATGCAATAGCTTATGCAGATGCAGCTTATGCATTTTTAATTATTTTAAACGTTTTAGTTAGTAATATCTTTTGTTATTTTATTATGTTTTTGTGTTAAGTTTAATGTGGTTTTTCATGTATTATTGCGTATTTTGTGTAAATAATATTTTCTCGACAAACCGTGTTCTGTTATTTAACGAAATAATTTAAATCTTCAGACTTCGCGTCATGAATGTCCAACGGGACTCTGAACAGTCCCGTGGTCCAACTATTTAAAAAGGTGAACCACGACCTATAGTTGGAGGCCCAAGTGTGCGGTGGTTCAACGCGGATTGTGAATACAGAATTAATGAAATAGAGGATTATTCCTTTCTACTCCCGCTTAATGGGCTCTATGGTTGGACCACCACCCCGCACTTTTATTATTGAGTGGAGGTCGTAAGATTTTTCCTTACGGCCCCTATAAGCGGGAGTCGAAAGGAATAACCCTTGAAAATTATTCCTCTCAATTAAATTGATAACGAAGATTCATAGTTGCATCAGCGTTAGTCTCTATTCAGTGGGAATATCGAGTTAAAAATAATATTTTGTGTTAATCTAGGTCTCCAACAATTTCCATACCTAGTTTCATCACAATCGATTTAGTCGATTAGAAAAATACCTAGTCCCTAAACAGGAAAATCTGAATAGATATTATTGCAGTAACAAAAGAAACGCACGATAGGTACTCGTAGAAAGGTATGTGGTATCATTATTATACCTATTGTACAAGACCCGTCACGAGACATGAGCATTCTTTTCTTGTGTGGTTTGCAGGACATTGAACCTATTTATAATCCTACTTAGGTATCATAACCTATATCTCGGTTACGATAAGCATCATGCTTTTTATCAGCCTGCTATGCCACTAAATAGTATTAGGTAGTGATGACTAAATCACGACAACTATTTCTGATACAACTGAATACTTACTTAAGTACATTTATCGATCTCTAACTACGAAACCACTACTATTTCGAAAACCACCTTTCATTTTATAAATGACTCGTTTTATGAGGAGGGCAACATCAGCTTCTAACCAAGCATCTGTATTGCACAAGTGAAGACCTCAGTCACCTATACTTAGCATACAAAGTGTTTGTTTGTTTGTTTGAACGCTCTGATCTCAGAAACTACTGGTTCGGATAGAAAAAAATATTTTTATGTTGAATAGTCCATTGTTGAATAAGGGTTTAGACTATTTTATATTTCGATATTACGCACGTAGTTACGCGGGTGAAACCGCGGAGCGCTGCTAGTTTGATATACGACTCGTTGCTATATGATGGGTACATCTGGTTCTATTCAAGCGTTAATACTCCCTAGCGGTGTACGGAAAAAACTCGCAAGTGAAACGACCACCTACCATTAATGACCTATATCTCCGAACCCACAACTATTTTGAAAAAGTGGTCTTAAAATAAAATGTTTTTCTTGAAACCACCTTTCATTTGATATATGCCTCGTTTCATGAGGAGACCAACATCTGATTCTAATCAAGCTTTTGCATTGCACAAGAGAAGACCTCAGACACCTATACCTAGTACTTAACAAAAATGGCCTATAACTCTAAAAATAAAAATAATTTAAAAAATCATCATACATTAAATTATTTCTTTTGAAATAACCTATCATTTGATATATGACTCATTTCTATACGATGGCTACATTTGACTATATTAAGGCGTTAATACTCCCTACTGGTGTACGGAGAGTGAATCGACCACCTATCATTATTGACCTATAACTCCGATCTCACAACTAATTTGAAAAAGTGGTCATACAATAAAATGTTCCTCTTGAAACCACCTTTCATTTGATATATGACTCGTTTCATGAGGCCTCCAGGCCCAGAAAGACCATTCTCCTTTCTAGGACATATTTTTTTAATAATGTCCGGTCTACTTCTGGTGTCATTTATTGAAAACTATGATTATTATATTAATAGAATATGCTTTAATATCAAGAATAAAAAAACGTTTGAAATGAATAGACTCTTAAATGAATGGACCAATTGCTGAAACTGGGTATGGTTAGACATTTAAACCTTAGAAGTGACAAAAATCTCGATATTCCCACGGGATCCAGGTCTCAGGAGATCGTAGCTGGCTAACATAAGGACATTTCATTACAACAAAAACAATTATACACTTGTCCCAAGTTTCAAGTTAAAACTAACTAAAAGAAGACTTCAAATCGACGCCATTTTGTAGATTATATCCAAAGAGATTTATATATCAGTATATAAGAGAGAACATCATTTGCTAACCACGGTTTTATTTCGGATTAGAGTGTCAAAAATGGCGCAGTATTGTCAAACTTTGACGTTTTGTCTCATAAAAAATGGCGTTAGTTATTAGGGTCGGGTTAACTCTCGTCAGTTTCCCTAATTAGTCAGTTTCATTAGCTCGTCAGTTTTCCTATTTGTCAATTCCATAAAAATCTTTAGTCGTCAGTTTTTCTAATTCGCGAGTTTCGTAGTTTACTGATCTGGTATGTTTATGTGTTAATAATTGGCATTACTCTTCGTACAGTAAAGGAAAACATCAAGATCAAACACGCGGCTTAGTTATCTCCAGACGTACTGAGCGCGTGGTATGGGTTCTGAACAAGTTTACTTCATCTAATACATGTCCAAGGCTCTTCAACGCCTGAATAGCATGGACATGAACAATGGTTGCTGAAAAAAAAATATCTAGATTGATTGATAGATTGAAAGTACAATGTTATTTAAGTTACTAGGTTTTAAAAGCCGATTTCGAAGACTCTCTCTCATTTGAGGAAATATTTTTAAGGAAAAATGCCGTTCCAATATTATAAAACCCGCGAGATTTGATGATCTCTCTTTTCGAGTAAAATTTTACAACTCTTCGTTGTCACGCGAAAGTTTTTTAATAAATTTTAAATTAAAAATGTTTCGACTACTTTCAGCTTGTTGTAATACAAACAAAAGTAAATAAAATAAAGTATAGTTTTGTTTTTCGACCTACATCTTGAGGTATAGTTGAAAGTAAACAGATTTATGATTAAAATTTATTGTTTTCAAGCGAAACGTCTTTGAAATCGGTTAGATGAGATGAGAGGTCATGAGGAAAAACTTAATAAAACGGATGTGACCTCATAAATTTTTCATTTAAATGTAACGGATGTGACGATAGAGGATGTAGCTAATCTAAAAAATATGCTGGATTAGCTAGTCCGTTAGAATCATGTAGACTTGACAGTTGACGTTAGACGTTTTACGAACTCCACCGACGCTGTGCCCCTGATACATTTTATCCGATTTTTTATGAATAGTTCATAAAGACTGTCGAGTTAAATTGTCGACCAAACATACTAGACAAATTGTAATAAATCTCTGTATGTAGATAATTGAAGACCAAGAATAACACACAATTTTTTATCCCATTATTACCTAGGACTAGGGACTTATCCATCCATCCTTCTCCATACTAAGGTTGCCTGGAAGAAATCGCTTTAAGCAATAAGGTCGCCTGTTTGTACAATTTCGTAGTTAATAAGCTTTCTCGTCTTTTTTGTCATTTTCTATGTTTCGTGTGTTGTACAAATAAAGTGTTTATCTATCTATCTATCTATCTATCTTATGCAGGTGAAACCTCTAGACGCAACTAGTCATAGATAATCGTCAATTTTGAACATCCCTATTTTCATTACGAATTTCAAAGACAAAAATCCGTTTTGCAAACGGAAGATCTTCTATTACACTACCACAAAGTTATTTCTACAGTCAACAGTGGCGCCACCATCAACGCAATACGATGAAACGTCTATGCAAACTTTTAGTTCCAAATGTATCCGCTTGAACAAATAACATGATAGGCACTGTCTTTGGATAGCATATTCCCAGTGGAGCCGGTTATAGAGTATTTTCGACCTAATGTTTATTGAGCTAAGCTTTACATTCCCGCGGGATTATCATTGTGATTACATTTCTAAGTTGCGTCAATGACTCCTTTGGAGGTGTCTGTTAGTACGTAAGGAGTATTAAGGGTGGAAATATACTATAAACTTTCCGTCGGGCGATCACATTTTGAAGACAACCGCACAGTTGCTTATCGGCCGATTTATACTAGTAAGTATCGGCAGATAAAAAGTCTACAAACGACACGATTTTAGCGAGTCTCTCTGATTTGACCACAACATCCTATTAAGACTAATGGTTCTGCGAACAGAAGACCTAGCAAGCACAAAAATTAAGGAGTTTTCTTATGAGAAGATGGTTACAGGCGGTCCATCAATTCTTACCTGATAGTTAAAGTAAAGTCTTGTAGTGAAATTAACCATTTCACTGGTAAATAATTAAAAAGGTGAGCAATTTACAGCATTTTTGAGAAGCTATTCTGGTCAACACTCATCAAAATTTTACTAATTTTTTAAGGTTTTGTACCTCAAAGATGAAAAACTATCACTTCCTTGTGATACTGACGATTTAAAAAAAATCATTAAAATCGGATCCCGTAAGCCTTTTTGCCATGTGGATGTTTAATTTCTGGTCCACATTCTCTTGGCCTAAAATAGTATATTATCTATTGTAAAAGTATGGGAAATATTAGTATTTATAGTTATTGTAAGACCAAAGGACTATCTATTGTAAGAATATGGGCAGTAATACTATGTTTATTGTAAGCGACCTATAAGAGCATATAGTGCGAAAGTATGAGCAATATTGGTATAGTTATTATAAGACCATATATGACAATCTATTGTAAGAATATGGGCAGTAATGGTATGTTTATTGTAAAAGCATGGGCACGTTCGTTTGTCGTCTGTGCTGGCCCTAAGCGGTATTCACATCAACTTTTGAATGAAAGGAAAGTTTTCGATTTAAATTTTATTCATTCGCCGCGGATTTGCGAAATGTTACGTCTTTACTCTAATACTTACTCTTTGTGACCTCGGGTTTATTTTATTTGACGTTTTAAGACACTACCGACTGTTGGCGGAAATAAAAAAAGATTAAACGTGTGAATATTTTTCAAATTGAACAGAAGAGTAAAAGGAACGTCATTTGCAAAAACCAAATAAAACAGATGTTAAGTATTGCCTTCTAACACTATTGTTAATTAATAACCAGAGGCGAAAAGGTTGAAATTGCAGAAAAATACAAAAATGAGACTCTTTACTTTGATTTGTTTGTTCCAGGAATTGATCTCTATCAGCAACACAATCGATTGATATACATATCAATACAATGATTATACTTATTTTTTTGAAAAATAAACAGGTTCGAATCATGGCAAGTATTTGCTTGGGTAAGTAATTACATTCTAAATCAAATGATGCACTTTTTGTTTTGTCAAAATGGGTCACGAAACTTGTTTCATTTTTGAAAGAAAGAAAGAAAGAAAACCATTGATTTGGTGCAGGCACACGAATACTTTAAAATTAACACACACAAAGAAATAGGTAACAAGGTAATAGGTTTTTCGCTATCTCTTATAATTTAAAATATAGACCTGCAGCCCTTTTAAAAAAATCAATTATTGAAAGGTATCGTGTAAGTGAAAGTTATATGCTTCTTGTGGTGCAGTCAATGGATTTATATTTATCTATGACGACCCCAGTAGGCACAATGGTCACCATGCCGGACTGCCAAACGCAGGGTTGCGGCATCGATTCCCGCCTCAGACAAAGTATTTATGCTTAGATATTTGTCTGTGTTTTGGTTGTTTATATTTATTTTAAGTATATATTTACAAAAGAAAAGGATATAAGTAAGTAGTATATATTCGTTGTCTAGCACCCATAACACAAATCTAGTTACTAAGCTTGGGGCTAGATGGCGATGTGTGGAATGTCCTGCAATATTTATTTATTTTTATCACACTTACTCATAAAGTGGATCTTATTCAACGGCTTTTAGGCTCATAATCCAACATATTATGCACGCGTGCGTTTTAGATTTGTTAACTAGTGCTGTAAAGTTATCCCGATAAGTTAAATACGTATCTTACTGCTAATTACATGTTAGGTAGGTGAAACATTCTTAATTTATCTGGGTTATACTGTTTTGATGTATAAAAAAGGTAGATACCAAAGAGTTTTTTAGCTAGCAAAAATGGTTGTCTCTAAAGTCGGTTTACGAACGAAAATTTTACGTGATAATGACTTAGAAAACGATTAAAAATTGAGTTGTTTATTTTTGGTTTTTTCTTTACTTAAATATATTGTTTTTCCAGACCATTGTATTTTGTTTTTAACCCCCGACGCAAAAACAAATAGAAAAAACCCTAAAAAATATTGTATGTCAGACGAGGCTGTATAGGTTAAAAGCCTTTAGCCTGGCCTTTCCGGAGCGTAATTAACAAAAAAATCTGCCTTAAAAAAATGTAAACATAGACTTATCACAAATATTTTGTTAATTATTATTTTGTTGTCTTTTCTAGTCTTTTCTTTTATTCGCAACTGTGATAAAAAACGTCTTACGATATACGTGTGGAATTGATATTTGCATCTTGGCTTCTTATGACACGCTCGCTACCGCTCGCGCGTCATAAACCGCCTCTATGCAAAGATCAATTTACCACACTTATATCGTAATGTACTATTTATATTTATGTAACTGTACTTCTAAATTGATATTAAATTGTTTACACGTGTGAAACAATTTATTCTACATAGGTATATATCAATTTAAACAAATTTCAATCAATATGTGGTTACGACGTATTTTGTACAAATTGATTTGATCTATTATTGTCAATGTAATTGAAATACGTTCTGTCATAGAAATTAAACGTGTTTCTAGACCATTGCGATACAAGTGTGGTAAAATGATCATTTCATCGAGGCGGTTTATGACGCGCAAGCGGAGCGCAAGTGCCTCTATAGATCGCCGAGATTAAATCGATCACTTCACACGTGTATCGTACGACGTTTTTTTATCACAGTTGTGAATAAAAGAAAATACTTGAAAAGAAAAGAAAATAATAAATAACAAAATATTTGGTGATAAGTCTATGTTTACAATTTTTTTAGGCAATATTTTTTTGTTAATTATACTCCCGTAAAGCCAGGCAAAATACTTTTAACCTATACAGCCTCGTCTGACATACAATATTTTTTAGGGTTTTTTTAGACATTTGTCGGGGGTTAATAAACGTTAGATTATGAGCATAAAAGCGGTTGAATAAGATCCACTTTATGAGCAACTGTGATAAAAAAATACTAATCATACAACTACGCAAAAGGATGACGATTCAGATTTTTTTGTTCCACTGCCCTCTTCCTGCATTTACTCGTGTCTCAAAGACAAAGTTAAAATTATTTATTCATTTGGATGCTTATGTATATTTTATACAAAAACCACTTTGAAACGTCTTAAAAACTAGGTTAGGATGTGTGCCTTCGGAACACGCCCACCAATGAGAAGAAGGCATAAGAAACTCATGGGGATTTTTTTCATGTGATCACGCTCATAAAGGTTAATAATTAATATTACAAATATTTGAAAGTATTATTTGAAATGGAGCAACTAAAGTCACGTCCATGGGTTGTTATCATTTAGGTAAGACGAAGCATCATAGTACGCCTTACTGCACAATTTATGCTTTATAAAAGTTTTGAACCTGTTAATGGACATGTCATATCGAAGGACTCCGTTTATGGGGGGTCTTTGAGCCTTGAGCGCATTATGTAGGTAACATCATAAACCGCATCGTCACTAACCATCGTGTGAGATAGTGGTCAAATACTGACCTATTTTTTATTAAAAACATTGTGTGACTAGAAGTGAAGACTCCACAAAATAGCGTTTATTTTGAGGAGGCTCACAGCTAAGCGACACTCGCTGATCGTTTACGGTCGTGCGGGTTAAGCGAAGCCTGGTGCGGTCATTACTTCGATGTGTGGCCAATTAGTAGTGTGGCAAAAATATGTTTTCGTGAGCCCCTCCGTGCTACGGAAGGCACGTTAAGCCGTTGGTTCCGGTTGCTACCTCTAGTAGCAGTCGTTAGGTCAAGTTAGAGGCCTTAAGGCGATCCGAAAACTTTAACAATAGGTGAGCCACACCACTATACGAGAAGAAGAAGATCTTGAAAAAATATGAATTGTCAGTCCATATGAGTGTCCGACTTTTTATAAAGTCGGACACTTAAACTATTATACCAAAAACTATTCGCGATATTATTATCGCGAATAGTTTTTGGTCTGACGATGAGATCCTCTGAATGTTTTCAGATAGTCTGAATAATTCAATTTATGCATATTGGTTATCTGTACATAGCTAATGAAACAAAAATGATACATGACTGTGTGCTTAAGCAAGCTTTTAATAGATTTAATTCATTTTTTTCAAACCTTTAAGTAACTTGCAATATGTGTATGTATGTTTGTTCGGATCAAATCTTGCAACTTAATTTTGATCCACTTCCCAATTGAGCTGAAATTTTGCATACCTACGTGTAATAGTACAATTAACGCAAATAACATTTTTGAATATATTGCGTTAATTAACGCAATATATCCAAAAATATTTCAATTGTTATTTCACTATGACTTAAGCGAATTTGTGTATACACTAGTGTGACAGGGTGGTGTGATGGTCAGTCTGGCCCCAGTTTAACTATGTTTTAATTAAAATATTAAACATACCTACTTGATATTATCTTATTTTCTCCATCTTCTTTTGTCGGTGGGACAGTTAAGAAATAGAATTCCTAACCACCACACTAGTGTGACGGGGTGGTGTGATGGTCAGTCTGACCCCGCAATATTATGATGACATGGTGCTGATCTGATGATGGACCTGCAAGGTGGCCATAGGAACTTCGCAATGAAACGACACAACCTCATCGAGTTTAGGCTCGTTAGAATCGTCTTGACGAGTAGTTTGTCTTTCACTGGTAACCAGGGTCTGATGTTGGAGCTGGATACTATATTACGATATGGTATTATTGTGGCGTAGACAAATATGACTAAATTTCGTTAAAGGTTGTAATGTAGGTACAGTCGGCTGCATAATTGCAGCCCCCGGTAGAGTTCAAAAATTACTATTAATGGCATTTTTTCATTTTAATATTTTTGTTTGATAAATTCATGTGACTTCAACTAAAGCAAGTGCCTAGAATCTTGCTTGTGTTGAAAACATTCTTATAACAGCCATTTTGGAGCTCTGTGGTGGGTCTGCAATTATGCATCCGACCGTACCTATAAAATTATATTTTGCTTATCCAGTTAAAAATTTTATTTTTAACTTTTTAGTTATTTTTTCATTCATTATGACGGATCCGCTAAACTCGGCCCTGAAAATACGTATCCTGTATGTGAATAAGCTTTTATACAGTCTAAACCTTGTCTATCAAAAATTGTGATGTTTTCCACGTTTAAGGAGAGCAGCTATCGTTATTAATTTAATGGTTCGATGAATCTTCAAATGCTTGTTTGTAATGAAATTGAAATATCATTTATTCAGTTCTGTGGTAGGCCTGTTACTACTGTTAATTTTGAATTTTGTTTTGATATTTGATTTACAAAGATAGTTTATGAAAATACCGCTTTAGCAGTCGAATTTTAAAGAAAAATCTTTTTTAATGGGCAGCCATACGTCCTAAAAAAATACATACAACCTAATTGAGAACCTCCTTCTTTTTTTGAAGTCGGTTGAAAACAAAACTCTTAGAACTTGTAGAGCTTGTAATTTCAGAGATTTCGTGATGAATATTTTTCTGTTATACTATTAGGTATGGTATGGTTATACCTATAAGTAGGTTTATTCTCCTATATTTAAATTATGTTGTTCCTGCAAATAATATCATCAAAATTCAACTGTCTTAGTTTTTATGTGACTTAAGGTCTGTGCAAACAGGAGGTATTAAAAAAAACATCCAAAGTTTTTAATGTTTTAAATTAAGCTATTTGACGAGATTTATCATCACCTGATCAAAAAGTCAGTAGTATAAGTATGCAGCCTTCCCTTTTAGGTCATTCATATATAAATCCATTTTACATGTCCGTTTTATCGTATAGGTTTTTATTCAATGCCTAGCTTTAATCCGTGGCTTCGTCCGCGTATAGGAGTTGATTTTTCAAAATCCTTTCTTATCGGATACCTACGTCATACACACACACCCGAGTTTCGGGTCTCTACAATCAGCGGTTTAGGCTGTGCGTTGATCCGTCAGTCAGTCGTTCAGGACAAAGCATTTAATATGTATAGATCGGGTATCCTGTAAATAAATAAAATAAATACACAAGCCGAAACTTTACGTTATAAACGGTCCTGCAAACATGGTGTGAAAATTACATTCCTGTAAAGACGGATCCATTAAAACGCGGTCCTGTAAATACGGATTATTACGGATCCTGTATATGAATGAGCCTTTACACCGATCGGTCATCGCACAAACCTCCCCGCAACTAATCCCAGCCAATATTCTATATACCATTGTGCATTGTGCCCAGACAATGGAACCACAGATTAAATTTCTATGAAAAGAAATAAAAGAATCTTTCAAAATTAAGAAAAGGTGCCGTAAGTGACAGGCATAGGTACCTTGGCCATTGTGTTTAGGTAAATGCTTTATGAGGCTGAGGTCAGAGATTACTGATGACCCAGTTGGCACAATGGTCACCATGCCGGGCTGCCAGACACAGGCTTGTAGGTTCGATTCTCGCCCCAGACAAATATTTAAGCTTAGATATTTGTCTGTGGTCTGGTTGATTCTATGTTTTATTTCGGAGCCAATTCGTTACAAGCAAACAAAAAAATCTTTCCCTTTTATAATATTAGTGCAGATAAGTATATATTTACAACAGAAAAGTATATAAGTAGTATATCCGTTGTCTAGCACCTAAAACACAAGTCTAGTTGCTTAGCTTGGGGCTAGATGGCGATGTGTGGAATGTCCTGCAATATTTATTTATTTATTACTTGCTTATTAGATACGTAGTGCGTTGGCTCAGCGATCCAAAGTGCTTGTTGGATTCTCCATCGCTCTCTGATCTCTCAATTGTTGACTTTAAAGTTCGCCAGATCGACCGACCGAGTTCATTCGATCGATTAGAACTTTAATTTTAGGTTTCTGTTCTTGAAGATGGAAAAACGGGACTCTTAAAAGATTATTATCCATATGTCAACACTCTTTTTATCAGTAAAAGGGATAGATAAAAGTTGAAGGTAAAAAATAAATTAAAATTATAAAAAATAAGAAATGGAAGAGTTAAAAATTTTGCTAAAAGTTTTTTTTTTGTTTAAACTGACTCCAAAAAAGTAATTAAAAATGACCGCACCAACTTAGCCTGAAGTCTGGCAGTGAATTTCATTTTGTAGTTTGCATAGAGGACATTTATACAAAAAATGCCGTGTCATGGTTTTGACGTTAAAAAATATATAAGCAGATGTTTTTTTTATTTGCGCAACTAAAAATTATAGATCACAGTTTGCGAAAATTTTACAACCCCTAAGATTTTGTTACATATCATTTGTGGCTTGTATTATATCCTTAAAAATGACCATAGATTTGAAAGGTATTCACGCTACGAGTCTTCGCATGGGAGCTCCTTTTAGGACGTGGGCGCGCACTAAGAACGGATTTTTGGAAAATAAAAGGCTGATAAAGTAGTAGTTTACAATAACTATTAGTATTTGTTGGAAATCAATATCACTAAGTGGCAGCGGAACCGTTTGTCGAGATCCTTATGGCCACCTAAGTTCTTTTACTACTTGCAACTAGTAACTTATACCACACATGAACTAAAAGGGAAATTTTCATTTTATTGACTCAGCAGGTGAATAATGTATAGAAGCGTATCAATTAATTACCATATCTTTAGGATCCTGATTTCATTACCCCATGAATCGGGCTGCCATAATGAATGAGTTCCTTAAGGTTTCAGTTCAGGGTTGAAAAGGTGTCGAGGGTTTCGGAGGCTTTCTTAAGGCCCTAGCGGGCCGTTTCCGGTGAATAAGGGTCTGATAGACTAAAGACTTTCTACGGGTCGATAGTACGCCGACAATATAATCGGTTACTTGATATTTTTGAAAGACCTCTGTGGCGCGACAGACGAATATCCGGCTGCAAGAAGGGAAAGCAAAGGAGTTTTTTTTTATGAACCTTTTATGTCCTACGCATGCTTACATAGTAGGGAAACAAAATTAAAATATGGCAATGGATATGAGCCTATCCAACGTCCTGTTTAGATCTTTTGCTGAACGGGTAGTGGGGCACACAGAGCGCGCCATGAGGTGCTTCTTTTTACACAATATTTGTATTTGTAATATTAAAAAAAAAACACACACACACACAAACTTTCACATTTATAATATTAGTAGGATTTATAAATATTTAATTACCTATTATGTATGGTTATATGTTTATTTAGTATTATTATTGTCAGTTGTCTTTGTTATCTCTCAATCTTTGCAATGTAATTATTATCAATGATAATAATTACATAGCAAAGATTATCATGCCTTCTTCTCATTGGTGGACGCGTTCCGAAGGCACCCATCCTAACTTAGTTTTTAAGACGTGTCCATGTGATCTTTTACCTAGGTATTAAGTATCTAAAGGAATAAAGAATTTTGACTTTTGAAGTAGCTGTATGTACCAATAAACCACCACTTCGCCATTTCGCCATATAACGACCAAGAATGCAATTTAAAAACTTCCAGACTGGCCATTGTACTGAAGTTATAAACAGGCTGGAATAAAGTCCTGAGGAGTCCTTTGATTTTTCACTCATTCAGCTCATATATTTCAAATTGTATTTTTGTAAAGAATAATTATGATGAGTTTTTGTTGTTTTTTTTTGTATTTTTTTTTTTGTAACATGAGACTTCGTTCAGTTGACAGTAGAACCGGGAAATCCTAGTACCGAAAATCCCGGGATTTCCCCAGTTAATATATAAAGTAAAAAAAGGGAAAAAATAAATACTTAATTATAGGAATTAAAAAACTTGATATTTTCATCGTTTTCTTATGATTTAGTCTCGTAAAATTGTCGTCCGTAAGCCTACTTTACAGACAACCATTTTTTTTATAAAAAAAATTGTAGCTAAATATACATACAAAGCTTTACGCAAAATTCCGAAAAAATACCAAAAGTACTGAAACTCCCGCGAAGTCCCGGTTCTTGCTTAGAGAAAGTCTCCGGTTCTCGATACCCTAGTTGACAGCGAATAGAACTTAGGTTTCAAGTTCACTTATTCGCGTGTTACATCAACCCGCTTCCTGTTGGCTGGGCAGACGCCAATATTTGGGTCCAACTGGACACGGACCAGTATATTTCCAACATAATACGAGTATTTAGTATTTTTTCGTTACAACTTCACGTTCACTTTCATTCATACTTAATGAACTGAAACTTATCCAACTATCGGGCGACAGAAAGTTTGTAGTCTAAGGAGGTTTTAAGTCTACGGGTCAGGCTTTTGGGGTCCGTTGGGAAATTGAAGGTTTCCGTTTTATTTTACCGTCTTTTTTGTTGATGTTAGTATGTGTGGGAACAATTTAGGTACGGTTTTTATATTATCTACTTTTTATAGGTCATAGTTAGGTGCTAAACTGCTTGTAAATTGGCCTTGTTGGTTTTAAATTATTATTTAACAAAAACGACGAAAGGAGATCGTGAATATTGTGGTTATTCGCCGATTGTGGTGCCTTCTTGTTTTACTGTGTTACTTGATGTGTCTATTTATGGAATAAAATGATGGGACGTGGTTCATTCTGTCGCAGTGACTTCTTGATGTATGAACCGTTTCGAGGTGTCCCAAATTGATTAGTTGATGATTAGTGTTTATTCCTGGTCTATGAATATTAGATTAGGTAGTGCAGATAAAACAATACTAAGGAGAATAAAATAAAAAAAAATAAAAAAAAATAAAAAAAAGTATGTAATTGGTAAGATGTGCTGATAGTATCTGCCATGTTCCTAAACCTATACTTAGAGATAAAGTAGAATAATTAAATGACCATTGAAATTGTTGCTTTTTCTATTTTCCAGAAATTTCTTCGTATCTAGTAAAGTACTTAGTACTTTACTAATGTCAAGTTGACAATAATTGCTGTCTCTGCTGAATTGAACTTGATCAAAATGGAAACAAAAGACGATCGAAACTAAGTCAAAAGACGATCGAAACTAAAACAAATGACGATCGCGATAGAAACTAAATCAAAAGAGGATTGAAACGGACACGAAAGACGATCGAACAAAAAGATTAGATTTAGAAATAAATAAATAAATATTTCAGGACATTCCACACATCGCCATCTAGCCCCAAGCTAAGTAACTAGACTTGTGTTATGGGTGCTAGATAACGGATATACTACTTATATACTTTTCTTTTGTAAATATATACTTATAATACATAGAAACAACCAGACTAAGGATAAATATTTGTTTGAGGCGGGAATCGAACCCGCAACCCTGTGTTTGGCAGTCCGGCATGGTGACCATTGTGCCAACTGGGTCGTCAATAGTTAAAAGTTAACAAATAGTTAACAATAGAGTGATTTTCCGATCTCTGAGCGATCTCTGAGATTCACACTTTCTTATTTTCATTTTCCCTTGTCCCCAGGTGTCAGATGACATTGGCTACGTGGTGTACTCAGCCCTGGGCAGCTTCTACATACCATCCTGCATCATGGTGTTCGTCTACATCAGGATATACTTCGCGGCGAAGGCGAGAGCGAGGCGCGGCATTCGGAAGAACCCAAGACCAAGACCGGTTAGTTCATTTATATATCAAAGTACCTAGGTCCCGATCTCGCGATCTAATAATCTATGCCCTTCTTATTTTCAATAATATTTACTAAACCTTATTATTGTTTAGCGTCTATAGCAGTGGTTCTTAATCTTTTAGTGATAAGAGACCATTTAACAACTGTTTTGTCTTGCGATGGACCACTTACAGTTTGGAGGTAAACACCTACAGTGAATTAATTTAATAAAGAAATGTTCTTTCTTTAATTCAAATCCGACAATGTTTTAATTTTTAAACGGGAATTTTACATTTTAGAGACAGTTTTGGAACGAAGTTCCTTATCGCGCGTTGCGAAAGGGGCTAGATGGAAAAAATTAAGATCAAAAGTTGTAACGACATTTTTTGATTTTATTACAATTCCTCCATTAATTAATCGAAAGGAACTTCGTTCCATCCGGGTGTCCCTTGTTTTATTTTATTTTAATGTGTTTTTTTATTGCGTTCTCATTCTACGCATGTCGGCACTAGCTTCCAGCCGATTTTGGTGCTTATATAATAAGTTTCTCAATGGGTTCGCGGACCAGGTTAGGTGCTTCCAGGGACCATCAGTGGTCTACAGACAACCGGTTAGAAACCACTGGTTCATAGGAAGAGGATTATCTTTTTCTAAATAAACCTTTTTTCTGTGTACTGCTTTCCAAACAAGAAATTATTAAAATCAACTTAAAAGTAAAACTTCACCCCTTTGCATTATTCAGCATATTTTAACGTACTTAGTTCAAATTTCTTCCGTCTTTGAAACATAATTTCGATGTAGATGGCGC
The DNA here is from genome assembly GCA_951213275.1 of Idaea straminata. Classification (NCBI taxonomy): domain Eukaryota; kingdom Metazoa; phylum Arthropoda; class Insecta; order Lepidoptera; family Geometridae; genus Idaea; species Idaea straminata. Next base: position 10,039,895 of record OX577867.1, on the reverse strand, counting down.
TGCCTGTTACTAGTCGCCTTTGTTAGTTGGCGAGCAAAACTTTTCCTTGCATATTTAAGTTTTTCTCTTGTATCGGCTTTTGGTTACAAGAGTTGGAATTGTTTAGTTAAAACGAGCTAAAGTATGGTTAGAATGTTTTTATCTTTCAGCGAAATTTAATCTACGATAAATACAATGTACGCTAGACCCAGACATTTGCTCTAAGCGTTTTGCTACGTCATTCCTTATTTGTATAGCATGGAAATGGAATCAGTTGCCTGCATCTGTCTTTCTTGACGAATTTAAGTGGCTTCAAGTCGTAAGTAAACAGGTATCTTGGAAGGCATGCTACTTCTTAGACCGCATCATCACCTAACATCAGGCGGGTGTGAAAGTGGTCAAACGGTGACCTATCATATGTAAAAAAAAATAGTATTAGCTTCGGGTAACCAAAGGCCCGAATGCTCGGACCTCGGACAGTGTATACGAATCGGAGCAAAGCAGACAGCCTTTTAGGCGAGTACCCGTAAAGCTGCCTGTTTGGCGTCGTTGCTTTGCTTCACCGGTCTTATGTGTTATTAGGGTTCCTTGTTTTGACACAAATTACATTATCGGCAGTCGGAGGAGCGAAAGGAAACCGAGAAATGATTCGAGATCTTTAAGACACGAATATATAGATTTGACGACCCAGTTGGCACAATGGTCACCATGCCGGACTGCCAAGCACAGGGTTGCGGGTTCGATTCCCGCCTCAGAGAAGTATTTATGCTTAGATATTTGTCTGTGGTCTGGTTGTTTCTATGTATTATAAGTATGTATTTACAAGAGAAAAGTATATAAGTAGTATATCCGTTGACTAGCACCCATAACACAAGTCTAGTTACTTAGCTTGGGGCTAGATGGCGATGTGTGAAAAGTTGTGCAATATTTATTTATTTATTATTTTATAGATATCTTTTAAATTCGCGTGCTACATCTTCGACAGCATCGTCACTTACTTATATTTTTATGTATATACTAGCTGTTGCCCGCGACTTCGTTTGCGATGTGGTTTTGGGTTATATAGAATACCTAGCATTTTTCGGCATAGATACAATTTATCATTCGGTGTAAGTTATAAAACAAAATAGGTAGTTACATTGTTTTTAAACTATATTTGGCGAAGGCACTTTACTTACTCATACTCCGAAAGTAGGTCTAAAGATGCCTGAAGAGCGTGTAGAAAGAAAAACTTTCAGCCCTAGGGAAAATCGCTTTCACTGACAGCTGTCATGTCAAATTATGGCTTCGCACGGCTCATCCATACTGCCAGAGTACATAATAGGTTTTTTCTTAGTAATCGAATTCAGGTAGATATATTTAGTTCAAGATATCTTATTTAATAAAATAAATGTAAAGGTGAAAATGGTCAAAGCGACGTATGACCATGCTGCGCCTCTGCCGGCGCCCTGTCAAGATGTTGCAGATGTGGCTTTATGCGACCGTGCGGTCAGTGTTGTTCCTTGAGTAAAAAAATACTGGCAGGAAATGCTTGCATTTTGAATGATTTTAATTAGTATTATCTTTTGTTATTTTATTATGTTTTTGTGATAATAAGTTTAATCTGGTTTTTCATTTATGATTGTGTATTTTGTGTAAATAACATTTTCTAGACAAACCGTGTTACAAAAACTGTAATTTAAATCTACGGACTTCGCGTCATTACTCAGTGTTGGATAAACGAATTAATAAAAATCACTTCGGTAAGTACCGACGTATTTGAGTATTAAAAACATATTGAAAACAAACAGCAAAAACAAAAAAATCTGCATAATCTATAACCTCTTTGGTCCCAACCTTGTAAGAGGATCAGGTAGTATGGAGTCTCTCATTCACTCTCGTTATTAGGAAGAATTTTATGTTTATTCGTAATGAAAAGCACAGTGTTTACCTCGGGTTTGTTTTGTTTACCCAAGGTGTGAAAGTCACTCATTTAGTCCCTCGAACTATTAGCGCCCTCGCTGCGCTCGGGCGCCAAACTCCGTCTCGGGACTCAATGAGTGACTTTCACACCTTGGGTAACAATGTACTATTTTTGTTAATTTTTCACAAATAAAACATAATACACAACAATATGATAAGCTAAACTAAGTCCAATTTCTATTCGCATAAATTTTTCAAAATACTTTGTCTTCCTAGTTATCTTTAGATTTTTGTAAATTAGTTTTTTTATTAGGTAGCTGGCAGGCCTACGTAATTTTGGGAAAAAAATGATTTTTACAAAAACTATCTGTATATTTTTTAACCGACATCAAAAAAGGAGGAGGTTCTCAATTCGTCACGTATATATTTATTTTTTTATGTATGCTCGCTGATTACTCGTAAACTCTTGGAGCGATTTGGAAAATTCTTTTTTTGTTTTTACTATTTAAGGTTTCCGCTACTTGAACTCATAATTCAAACTATAGGAGGAGAAAAGCTCGATAGAAGTGTACCATCGGAGGTCTTCGGTAAAGGAGATCGGTAATATTATGTAGTAGTACCTCTTTGTACTAACCTCATTTTCAGTTTCACGTAGGTAGTATTAAATGCAAACTATTTGGTTTTATGACAGCTGTCATCTTGAGCGGAGGCATGTACTGCAGCCCTACCATGACTTTTTGAAGAACTCGAAAAATAGAAACACTTTTTCGATCACTCTCTTGTCCGTTTGTCTGTCAGTGTGTCACTACCGATATTCTCAGAGACGGGTGGACCTAGTAAGTTGATTTTTAGGAAGTTTCATAGTAAATACTCAAAATATTATGTTTAATCGAATACGTAAAAAACCCGTGGTAAGGGTACTGTTCCCTTCTGACGTTCGATTACGTTTTACCACGGAAAAATGTTTCGATTTCACATTTTTTAAATGTTTTTTTATCATATATCTTAATTATTGTATTAAACTCAAATTGAAACATACCCTAAATGTTAATCTGATATTTCCTGAACATATTTGTGTGGACCTTGTCGAAATCTGTTCTGTAGTTTATGAGATTACCTGGTTCAAACAAACAAACAGACAGACAAACAGACAAACAGACAAACAGACAAAAATTCTAAAAACCACCCTATCGTGTTCAGCTAACGATTTAAAGACGACCTGTGTATTTTTTTTCTGGATATCTTACAATTACAGATTTTTTGATGTCTACAGATTTATTATATGTATAGATAGGAACTTAGAATAAAGGAAAAAATCAGGATTCTAACTTCAAATAGCTAACCTAAAATGTGCTTGTTTCAGAATGATCAACAGACCAGTTTCAGCAATCCACCGAAAGGCACGAGGCCAATGCCGGTCACACATCCAATGCCTTCCGGACATCTTAGTAATAATAATGGGTAATTATTTCATATAAACTTTCTGTTTCTAGGTACTGATCCTACTGCATTCACCTAAACAATCAACTATGCTGTATTTTTAAATAAAGGTCATTCAGACTACAAAACACTCGATAAAACCATAAGTATTATCTTAAGGTTAATGACCTCTTCTTGTATATTAAATGAGGAGCGTCGGAACAAAAACAGATAAATCACATTTGTATTTTTTGACAGAAAATGTAAAAATATGGCTAAGTTCATGGTTTTCTAATTTAGAATTAAACTAAATTTATCAATTTATTGGTGTTAGAATCACTGATTGGAATCCTAAATTCGGTATTAGTAACTGTGGTACCTATCGAGTTATTTAAAAAAAAATGGATATATCGGTTTTTGACCAAACACTTGTGATTAATGTTAGGGATTTATCGGTTTAAGTTCCGATCGCTGTACGCTCCGATCGCTTTTTGTGGACGGATTTAGAGTGGATTTATCACTTTTTGACCAGGTTACATTAACCACAGACCAAGATATGTACGAGACCATACAATTGCCATCATAAAAAAAAACGAATGAATGTCATTTATCGGTTTTTGTTCCGACGCTCCTCAAATAATAGCTGATTTCAGGACATAACAACAAAATTTTCGAAAAAAAATCGAATTTTCAATAGTCGTAGAACAAAAGTTGATTGTTAAAGTGCACAGTTATAGCCTTCAACCGCTTTCTTATATAATTACCAATAACCCTGAATAAATATAAAATTCAAAGTATTGACTGACTGATAGATCAACGTACAGACCAAACCAATGGATAGTGCTATTTGGTGTGCCAAATAGCACACCAAATAGCACTAATATATAGATAAATAGCTGTTATGATATAGACCATCCAATAAGAAAGGATCTTGATAACTTCAACCCCTATGCGGGCTATCACAGTCTAGTAGCACTAGAATTAAAAACGTTAAACAATATAGGGTCAGTATCGTTCCGAAGAGTTCCCCCTTCATTACAAAAGTTATTAATAAAGGAAGAATAAAGAAATATGGCCTTTAAACATACCTGACAGGTGTAGGGCGTAGGGTAATTCTGGGGAGATGGCCCTATTTACTTCGAGGACACATTCCTAATACTATAACTATAATGTTTGAAATACCTACTATATTTACAAACGAAAATTTGATTATATTTCTTCTCAAAATTTAATAGCAATTAGTCTTTCCATCAACCAAAAAATAATTAAAAGTGATTTAAAAAAAAACACTTTTGACCAATTGTCCTAGAGTATACCGTAGAGCTAGAGATGGGATGTTAAGGGAGAGTTGGCCAAAGAAAAGATCTTTTGCCATCTCTTTGTCTATAGATTATTTTTACTTCTTTAATGGGATGTGTTTTGTAATTAAAAGTAGGGAAAACTACTTAAAAGCAGGTATATTTAGAGATTGACTCTATTGGAAAAAACAACAAAATTAATCTGTTTATTTTCTTGTTATCTAATCACTAATAACAAGGTTTTTTTAAAAAAACTTACTTTATTGTATAAAGAATGGTAGTTTTGATTTTAATCCATACCTATTCCCGCCATTTTAAAAGTAGGTCCTATAAAACTTTAAAAGTCATTTCCGAGGTAATAAATTCGAACTCATCCATGTCGCATACCCAGTCGCATACCTATATAAAGTTTTTAATGTTCATAAACTATGAAGTTTAGTGCAAGTGCACCGGCACTTAGGTAAATCATGTTAGTAGAACGTAGTAGGTAGGTCTTTCCAATAAACTAATGAATAACTCAGGGTTGCCAGACGTACGAGTTACCTCGTACATGTACGAGATTCAGAAGACGCGGAGCAAGAAAATTAAAAAATAAACGAGTTTTTTACAATATTGACAGCTTATACCATGCGCAATGACAGTGTCATTAACAATAATTGACGGTTAATTCATGAACGTCACTTTCATTCAAATAATGATGGTAAGGCAAAACTTGAGCGTAGTACACAAATAGAAAAATATATGATAAAATTCTCCGTATTTCCAGATTACTATGAAATTGATAGTATACGTGAACTAGATGTGGAAAAAAGAAATAAGCATTTAAAGTCACGTGTTTTTCATTTTCTTCATCAGCATTTCAGCTGACGTGATGGCGTCAGTTAAAATTCTGACGAAGAAACATATTATAAGAACTTCAAGAACCTAACCTCCTTGCAAACAAGTCATTTTTGTTAGAAGTTTTGCTATTATGGTTTCAAAGCCTAATTAAACATTCAGCAATTGTTAAATTATGTCCCACATGCGTGGATTACAAAACAATGTTAAATTTCATTTTCTAACTTAGTCATTTTTACTTTGAAGTCACCTTAAAATATTTTACAACTTAACCTGCTTTTTATGATGCTTAATTTTTAGTACCAAGTATGGAAGGTAATTTCAGTTGTTTTGTAGCAACATTGTCATTTTGAGTCCTCACAGACTACCAACTTTCTATCGTCGGATAATTGGTATCAAGGGCCTGATATGAAAAAACTCCTATTTTGACAATTCGAAACTTGGACCAATCGATTGAAAATTTGACCAAATGCGAAGAAACACTATTACAGCAGGCGAGACTCGCTTAGTTACAAAGAACTGTTCTCAATACTCATTTATTGGTGAATAATCATATGTCGAGGATGATAAAATAAAATCAATACTTATGTCAATACAATACGCAGGTCAAACAATAAATAGTAATTATACTACAATCTACGCTTAGTAACTAAGTAGTAACTAAGAAAATCATCAATATGAGATTGATGAATCAACCGTTCAACCAACCAACGCATGTATAGGCCACGTCAGGTATGCGCCAATGTTCAAACAATACAATTCTCATGAAAATAGCAATATGAACATAGGCGTATTACCATTCACTGACAGATGTATCGATAGCGAGAGTACCTAAAACGTATTAAAATTCAAATCTCAAAATTAATTTATTCTCACAATGTAGTTTTACATGGTTTGGTCTGAAGATGACGGCGATTCACCGATAACCCACAACGACCCCAACGAAAGTCGGTAGTCACCCTAAAGGTAGGGGCATAGGTACCGAGATGCAATCAACGATAAATAATAACGACAAAGTAAGGCTTAAAATATCGATCTGAGTAACTTTATTAATATTAAAATACATAGCTTTTCCATCATAGTGGTTCAATTTTTCGAAATCCAGCGGATGGCTACGTTGCAATCTGTGTACCAAATTGCTGCACGATTCGGCTATTGGTTTGTGCTTTCCGTTGATATATTCAGTTAGTAAAAACTTTGAATTTAATATTTATTGATTTATCAGTTTTAGTGCTTCTGTGCCTTGAATTTGGCTAGTTGTTTTGAAGAGGTCTAGATAAATTTAAAAAAAATTACAAGAAATATTTCACTTCGAAACGGGCCCAGTTTGGTTGGAGAAGACAATCGAACTGTTGAGACTATTTTGTCCCAAAAAAACTGAGCGAATGGGCCTATTGGAATCGAACTTACCCATTAAGGCGCAACCATACTTGAGGTTAGATAATAGAATAATTGGCTAGGGTAAATCCTAGTCACCCAAGTTATCAACTTCAAGTTTGACAGCAAAAATTATTTAATTTGCGGATCTTAATATCTAAATCTAATATTGACGGAAAATATTGTCTATCCTTCCAGCGAGAGCCAAATATCGACAATAGAGACGCCACAAGTGCAGATCCCGACGGTGACCTGTGAGCTGGCGTCTGACATATCCACCAGCGAGGCCGGAGACACGTGTCCTCCATCATTTGACGAAAGGAAAGATACCTTGAAGGTAATTAAACCTTGGCATTTCTTCTAGTGAAGGCTTCATACATTCATTTTAGGTTATCATTTTAGTCGCTAAACTCAACACTGTCTCGCATCTCATCCTCAATTCATCAAATGCTCTTCATCCTAAGTTTGCCTGGAATAGGCCGCTTTTATGAGATGGGCCACCTATTGTGCTTCTCTCTTTTGAAGGTTATTTTTTATTGGTAAGGATATATTTATCTCAAGATATGTATTCAGTTTTACATGACAACATATTTTTCTTTGATTAAACTTCGTAACTATTAACTTTTTACCTCGGATATAATCAAGAAGACCAGCAGAGACCGGTTAAGTGGTTAATGAATAAAACGGGTTTCTTCACGATGTTTTCCTTCACCGTAAAAGCACGTGTTTATGACGCAGTTAAAGCTTTCAAGTACAAATATATCAAGTCTTTCGAAAATGCTAAGTACCCAGTAAATCGTATCGCCAACCGGATTTCTCCGTATTTCGATACTTAGGCCAGTGCAACCACAAAAGGAGGCCTTCACTCGCATCACTCAAAGTCCTCGTTTATTTGGTGGTCTTCGAGTCACTTCGTGAAAGCGTGTTACATCTTAGATGGCATCGTCACTTACCATCATGTGAGATAGTGGTCAAATGCTGATCTAAAAATAAAAATAAGCACCTACTTATCTAGTTGGAGAAGAAGCTTGGGATTCTGTGTCATTGTTTTTTTATAAATGTTCACCAATACGTTTCCTTTACAGGTGGTAACATCAGCTCAAGTCACAAAGAATCCTCTCTCTTCTTTAGCAGCATGCCCTCACAGGAGTTCCACACTCTCCGTGAACGGAGAACTAGCCCTCCAACAGAACAGGGCCAGAGCCCCCAGCGTCGCCATCGATGCCGACATGGTCTCCGAAATGGAACCCTCATCATCAGACAGCGGCGTCGTATCCCGCTGCGGAGGCGTCAAACCTCTTAAACTTAGACTATTCAAAAAAACAGACAGGAGACAAGAAAAATCCCAACCTAGCAAATCTGAACTAGAACCAGCGTTACCCAAGCCTCATAAACCGAGAGATCCTGAAAGAGAGAAGAAGAGATTAGCTCGAAAGAAAGAGAAGAGAGCTACTTTAATATTAGGCTTAATTATGGGCAGTTTTATAGCTTGCTGGCTTCCATTTTTCTTTCTTTATATACTTAAGGCTGCTTGTAGAAACTGTGCAATACCAGAAAGTGCTTTCGCGATAGCATTCTGGTTGGGATACATGAATTCTGTATTGAATCCTGTTATCTATACGATATTTAATAAGGATTTTAGACGAGCCTTCAGAAGGATATTGTTTAAGTGATGTTTGGCTTACCTGTGTTGCTACAGATGCGTGACCAACAAGATAATGTTGGCACAGCGACGGGCAACACCGGGCTTCTACAATGTGCGTTAATCATTAATTCATAGACATCTGTGTATTTTAAACTGTTAATTTGCAATGTGAACTGTTTTAACAGTGTGAACTGTTTTATTTACAGTGAAAAACAATAATCGTAGTTACAGTGTAAAGTGTTTTCTTGTAAGAATTTTGCCTTTTTGTAGTGTATTTTTACAGACTTTTATTTACAGTGTAAAAAGTTAGTTTAGAAATGTAAGTGGTTAATAATTTGCTATGTGAACGAAGTTTTTTTCAGTGTTAATATTTTTTAAATAGTGAATTAGTTTAAGCTTTTTCTACTGTGGTAGGGTAGTTGTGGTATTATTTGTACAAAAAATATTGATAAAACTTACTCAATAATATAAAAAAGATTATGGTAGATAAAAAATTTAATCCTTGGTAAAGGAATTTTGATCTGTGTAAAATGTCAATAAATTTACTCTAATTACTAGTAATTACATTAAATAAAAATACAAAGTGTCATTTCCTTGATTTCCACCAAAACACTTCTAATTGAAACCAAAAATTGAAAGCATAGGATATAAATGTAGGATTTCATAAAAATGTACAAGAATTTTGACAAATTAAAGTTTTTTTTACCAACGATTAAATTTTTACAATCCTTTTATTTAACCAATTCAATCAGTGCTCTTATAATTAGTGGTATAATAAAGTTTTAATCTGAAATTGAACAAATTGTAAATTTCAAACTACCAAATTGTATAAAATTTCTTTACTTAAATAGATTTTTGGAATACGTAGCTGGACCATAGATAATAAAGTTAATCCTTATAAGATAGTTCAAATATATTGTCTTTTTGAAAAAAAAGGTAAAACCGAAGACAAAAATGTTCGTGTTACGTCCTTAGAGAAAACCTAGAAACTTAATATATCTCAAAAGACACTTCCGATTCTAAAAATGCACGTAACTTTTAAATGAGTCAACCGATTTACATGACTGGTTGAGAACATTCACAGAACATTCAGGTGTTAGATAAAGAAAACTGCATCGAAATCGGTTCATTTATTTTGGAGATACGGTGTTCTTTAGGAGAGACCAACTGCAACTGTAACACGTCTTTGAGGCTGCTGCCAAACGCAACGCGCCAGTAATACTCGTCGCTTACAACTAACATTGTTGATTGTAACGAATGTGTTTTGTTTTTCTCAGAAGTGCTGAGATGGAATTGTAGGTGAAACCTTTACCGATATTTTGGAGTAATTTAAGACGAAAATTACTAGCCATTTCAAAGCTAGACTAGTTTTAATTCTTAATTTTAGAAGCTCCCTATGCTTTCTTAATTTTAGCTTCAAAACTATAGGGAATTTTTGGCTCAAAGTCACACCAAAATGTCGGTAAAGATCTCACTTACATTTCCATTTCAGCACATTTGACAAAAACAAAACACATTCGTAACAATCAACAATGTTCACCGACGAAGGCGACCGGTGCCAGTAGTAACTATTTAGTAGGCTGTGTACCAAGGTCGTTGGCGTATGGTATTAATTTTCGACAGTTAAAATATATGGCGCCCATTATCCAATAAAAAATTAGTTGGATCGGGCCGTGTTATAAACATAAGGGCTGTATTAGCACACACATTTCAAAAATTAAGTATATATTATATTATTAGCCAAAATAATTGTTATATATTTAAAATATATTACGGTCCTATAGCCGTGTTAAAACGGATAAATCTAGATATACTTATAATAAAAAAAATATACTGCAACACTGACGGATTTGATCTAACATAGAAAATTACTAATAATAATAACTTAAACTTAGTTCGTTTGTGTACAAAATAGCTGATTTTAGTATTTTAAAATAAGTAGCACATTCTTAGAAAATTTTATTTAAAGTTATAATTGGGAAAATAATTAGTAATTATAAATAATAATTATTATTCATAATTAGAATTATTTGGGAAAAGTTCTGAGTACCTAGAAAAGAAACGAAACAATATAGTAAAAATATAAATTGTTTTTATTAAATTCGAAAAGTTATGGGGAAAGTAGAATCTCGGATTATAAGAATCCTGCTTTAGACTATTTTAGTGGTGAAATTCAAGTTGTTACACCAAATTTAGCTTAGTTTTTCCTTTATTATTATTTTTATAGAATCACTAGATTTAAAATTTTCACGATATCATTAAAAAACGTTCATTGTAAAGCTTCGGTGTTAAATAGAAACGAGTTTTGAATATTTTTTGAAATTATATTAGTTAGTTTTATAAGGTTGCAAGAAAAGTTTTGTCACAATTACATTATTAGGTACAATAAATTTAATGCAATTTCAACTCATTTTTTTCTCATATGTTTATCATTATAATTATAATTAATAATATAATTACATATTTTATTAACCTTAAAAATTCAGTTTGTATAAAACAACCAAAATAACTTATATATAAAAACATAATTTTAAAATATTCAAAACACGTAAATATTGTAGGTTTTGCCAAAATGTCAAATGTAAGTTAGAAATAATTTTCAAGAAAATCAATTAAGTATTAGATTTCTTTTTCTAGAACAAATATTTCTAATTTGGCAAAACATTAAAATAATACTTAATAAACGACTGTGCCTCTGTGCCTATCTTACAAGCACACAATAAAAAATGCACTTTAATAATAAATTTAGTAATTATTTTAATATAAATGCTTGCATGCTTCTTATAATTTAGCATTAGTAAAGCGCTGGCCGCCATTTTCTTTTGTAAATAATGTAATTAACTTAAATAAATTTAATTAATTCTTAGTATTAACTTAGTTAATAGAAAAAAGAACACCAAATACTTCCTGTACATTTCTAATCTTATGAATTAATTAACTTAAAATATGTATTCATAAAATTATATGTGTAAAAGTATACGTACATTATATATATTTTTATTTAATAAGAGTTGTATATAAAGTTCCTTCGAAATTGTACAAAAACTTATCATGGTTAAGTTAACTTAAAGTTTAATAAACAAAACTTATGATTAGATTTAATCGCTTAAATATCATTTAATTCAAATAAATAATATATTATTTGATATCTATTGTACCTATGACTGAATAATAGTTTTAAATCTTTTTCATCCTGCGTAATAATGTAAATACTGTACTATTATTATTAATAATTAGTAATTGACAAAAATAACTGTACCTATTATTATCGTTAAATAAAAAACAACGACAATTTAATTCTAAATCGATGTACATTTTAGATTTTTGTGCTAGTGAATTTCAAATTACTATTTAAAGTTTTACAATTAAGTAAGTTTGTATTATTATTAATTAACTTAAATAATAATACACTGCAACACCATTGCCGTTATAGTTAATAATGTTAGTTTATTACGATAAAATTAATAATTGTACTGAAAACATGAGCAATAGTGATTGAGCGAATTTTTTTTTTCTGTTTTTTTTATTCATCTAAGGTTTTATATAGTCTTCCAATGTGTGTGTGGGTGAGATTTAAATCAATTTATACGTAGTTATTCCATTTTCCGAAATATAACTGTTTTATGACAAGGTAAAAACTATTACTATTGATATTCTAAACAATTTTATACATAGTGTTCCTTCTTTAGGTTTCTTCTGTTGTTATTATTATGTTTAATTATAATTAATACGGAGTAACAATTATTTAATTAGATTATATAAATAGTCCCTCACAAGTTAGCATAGAGCCCTTGCTTCTTGTGTAGATTCTATTTGAAAGTAAACTTGTTCCATTACCATTTTTGAAAAAACTGAATGGTTTTTGAGCGATACATTATATAGATGACATATTTATTCCATATATTACTTTTTTTTAAACAAGTTAAAAAAGTGTAACTCTACTTTTGATATCACATGAGCTCCGGACAAACAGGCATGACTACTAGTCGTGTCAGTTTGGACATTGCTTTAACAGCAAAATATTAAAATATTAATGAACTTTCGGATAGCTTGTTTGAATTTTATTAAAAAAATAAAGAAATTACTAACTAACAAATATTGATACTTAATTATTAATTGGAATTAACAAATATTAATTGGAATCAATAAATATTAATTGGAATCAATAAATATTAATTGGAATTAATAAATATTAATTGGAATTAATAAATATTAATTGGAATTAATAAATATTAATTGTAATTAATAAATATTAATTGGAATTAATAAATATTAATTTGAATTAATAAATATTAATTAGAAGTAATAAATATTAATTTGAATTAATAATGAGTATTAAATAATAATAATCAGTTGATCTAACATCAACATTTTATTAAATAGCCATTGCATCGTTTTGCTGAAATTGCGCGAAACTTAGCAATTTGAAATTTTGAATCAATCAGGTTGTAATCTATTTTCAAAAAGAAAATCTTAGCAATGATTGTACTATAAAACGCCATTACATTTTTAAATTAGAAAATAAATATATATATAACTAAAAAAACTAGATGAATATACCTATAATTTATTCTTATTAAATAATAACTTATAAGAATAACTTGTAATTAGAATTGTTCAATAAATTGTTCTAAACTTATATATAAATTAAATAATATTTATAAAAAATAACCTATAGAGTTTGTTATTACATTTTTGTTTGAAGTTTCAATATATAGTTACGTTTGTACTGTTCTCTAATTAAAGAAAACTATTGAATAATTTAAGTGAATAAACTTGATTCTTAACTTGAATGTAAATGGAGAAATATACGAAGTACCAAATATACAAATTTTAATCTTTACTTTTCTTGTTTTATTTTGATCTATTAATAAGTATTGATCCCGTTAACAATATTACTTTAAATATTCTATCTATCTATACATATAATAAATCTGTAGAGATGAAAAAATCTGTAATTGTAAAAAATCCAGAAAAAAAATACACGGGTCGTCTTAAAATCGTTTCAGAAGGGAACAGTACCCCTACCACGAGTTTTTTACGTATTCGATCAAACATACGATATTGAGTATATACTATGAAACTTCCTATAAATCGACTTACTAGGTCCACCCGTCTCTGAGAATATCGGTAGTGATAAACTGACAGACAGACGGACAAGAGAGTGATCTTATAAGGGTTCCTTTTTTTTCGACTGTTTCAATAAGTCATGGTAGGGGTGCAGTACATGCCTCCGCTCAAGATGACAGCTGTCACAAAACCAAAAAGTTTGCATTTAATACTATCTACGTGAAACTGAAAATGAGGTTAGTACAAAGAGGTACTACTACATAATATTACCGATCTTCTTTACCGAAGACCTTCTCGATGTTACACTTCTATCGCGCTTATTTTTTGCTTATCTCTAATTAAATAGTTTGAATTATGAGTTCAAATCACGGAAACCTTAGAAAATAAAAACAAAAAAGAATTTTCCAAATCGGTCCAAGCGTTTACGAGTAATCAGCGAACATACATAAAAAATATATATACCCGACGAATTAAGAACCTCCTATTTTGTTTACCCGAATTACTAATTAAATTACGTAGCCCTGCCAGCTACCATCCATCCAAAGGTTGCCTGGAAGAGATCGCTTTGAGCGATAACGCCGCCCTTTCTAACGCTTAGACTTAAGCTTTGATTTTAATTATTAATGTTATTTGAAATTGGTATTTACAATAAAGAAATTATCTATCTATCTATCTACCTAATAAAAAAAATGTTTTGGCAATTTGGTCAAGAATTCAGAAAATTGCAAAAGGGGTCCGGCCATTAAATTCAGTATGGCGTGGTATATTATGTATTATGTTTTGTTTTTTTGCTATGTGATTTTAGACCCGATGAATAAATAATGTTTTTTTGTTTCGTGTTCGTTTTGTTTGAGGGCATTTTTTGCTCTTTTCGATGGGTATGAGACTCAAAGTGAACCGCACACTTTTGAAAAGTCATTTTTCTTTAAATATTCAATTTCCGAGACGCTTTAGAAGTTGGATGTCCTTTTGTAGTTTGGCATAAAGGTTTAGGCATAATTGATTTTGGCATAATAACATAATTTTACACAATTCTTTTAGGCATAAAGTCACCGCGCACTTTTGGAAAATCATGTAACATCACGTTTCTTCAAAATCATTGTATCCAAGACGTTTTAGAGGTTTGGTGTTTATTAATATTTGTTTTTTATTCGATGCCCTTTATCGATAGGTATGAGTCTCAAAGGGCACCGTGCACTTTTGTAAAATCATAGGACATCACGTCCCTTCAAATACCCCCTTTCCGAGACGCTTTAAATGTTTGGTGTAATGCCTGCTATCAATATGTAAGGATCTCAATGTGCATCGCGTTATTTTTAGTATGAGTATCTGTTCTGTCCAATGGCCATTTTTTAAATCATTAATACTAATATAGATTTTTTTTGCATGATGTTGGTGTTATAAATACTATAATGTCTTATATTATGAATGGAAGAATATGAATCGAGAGACAAAGGTAGTTAATAATTATTTTTTCTTTAATTTACAAAAAACCAAATATAACTAGGAAGACAAAGTATGTTGAAAGTTTTGTGCGAATAGGAATTGGACTTAGTTTTAGCTTATTATATTGTTGTGGATTAAGTTTTATTTGTGTGAAATTATTAAAAATATTATATTACTTACACATAAGTGCCTTCGCCAAATCAATTAAAAAACATAAAAACAATGTAACTACCTATTTTGATATTATTACTTACACCGAATGATAAATAGTATATGTGCGGAAAAATGCTAGGTATTCTAAATAAACCAAAACCACATGTCGAACGAAGTCGCGGGCAACAGCTATATAATATAAAATTCTTTGTCCTGAATGATTGACTGACTGATCAAAGCACAGCCTTAACCGCTGATCGTAGAGACCTGAAACTTGGACGGTGCATTATTTGTATGACGTAGGCATCCGATAAGAAAGGATTTTCATTAATTTTACCCCTAAGGGGATGAAAAACGGGGGCAAAGTTTGTATGGGACAACGTGATTCCTTGGTCCATTTTCGCGGGCAAAAGCTAGTATTAATACAGAAGTATAGTTACCACTTCTTGCTCATCTGGCAAAGATCGATATGGGCCTATTTTTTTTCTATTAAATATGGCTTCGCACAGCTTTTCCATAAAGCCAGTACCAAGTTGTATTTTGCAGTAAATTATGGTCCGATTGTCAGTTTGAGAACCGATTTTGTCAACAAAATTAAATGATACTAGCTGAGCCCCGCGATTTCACCCGCGTGCTAATTTTCTGCATAACTTTCTTATTTTTTTCTTTCATAAGAACCTTCTCTTGATAATAGCAAACACAACAAAAAAGAATTAACAAAATAGGTCCAGCTGTTCACGCATGATGCTGTGACCAAGGAAAATAGGGTTTTATTTTTATTTAAATACTAGCTGTGCCCCGCGGTTTCACCCGCGTAATAAATTATTTCTTTCATAAGAACCTTCTCCGGATAAATAATAATATAGATTTTGTCAGTCCAAGAAAATAAAGATTAACGCCCATTAATACTAATAATAGCTAGGTACTGATAACTTTTTAAATAAATAATAATATAATAATAATAATAAATCATTTATTTCAGGCCTGTAATCATAATTTAGGGACACAGTTACTCTTTATCGAAGTCGAAATGGTTCATTTACGGGCCCGTTAAATCTAAATGAGAAGGAAAATTAAGTTTTTGATAGATTTTTTTCTAAAATTGCTTACTTATCTTATACAGATTAATTAACTTTTTACCTTCTTAAATGTTTTAAGTTATAATGGTAAAAAGTTGGTAGGAACCCTTTTTAACCCTTTCAGTGCCTTTCCACCCATGACCCACCTGCCATGGGCAGCCATCTATTAAATTATAACTATTTAGATTTTTCCTTATGTTTGGAACAAAGATATAAGGGAAATATACATACTACTTTACATCGTCTAAGGACAGATATAATTATTCAGTCTAGGATTCAATATACTACTCATCTATACTAATATTATAAAGCTGAAGAGTTTGTTTGTTTGTTTGAACACGCTAATCTCAGGAATTACTGGTTCGAATTGAAAAAATATTTTTGTGTTTGACATTTGTCGAGGAAGGGTATAGGCTACTTTTTATCCCGATATTCCCACGGGATCAGAAGTTACGCGGGTGAAACTGGGGAGCGCTGCTATAAATAATAAATACTGGAAAGAGATGGAGAAGGCCCAGCAGTGGGACAATTCAGATGAAATAAAATAAAAAAGGTAAATATAGATTTCATGCTTGAAATGTTTAAGATGGCAACTTTGTACATACTGATTAATTATGGAAAGAATAATGGGAAAACCTCGAACAAAAATTATTTGTTTCCATGGGGGTTAGGTTCTTCAAGTTGATATTATAGGCAATGGCAACAGATGCAGATGAAGAAAAAGAAAAGGACATAACTTTAAATGCATATCTTCCACATCTAGATCAAGAAATACTATCAATTTCATTGTAATCTAGAAAAACAGATAATTTTTTTTTCTTTGCAATCATTATTACTAGATACATATTTATTTACTAGCGACCAGCCCCGGATTCGCACGGGTACAATGCTAAAACTAAATATACACAGAAAGTCTTTACATATAATGTTCACCAGCAATGTTCAATGTTTATTAGACAAAAAACAAACACATTGTTTTTTTAAAGAACGACATCGACATACGAAAAACACTTAAAGCTATGTTATGCATATATTATACCTAAAAACCTTCCTCTTTAATCACTCTATCTATTTAGAAAAATCGCATCAAAATCCGTTGCGTTGTTTTGAAGATAAGAATACATAGGGACAGACAGACAGCGGAAGCTTTATTTTATACTATGTAAGAGATAGTGATTAAAGGCGCTGCGCTGCTAACCCGCCTCTTCTTGCAGCTCGGCGCACGGTGGGCTAAAAATCGGCTTCCATATACTTAGGAATTTCAATTTTCAAGTTCCGGTTTTTTTGCTGGATATTGCTTCTATTAGTTATAACTATATACAAAATGACACTCGAGTTAATTCTGTACAAAAACGAAGGAATTATAATTTTTTACGAAAAATTTGTATAGAACTTGTATGAAAAACCTAATTATCTCTTTAACAGTAAGGAAAACCGTAATATCTTTACAGATGGTTTGTGATATTTCGTCATACTCTATTTAACGGTTTTCGATGCCGTTTTTTTAATCATCATAATATAAAAAAAACCTATTCCTAAGTCTATAGAAGCCGATTTTCAGCCCACCGTGTGCGGCGCTGAAAGGGTTGAAATACAGTGAACGTCGACCATTTCTATTGAAAACAAAATTCAGTTTTTCAGAAGTCGATATTAACACAATTATAGAGACTCGCAGCTCACAATTAGATTGTATACTCAGAACTGAACTGATTCGACAAATCAACTCCCTTGTTCATTCCAAAAGTTTATCGTACAGTGAATACGGACAATTGAGTTTTTTATCGGCAGATAACTTGAATAACCCTTGGATTTGTCCTATTAATATAGGATCCCTTTAAAAACGACCTTCACTAAGCTGGTTGATGGATGAAAAGTATAACTAGCGACCCGCTCCGGCTTCGCACGGCTATAATATGCATATATAATACACATAAACCTTTCTCTTGAATCATTTTATCTATTAAAAAAACTGCATCAAAATCCGTTGCGTAGTTTTAAAGATCTAAGCAAACAAAGGGAAATACCACGGAAAGCGATTTTGTTTTATATTATGTAATAATGACTAGCAGCGCTCCACCGTTTCACCCGCGTAACTTCCGATCTCGTGGGAATATCGGGATAAAAAGTAGCTTACGTGTTAACTCAGGTCTCCAGCTATCTACATACCAAGTTTCATCTATATCGGTCCATTCGTTTCGGAGTCTATTCGTTGCAAACAAACAAAAATACCTTTCCTTAATAATAAGTGTATATTAAATAGGCCAATAAATATATTGCAAAATGGGTTGACTAAAAAATCCAGGCTTAAAGGGATTATTTTCCACAAATGATAGGTCAATGTTCGACCACTAGCATACCTGCCTGATGGTAAATGTCGATGCGGTCGAAGATGTAGCACATTGTCGTAGAAGATACCTGTCCACTCGTGACTTGAAGACCCCAAAATTGTAAACATCAGGAAAGACAGACGCAGGCAACTGATTCAACTTCTTGCTGTACGAATAAGAAACGACGAAGCAAAACGTGTGGGTTTCTGGGATTTCCACCAATGTAGCATATTTTGCCTGGTTTTTTGACGAAAATGACGAAAGCAAAATTAGGCTGTGTAGTTCTGTTGCACACTGCATTGCGTCAGACAGAGGGAAGTGGACCAGAAAGATAGATCCCACCACCAGATGGAATTAACAACTGTACTGTCCACAGGAGAGATGAATAGTTTTAAATTATAGTTTCGGGGGCTATGGAGTCCCGGACCTTTGAAAGGGGTGCGTGGAGCCGAAGCCAACACACAGAGGTCCTTTACAATAACAATTTTAATGGCAAAGTATGATGTGGACACCACACCAGCGGTTATTCTTGTCTGCACTATAAAATGCAGCCAAGGACTACCTCTCGGTTTGGATAGAACTATTGATAAACTACAAGAGAAAACAAGTTGGGCTTCTGCGATGGGATGGTAGTGGATTGGCTATTGGTAAACTATGGATACTTAATTATAGTTTTATTATTTTAGTTCTAAAGTTATAAAGATATTTTTTATCACATTGTGGTATTTTTGCTCATAATGTGGATCCTATTAAACGGCTTTTAGGCTCATAATTCAACGTATTATGCACGCGTGCGTTTTATATTACCATGATGCACTAGTGCTATTTTAACAAGTATTTTCTTTTACTCGCAACTGTGATAAAAAACGTCGAACGATACGCATGTGGATATTAATTTTATTGATCATTGCATCTCAGCATTTTAACACGCTCGCGTTCCGCTCGTGCGTCATAAACAGCCTCTATGCAATGATCAATTTACCACAATTGTATCGTAATACACTATTAATAGTGTCGGTGAAGTGTCTGCCGATCGAAGATGTTGTAGTCTGCATCCACTCTTAACCGAATTGTAAACTTGGAAGTTTGGACAACTATGAAACAACTTTGTTGACAATTATTTTATGCAGTTATTTGTTTGATTGTCGTATTGTTTATAGGTATTTAAGCGAGCAATGGCTAAATACTATGTTTCACGGACATAGACTTATATTAAGGTGAAAGAGTACCGGCGCTTTCTCCATACAAACGTAGTCGACTGTTTCCTCCCTGAATAATGACACTAACACAACTATTTGTGTTGCATAAAACTATGACTGCCATGACTATGCCCCTATGTTTTGGTTGATTTGACATTGACAGCACAAAAACGCTCTTGTTGAATCTTGTTTAAAAATGGGTCTCCATTAAATGGTGTCCAAGCCATTGAGTCCAAGCTATTACAAAACAAAAACTTGGGTCAATAAAATGGCGAATCGATTGGGAGAGATCTTGTTTAAACATGAAAATTGGCCCCCTCCATTATTTGACCATAATCACGTAGCCATAACCCCATACATATAATATTATTAACTTAATCTAACCCCACCTAATCTAATAAACAAATTGGCCAAATAGTTATCCAGTAGTTCCCAAAGTTTATTAAGAAGTTATGAGCATAAATTTGAAATCGCATTTTCAATTATGTTAACATGTAAGTTTGCGAGACATTTCCCTAGGCGGCTCTGCCGTTGACTTGCCTGGAAGTTTCACTTTGAGTACACACGGCTTGCAAAAATAGAGATTCAATTCAAACTAATTTATTCCTAGAAAGTAGTTTGTAACTGATCACTACCTCAGTACTGTCTTATATCCATATGTATTCCTGTATTATTTATGTATGTATGTATGTATTTTTTTTTATCTATGTATATAATTATATATTGGTATGTATTGTATGTATAATTTGATATTTTAAAGCCATATTTATGTAAATACTTTATATTATCAAATGTTACAGGTTATGTTTGGTATCCTGTTTGAGTAAATTCACAACCTACCACTAAAGCTGAATCAGTTCTTTTCCAAAGGTTGCCTGGAAGAAATCGCTTTCAGCGATAAGGCCGCCCATTTGTGCAACTTATACTTTCTAGCTATTACTTTACTTTGTGTATAAAGTGTTCTGTTTATTCCTGTGATGTACGAATAAAGTTATATAACTATCTATCTAGTTTGACATGGTGTTCAAATTATAGCCTTTACATTCTACCATAACAATGGTGTGGATATTTTATAAAGATTTAATGAATTTACCTATTTAACCTCCGATTTGTAAATTGGGGGGCCGATGAAAGTGAATAACTCTGTAAAACAGTAGTAGATCCGTTAGGGGAGCCGTTTAAAGACAACCATTAAAACCTACAATTGAAATAAAAAAAAATGATTAGGTAGCCATATCATAAATACAATCAGAAACTAGATTATTATACACACTAGAACTTCATTTGAAGATCAATATTTCACTTTTTTATTCATCACAAAATTCGCCTTTCGCGACATACATTTTCAACTAATAGGTTATAGTAATAGGTCAATAAATTCATTCAAATATTAAAATTGAAATAAGTATAATGTTATTTTGTAATTCGCGTAAAGTTAAAAACCTTTAATAAGATTTTGGAAGTATCCCAAAAGTATTCAATTTAAATTAAGGATGATTTCAAGGCCTAATTAATTTTTATGAAAAATTCAAATTACAAACTAAGTAGGAATATTATAAGCAGTACCTAGCAGGTAGGTACATATTTTTACTGAGGTAGGTTACCTACTATTTTTCCAAAAAAACTTTTAAATAAAATAATTGAATTTAATTAATTCGTGAATTTAGAATAAATAATTATTTTTTATTAATAACAGAAAGATAATTATTGTTCTCCAAACTAACCCTCCGTGTGTACAATAAACTAGTTCCTGATTGTTTTGGCGCATAATATGAGAACGGTTTCATAGAATAATAATCATAGAAATTACTAATTCATAGATAATAATAAATATTATATGTAGTAAATTAATAAATAACTATTTATATTATTCTAGTTCAAATAATAATAGTTATATTAAAAAATATATATTTTGAAATTGTTTAAACAATTCACCGCTTGTAAAAGCATTGTTTTGACTATTTGCTCCGACCAATCAGAGCCGGCATCACTGTCGACGGCTTTGATTGGTGAGTGGAAGCTCCCAGTTATTTTAAAAAGGCAGTTTTATGTTAATCCTCAAGCAGTAAGGTTGTCTTATATAAGTAAAGTTTGTGAAAGTGTCAGGAGTGATAAATATAATATCATTTAAACCGTAAGTATCCGTTTCTATTTTCTCCCATTGTATAATTAAGCTCTAGTTTAAGTAGAAGTAGTTCAAATAAAGTAAGAACTTTTAGCAAAATCGATCGAGGCTAACACCAGTATCAGAATCACAGTCGCAGTATGTATTACGTGGATCTTACGTCAAGACATATTTCTGACGGAGGTTGGATTAGCTACATCGGTAGTTTCTTAAATAACCGCACTCAGTGCTACTTGTTCCTAATCTATCGGATTAAATAAAATGATGTGAGATGCAAGATGGTGCGAAATTAAACGAATTTTACAAAACTATCTTTTCTGTTTAATAAGCAATTATTATTAGCATTTTACACAAAATAGTTCCAAGAAAACATAGAAAATATTATTAGTACTACATTATAGCTTATTTTGTGGCAATATCTTTAAACAAAACGTAATGAAGTTGAATCTTTCCGTCGACGACCAACCTCAAAATCTTGTATGTTTATAATTAACGAAAATTTTTATATCGATTTCTATCGAGCCAATTTGTTCTTATCATGTTACCCAAGAAAGAATAGTGTTTTTTGTAAATATTTACTATATTTTTTCTGCTTAAGCTAAGCTGTTTTATTGTTCCTCTGAAGGGTTTAAAGATGTAGGTACTATCCTACTATTCTCAATATTATAAATGTGAAAGTTGTGTGTGTGTGCGTGAGTTTGTTACACCTTCACGCCAAAACTGCTGAACCGATTCCGATGAAATTTTCTTAAAGAAACGCTTTTTCTGAAGTCGTATTTAGCGATCGACATCATCAAATAATCATACGGAATTAGAATACTGAGTGGGAGTCGTCAACTCGTTTAATTATGAGGCAGAGTATGATTGATTCATAGATATCTCGCTGACTTGTGGTCTTTCTGGGAAATCTAACACCACCGTCAATGTATGCGCTCAAACAATAGACGTATCCTTCCAGCTTAGTTGTACAAAGTTGAGCTTAGTATTAAAATGAATCGAATGAACATGGACAATTTGAATTTTATTAAAAACTAGCAGTGCCTCGCGGTCACATAGGAATATCGGGATAAAAATAACTTGTGTGTTACTCCAGGTCTCCAGCTTACATACAGAGTTTAATCGCAATCGGTTCAGTAGTTTTTGCGTGAAGCAGTAACAAACAAACACACACACACTAACACATAAACTTTTACATATATTGGTAGGACATGATTAAGTACATGTGGATTTGTTCCATAGTCGAAATAGAACCTTCTCCATCCATTGCGGATGTTCGTCCAAGTTCCAAATACCTATAATATATACGAACCTCAAAGTATTCTTAACTAATCGATGAACAAGCTATCTTAACTAAAAACACTAGGAAAGTACGCTTTAGATATTTTACGAGCTAACTTTAACGTTTCTAAGCAAAGACATTTAAATAACTTAGAGAGAGAATACCAGAACCATGTCACCAGCAAGCGATTTGAGGCAGATAGATAGATAAACACTTAATTGGTACAACACACAAAAAATTGAAAATGACAAAAAAGACGAGAAAGCTTATTGACTACGAAATTGTACAAACAGGCGACCTTATCGCTTAAAGCGATCATACAGCCATATTGCGGCAGCCATTTTACATAACTGTCTTTCAGATTTAAAACCGTCGTTAAGGTGAAAGGGTACCGGCGCTCTCTCCATACAAACGTAGTGGACTGTTTCCTCTCTGGATAATGACACTACCACAAATATTTTTGTGCCATAAAATCTATAATTGCTATGTTTTGTTTTTCTTTCTTTGTTTTTCTTAATTTCTATGATAATTAGAAAATGTAAAAAAAACATAGGGGCATAGTCATGGCAGTTATAGGTTTTATAGCACAAAAATATTTGTGCTCCCGTGGGAATATCAAAATAAAAAGCCTTTCCCGATAAATGGACTATCCAACACAAAAATCTATATATATAAAAGAAAGTCGTGTTAGTTACACCATTTATAACTCGGGAACGGCTAAACCGATTTGGCTGAAAATTGGTGGGGAGGTAGCTTACAATCATAAGACGGACATAGAATATTTTTTTCGATACTCCCACGGGATCGGGACTTACGCAGGTGAAACAGCTGGGCACAGCTAGTATTTTATAAATTCGAACCTAGTTCCTGAGATTAGCACGTTCAAACAAACAAACTCTTCAGCTTTATAATATTAGTATATAGGTTCCCCCGGGATCGAGAGTGATGCTAATTATCTATTACAATATAATAAAATATGCACAAATCGTACATAGCCAAAAACGAAAAAAAAACAGATTTTCCTATATAACGTTCCATCTCTTTGCTCCCCCTAGCGTTTAAAAATTTAAACACTAACTCTAAGTTGGTCTACAACGTTGCGTTGTACTCCTAATTTAATTAGGTAGCTTTTGTTTGTACAGACAGTCGGTACTAGGTTTGTTTTTATTACTAGCAGTCCACCGCAGTTCCTCCCACGAAGTCCTGATCCCGTAGGAATATCGGGATAGTGAAGTATCCCCTTTCCAACAGAAAAATAATGAACTCAATCGGTGGAGCCGTCTTCGAGTAATGAGTTATGAAAAGAATACATGCGATGAATTGAGAATCTTCCTTTCTTTGAAGTCGGTCAAAAGATAGCCTACTGTTATTCTTAAAATTCGTTGTATCACCATTCTAAATCTCATTAAAATTGGTTAAGTAATTCCAGAGATTATTTAAAAAATGTAGGGACATGAAAAACCTTTACCTACACTGACAATTGGTTTCCGCACTTTTTCAGACCTCTTTATTTGGGTCCTTTTGCGTGAGGATGGAGTAAGCTTGCCCAGGACCTATACTACCCTCTCAGCTTAGTCCACTGTGTCCAGAGGAAAAAACTCTTCAATACGTATGGAGACAACTAAGCTGCGGGTTTCATCACAATGTCATACAGAAAGCTAGAACCGTGATACAAAACATTTGCACCGCTCCGTGGTTTCATCCTCGTAGCTCCTGGTCCCGTGGGAATATTAAGATAAAAGTAGACTATGTTACTCGCAATAAATCAATGTATCCTCATACCAAGTTTCATCAAAATCGGTCCAGTAGTTTCAGAGCTATTCTTTACAAAATGGTTAAAAACAAAAAATCTTTCCTCTTTGACAACCCAGTTGGCACAATGGTCACCATGCCGGAAAACAACAGTATATAAGTAGTATATCCGTTGTCTAGCACCCATAACGCAAGTCTAGTTACTTAGCTTGGGGCTAGATGGCGATGTGTGGAATGTCCTGCAATATTTATTTATTTCATTTATTTATGATATTAGTTTAGAAGTATAGATATAGAGTATAGATAGATAGGTTACTTTATAACCCGATATTCTTACGGGATCGGGATTTACACGGGTGAAACCGTGGTACGTAGCCAGGCTAAAAGAAATGTTTACGACTGGGGCAGCATTTGTAAACTTTTTATTAAATTTTACTTCTAACTTGGGAGGATGGTTTCATTTAAGGGGAGTGCTACCCGGATGCGCGTGGAATTCAATTTAGTTATTCATTTCTGCAGAAGAGATGTTTTTTAACAAAATTGATAATTACAATAAACTAAATTTATCCGGCAAAGAAATGAGGTATTTTTGAAGTGGCTTATTAAGGTACACATCAAACTTAGTTTTTAAAACGTTTCAATGTAATCTCATGTTAATGAATTCGAATGAATAAATAATTTTGAATTTGACTTTGCCTGAGCCCTTAATTTGAATGACTGACAAAATACCAGATTAACAACTAAATTGATATATATCTATACGAATGTTTTTTTTTTTTCATTATTAAAAATACCTATCATTGATCAGGCAGATGTGATAGTGGTCAAACGCTGACCTATAATAATGTAAACAAAATTTTTAGAAGTCAGTTTTTAAAATAATATTTTATCTGTAAATGTTATGATATGTAGGTATCATAAATATTTTCACCAGATCTATAATTACTTAAAGATTTGAAGATAAATTAGCGTTGGTTTCAAAATGGCGCAAGCCCTAATACAGTTCCTAGGGTGCAAGTCGCATTACTTTTCATTTGAAAAGGGATATCGTTGCTTATGATCCCGCCCCTCATTTTTACTAACCCGATACAGGGTAATTTTAGCCAAAATAAAAATCAAAAATTGAATTTCTCTCGCATTCGGGTCGCTTCTCTGTAAAACTTTCGGAAATTGGGTCAGGAGTTATCAACATTTTGTCCTTTAAATCAAATGAAGTTACATAAAGATTTATTGTCTAAAAAAATGTATATAGGTAAATAATTTAATTTTTCTGCAGGTTTATTCTAAATGAAACTTATCGCTGTGTTTTTAAGTAAGTAACCACTGATGGATTTCTGCAACGTCATGAGATAGTGGTCAAAACGTATTCGCAATAATATTTTAAACTATCTGCGTCCCGCGGATTCACCACACATTTTTTAATTTATCTATTTAATTATTTTACTGTTTTAAATACCTATAAATGTATGCATTACTAGCTGTCTCGGCAAACATTGTTTTGCCTTATACAAAAAAAAGATATTATTCGATTCTCCGACATAACGGATATCACTACTTACACCAAAAATTTCATACAAATCGGTTCGGCCGTTTAAGTGGAGTTTGACAACACGAACACCGCGACACGAGAACTTTATCTAACAGATTTTTAAAGCTTATAAATTAAATTTTATTTTGGTAGTTTTCAACATAGATTTTTTTTATATTTTTTTCTAGTGATGTATTCAGTAGTACTTATTCAGATTGTTTTTGTACAAATCTAAATCTAAGATAAATACCAAGTAAATCAATATCACGTACTTTAATACACGAATGTTTAATGTGGCGCAATCTTATTATGAATTTCATCACTACTAGTAGTCTCGCAACAACGTATCAGACGTGGACATAAGAACGGAAAGCACGACACACAAGGTATAATCACGAACGGGGCAATGATCAGACAACACGGCAGACAACATCTGTTCACCAACATCATCAAAAAGCTTAACCAATCATCTTCGTTACAAAAAAAATCAGCACAATTATGGCTCAAAATTTTTATATTTTAATTTTGAGCTTTGTTTCTTTGTGCTGTTTATTATAGCTCTTTCAGATAATGACAAGATGGTCTTTGCTTTGCACTTTTTAGTTCGATTTGTGCTTAGTTTTTGAGCTTAGTTCCTTTGGATTTCGTCTGTATTTTGAGCTGTTAATAATTATCTACTACGCTTCGTATAACTTTCTTACAGTCAAATGTTTTCAGTTTGTCTAGAAGTATCACTGTAAGTTTCAAGTAATTGGGTATTATTTACTCGCCTGTAATTCGTTTGTCTTTAATTTTTCAGCGATTTTCTTTAATTCTTTGTATCTTTATTTTACTACCTGCCAGTTTCGTTATCCGCCTCTAAGTATGTTTCTTTCTAGCAAGTAAGTTCTGAGTTATTTTTATTGTTGTCTAAATTGTTCAGAATTATTGTCTGGCTTTTATTTATCTGCGTTTTTCTTTTCTCGTCTATTTTTTCTGTTCAATCTGATTTTTTGACAGCCTCGATGTATAAGCCTCGATTTTTTTTAATAGTCTTTTTCTTTGTCCTTAATAATGCAGTTCATACAGCAATCACAGCAGGGTATGCAGGATACAAATGGGCTGACTATCAAGGGCAGTATGTACACAAGCAGACACATTTGACTTGATTTTCTTTACATCAGTTCTTTGGCTGTTTCTAAAAATAAAGTGTTAATAATATTTTATTAGGTTTCTCGTCATATATTATATACGATTTTATCCGCGTAACTCCCGATTCCGTGGGAATATCAGGATAATAGTAGGCTGTGTTACTACCAATGAATCATTGTATCCTCATACTAAGTTTCATTAAAATCGGTCCAGTAATTTCGGAGCCTAATCGTTAGAGTATTTTTTTTTATTTTTTATCATTAAAATAGAGTTTAGCTAGATTTTTTACAAAAGGATAAATTAGGTACTTTTGTTTCTTTAACTTACTAATATTTCCGTCAACGTCGTCACTTAAGTACTCTGTCTTTATTTTTATATTAATAAACAAAGCCCAAAAACTTTATTTAATATTAGCTTAGTCGAATTCGTTTGTAACCTCTTTCTCTATTTGCTTTTTAGGGTTTTCCATGCAATCTCTACGATTTTGTGTAAGTATAGGTCCTTTTATCCTTGTTGTGTCTTTAATTTGAGCTTGGTCCCTTTGCTTTTTTAGTCCCAATTTCGAGCTTACTTTCTTTTACGGTTTTTAAAAAGCTCTTTACTCTTCCTTCTTTTTATCAAAAGCTTCCAAGCAACGATCAGGCAGGCAAATACAACAGCCGCGACAAATTACACCCAAGGTCATAAATACGAGAAAGCACGGCGCAAAAGCACACCAGAATAATAATGGAAAACAACAACACATTTGAAAATTTTCAACAATTTACCAAAATATTTTATAGTTTTTTTTATTCGCGAAACGAAATTAAAATCTTCTATTCAACATTCAATAATTTTGATTATTATTTTGACAAGAATTTAAAAAGTTCAAAGACTGTCATTAATTTTTTTTTTGTTTTAGGCAAGGCTTTTGAGCCCATACAGCCTCGTCTAACCAGCCACGTCTAATAGTCGTAAAAACCATTTCATCCATGTTCATCCATATTGTATTCTTTTTTTTTCTATTAATTATGGCTTCGCACGGCTTTATTGTATTCTCGTTTTGTTAAAACCTCGTTAAAACCAGATTCATTAACGAAACCTCAGTTTGGAAACAACAAGACAATACATTTGAGGCCATAGACTAAGAAAAAAAGTTTGAGGCCTTTTCCCAGGTATTTGAGACAACGTAAGACCATGGTGCCAATGGACTTTCTGAAGTCTGAGACTACATAGCGAGACTCATTCAGTCAATCGCGATGAGTACGCTATGCCGAAGATACATCGCACGTCACACATCAATGTCGCCTCCATGTAAAACCAATAATAATTATATAGAAATAATGAGCAAAACTATCACCGTACATACCTTTTCCTGGTTCTCCACCACCTGATTTTTCGACGTGATACTGGCCGAAAGGCCATAAATAAGAAATGGTATTGAATTGAGACGCACGCACATGTCCAAAGATGCATTAGATAATACAATAAATAGCGATTGTGTTTCGATACGTAATTAGCGCTTCGGGTCACTCAGTGTATGATTTGTTTGCCTACCTTAACTTCGTTTTGTAAAAAGTTCTCATAAGAATTGTGTTGTTGTTCCATAATTTCTTCTATTGTTTAGTTTTGGTTTACGTTTACTACGTTAATTTAGTTGTTTGTGCACTGTTATGTAGTTGTCTATGAAGTGTACCTATCTACTTAATAATAATTCAAATCGATAATGATATATGTAAGTACTTCAAATAGTTTAGTTTCTCTGTCAAATGAATTGTAAATTCTTTAGAGAAATAAAAGATTCTTAAACCGTAATAAATAAAATAAATATATTAAAAATACACATGACAATAATATATTTATTTAGTTATAACTAATGTATAACTTAAAATAATTATCGATTACAATTACAATATAATTAATAATCTAAGTTCTAAAAAAACAAAGTCGTGTTAGTTTTACATTTATAACTCGAGAACGGCTGGACCGATTGCGATGAAACTCGGTATGTCGATAGCTGTAGTCCTAGAATATCGGGCCTGTCAACTTGAGATGACAACGCTCGCCACTGCGCTAGTCACCACGCGACCATGACTATTGTACCATAGTCGAAACGTCGAGGTGAGAGAAATAAAAATACGCGATTAAGATCGCGGGAAAATTATGATTATGAATACAAATGTGAGTTTAATAAATTTTTTAATATATTGTATTGTGACTTCACACAGGGCCATCTAGTTCTGAGCTAAGTAACTAGGCTTGTGTTATGGTGGCAGGACCACGGGCAGAATACTTAAATGTATTATTATCTATAGATTTATTTACTTGCATGCCTGTAATGGGTAAGTTATTGTTACTTAATTAAGCCTATTTTAAGATCCTTGTGTACATAACTTTGCAATAAATGTCTTGATTTCTTGATTTCTTGATTACTTTGAATAGGCTCCGCGAAACTACTAAACCGATTTTGATGAAACTTGTTATGAGGATACATTGATTCATTGGCAGTGTCATAAGCTACTTTTTATTATATTCCCGCGGGATCGGGACTTACGCGGGTGAAACCGCGAGGTGATGAGTACTTAATATACAAACAGAAACACTCAGAAAATAAACAAATATCTATACATAATATACTGTTTGTTTGAGGTGGGAATCGAACCCGCAACCTTCTGTTTCGTATGAGGCTGTTCGCCCGACGTAAGATAGAGTTTATCAAAAAAATATTTGTTAGACAATAACTTTCGAACGGCTGAACCGATTTTGGTCAAACATTAGGGAACACTTCGACTAATACACGTTTACAACAAAAATATATTTAATCGAAACCGTTCGGGAGCTACGATGGCACATACAGACACACAGACACGTCAAACTTATAACACAACTTTTTTTCCGTCGGGGGTTAACAAAATGAATAGAATAAATATCTAAATAGCCGGTTTCTTCACGTCGTGAACACTTTGGGTAACATATGCTTCATCTTCCATGTCCAAACGTACAGCAATACATTGACAACATTTAATTTTCCAATCTGAAATACATAATCATTTATCAAATAAAACCAGCCGAGTAAATAAATAAATATTGCAGGACATTCCACACATCGCCATCTAGCCCCAAACTAGACTTGTCACACACACAATATTACCGTGACACTTTTTTGTGAATGCAGTCACAAAAAATGTCCCACCAATTTATCAGACGTTATTATGTCGAAAAAGACAGACAAATAGACTGACATGCAATAAAGTCTTAGTAACAAAGATTTCGTTTATACCCTTTTTTAATAAAATAAATAAATATTGCAGGACATTCCACACATCGCCATCTAGCCCCAAGCTAAGTAACTACACTTGTGTTATGGGTGCTAGACAACGGATATACAACTTATATACTTTTTTATTTATTGCATAGCTTTTATCGCGGGTTTTGAGCGCGGTGATCGAATCAAGAAATTCCGTAACGAAAATAAAACCTAACACCCCCTACTCCGCCTACCATGTACCATAAGCGTTCCCTTATTTTGTAAATAAATACTTATAATACATAGAGACAACCAGACCACAGACAAATAAATATCTTAGCATAAATCTTAGCAGACAAGTGTCTGAGGCGGGGATCGAACCCTGTGTTTGGCAGTTGGGCATGGTGAGCATTATGCCAACTGGGTAGTCAAGTCCGAGTCGGATTCGCACACGAAGGGTTCCGTACTAATATATTATGTTTTTAGTATTTGTTGTTATAGCGGCAACAGAAATACATAATCTGTGAAAATTTCAACTATCTAGCTATCACGGTTCATGAGAGCCTGGTGACAGACAGACAGACAGTGAAGTAATAGGGACACGTTTTACCCTTTGGGTAGGGTTCAATGCCCTTAAATATGGTAGATAAAGTTCAAAATCGGTTCCTTAAAAACAGCCTGATGATGACAATGTTTGGTGCGGTTGTTTTTTTAGAAGTCGGTTTTTTTATAATTTTTCGTTTGACTTGCTTTTACCTGCGGTTTTTTCCCGTCCCGATCAGAAAGACTAAGTAGCAAAACGTCCAACAGCTTCAAACGTCTAACAATCAGAAAGTTAAGTAGCAGAACGTCCAACATTGCAAAACTTCTAATAAGCTGTATACCAAATTAGCTACACGTCCATTATCAAAACGCCCAACTATTCTGATAGCCCAACTATTTGTGGCCAAACGAGAATACATCCAGCATTTTTCAAAAAGCTAACTTTGTTGGCATTTTTTGTAATCAAAATGCAATGGTAATGATATTGCAATAGAATTTGAACAATGTTATTTACAAGAATTGGCCTTCAGCTCATTAGACGTCTTGGAAGACGTTCTGCTACTTAGACTTTTTGATCGTTAGACATTTTGCTTACAACATACGATTAAAGTTAAAAGACTTCAGATAATCTAGACCCAGTTTTAAAGCCTAAAATCGAGCGCTCAATTTCATTTCCTCTCGAACCCTCACTAAGGAGGATGTCCCGAATCTTGAGAGTAATTTTATTTTAAAATACGTAATTTGTAAGCAAAGTTTCACTTAGACAAATTGGGTTTAGGTATTTTAAAGTTTAATTAAAAAGGAAAACACATTTTAGTGTGTTGGTACTAATGATGTTACAATAGTGTGGGGCACCAAGGGGCCCCGGCCTAATGGGGCCCTAGCCCGAAAGGGCCGCGACTACCTACATGAGGATTCTAAAAACAAAATTTGCGGTCGGTCGCTTCGCTTGCCCCTTTTATTTTTACGATAGGGTTCATTATCTCTATGTAAACGCGATTTAACAACCGTTCAATAATATTTTTTCTTTAATCGGCTTATATTATTCTAGCCTACTATGTAGTACTTTAGTATTTAAATCTTTACTTATATTATATATAGATATAGAATAGAAGATTTTGTTTATTTGTTTGTTAATCTCAGGAACTATTGGTTCGAATTAAAAATGTTTTTTTTGTGTTTGATAGTCCATTTATCGAGGAAGGCTATAAGCTACTTTTTATTCCGATATTCCCACGGGAACGGGATTGGGAAATACACTACTGTAAAAAATTGAAAATATTGCGGTCGCTCGCTATTTCGCTCGGCATTTCAAAACCACTATCAGCCATAACTTATATTAGGGAAATTCCAATAAAGACTGATCCAAATAAGCCTAAAAAGGGCCCCATTTGATGAATTAGCAAAGGGCCTCAGGGAGTATAATTAATCAAATCGATAGGTATTATACCTAATTAATAAGAGCGGTGTTGGCTTAGTGGTAGATACCTCGACTTTCATTCTGAAGGTCGTGGGTTCGAATCCCGGCGAGCCGTGCACCAATGTATTTTTCTTAAGAAAAATTAATGTGCGCTAATTTACGGTGAAGGAAAACATCGTGATGAAACCCGCGGCTTATTTGGCTCCAGAAGTATTGACAGGTTCTCTCCTCTGGACATCGTCGATTAAGCTAAGAGGGTAGTAGGTGCTGGGCAAGCCTACTCCATCCTCACGCAAAAAGGACCCAATTAAAAAGGGTCCAATGGCGGAAAACAGCCTGTATAAGTACAAGTACCTAATTAATACCTTTTACACATAAAGGTAGACAGGCAAAGCAGGGGCATAGCACTGATGGGAAGCAACATAACCTCGGTAAACAAATACAAAAACACATCAACTTATACAATTTTCGTTGTACTTAACCCGTTTTAAACAACACATGTTGAATTTATAATGTATATTGATTGAAAAACTGGTGGAAACTTGTAAAATTATTTTGTTTAACTTGAAATATTAAGGAAATGATGTTTTGACGTATGACAGGATAATATTTTGGTAGGGCTTTCATAAGTCTTTGTGTTATATCAAAAAGTTTTAATCAAAGAAGTTCATATTACGATCTCATTAGAAGTTCCTTGGTTTTAACATAAATATGTCAAGTCAAGTGATGTAATTTTTTTTTAATACGAGTTATTATTTATTTCTTCTCTACCTATTTAAAAAACAAAACCCTCCTTTTTTACCCGATTGCGCGACGCAAAGGAGCATCTAAGGAGCTTCGATAAAGGAGTAGTAATGTTTATATTAGTCTACGTATGTATGTATGTTTGCTCCTTTTTTAAATCTGTTATTTATTACTAGCTGCGCTCCGCAGTTTTACCCGCATAAGTCCCGATACCGAGGGAATATTAAATGAAAAGTAGCCCATAGCCTTCTTCGATAAATGGACTATCCAACGCAAAAATAATTTTTCAATTCCAACCAGTAGTTCCTGAGATTAGCGCGTTCAAACAAACAAACTCTTCAGCTTCACTTTTTCATGTTTTGGCTTTGCACGATTTTCGATATAGTCAGTGTCATGAAAAAGTTTTTTTTACGTCAGTTGTCTCTAGAATCGGGTCAAAAGTGTAGTGGGATTAATTCATTCATAATTATTATTCTTCTTTATACGAAACTGGTTTCGATCAATATTTTCTTCGTCCTTATCTGTAACCGTGGTTTCGTTGGAAGAAAAGTTTTAACATTGATAATATTTCTTATATGCTACAGCCCAGCCTTGAGCCTATATGATTTCCTCTTGTGTTTAACTCAGGATTTGAAAGTTCCAATCAGATACAAAGTCAAATGTTACGAAAAGAAAAACAAAAGAAAATGCTGTGACCGATAAGAAAAAACCTCGTAAACTTGGAGAGAAAAAAAAGATTGAAGATATCTAGCGCGAAAAGATAAAACGAGAATAATTTGAAGTTAAAACTTTACTTTATTTTTTGCCGCCAAAAAGACTTCTTGTCCTTTTTTAACTAGTTGGTCCACTGAAATAATTTAAAGCTATAATCTATACTAATGTTATAAAGTTGAAGTTTGTTTATTTGTTTGTTTGAACGCGCTTATCTCAGGAGATCTACTAGTTCGAATTCGATAATTATTTTTTTGTTGGATAGTCCATTTATCAAGGAAGGCTATTGGCTACTTTCATTTTGATATTCCCACGGGATTGGAACTTATGCGGGTGAAACCGCGGAGTGCAGCTAGTATAAGATAAAGATTTATCATCTAAAAGATTTATTTAGATATTTTTAGTAGTATAATATAAAGATTTATAAACAGGAAAGATTTGACTGTTGGTTTGTTTGAATAGAATTGAATAGGCTCCGAAACTACTAGATCGATTGCGATGTAACTAGGTATGAAGATACATTAATTCATTGGGAGTGACAGAGTTTACTTTTTACCCGCGGAATCAGGAGTTGAATTAGTTTCTTCAGTAAAAAAAATAGTTGAAAGTTCTTGTGTTAAAACCTTTTTGTTTATCAACTTTCAAACTCTATTAAGATAGGTTTATTTATGTATACGTATCTGTAAAGATTGAATGCTTCTTTTTTTACGCAAAATAATCTTGCATTTGACCTCATCTTACCTGATGGTGTCGCGATGATGGAGGTCGAGGATGTAGCATGCTAGCCTAGAAGGAAAACGGCATGCCTGGACAACGTCATGGAACGTGACGAGTCACACGCCACCATGACTTTGTCCAGGGGGTGTTAGAAGCCGCCGGCCAGGGCCTAACACCACTTGATTGTCTGCTCCTTTAGCGCCTACGGCCAAGGGCTTAATCCTACGGACGCAAGCAAAAGCCCTCAGAACTTTTACTGAATCGCGTAGGTATGTATCTGGCAGGCAATGTAGGTAGAAATGTCGAAGTACAAAAGTAGTTTAATTTTATTTACTTTAAGGAGAGAAATGTCAGAGTAACCTGACATCTCTTTCTCTCTCCTTCTTCTCTTCTTTTTACTTAAAAAAAAAATATTTTAATTAAAGTTTGGGAAAATTACTCTAATTTCCAGAAAAAATTAAGGAACTTTCAAGATGTAGCACCATTATTGGCAAAGGCCTGAGGTGACTTATTATTTTGTCACATTTTAAAAATTCCTCTAATTAGGAAAATTTCTCCAAACTCAACAAGTTTTTTATCTTATTTCCAATTTTATGTCCAAATATGGCACGTCTTTATAGTAACTTTTGTTTAATTATTATGCTAAATGTAGAGCATTTACAAGGAACATCGAGCATTCTCTGTTTTTATTGTTACGTACTTAAAGGCAAAACGATACCCTATTACTAAGACTTCACT
This sequence comes from Idaea straminata, assembly GCA_951213275.1. Taxonomy (NCBI): domain Eukaryota; kingdom Metazoa; phylum Arthropoda; class Insecta; order Lepidoptera; family Geometridae; genus Idaea; species Idaea straminata. The sequence goes on along the minus strand of OX577867.1, from coordinate 10,004,250 downwards.
GGCCGTCCGTCCGTCTCTCCGTCTGACTGTCACCAGGCTGTATCTCATGAACCGTGATAGCTAGATTTTTCTAATTTTCACAGATTATGTATTTATATTGCCGCTATAACAACAAATACAAAAACAGAAAAAAAAATAAAGTGGGGCTCCCATACAACACATTACTTACGGAACCCTTTGTCCGACTCGCACTCATTTTTTTTTTAAATTGACTTGAACCTTCAAACATTTACCCATATTCTACCATTCCCAGGGAATTACATTTAAATTGTCTATAATCTATACTCATACCTTATGGTTTAGTAAATGGACGCCTTTAAGGTGAAAGGGTAACGGCGCTCTCTCCATACAAACGTAGTCGACTGTTTCCTCCCTGGATAATGACACTAGCACAAATACTTTTTGTGCCATAAAACCAATAGCTACCATGACTATTGGGGAAGCTCACAGCTAAGCGACGCTCGACGGTCGTTTACGGTCGTGCGGTTTAAGCGACGCCTGGCGCGGTCATCGATGGGTTTCCAATTAGTAGTATGGCAAAAGTGTGTTTTCGTGAGCCCCTCCTTGCTTCGGAAGGCACGTTAAGCCGTTGGTCCCGGCTGCTACCTCTAGTATCAGTCGTTAGGTCAAGTAAGAGGCCTTAGGGCGATCTGAAAACTCTAACAAATAGGTGAGTACTATACGAGAAGAAGACCATGACAATGCCCCTGTGTAATGTTTTTCTTTTCAATTTTCTAATTATCATAGAAATTAAGATAAAATAACATAGGGGCATGGTCATGGCAGTTATAAGTTTTATGCAACAAAAATATTTGCTCTAGTGTCATTAGCCAGGGAGAAAACAGTCGACTACGTTTGTATGGAGAGAGAGCCCATTACCCATTCCTCTTAATGTGCTGGGCCAGCTGATTGCAAGCAAAGAGTGTAGAAATGGGCAGTTTAGTTTCAATTTTGCTTTTTTTATTGGCAATGGTAAAGTTTTTAAATCCGTTTATGCTCTGAAATTTACCTCCAATCGAGGATTAGCTTTTATCTCTAACGAGTGGAAGCAGTGAAAATAAAATGAATAGCTTTTCATCGAATAATTATTTCATTTGATACCCCACACGGTAAATTTTAATTATTTTTTTATTCATGATGTCATCTAGAGGGCGCCATATTTAATTTATAGTGACGTCACATAGCCTATAACTAGCGGCCAATTAAGACGCTTTTAACGATACCTCATTTGTTGAATTATAGTAAGTAGTTTTCAAGTTACGTGCCTTATTCTGCTATTTGGATTTACCATTGTCATTATATCGAGACTCTGTTGATATTATATCGAGATTGTTACTTTATTTGGTATTCTGCTAAAGTTTTAATAACATCGCAATAGAATCGCTATGGAGTCTCAATGGAATGGTAATAGATACGTCGCTGGTGTTGCCTATCAACATGGTATATGTTGCTAAGCTATATACCGTTTTGACCACTATCGAGATTTCATTGAGCCACGATTCTAGAGCAGAATACCAAAGTGAGTCAGTGATGTTTCGATAGAATAGTTAACATTAGGAGAATACCAATTTGACATGTAATGCCATATTTGATTTACGATTCTATCGACACTCAATTGAAACACAATTGTGTTAGCAGACTTAGGCCCCAGGTCAAACACATAACCCTCCCTTTTGGCTTCGCCGTAGTCGAGTAAAAAGGAAATTAAAGAAAAATACAGAAAAAAACAGAAAAAAGGAAATATCTTTTCTCTGTCTTTAGTATTCGTTGTTATAGCGGCAACAGAAATACATCATCTGTGAAAATTTCAACTCTCTAGCTAATATAGTTCATGAGAGACAGCCTGGTGACAGACAGACAAACGGACAGACAGCGAATTCTTAATAATAGGGTTCCGTTTTTACCCTTTGAGTACTTATGGAACCACAAAAAGTAACATGGTATGGTTTTGCAAATATAACAACAGATGTCGCTACTAGCAAAATTAAATCGCGCATGCATTATGTTTTCAAGTTTTTATAAGAACTCCGACTTGGATTTTCTACGATAGCTATATTATTATTAAACAAAAAATATTTTTGTAAAGGCGCTTAGAGTTAAAGCTCAATGCACCTTATAAATAAATTAAAAAATAAATATTAATAAATAAACGTCCCGATCCCGTAGAAGTATAAAAAAATTGCAGGACATTCCACACATCGCCATCTAGCCCCAAGCTAAATAACTAGACTTGTATAATGGGTGCTAGCCAACGGATACACTACATATATACTTTTCTTTTGTAAATAAGTATATACTTTTATTATATAGAAACAACCAGACCACAGACAAATATCTAAGCACAAAACATGTCTGAGGCGGGAATCGAACCCGCAACCCTGCATGGTGAGCATTGTGCCAACTGGGTCGTCAACATAAGGGTATCTGTGATTGGAATATTTAGCTGCTGGGTAGGTATATGTTAATTCAGGGCTCCGGCTATCTACATACCGGGTTTCATCGCAATCGGTTTAGTAGTTTTTACGTAAAGAGTATGGATTGGAAGGATATTTTTATCCGATATCAAAAAATGGAGGTTGTAGCAAACCGGTCTTTGTCGTACGGGCAACCCTCGTTACGTCACCTCCTGTCAGTGTAAAAGTTGACAGGTTGGTAACACTGAATGCGAGCTCCGCCATTAGGCTGGTTTCTTCTCACGGCGCGCGCGCTTATGTTATTTTTAGTTTTCACTGTTTTACCCATCTTATGTACCTAATTCTAACCCTGACACTTTACAATACAACTGTGAACTTACAAAGTGTTTTACTTACTCATACTTCAACCGGTAGGTCAACAAACATCTATCTACCATAAGGTTCTTAATTCGTAGCGTAGGTTTTTTTTCTAACCAAAAGCAGAAAATAATCTTATTTAGTACAAGCTTATATTAAAGAAGTAGATAAATAGAGAGAGTATCTACGTCATCAAAGTATTTGATCAAAACATAAAAATGTTCCAGTCTATTAAATATAGAAATAGGTACGGACCTAAAACTTGCAGTGTGACATTCAGAAAGTGGTACGAGTTGACGACACCCGTGGCGAATTATTTCAAGTGGTTTTCGACATTTTGGTACGAGTTAGGTTTACTAGGCAATCCTAGGTTGTCTTAGGTTAGATAGGTACCTAGATAAATGTATATATCTTATTTATCTAGATACCTGCCTATGCCTTTTTCCGAGCAATTTGCAAATAAAATGCAACGAAATGGAGGCCACTGCAGGCCACTGCCTGCTTTTTATCAGACTAAGGCGAAGCCAAAAGGGAGGGTTGTGTTTTTGTTTTCAAGAAACTTAGAGGAAAATCGAACGTCAAATTCTATGGAGGTTTCAAAGAAAGAAGAAGAAATATGTAACATGCAAATTAAATCATTATTATAAGAAGCCTTTGGACATTTTGGTGATTTTGGCATATTAACTGAAAATGATGCGGTGCATTTTGAGACCCAGGCCAACCGAATATAAGCTATTAAATAATGCTTTCACACCAAACCACTAAAGCGTCTCGGAAACGGCATATTGTTCCAAACGTGTTGCTGTTGTCTTATGATTTTCAACAAATATCCCGTTTCCGAGACGCTTTAGTTCGGTATGAAGATATTGTTTGTTCACTGTAATGCCCTCTATCGATTGGCATGGATTTCAAAATACACCGCACAAAAAAACACTATGCCAAGCTCCCATACTAAATGTCCGGACCTCCTTGAAACTGGCTTTGAACAGATCGCATGAAGCCAAATGTTAGAAAAACAATTGTCAAAATGATTAATCTGTGGTAGCGAATGTCAATTATTGCTGTCAGCAAGTCAAATCAAACAAATTGTAATTTTGCTATAGGAGTTTGGGCATCAATTTCTTCTTGTATAAAACAAAAATGCCTGCAGAAATCCCACAGTTGGACGCGACGAGGGAGAAGGGGTTTCAAGATTACAGGAAGAAGCTCATGGAACACAAGGAAGTCGAATCCAAGCTGAAAGATAGTAAGTCCACCATCGATTATGCCGAATCATCATACGAAATTTCTAAAATTTTCACTGAATTTAGCTGTTTTAGGCTATGTAACTTCATTTTTAATCGTATTCTAGTGAAATAATTTAATATTTTGTGCAAAAATGGTAAGATATTAGTGTAAATAGGTTATCAAATATTTTTCTTAAGTACCTGCCCAAAAACGTTTATGACCCTTTTCTGGTGGCTTTCAGTGCGAGAACAACTGAAGGATTTGACAAAACAGTATGACAAGAGTGAGAATGACCTGAAAGCATTGCAGAGCGTCGGCCAGATTGTCGGAGAAGTCTTGAAACAGCTGACTGAAGAGAAATGTAAGTTAAATTTTTCTTTGTTGCCTAAAACTATACTTAGTTCAGGTACATAGTTTAATTCCCCACACACAAGACAATAGACAATTTGCAATATGCTGGTCAATACTGCAAACTCATCACACCTTGAAAAATGCAACATATTATTGTATATTCATTAAGTTCCTATTACTATGCTCTCGTCAAAACTGCATAATATTTCTCAATGCACTTGACACCTTTTCAACTCTCTTGAGCTCAACTTGAAGCTAATATTATTAGTTGACACTGGCTATGCTTATTTATAACATAAGGAGGCATTATTAAAAAAAAATGCTGAATCACCTGAAGGATGCGATATGAATTTATCTCCTATATTTTGTCTAAGTCATTGAAACAATTGGAACAGCTGGAATTTTTTAACTTCGGTAATTAATTCTGGCTGGCAACAAATTAATAAAAAGTAAGTTCTTGAGTTTCATCAGAATCTGGAGCATGTGGAATTTATACTTAGCTTTCCTATTGATGGTGCTCAAGTTCCTTCAGTTTGAATTTAGATCATTAAGCTTCTCTTTTTGTAAAGCGGTCTTGGCCTAGTACTTTTCCGGAAAAGGAATAGCTGTCTCTAGCAATTCGATTATCCGAGCGATGTTCCCAGTTGCAACTCTCTCGGGAACCTAAAGGTCCACTTTCCTACTTTTACGCCTCTACCTAGCAACATCTTCAACATCCTGATTAGTAAGGCCATTTGTACGCAAATGGCTCCTTACTACGTCACGCCTGCAGTTGTGGTCTACCCAAACTGCCACAACCTGGCTTAGGCTCCATGGCAATCTGGTAGGTGACCCTATTGTGCTGTTAAATATCCTAAAATTCCTGATTCCAGTTATAGTAAAAGCAACAAACGGTCCTCGTTACGTGGTAGGATGCCGTCGTCAACTGGACAAGGTGAAGCTGAAGGGAGGTACCAGAGTCGCTCTCGATATGACCACACTCACCATCATGAGGCATCTGCCTAGAGAGGTAACATATCAGATGAATTTTCACTAATATTATAAAGAGGAAAAAAAATTGTTTGTTCATTTGTAACGAATAGGCTCCGAAACTACTAATGTTGATGAATGTTAGTATAATTCATTGGGAATAATATAAAATATAGATAGACAACGGTAAAGTGAGATTCAGAAATTAAATGCCATAATCTTCGCAGTAAAAAAGCTATTGTTGAAAAGTAGGTTCGGTCAAGTCATGCAGAGAAAGTATACACATGACACGGTAGAGTGACAAAACGGCCATGGAAGAGATGAAGGAATTGCGTTGAGGACCTGGGGAAAATGGAAGTAATGGAGTGGAAAAGAATTACATATTTGAATAAGAAAAAGAAGAAGTTTAATTCTTGTTTACCTGCTTTTCTAGGACCTATAGACTTGTTATAGTTTCCTCCCATGTAGAAATTTTTGTCCTTCCTTTATTTATAGATAAATATTTATTATTACGATAAGCCTTTCAATCTATGTTTGTAATGTTGTAGGTTGATCCCCTGGTGTACAACATGAGCCACGAGGACCCCGGAGATGTGACATACTCTGCCATCGGAGGTCTGCAGGAACAGATCAGACAGCTTAGAGAGGTACTGTAGCTAATAATAACACTAATACTCACTAAAAGATAACTTTTACTGAGTGATGACAATGAACAGACTGAAAATTTGGCACAATAGTATACTTTAAAAAAAACTTGAAAGGTGCCAAGGGACACCCGAATGGAACGAAGTTTCTTTCGATTAATTAGTGAAGGAATTGTAATAAAATCAAAAAGTGTCATTACAACTTTTGATCCTAATTTTTTCCGTCTAGCCCCCTTTCGCAATGCGCCATAAGGAACTTTGTTCCAATAATATTTGTACTTACATCTCTACACTAAACTACTGGACCAATTTAATGAAACTTTGTAAGAGGATACATTGATTGGGAATACCATAGGCTATTTTTTATCCCGATATCGGGATCGGAAGTTACGCGGCCGAAACCGCGGAGCGCTGCTAGTATACTATATTTTGTGTTTATTTTGTTGTCAGGTAATAGAGTTACCTCTAATGAACCCGGAGTTGTTTGTCCGGGTGGGCATCACTCCGCCCAAAGGTTGCTTGTTGTACGGCCCGCCTGGGACCGGCAAGACGCTGCTGGCGAGGGCTGTCGCTTCACAACTAGATGCTAACTTCTTGAAGGTTAGTTCAGCATAAATAAATATTGCAAAAAAATTTTGGAAAAGTTAAGATTACAAAAAATACATGGAAAAGTTAAGGTTTTATTGGTAATGGATAAACTTCATTAAATTCAGTGTGTTTCCATTGCACACAATGCCATCTGTGCTTGTAATGTGGTTGTTAGACAATGGATAGAATATTATATACCTACTTTATATGGAGTTCACTGTCCATCTATCTGTCTGTCTGTAACCAGGCTGTATCTCATGAACCGTGATAGCTAGACAGTTGAAATTTTCACAGATGTATTTCTGTTCCCACATGAGTTTCTTGTGCCTCCTTCTCATTGGTGGGCGCGTTCCGAAGGCACACATCCTAACTTAGTTTTTAAGACGCTTCCACGTGATCGTGTACCTACTTATTAAGTATCCAAAGTAATAAAGAATTTTGATTGATTGATTGTTGCCGCTATAACAACAAAAGAAAAAAAATTAAGTGGGACTCCCATACAACATGGTACGGAACCCATGCGCGATTCCGACTCGCACTTGCCTGGTTTATAACAATATCTCTGTAATTTTCAGGTGGTATCATCGGCCATTGTAGACAAATACATCGGTGAATCAGCACGTCTTATCCGTGAGATGTTTAACTACGCTCGTGACCACCAGCCTTGTATCATATTCATGGACGAAATTGATGCTATCGGTGAGTTTTAGATGGACATTTATTAATACAAACACTAGCTGTCCCGGCAAACGTTGTTTCAAAATAATCAAAAAAAAATAAAGGGGCAAAAAATAGATGTTCGATTCTCAGACCTATCGTATATAAACAAAAAAATTCATACAATTCGGTTCAGCCGTTTAGGTGGAGTTTGGCAACTAACACCGCTACACGAGAATTAGTTTAGGTCATTACATATGAAATTGGCGTTTTGTAAGGGAGGAACATAAAGTGTTTTTTTTTTTATTATAATATATTTATTTAATCAAAGTATGTACCATTGCTATCTATGCACTTTTGCCATCTCATAGGTAGTTCATTGATCCCTTTACTAAAAAAACCATTAGGACGAGAATCAATGAAATCTTTGAAGGCCCATCGGAGTTGAATTTTTTCCCTTGCAAGAAGTTATCCAAATTTCTGTCTGTCTGTCCGTCTGTTTTTTTATATAATTTTTATATGGGTGATAGCATATGGGAGATTAGTTTCTCTTACGATATTTTCTTTCACGTTTTCGCAACGCGTCACATTTTTTCTCGGCTAAGTCGTCCCCTTACCAACCCGCGATAAGGAACTTCGTTAAAAAAACTATGTTTTCTATATAAAACTTATTACATTACCTTCTAATTCCCAGGTGGCCGAAGATTCTCCGAAGGTACATCAGCTGACAGAGAAATCCAACGTACACTCATGGAACTGCTCAACCAAATGGACGGGTTCGACTCACTTGGCCAGGTCAAGATGATAATGGCCACAAACCGACCGGACACACTGGACCCGGCTCTACTTAGACCGGGCAGGTTGGACAGGAAGATCGAGATACCGTTGCCTAATGAGCAGGCTAGGTGAGTAAATAAATAAATATTGCAGGACATTCCACACATCGCCACCTGGCCCCAAGCTAAGTAAAATGTCACGCGTTACGAAAAACTGTATAAAAAAGAAAGAATGAAGGAGACCGATAACAAATCTCCCATTTATTAGAAAAAAAAAGGTAAATTTTATTCATTTTGACATAAAAACTACTGTATTTTAAAGCAGAAAATTTAATTTCTCGTAGAAAAATAGCTTTATTATCAGAAAATAATAAGCAAAAACACTAGAGGTGTTTTTGAGCAGCAATAACTCCCGCAAAATAGGCGCTCAGATAGCCAATTCTCGTAAATGAAATTTGTATAGATATCAGTAAAATAAAAGAGCGATTAAACGTCAGAAGGCCAATTCTTGTATATAAAAATTATTCAAATTTTCAAATTATATTGCAATATCATACCGATTACATTCAATTACAAAAAACACCCTCAAAGTAGGTCGCTCAAAATACCTCAAAGTCAGCTTTTTGAAAAAAAAAAAACAAAAGGTCGTCTGTAAAGTTGCGGGCGATAATTTTATGTAATAACGTCATAAGAAAACAATGAAAAAAGATTATTTTTTGTTATTCCTTTATAGATACCTTTTTCTTTATTTATATGAGTCTTCTATTCGTCACTCGTCACACCATAACACAAGCTCAGACCTATGTTACCATGACGCGTCTGGTCATATTACCATGACGCATGACGTCACACAATATTACCGTGACACTTTTCTGTGAATGCAGGTGTTTCACTAATTTATTAGACGTTATCACTTCAAAAAAACCTGACTCTGAGGGTATTTTTTGCAAACGAAATGATATTGGAATGTAATTTGAACAATTTTATATACAAGAATTGGCCTTCTGACGTTGAATCGCTCTTCTATTTTACTGATTTCTATAAAAAAACCTAACAGTTATATTTTCCTATCATTCCAGACTAGAAATCCTCAAGATCCACGCATCACCGATAGCCAAACACGGTGAGATGGATTACGAAGCTGTTGTCAAACTTTCTGACACGTTCAACGGAGCTGACTTGAGGAATGTCTGTACTGAAGCTGGGCTGTTCGCTATTAGAGCCGAGAGGGAGTACATTATACAGGTAATGTATAGTTTATATAAATTTATAGGTTTGGAATGTAAATTTATAGGTTTGGAATGTCAATTTATAGGTTTGGAATGTAAATTTATAGGTTTGGAATGTCAATTTATAGGTGTGGAATGTAAAGTTATAGGTTTGGAATATAAATAAATGTTGAAGGACATTCCACTCATCGCCATCTAGCCCCAAGCTAAGTAACTAGACGTGTGTTATGGGTGCTAGCCAACGGATATACTACTTTCTTTTGAAATATATACTTATAATACATAGAAATAACCAGACTACAGACAAATATCTAATATGTCTGAGGCGGTAATCGAACCCCCAACCCTGTGTTTGGCAGTCCGGCATGGTGATCATTGGGCCAACTGTGTAATGTAAAGTTATAGGTTTGGAATGTCAATTTACAAGTGCGAAATGTAAATTGATAGGTTTGGAATATTAATTTATAGGTATGGAATATACATTTGTAGGTTTGGAATATAAATTTATAAGGTTGGAAAAATAGAAAGACGGACAAAAATGTCAATAATGTTTATTTTGGGGGCGTATGTTGCAGTTTTTTTCTTTTGGGAAGTAGATTTCAAATATTAAATAATATGTTTTTTTCTTTAGTATAAATACTTAATTAAAACTATGTTTTTTATTAGGAGGATCTTATGAAAGCAGTCAGAAAGGTAGCAGACAACAAGAAATTGGAAAGCAAGCTGGATTACAAACCTGTTTAAATTGATTTTTATTATATAAACCCCCTTTATTTACAATAATATTAGGCTTATGTATTGTTTATGTAATAATAATAAACAAAGTTTGGTAAATAAATAACTTTTAATTCTTACATTGGTTTTTCTTTGTATTATTTAAGTACAAACAATAATTTCTTAAGTACAAAGTTTTTTGTGAATAAATTCTACTTATTGTAAAAATATAATATTTTATTTTATACTCATTTAGGAGTTGTAGGTTCGATTCTGGTATGTGACAAATATATGTAGGAAATACAAAACTTTATAAAAATTGCAGGACACTCCACACGGCGCCATCTAGCTTTAAACTAAGCAATTAGGCTTGTGTTATAGTAGCTATACAATGGATAGAATACTTGAATTATTTTGTAAAGACTACATATCTACATATCTAAACTAATCTTATAAGGAGGAAAATTTGTATGTTGAAAGTCTCCGATACTACTGGACCGATTTTGATGAAACTTGGTATGAGGATACATTGATTTATTGGGGGTATTATAGGTTAATCCCCGTATTCCCACGGGATCGGGAGTAACGCGGGTGAAACCGCGGAGCGCTGCTAGTTATACACAAAGAAATGTCCAAGAATACCAAAACCATCTAGCCGCAAGCTAAGTAACTAGACTTGTGTTATGGGTGCTAGACAACGGATATACTACTTATATACTTTTCTTTTGTAAATATATACTGATAATACATAGAAACAACCAGACCACAGACAAATATCTAAGCATAAATACTTGTCTGAGGCGGGAATCGAACATACAACCCTGTGTTTGGCAGTCCGGCATGGTGACCATTGTGGCAAATTATTAATAGGATATTATTTGTACCACGTCGGGTATCGAACCTGCATTTATTCAATAAAATCAGGCAACGTCCCATTCCGCCTCGCTTTAGCAACATTATCATAATAACAAGAAAAATCAACATAACCTCTAATCTTCCTATCCCTATCGAACTGTCTCACCGGATATATATCACTTGTCGATTCAATCGAACGATTCGTATCGATATTAGAATTCGATTCGATACATTCACCTTCTGAATAATTCTCCGAATCGATTTCATTTAATAAAGTATTCGATTTGGATTGGACTATCGGATTGAAGCGGACCGATGTGCTTTTGGGTATGGTGGGTATTTCATCTTCTATCGGTGGAAGGAAGTTGAAATTTCTTATTAATAATGACATATGGGTCCCTGGTCGAGGTGTTAAATTATTCTTATAACAGTAACAAACGAATTGCTCTTCGATTTCTTCTAGGACCGATTGGCTGACGGCTTTGAAATCTGTTTGGTTACGGAAGTTTTCTACTATGATTTGGGATAGCTGTTTGTTTGTTTGTTCTGGGCTGCCGGCTGCTTCTTGGATGCGTTTGTAGACGCCGGCGCTTACTAGTATTAGGAACCTAGAAACAAAGTTAATTTTAATTAGTAGTTATGTGAATAAAAAACAATGTAAAAAGGTATTGTAAAAAATTTAATTTTACTGCATTTTGAGCAGCTATTCTGGTCACCAATACGAAGTTTCTCATAAGATCTTTACCAAATTTTTATGAGCCCAATCTTTATAAATAAAAAAAGAATCAGCGAAATCGGATCTCATGAGCTAAAGATATTCAGTAGTCAATACTAATACTTTTAAATACTAATACAATACAATAGTCGGTGGATGGAGGCGGCTCAGGACCGCTGTTTGTGGCGTCGTATGGGGGAGGCCTATGTCCAGCAGTGGACGTGCATGGGCTGACATGATGACTAATACAATACTAATTGTTTAAAAAAAAACCCATGAGTTTCTTGTGCCTTCTTCTCATTAGTGGCCGGGTTCCGAAGGCACACATCCTAACTTAGTTTTTAAGACGTGTCCATGTATACCTAGGTATTAAGTATCCAAAGGAATAAAGAATTTTGACTTTGACTTTGTTTTACATAGAAAAATAAAAATCGGAACGAAAAATCTCAATTATTTAAAGAACTGGTAGATAATTAACCGCAGTAAAAGTAATTAAAAACCGCGAAGAAAAAGAGGTTTAGGTATTAGACGCTAGAGAATATTAATTAATCTGTACTAATATTATAAAGCTGAAGAGTTTGTTTGTTTGTTTGAACGCGCTTATCTCAGGAACAACTGGTTCGAATTGAAAAAATCTTTTTGTGTTGGATATTCCATTTATCGAGGAAGGCTTTAGGCTATGTAACATCACGCTGCGACCAATAGGAGCGAAAAATCAGTGGGAAATGTGGAAAAAACGGGGAAAATTCTTCTTCTTTGAGGGCTTCCGTTTTCTGTTTAAACGCGCTGGTCTCAGGAATCGAAAAATATAGACTACTTTTATCCCGATATTCCCACGGGATCGGGACTTACGCGGATGAAACCGCGGGGCGCTCCTAGTAAAAAATGATAAATAAATATTGCAGGAAAGAATACCTACTGCTTATTATTTTTAAGAACGTTTACTCAAAAACAATTTTTTTTATAAAACCAATAAATTATTCTCTAACGTCTATGGATATGGAGATATTTATTTCTTGCTTCAATTTTTTTTCTCTGTGCGCTCGATCGCTTGTAAAACACGGCCTACCGCGATAAGTGCGTCGGCTTCAAGCCAACACGTCGGCTTATGCCGACCCGCGCCTCACACTGGGCGGAATTTTGAACCTGCATTTCATATGATTTTTGAAAATTCAAGTTGTTTTATTCGTGTGTTTTAAGTATAGCATTGTCGGGGACATCAAAACATTAAAAAATAAGTAATTATGGTTGTTATTAAAAAAAAACATAGTCATATTTCGTGGTGTTTTTTTTTAAATAACATAACCAGAATTACTTATTTTTGAATGTTTTGATGTCCCCGACAATCCTGCATACTTAAAATCACCAAAAAAAAAAAAACAACTTTTTGTTTCAAAATTCCTATGAAAGGCAGGCTCCAAATTTTGCTCAGTGAGGAGCGCGGGTCGGCATAATCCGACGCGTTGGCTTGAAGCCAACGCACTTAGCGCGGTAGGGTGTTTCCATATTTACCTGCAGCTGTCATCAATAGCAATAGGTCCATGTATCTCAGGCTGATGTATGACGGGTTCAGTTGATGCCGCGGCTAGTGTTGGGAAAGCCTTGTACAGTCCCTTCACTAGGTAGTTGCCAAGGCAACGGGTACCCGTCTGGTTGCCTAGGTATTGGGCTGAAAGGAAAACCAAAAAAGGGTATTATTCTTTCTGAAAATTTGTTTTGAGAAAGAATAATATGTTGAGAATAATATAACGAGAGCGGTGTTGGCTTAGTGGTAGATACCTCGACTTTCATTCTGAAGGTCGTGGGTTCGAATCCCGGCCGGCCGTGCACCAATGTATTTTTCTTAAGAAAAAATTATGTGCGCTAATTGACATTGCTCTTACGGTGAAGGAAAACATCGTGATGAAACCCGCGGCTTAGTTGGCTCCAGAAGTATTGACAAGTTCTCTTCTCTGGACATGGTCGACTAAACTGAGAGGGTAGTAGGTGTTGGGCAAGCCTACCACATCCTCACGCAAAAAGGACCCAATTAAAAAGGGTTCAATGGCGGAAAAACAGCCTGTATACAAGGACAAGTACATTCTTTCTGAAACTACAAAACCGGCCAAGTGCGAGTCGGGGCCGCGCACCACATACGGTTTCGTACCCTTATATTCGGTTTTTAGTATTTTTTATTATAGCTGAAAAAGAAATTTATCATTTATACTTACAATGTCTTTCAGCGAAAGGGTTTTAATACGAAAGGGGGTTGTTCTAGACGTCTGGGCGAACAACTTTTGTTCTAGGACTCTTGAAAATTCGAACTTATTTTCGATAATTCTGAGGGAATTTTTACTTGAAAATCAGCTGTTTCATACAAAAGCTTCGAACGAAATGTTCGAATTTCCAAAAGTCGTAGAACAAAAGTTGTTCACCAAGACGTCTAGAACAACCCCCTTTCGTATTATACCCCTTCGCTGAAACACATTTCATACTAAATTATATCACTAAAACCAAGAAATTACCCTATAGTGTCTGCTATAGAGTTCTTAGAAGAAGAGTTATTTCTTGGTTTTAGTAAAAATAAATATGTATACGCGACGAATTGAGAACCTCCTCCTTTTTTGAAAAATCTCACCTTATAGACATAAGGAGAGCATTTATTTATTTAATACTAGCTGCGGCGGTTTCACTCGCTTAAGTGCCGATCCCGTGGGAATATCGGGATAAAAAGTAGCCTATGTGTTAATCCAGGTCTCCAGCTATCTAGATACCGAGTTTCATCGCAATCGGTCCAGTAGATTTTGCGTGAAGGAGTAACAAACATACACGCACACACAAACTTTCACATTTATAATATTAGTAGGATATTTAGTACACAAGAAACAAACAAGAACAGATCAATATTCCTTGATTATTTCTTGCTTCAAAAAAACCTTTTTTACCCGACTAGTCGGGTAAAAAAGGTTTAAAAAAAAAAGAAGCCAAAAGGGAGGGTTATGTGTTTGACATGTATGTATGTTCATCTGTTCCCACCTAACTTGAAAACTACTTACTATAATTCAACAAATGAAGTATCGTTAAAAGCGTCTCAACGGTCCGCTGGTTATAGGCTATGTGACGTCACTATAAATGAAATGTGGCGCCCTCTAGAGGACATAGAGTCATGAATTGTTAGGGTTCTGTACCTCAAAAGGTAAAAAAGGAACCCTTATGAGATCACTTATCCATCTGTCTGTCTGTCTTTTCTTTGTAACTGAGATCCTGAAATTCTGTGCTCAATAGTTTAAGCATAGAAGAAGAATGGTTTTTTTTCTATGCCTAAACTATAGTATTGAGGCCACTTACCATTCCTCAACTTATTAACATCGAGCCCCAACTGCGAAAGTCTCAACAACTCGTCTTCATTATTCAAACTGTGATCGACAGTCAGCTGTACCACCCTCAGCACGGAGTTGTCATCTGTCTTACATAGCAGGGCTCGAGGTTCACCCACGTTAGCAACGAACAGCTTGTGATTGTGAACGAGGGCTATTACGATTGATGCTCCACCTGAGAGTAGTTGGTCGATGCCTTTCAGACGGGCCAGGATGTCTGAGTTTGATTTCTGCAATGTTAATCAAGATAAAAAAGCTTTTAAAATGTCTAACTAGTAAAAAATTCTAGATGGCGCCACCTCTATCTGTTGGGTTTGAGCTGTGCGTTGATGCATGAGGACTTTGAATTTAATATTGATAGATTCATCCAAATACACATATCATGTCGCTCACCAACTTCGGAGTAAAGAACTCGTCAATACGTCTGGCGACAACTAAGTGGTGGCTTTCATCATGTTTTCCTTCACCATCATCATCATCATCTTCCTGCCCTTATCCCAATTTATTTGGGGTCGGTGCAGTATGTCTTCTTCTTCCATTCATCTCTCTCATGTCTTGTCTCACGCAGTCCATCCATCTTTTCTTAGGTCGTCCTCTTCCTCTCCATCCCTCTACATTCATACTCATCACTCTTCTAGTTACATGCGTCTCTTTACTTCTCATCACATGTCCATACCAACTCAAACGGTTCCCTTTTACTTTTTCAGTAAAAAAACTACTAACTGGTGCTACTTTCAGGCTTCCTCTGATATACTCATTTCTTATTTTATCCATCCTCGTTACTCCACACATCCATCTTAGCATTCTCATCTCCGCTGCATGCAATCTTCTCTCATCTTTCTTCTTCACGGCCCAGCATTCCGATCCATACATGACGACAGGTCTTATCACAGCTTTATAGTTTTCCTTCACCATAAGATCAATAAATGAATAATAGATAAGTACCTGTGTTTCATTCAATGACTGCAGTTGGTACTGAAGGCTGGTTCTCTCAGCTATTTTCTCATCATAGTTCTCTACATATGCCTTTTCAACTGATATAAATGCATTTCTGGAAATATACAATTTATGATGTTATACTTCTATTGGCGCGTTATGAAAAAATGATAAGAGTGAAATTTTCAGATGCGCGCGCATCACTGTAACTCTACAGTAACAGGTTGAAGCTGCCTGCAAAATAAATATCAGACAGACGGACGGATGAACAGACATATAACTTCTCCCGCGCGTACATAAGAACACGCACCCATTTTTATTGATAAATTTTTGTTGGAGTAATGGTGGTTTATGGTCAAAATCTATCTATCAGCAACCAAATTACATTTTTCTGACATCTTTTAACTTTATTTTAGATTCAAAATTTTAGTAGATGAATTTTCTTCATTCTTTTGTGTGAAGTTCAAGGTTTGAATGATAATATTATGATAAACTTGTCAATATGATAAAATCTAACAATGACTCAGAATAAAGTAGGTACTCGAGTAGGCATCGGCCTACTTATATAGGTACCTAATATCAAACTCCATTGTTACAAACAGTTGTGATCTGCTGTAATTATGTCGTTGTTATATTACTAACTGTGTCCTATGTGGTTCTACTTGCTTAAATAAGTAGCCCATGTCCTTCTCAACACTATGGCCTACACTTCTACAAATTTTTTATCAACATAAATTTGATCATAAAGTGACAATGGCAACGAACAAAAACTGTCTTTTATATAATACTAGCTTTTGCCCGTGACTTCGTCCGGGTAGAAGTCGAAAATAGATCAAGTAATCACGTTGTCCCATACAAAGTTTGCCCCCCTTTTTCACCCCCCTAGGGGTAGAATTTCGGAAAATCCTTTCTTATCCAATGCCTACGTCACACAAAGAACACACCCTCCAAGTTTCTGGTCTCTACGATCAGCGGTTTAGGCTGTGCGTTGATCCGTCAGTCAGTCAGTCAGAAGTTGAGGACAAATCATTTTATATGTATAGATTAGCTGCGCATGGTTTCACTTGCATTATTTCTGATACTATGGAAATATCGGAATAAAAAGTAGCTAATATTATTCCAGCTGTCAAATTTTATTGCAATTGGTATTTTTTGCATAAAAAGGTACCAAATATAAGTAGGATAATATTAGTGGAATTTTAACAGTACTACTTACTTGATAAAAAATATTAACTTTCACTCTATTTAACAGCCTTGGCTTGTGCTTATCAGATTTTACTTCATTGCTATATTCTTACCTCAATCTATCTCGAATCTCCTCATCAGTGTTCGATGAAGGTGGTGGAAACAGGAGCTCCACAGCCATGCGTTGCATGATGAACCGAGCCGCGTCCAGACCATTGTGAGGCTCAAATAGCCCATAAAGACAACTGCGAAAGACAAATTCATTAGATTTTCATGCAGTTAGGCTTGTGTTATTTGGCCTGACTTGATTCCGGAATGAAAGGACACTATAACCAACGAAATTTTGCTATTTACCATCCAAATCGGTTTAGCCGTTTGACTATAAAAAGGGGAAAAAACCTCAGAATACAGAGGAAGAACAAACAAATTTTTCGCGAAGAAAACGATGAAGAATTTGCCCTAAATCTAAATTTATCTTTTACAAGTGTTATTGGGAATGTTTAAAATAAATAAAATGGTGATCTAACTTACAAATTATCTTCAGTTTTGCAGTAAAAACAGAGATAATCGTCTGTGTTGTTTGTGTTGCCTCCGAGACGCGAAAAATAGGACGCAACACATGTGTTCTTGCATTTAGGTAAATCGTCCGTCCACGGTCTGGCGATCATGGTTGTATAAATTGTTCTAAGCAAAAATATTGCCTGAAAATTCTTTAAAATTCTCCAGAAGTTCTGCTGTTTATTTTTGGAAAACTGACTGCACGTCACAATATTAACATTGACAAAAATGTAATTTGTGAAGGAACTAGTTTCGTTCAAAAATCTTGCATGGTAAAAAACATTTCGTTCATCAAATAAAGAAACGTTAAGAGATTGCATTTGGTGATAAGACTGCCCCAATAAGTTTTTAGCTTGCCTACAGCGAATGTTTTATATCTAATTATGGTTTCTGATAACTCTATTATCGCTCCTCAGTTATACCAACCATTAACCACTAATAATTGATTATCACTGACTGTTAACCACATTAGCTAAATGATGGCTAAATGCGAGTAATGTGACCTTCTATGATAATAATATGACTGATGTATGACTGGTAACCTGGTACCCGACGTTGCTTCTATTTCTAAGTCTTTTGTGGTGCCTCTACAATACAAACCCAATAATTAAAACAAACAAAACTTCAATCAAATACCACCACACCATGCAGCACACACAATAATTTTCGTTAGCGCTAGACTAGTCAGTGGCGTAGTGTGGGTCACTGTCGCCCGGGGCGGAGTCATAATGTGCCGCCCTTTTGAGGTTTTAATATAATACCCAATGTTAACAATTTGCCGGCCTTTTAATGTCATAAAAACATCTAGCATAAAAATAATAATGTTGAAATATAACGTTATAAAAGTTATAATGTTGGTGTTTGTGATAAAACACGTACCTAACGATATGAAAGAATTGAGCGAAACATATTTATTTCAAAACCATGTAATGATGCGAGACGACTCGTGACTTGCAATAATTGTACATTGGGCGTAAGGGACATTTAAAATGTGTACTGTGACTGACCGCACAAATATTTTTTCCCAATTTTGCCGCCCCTCCCTCTCGCTACGCTACGGGCATAGTAATCTGTGGGTTAAAGGATTCTTCTTTTACATCTTCATCAACTGGCGGACAGATGGCGCTGCTTGGAAAATGTATGAATCGACTTATAGCTGGTCACTTGTGTGTGGGTAGGTTAGTCGAAAGTGAACGGTTCATTTCTAAATTTATTGTGCTATGAGCACACTATGAGTACCTACGTAAAGACAGACAAGAGCTTTTATCATTTTCTCAGGTCTATGGTCAAAAGGGGCAACTTGCAAAAACTAAATGACAGAAGTGACTAGTGACGTCATAATTTGTAACGGATATTGCTAAATCAACCCCTTTGGGTTAATAAAGTACTAGCGACCCGCTCCGGCTTCGCACGGCTATATTATACCTGCATACATAATATAAAGATTCCTCTTGAATCACTCTAGCTATTAAAAAAACCGCATCAAAATCCGTTGCGTAGTTTTAAAGATCTAAGCATACATAGGAACAGACAGCAGAAAGTGACTTTGTTTTATACTATGTAATGATATTGCACATAAATGAAAACTCTTTAGTTTCAACTGGACTTATTGACGAATCTACCGCGGCTGCATTCTTGACACATAGTTCGCATATGACTAAGTAGAGATCTATAGCTATTTTATCCACCTACGCCTTTTAATACCTCTACCTATTTGATATTTACGTAGGTAGGTATATTCTACTAAACATCAAATCCTATTTTGGTAAAGAAAAGCCTTAATCATTGCTTGATTCATAATTTTGAATGAATCAGATTTGATTGGGCTTAATATCAATAGATAGGTGCTGAAGAAAATCATGGTATTGGTAGGTTATTCTTATTACTTAAACTACTTAATTAAAATTATTTATACGTTCAAATACCTACTATAGTCTATTCCAAAACAAGGGATTTTAAGAAGACTTCTGCGGCACGTTAGGCGAGCACCATCTGCGGCGTTGTGGGTTTGATTCACGCCGTTTAACAAGTTTTGTATGATAAATAGAATAAAATGCCTGATGTATATATTATAAATAAAGTAGGTAAGTACTTATACCTACGTACTCGTACATATACCTAATTTTATCCGTTGTTTAATCGCCATGTCACAAGCACAGTTGTTCAGCCTGAAGCTAGATGGTGCTGCTTGCGTTGTCCTGCAATATCCTACACTTTATATGTACTTTTTAAGTAGTCGACAAAAATAACCAAAAAATAAGTACCTACTTAGTTTTTTTTCATTGTGTGACGTAATATCATAGGTCAATGACCTAATTACTTCCTAATTTTGGAATAGACGATACCATAAATTTGGTTCAAGGCTTTTTCTGCTTCATTCGCCTGACCTTATCAAGATGTTATCAGAAACAGTACATAAAGCATATATACAAGTTAAAATAAAAAACACTTGTATAGACCAAAGTTTAATGTCATTCAAACATACAAAAACTTCAATCCTTTATAATTTATTTTTGCAATTTTTATGTGTTTATTTATACAATGTTACAGCTCTCATATTATCTAACGAGCTATCTGTGACTAAAGTTTATAAATCTAATTTATTTTATATTTAAACTTTTTTGTTAATGAGAAAGCGTAAATATCTCATCGGGACATGAATTAACAATTTTTTTCTTTAAGATTCTATTAAAAAATATTGAGGTTCTCACCCCACTATACATAATTTTATCCCATTTCAACAGGGTGCTGTCAAAAATAATGTATAAGATTTCTTATTTTTATAATAAAGTCGCTTTCGCCGATATACCCCAACAATGGGTAGGAAACACTTAACTTAGTTCGGAAAACTTCATTATGCAGTTTTTTATATACTAAGGATCAGCGTAATAAGCAATTTCGATATTCTGGAAGGCTGTATGACAGATTTCTAGAGTCACAGAACACTAAATTAAAGAAAAAAACCATGTCCCGTCCCTCACCAACACACAAATGACAATGCACATGTTGTAATACAAAATGGGATATTTAGGAACACAAAATACTCAATTACAAGTAAAAAGAAACATTTTGAGACACACCGCTGTGACTTTAGAAACCATGGATCACTGTTGGATGAGCAAAAATTAAAAACTAGACCATATTTTTCAGAGAGAGGTTATTTTAATCGGTCTTTTTGTCTGCTTTGGTTTCTGGGGCTTTTTCTTCGGGTTTTTTCTCTGGCTTCTTCTCCTCTGGCTTTTTCTCCTCTTCCTTCTCGTCGGGCTTCACCTCCTTGGCTTCTTGTTTGGAAGCTTCGTCAAAGTTTCCGACTAGATTGGGCACCTCGTCGTCCTCATCGAGTGGTTTCGGTGCCGCCACGCTAGATGCCAGCCGCTTGAGCTGGTTCAAACCTTCGGGGCCGAGCTGGCTCAAGATTCCAGGCAGCATCTCAGCTATCTGTTTATTCTCCCCATGTCCAGTAATAGCGAAGGTGTTCGCCGCAAGCGAGGCCTGCGCCTTCGGGTTGTTAAAGTGTATCACAGTGCCGTCATCTTTTATCATATTGACTTCCTCGATGCCAGGGATAGTGTTCACTGACAGCTTTTTGAGAGACGATTGCAGTTTCTTGTCGTCTGTCGCTGCGGTAACGTGAACGACCTTCTTCTTGCGTCTCGGTGTTCCCTTGCCGCCGATGCGCACTTGCGACTGCAGTTTTTTTAGTTTCTCGGTGTTCATTGTGTCGTTAAATTTGCGTCACCTGTTGGCGGAAACACGGCGCACTTTTTAGTACCTTCAAGAAGTAAATATTAGTCGCGAGCACACGAGTTTTCCATGTAACTTGATCGTACGCACGTGTTTTGGACACCGGTTAGTTACAAAGGGAAAATGGTGGATTTTGCGACAAGTTATTTCTGTCTAATTTTTTTTTAATTTGGGTCTTTTGGTTGGCAGCACCACATTAAATTACGCTCCGTTTCTTGCTAGAAAATCGATTCAAACTATAAATATTGCTTTGTCACGGGTTTTATCCGCAAATAATTTGTTTTGTTTTTATCTATTTATTACGTTAACTTAAAAAAGAAAGAAATACTTTAAATTAAAAACAAATAATATCGATAATAAATAAAATAAACATTGATTTCGTAAGTTTTTTCGTATAATGACACGTCTTACAAGTGTTGCCATTCAACTAAAATGTTTTAAATACATCCATCTTTCGACGTATTTTGAAACTACTTCGTAAGACACTAACAATTTAGTTCCCTGGTGGGATTCTGAATGTACCCAGGCAGCTAAGGCTAGGAAAGAGGCAGAGAAGAAATATAACCAGGAAATGACTAATGCTAATTTTGAACATTTAATGGAAGTCATGAATAGCACAAAAAAATTATATAAAGAAAAACGTGTCTTAGGCTGGCGAAGTTTTTGCTCAAGTATTTCTCCTAATACACCATCCAGTGTAGTATGGAATAATCTTAAGAGATACAGATGTGCTATGTCAGACTCCAGTTTCTCCACGATTCCACCATCCCGTAGTCCAGAATTTCTTGACCGTTTGGCACCACCTTTTGTCCCTGAAGAGGAACTTATACACCCACGTAATTTACCACCTGACACAAACGTATCCGGTCTCAATGCCCCGTTCTCCTTTGAAGAACTTAAAGGAGTATTGTCTAATCTTCGGGATTCAGCTCCTGGAGAGGATAACATTCCATACATCGTCGGTGATTTGTAGAAAGGGCGAATCCGCCAGTGACAAAACAATTCAGGAGAACGGTTTTTAAGTTTTGACTATTAATATATTTTATAGTATTTTACATTTTATATTAATTATTCGATAATCATGAAGTGTTCTAGTCCACAACGCTTTGGGGGAAAAAAATAAATAAATAATCCTTCTGAGTTTGAAGAAAACAAAAGAAATATGGATGATCGCCTTTTTTATATAGCAATATTTCAGACATTTTGTACATTCGCCTTGTAATTTTGAAACTCTTACATAGTTACGGAGAATACACTAACTATTAAAAGGCTAAATCCTCATAATTTCTATGAAATAATAACTCTGCAATATAAAAATTAACATTTAATTAGGCATAAAAGTTTTGAAAGATTATTTTAACTTAAACAAACTATGACAGATTCTCACTCGTCTTCGTATGGAAGGTTTTGGTAATACCCATGAAAGGTTCTTGAAATTACGCCAGATCTACATAATGATACTAAATCATTATATTTTGGCTTTGATATAGGGATCCTTTCTTTGTATGCTCTAGGGAAATCTGAAGGTATTTCTAAAGTTTGACTCCGACGTGCCCTTAGAGTAGGTTTCCCAGTTATTTGCATTTCCATAAATTCGGAATCATAATCGTATCTGTACAGTATTTTTGCCTCTTTCTTGTCATACCTAAGCCATTTAATTTTTAGCCAAGATACAGATGGGTTCTTTTTAATGGGATTCTTAGAAGCTACTTCTTTCCAGTCTATAAATTCTTCATGGCTATATTCATTTACTATGTATGGCGCAGGGTTTTTTCTTGCCATCTTGCAAATAGTAACCCATTCAATTGGCGCATTAACAGTTATATTTTTGGCTGCACGTTCAATCGCAGAGTGCATAGAGTCTCCTTCTTGCTGAGGGTGCCCCGGTTCATAAAACACATGGTCAATTGTCTCAACATGTGGTAATGTTTTAACAGCATGTAAACATGCTGTGGCAAAAAACTGATTCCGATTTTGCCCTCCGCAGCTGTCGCTTACGAAAAAGAAGTGTTTTTTGCTGACACTGCTTTCTATGTGTCTATAAACACAGGTAGCTATTTCTATTGACCCACGCTTCCCTTCACATTCAGTCCAAATGTTACATACACCTTGATGTGTAATTAAGTCATAAATGGTGAGATTGTAGACGGCAAACTTCCTTTTATAAAAGATAGCACAAGTTTTTCCTTTTGGGCATTCAAGAACAGCTTGCATATCAAAATTAATAACACTGTATTCCGGATTTTCTTTAGCTTTTGCTACTGCGTCATTTTTTATTTCACGAGCTATATCCTTTAAATGATTTTCATAGTTCTCTTTTTCTTCTTCTTTTTCTTCGCCGGAAAGGCTTTCATAACGTTGACAAGTATTGCATGTGTCTTTACGGGGAGTATGGAAACTGAGGTTGTAACTATAAAAATATTTTTTGTAAACCGAAATACTTATTGGTACTTTATCACCTTCTCGACATGACTCAGTATACATATCATACAATTTATTTAAATTTAGTTCAGGCGGAAGATATTTTCTCGTGGAGTTCTTACGACAGTAGTGCGATTCTACTGCCGGTATAGACAAAATATGATTTCTGGCAAATTTCTCGTCTTCATCAGATGTTTTTATTTTGGAAGGCTGGCGTCCTCTGAGATCTGGTTGAACTAATCCTGAGTTATGAACCCTTTTCTTTAATGCCATTCTCACAAATTTTTCAGTCACTCCATGACAATGTAAAAAGAAATACCTGCAGACTCTGATACGTTTATCATTAAGAGTTATATGGTAGGCCATCGAATTTTGTTTTCGCGAATTAGATTTTATTCTACGTCTGACAGGTTCAACAACTTCAACGTGATCGGAAATATATTGCCGCTGTAGGTCTTGACTCCCACATTCTTCGCCAAGTTTCCAATAATTAGTAAATAATGCTTCAATTTCTTCTTGCGTTACAGTGTCGGTACATTTAAAAGAACATTTCCTGCAAAAAAATGTTTGGTATACTCGTGGATGTATAGTTTTGCCTTTTAAAGTCTTGTATTCTTTTCCAGCAGCACGCAACTTCTTCTTATTTTTCCTAATTTCTTTCTTACAGATTGTTTCGGACTTTTTCTTGTGTTTTTTCTCAATATGGATTATTAAGTTTTTCTTTTTCCGATACTTTTTCATACATTCATTACAAATAAATGCTTTTAATAACCTACCAGATTTCTCATCAAGTATACTATAGTCATCATTTTCAGGCAATACTATGTTACGCAGAGCAGGAGTCTCATTATGTTGGCTGGTAAGATTACTGTATCCTGAAATTTCATCATCTGGAACGTTAGGGATATCAATATTTGGAATCGCATCATGCAGAGGAGTAAGCAAATAGGGATTAGTAGCTGATACGACATCTTCAGTAAACCTTGGTAGATCAAGGTTACACAAAGGACTTTCATTACGTGAAATGGTTGGTGGATGTCGTTCAATCACTTCTTCTCTCTGATATTCGGGAAAGGCAGGTAAATCGAGGGAGTTTAGAGGTCCTTCGCTGAGTGAGGCAGAAAGCGCGCCAGTGTCAAACATTATAGCGTCATCGTCAGGAAAAGTAATTAAATTAAAGTTACACACAGAAGAACTTTCACGTCCAAGGTTAGTAAGCAAGCTTCGATCAGACTCTGCACACCACTTTGCTGCACCACCCCCAGAAACGCCATGCTCATTAGTAGACGAGACTTTTCTCTTTTTTGCTATATTATCATTACCAGTACTGGCGGAGGTTTTCAGTTGTCGTATCCACGTTCCTCGCCTAAAAATAAAAAATTAACATGCATATAATATTATAATAAATAGCCTATGTCCAAGGTCCCATCTATATCTACACCAAAATTCATCAAAATCGGTTTAGCGGTTTAGGCGTGAAAACGTAACAGGCAGACAGTCAGTTACTTTCGCATTTATATTAGCAGGGATTTAATATAATAAACCTAAGAAATAATAATAATTATAATGTAATCTACCTACGTCTTTGTTATACAACGTGTTTCAGCGAGGGTATAGTAAGTCGAAGGGGGGTAGTTCTCGATATCTATAGGAACAACTTTTATTCTACGACTTTTGAAAATTCAAACCTTTTTTTCGAATATTCTGAGGTAATTTTTACTCGAAAATCAGCTGTTTCATACAAATTTTACAACAAAAGTTGTTCCTGTAGACATCCAGAACAACCCCCCTTCGGCTTACTATACCCTCGTTGAAACATGTTGTATTAGTTAGTAGTAAAAAAAGATGTCTGCGAAGATAATTTTGCAAATGACAATTTGCAAAAGTGACCATCTGAATCTAGACAATGAGTGAGTTGTGTTTTGGTTCGCGCCAAAACACGCTCAGCAAAGTTTTCGACCGTTCCTTCGAAATTCGGCGCGCCCGTCGTCCATCCTTCCGCGGTCAATGAACTACGTAGGTACTTATTTAAATTGGATGTACGTTCCATAATCATTATTTAATAAAAAGAATCAATTACTAATAAATGAGGTATTATGAGATAAGTAGGTATTCATAAACGTGGATGCAAAACTTACCTTTCGCGGTTTTCACGCTCGTCCATTTTGAGGTTAAAAACAGTTTTGTATTATAATTGCAATAACTATTAGTTTACAAATTATTACAGTTTTACATTAGCACTGTTAACACTTCGTTTCACTCATTAAACAAGTAATAACAATCAAAGATCACACAAATAAAAATCAAACGAGTAGGAAGCGAGTAGGAACAAACATCAACCACAACTAGACAAATAGTAATGGCTGCCTAGTGGCGCGAAACTATGCAAAAGGGCCAATGTGTTCCCGCCAAAATGAAGAACAATACAAAGAGTTATGCAATAAGGGCGAAACTGCGATATTCGCCTTTTTGCATAACAAAACAGTTTAATTATAAAAATAATAGATGGTATTTAAGGCGAATATACGATATAGGGCGTTTTTTCATAACGAATAGGTTATATTTGCCGTTACACACTTAATTTTTTTCTTGGTTCCAAGGAGTTTACACTTTCGCCATTAATGCAAATCAGTTACAAATGACCTAAAAAACGGACTGCTTCAAAAAACCATTTTGGTGAAAAATGGCATATTCGCCCTTTCTACAAATCACCGACGACATTTTCTTTTCCAAACTTAGCGACAATAGCCTAAAATATTATTTACAATTTTTTTTTTTCTTTTATTATGGCTTCGCACGTGTGCATTTAGCCAGTGTCAAGTTATATTTTGCATCAAATTATGACCCGATTTTTCATAAATCGGGCCTAAAGTGTTTCAATACAGTCAAAGTCGTCATAGTCCGTCAAGTCAGGGGCTATAGTAAAGCGGTGGCAAGTTTACCATAACCTTAATAGGAGATTTGGAGGCAACGAGAAAACTGCATGTTTGACACTGATTTTTACTTTCACTACACTTGTGCACTTTCACAGAACTAAATTGAATAACATTCCACCAGAATTATACAATTCAACTCGGGTTACATCTAAGTTTCATGAAAATAAAACTGCAGCACGACATGTTGTTAACTCGTTCCCGCCAAAACTCCATTATTTACAATTGGTTAATAATGTCATGTTGACAGGTAACGTTCCAAAATCGTGGAAATCTCAATTAGTGTTGCCAATTTTGAAACCGAATAAAGACCCCTCGGACATTACATCTTACCGTCCTATTGCATTGTCCTCTGTAATAGCAAAAATAGCGGAACACTTAGTAAAAAATCGATTAGAATGGTATATTGAACATAATAAGCTTCTTTCTAACTCTCAGTATGGGTTTCGCAAGGGTAAAGGCACTATTGATAACATCGGGGTACTCATCACTGATATACGAATTGCGATGTCACGGAATAATTCGTTAACTGCTTCATTTTTAGATATCAAATCAGCCTACGATAACGTTATTTTACCCATCTTAAAAAATAAATTAATGGCCTTACAGGTTCCTATTTTACTTGTCAATTTTATCATTAACATCTTATCGGGAAGATTAATTAAAATAGGATCATCATCTCGAGTTTTATGGAAGGGTTTACCACAAGGCTCAGTATTAAGTCCTTTACTGTATAACATTTATACGAGTGATTTAGAGGCGTCTCTCCAGGGTACTGCTAATATTTTACAATATGCTGATGATATAGTTTTGTACACATCTAACAAACATATAAATGATGCATGTGAAGATTTGACTAATGCATTATGTCATCTAAAGGTCTGGATGGATTCCAATGGATTAGAACTTTCGGTACCTAAGTGTACCGTGGTCCTTTTTACTAGAAAAAGGCTACCACCTCCGATAACCGTTAAATACAATAGTATGCCATTACCGGTAGATGCACAAGCCAAGTTTCTAGGTGTCATTTTAGATCAAAAACTAACTGGGATCCCTCATATTGAATATATCAGTGGCAAATGTGAGCGTACTATCAACTTACTGAGATGTCTTTCGGGTGTTTGGTGGGGTGCTCATCCATATTCCTTAAAGCTGATCTATAATGCTCTAATTAGAAGTGTTCTGGACTATGGAACTTTCTTATTGGAGCCTTGTAGTCAGGCGGCTTTGGGGAAGTTGGATGGTATCCAGTCAAAGGCCTTGAGGGTGGTCACTGGAGCAATGAAATCCAGCCCTATTAATGCCTTACAAGTTGAATGCTCTGACCCACCATTAACTCTGAGACGTCAATATCTTTGTGACAGGTTTTTATACCGTACTTTACAATTTTCCAACCACCCAATTATATCAAAAATTAATGACTTATTAAAAGAGATCCACCTCAGTTATTGGGCTCATAAGCAATTACCTTGTCTAGTTAAGAGTATGCAAAAGTTTTTGTCCATAGAGGCACCTACTCATCGTTCCTCTTGCCTCCCGGTTTTTACCATCTCCTATGAAGCCCTGATTTTGTCTCCTGGTGTGCATGACAGTGTGGATGTTGATAAAAAGAGTATTTGTGCTCAAGAAGTATTTAAGGTCTCTGCAAACTCCAGATGGGCAAATTGGCATTTTATTTTTTGTGATGCATCTAAACTTTCTATTGATGGATGCGTTGGTGTGGGCGTTTATCACCAACAATTTAATATAGTGCAAAAAACTAAATTACCTCCCCAATCCTCTGTGTTCACAGGAGAGTGTCTAGGCGTACTAAAGTCTATAGAATATATTCTGTTGATGAAACTACCAAACACCGTTATATTCACCGACTCGAAAAGCTGCTTGGCAGCTCTCCAAAGATTTCCATTCAAAACTAAAAATCACTTCCCAGTAGTTTATAAAATCAAAGACAAGTTGCACCAGTGTGTGACGAGAGGGCTTGTGGTCGAGTTTGCATGGGTTCCCGGCCACACAGGCATTAAAGGCAATCTCAAAGCAGACGAATTAGCTAAAGATGCTGTAAATGTAGGAGATGTGGATCATTATAATAACTACCCTCATGACCTAATGAGTCAGCCCAAACTATATCTACAGGAATCCTGGGATAAAGCTTGGGCAGACAGTGCAAAAAAAAAGGGTAAATACTATCATAATATCCAATCGAAAACCAGCAAAAAACCATGGTTTTATTCCATCGTACTTGATAAAACAGCCACCTCAATCTTGATTAGGGCGCGCCTTGGCCATGTTTGCAGTCCTGCTCATCTGGCCAGGATTGGTATTTCAGAGGATGCCTCTTGTGCTTGTGGTTGTGAAGAGGCTGACATCAATCACATATTTTTTCAATGCCAACTTAACAATGCAAATAAATTCTATGATGATTTAGCTTCCTTAGGTGTTGAGTTCCCAACAAATATTCCCTGCTTGTTGACGTCTAAAGATCTATCTGTATATAAAATACTATCTACTTTTATTAATGAAAATAACATTAAACTTTGACTGTTGTATATTTTATGTTTCATATGTAAGTACTTACTTATATAATAATTATTTATTTGTGTATTTTATTTTTTTATAATTCATACCTACCCGTCTGCTTTCCTGATCCTTTCCATTTTCCAAATTCCGCGGTAAATATCTACTTGTAAATAATATGCTTCCCTAATTTTTATATTAACAAATTGGTCCTAAATAATTCACAAACATCATACCAAAGAAACACCCGAGCTTTGAAAACGAATACGAAGAGAAATAAAGGACCAAGAGTTCGGTCACAGAGCTGACTGGACAAAGAAACAAGAACTACAACAGAACTTGAAACTGGCAAATCCGTAAATCCGGGGCCAATAGTTCGGTCACAGAGCTGACTGGACACAGAAAAAAAAAAAAAACAATTTAGTTTAGAAACATTCTCACAGATGGCGTTATAATATTTTATTTTAGAAAACACAAAAGTACCATTTTTAAGCATAGATGGCGCTAGACTAAACTGTGTTTTATAAACGAAATAGTACCAAATATGAAGCATAGATGTCGCTACCTGTTACGAAATAATAACGTATTGCATTTCTAGTCTAGCTAGTGGGAAATAATATCAACTTATAATCCGAATGATGGGTTCATCAGCAACCGCGCTCTTGTAAGTACCTACTCTACTTATCACCTATTTCTACAATACCCACAAAAAACCTTTCAAAATTAATTTGCCTCATAATATCTCAAAATAGGTCACCATTAACGCTTTAAAATAAACACCCATCATCTTTACACCCCCAATAAATATTTTCTCTGCATTACTAAATTCAACCAACATAGCTTTGCAGACGGATTTTTGACGAACTAAACATTTTCAAACTTTGCACAGACACTAGCGCCACTACCAACTGTAATAAAAACATGGTATTTCAGTAAATGTTACCAGTATGGTAGAATATAAATCTATCATCGGGATCGATTCGCGGCAACTCCTCGTTTATGATATGAGTAATATGACAGAATAGATGATTGTGAAGTGTATGAAGTTGGTTAAGTGCTGGCGATGACAGCTGGTAATGGTTGGTGCAAAAGTGACTTTACCGACTTTAAAAAATATAATAAAAAACATGTTCTACATTGTGTAAATCTTAAAGACATTATGTACTATCATAACACCCCGTCGTTTTTGCGTCGGGGGTTAAAAATAAAGGCTTAAAATATATTTGCAAGTATAAATAAAGTAATTACCTATTTTTTGTTTAAAGTTTGGGGAAAAATGCATAGCAAATGTAAGTGCGTGGGTCAAAAAAGAACTGTTTTGTTTCCACTAACATGCTATAATCTTTAACCTTAGACCGTAAAATATTATAGTATTGTCACATTCAATAGAAATTCCCAAAACTCTCGGTAAATTAAAAAAAAAACCAAACATAAAAACAAAAATGCTTTTCATTTTTAACCGACTTAAAAAAAGGAGGAGGTTCTCCATTCGGTTGTATGTATATTTTTTCTATATTTTTTTTGGGTAAGCTGTGGGCTTATCTACATGCAATACGTATCACTTATGTTTGCATTACACACTTTATAATTTGGGCAATGGGCATACCTATATCTTCTCATTGCTGATCTCGAGCGCTTTCCAAAGACACATGTGCCCACACATCATATGTGAACTTGTATGCCTATTGTAAGATCTATTGTACCTACCATATGAATGCAAATAAATGAAATGAAATAACACCCTAACTTAGTTCTTAAGACGATTCAATGTGATCTCATGCAAATGGTTCCAATTGAATAAATAATATTTAACAATAATAAATTTATAAAAAAATAAATTTTAATTATTTTAAGTTTTGCACTCACCAGTACAAGCAAAGTAATAAACTAATGCGTTTAATTTTAGCAGCCCTAAGTACTTATGTTTAGTGGTTTTTTATGTTCATTCTTTTGTAAGTAGATAGTACTTACAAATGATTTGGTTATTTTATTCTTAGTTCAAAATCATTATAATAAAGATATATACTAATATACATGGTGAAAATAATTGTCTGTATATTTGCATTTGGATACGGGCTTTTTTTTTTAATTTTGCAAGAAAATCTTAATTTTTTTAAATTAATTATAGCTTCGCACGGCTTGTGCATTTAGCCAGTGTCAAGTTATATTTTGCATCAAATTATGACCATAAATCGGGCCTAATGTTTCAAAACAGTCAAAGTCGTCATAGTCCGTCAAGTCAGGGGCTATAGTAAAGCGGTGGCAAGTTTACCATAACCTTAATAGGAGATTTGGAGGCAACGAGATAACTTCATGTTTGACACTGATTTTTATTTTCACTACACTTGTGCACTTTCACAGAACTAAATTGAATAACATTCCACCAGAATTATACAATTCAACTCGGGTTACAACTAAGTTTCATGAAAGTAAAACTGCAGCACGACATGTTGTTAACTCGTTCCCGCCAAAACTCCAAATCATTATTTATTTTTATACCGTTTGACAGTGTTTCTGATAGAGATTAATTCCTGGAAATAAACATTTGCAAATAAAATATACACTTAAATTAGGTGTACTTAATTTACTATAGTTTCGTGTAGACTAGTTAAAATACGACTGGAAAAAAATCTAGGCAAATATTATCTCTGCCGTCCGTATGAAACCGAGGCCGGTCGCTAGTGAAATTAACAGGAATTTGATCTCAATAAACACGACTGAAACCAGGATACTAAGCCAGTCAATAATCAGAACCACTTTGCAAAACAGTGAGTAATAATTTCATGAACTCTTTCATTACGTAAACAGTTTAAAATGAAGCGGCTGAAATATATATTGTTGTTTTCAACTGATTTTATTGTTAGTATTTTAACCTTTAGTTTATAGGTATTTTAGGTGACCTAGATATATATATTTACCTACCTACCTAACTCTGACTCAGATATTTTTTACTCCAAAATAAGGGTTATGTTTTTGAACAATATCCAAAATTAACCTTTGGGCTTTTTACCAACCTCAAAAAAAGGAGATTTTCAATTCGATTGTTACTTTTTAATTGTTTAGAACAGATTCTGATGATTCTTTTTTTGTTAGTCCAAAATAGGTAGATAACATACAAATTTGTGTGTATAAAAGCTGTGATATGTCATTGTTTAAAGTGATTTATTTTAAACTATAATATGGGTATCAAATTATATAAATTCGTAAGACTAGGAAGCTGATTTAATATTTCTCTGTCTCAAAAGACTCTACATAAACCAGCAGAAGCCAAACTGCAGATTTATGTAGGAGGAGGCTCACAGCTAAGCGAAGCTCGCTGATCGTTAACGGTCGTGCGGATTAAGCAACGCCTTGCGCGGGCATTACTTCGATGGATAACCAATTAGTAGTGTGGCGAAAATGTATTTACGTGAGCCCCTCCGTGCTTCGGAAGGCATGTTAAGCCGTTGGTCCCAGTTGCTACCTCTAGTAGCAGTCGTTAGGTCAAGTTAGAGGCCTTAAGGCGATCTGAAAACTCTAACAATAGGTGAGCCACACCACTATACGAAAAGAAGAAGAAAAAGAGTCAAGCTACTGATTTTTCTTGGAACTAGCTTCGCCCACTGTTTCACGTAATTCTGGAGGGTTTCCCGTAAGTCCGAAGTAATATTTCGGGCCCTCTTGAGCTTCATCGTTTTGGTGCAAATGTTTTCCAAAAAGTCCAATATATAACATCAAAAACTAAAAATCCATATTAACACCCCATCTATTTCAATAAAATCAGTTCCCCAAATAAGTATTTCTTATTTCAACAAAAAACCAACGTTTGGAACAAATCATTGACGATACTTTTTTAAATAATTTCCTTTGCAATTAATCAGTACGGTTTTGGACCGTTTTCTGTCGTTTAGACAATTATTTAGTTGCGTTATCATGCTGTCACCGTGAAACGGAACGTTAATTTTAGATTTACGTAGAATACAGGATTTTTTTTCGGTGTCCGATAAATTAGATGTTTTTAAGAAAGATGTCGGGTTATTTTAGATAAAATGTTTTGGTTGAAAGTGTTTAGGTAAGTTTAAATAAGGTATCCCCTTTCTAACACAAAAAAGAGTCATCTTAATCGGGTGAGCCATCTTTCAGTAAACATACCTATATTTAAAAAATAAGTACGCGCGAATTGAGAACCTCCCCTTTTTTGATGCGATAACGTCTACTAAATTGATGGAATACCTGCATTCACAAAAAGATGACGTCATTATCACGTTCCGGTGACGTCATGTCAACAATGATGTCACACAGCACGCAGCAATTTTATATTGTGTAATAATAATATCACTCATCTGGGCTTGTGTTATGGTGACGTGTGACGAATAGAAGACTTATATAAAGGAAAAAATAAAGGAAAAAATATATACTTAAATAAAAAAAAAATGTTTCATCGGTTTCTTAGGACGTCATCACGTAAAATTATCGTCCGTAAATCGTCTTCACAGTCAACCATTTTTTAAGTCGGTTTTTAGTGTATTTATTTTAATTATAATGTTTCTATTTCCTTCGTCTTTACTTCTTCTTCTTCCTTGCTCTTTCCCACTTTATGAGGGGTCAGGACAATGTATCCTGGGTTGTCGGGTCCGGCAATTTTTCCTCTGAGATGAGTTTCGTCATGCTGATCCACCATGTAGTTGGAGGTCATCCTCTACCTCTCTTGAGGATTTAATAAAAAGTAAATGGATAAGCTGATTACGAACTCGAACTATAAATTTAGAAAGAAAGAAAGTTTATTAAAATGATATTATTAACCACCGACGCAAAAACGACGGGGTGTTATAAGTTTTACGTGTCTGTGTGTGAGTGTGTGTGTCTGTCTGTGGCATCGTAGCTCCCGAATGGATGAACAGATTTTTTTGGTTACGTTGACTGTTACTAACGTTATTTCAAACGGTTTTACCCGCGTAAGTCTCGATACCATGGGAATATCTGAATAAAAATTAGCCCATGTCACTCCTAATAATTCAATGTATCTTTACACCAAGTTTCATCAAAATCAGGCCAGTAATTTCGGCACCCATTGGTTACAAACCATAAATTTTCTTGCTATAAAATTTAGTATGGAAAGATTATTATTTTCCTACTTTTTGTTACTAGATTAGAAGCTGTTATATTTTAAATACATCGTAGCAAAAACTTACCCCCCAAATAGTTACACTAATTCTTGGATTAACTAGGATTCCAAGTTACAAGGGCCCACCCGCGCGAAACGTGACAGCTGTCACTTTACGCGGAAAAAACAACGTTAGTTTGATTTGTAACGGTTTTTTAATTTGCTTATATTACGCAGAACGGAACATCGGATTTGTATATTTTATAATAAAAAACGTTTTACGCGTTCCGAGTTGTTAATATTTAATAAAAATGTGTTCTACATTAACATAATGAAATATTAGTTAAATAATATTATATTACTTACGCGTCGTCTTTTTTAAGCAAAAAATAACACTGTATTTAAGAGGAAAGGGTACCGGGGGCTCTCGGGACCCCTCCTCTTAATTAAAAACATAGGAGCATAGTCATGGCAGTTATAGGTTTTATGGCACAAAAATATTTGTGCTATTGTCATTATCCAGGGAGGAACAGCTCTCTCCATACGTTTGTATGGAGAGAGCGCCGGTACCGGTGACGGTTTTATTTGCCCCGTTGACGGGGCAAACAATGGTCACCATGACGGACTGCGAAACACAGGGTTCGATTCCCTCCTCCGACAAGTAGGTATGCTTAGACATTTATCTGTGGTCTGGTTGTTTCAAAGTACATAATATTTAGTTTACTTTAGTTTTACGTGGCTGTTTCCGCACTTAGCCTCATTATTTGGGCCATTGTAGGCATATAATATTTACAAAAGAAAAGATAATATAAAAGTGTGCAACCCTGTGTTTGCCGAACTGCCAAATACAGGGTTGCGGGTTCGATTCCCGCCTCTGACAAGTATTTATGCTTAGATATTTGTCTGTGGTCTGGTTGTTTCTATGTATTATAAGTATATTTTTACAAAAGAAAAGTATATAAGTAGTATATCCGTTGTCTAGCAACCATAATACAAGTCTAGTTACTTAGCTTGGGGCTAGATGGCGATGTGTGGAATGTCCTGCAGTATTTATTTATTTATTTAAGTAAGTAATATGTCCGTTATTTAGCACCTATAACACAAGTCTAGTTACTTAGGGCTAGATGGCGATGTGTAGAATGTCCTGTGATATTTATTATTACTTAATTAATTATAATTCGATTTTCCTCAAAAAAACACAACCAAAATAAATTAAAGTAAAACCGTCCCTCAATATCTCTAAGAACATTTGAAAACAATCCAATATTTTCACGAAAGGTTCAACAAACAATTGTGTTTTATCCTTTCTCGGAAACTAAAGTACATTTTCATCGATTCTTGAACGAAAACTGCCCCAAGCGAGCTGTTGCCACCGAATTGATATTTACAAAAAAAAAAACGAAGTACAAATAAGGTTTTACTAGCTGCATCGCGTGGTTTCACCTTTTAATTTTAATGGAGTCGCTTTTGAGCACCTGGGTGCTTATATTCTCAGGTGCTCTAAGGATACTGAAGTGTCGCTAGTAAGTCAGTCAGTGGAATAGACCGATTCAGTTATACACAGAAAAAAAAAATGAATTATTCAAAATAGCTGTGTGTTTTGTCCTTCAACGTAAATATACTTATCTATACTAATATTATAAAGCTGAAGAGTTTGTTTGTTTGTTTGTTTGAACGCGCTAATCTCAGGAACTACTGGTTCGAATTGAAAAAATATTTTTGTGTTGGATAGTCCATTTATCGAGGAAGGCTATAGGCTACTTTTTATCCCGAAATTCCCACGGGATCAGTAGTTACGGGGGTGAAACCGCGGAGCGCTGCTAGTCTATACTAATATTATAAAGCTATGAACAGTTTGTTTGTCTGTTGGTTTGAACGCGCTAATCTCAGGAACTCCTGATTCGAGTTGAACAAATATTTTTG
Source organism: Idaea straminata (assembly GCA_951213275.1). Lineage (NCBI taxonomy): Eukaryota > Metazoa > Arthropoda > Insecta > Lepidoptera > Geometridae > Idaea > Idaea straminata. The sequence continues at coordinate 9,968,101 of OX577867.1, read as the reverse complement.
TGTTGGTTCGTCGAGTCTCTTGTGCAGCGCGCAACGATGCAGACGTGACACATACCTAATAATTTATTTGCGTATTTGTGACGAATAGCGCAGCGTAAGCTGCCGTTCGTAATTTATCACAATGAGTAACAACATTGTGGTGAACGAGTTGCTGGCGTTCCTGCAGCAGAAACTGGACGTGATGGACGAGTTGTCTGCACTTCAGATCTGTACATCGAACTTCAGTGAGGAGGACATAGCGGCGGCCAAGCTGTTACTATTCGAGGTGCTAAATAAGAGTGACCAAATGGTGTCTCGTCGTCGCGACGGGACTATAAAAAGCGTACAGGACATCATCACGCTGTTTAAGGAGACAGACCCGGACGACGTGCCCACGTTTGTGGCAAGGGACCTAAATAAGCTCCCTCCCGTCACTTTCGACCACGTCGATGCTACGAGCCTCCTGAAGGACATCGTCTTTCTGAAAAAGAGTCTCAAGGAAGTGCACGAGAAGCTGGATGCATCTCAAAATACCGTTTCCGAACTACGCAAAGAAGTGGATGAGTTGCGCAAGAACGGAGCGGTTATGAGGTCACCAGTGTCGGTGACGAACGTCAACTCACCGCGCGGAGCTGTCCTAGATAATAGCTTCGCGTCAGCAGTTTTGTCGCAGTCGCCGTCGCCTCGTGCGCCGCTTGTAGACAGCGTGCCCCGCGCGTCCCGCACCGCTGCGGCACCTCCACGTGCCGCCGCACGACCTACGCTCCCCGCCCCGCCGCCTTTGCCTGCGGCCTCAGTCCCCGCGAGCGCCCTTGTCGCTTCGAAGCCAAAGGTTCCGAACGGCGACGATGATGAAGGTTTTGTCAAGGTGCAAAAGAAGCGGCGACCAAGACCTATCATGAATCGCTGCGGTACAGCCCCGACTGATTCTAGTCAGGGAGTTCGTGCTGCGCCGCCTAACACTCCGGTGTACATCTCCCGCCTGCACTACACTGTCGGGACGAAGGACATCGTCGAGTACGTACGCCGGAAGCTGGGTTGTACGCTGAGGGTGCATATGCTGGAGTCGCATTGAAACGTCAATTTCAAGGCGTTTGTGGTGCGAGTACCGAACAGCTATCTACCTCGCGTTATGGATGAAAGCTTCTGGCCGAAGGACGTGGTGTTCCGTCGCTTCCGCGGACAAATTCCACAAGAACAGACAAAGACGAAAGTGTAGTGTCATGGAAGTGCTACTAACATAGTTCTAAGCTATCTCTTTAACACATTCAATTATTCATTTAATTGTAAGTAAATAAATTATATGTATTAATTAATTAAAAAGTGTTTTTTTTTAAATTATTATTATAAAATATGTATGCTAGTCTATAAGGTATGTTTCTATGGGCCTTTGTAGCCTGAAATAAATGATTTATTATTATTATTATAGTCCATTTATCGAGGAAGGCTATAGGCTACTTTTTATCCCGAAATTCCCACGGGATCAGGAGTTACGGGGGTGAAACCCTTGTGAAACCGCGGAGCGCTGCTAGTCTATACTAATATTATAAAGCTGAACAGTTTGTTTGTCTGTTGGTTTGAACGCGCTAATCTCAGGAACTCCTGATTCGAGTTGAACAAATATTTTTGTGTTGGATAGTCCATTTATCGAGGAAGGCTTTAGGCTAAATAACATAACGCTGCGACCAATAGGAGCGAAGGATCAGTGGGAAATGTAGAAAAAACGGGGAAAATTATTCATCTTTAAGGGCTCTCGTTTTTTGTTTGAATGCTCTGATCTCAGGAACTGCTAGATCGAATTGAAAAATAAAGGCTACTATTTATCCCATAGCTGCGCTCCGCGGTTTCACCCGCGTAAGTCTCGATCCCGTGGGAATATCAGGATAAAAAGTAGCCTTTGTGTTAATCCAGGTCTCCAGCTATCTACATCGAGTTTCATCGCAATCGATCCAGTGGTTTTTGTGTGAAGGAATAACAAACATACACACACACACACACACAAACTTTCACATTTATAATATTAGCAGGATAGTCGTTTATAGTCTGAATAGTATATTGACATTAAAAAGGCTTGTTTAATAATTTTTGAACAGACATACAAAACTTCCACATTTATAATATTTACTATAAGTGTGACCGGAAAATAGGTTTTTATAAACAGACAACAATGACACCACGTTACGTTTACTTATAGCTAAATTAGAGCTCTTTGTAAATTGGTCGTAGGTAGTGTTGCCGAAAGGAAGTCTACTATCGATAGTCTATCGAAAATAAATAACATCGATAGTATCGAATATCGATTATATTGCATGATAAGTCAATATAGCAGTACAATCTACACAGCGCCATCTAGCCCTAAGCTAAGCAACTAGTCTTGTGTTATGGTAGCTAGACAACGGATAAAATACTTTAATACTTTTCATTTGTAAATACAGGGTTATTGGTAATTATACTAGCAAGCGGTTGAGGGCACCTAAACAAACAACTTTTGAAAATTCGAAAAATATATGAAATTTTTGAGGTTATGTAAATTCGAAAAACAGCAGATTTTTTAAAACAAAGGTCTTTCAGACTAAGAACAGTAGGTAAAAAAATAAGTAAAATTTTAAGGTTAATGTGACTTATCCGTGTATGGAATAGCTGATATTCGGGTAAACCTAACCTCAAAATTTAAAAAAAAATGTCAGGTGCACAGAAGTAGCCCTCAACGGCTTGCTAGTATAATTTCCAATAACCCTGTATAAAATTGTTATACATAGAGAAATAACCAAACCAGAAACAAATACTTCACATAAAATATTTGATTGAGGCGGGAATCGAAGCCGCAACCATCTGCGTCCCAGGCGGGTGTTTGCCCTACGCGCCATATGATACTATCGATAGTATTGATTGTTCAGTTGCTCAGTAAAATAGGCGGAAATTGATAATACGCGTTTAATAATTTGCGTGCAACATTTGAGACCACATCGTCTCTTACCATCGTGTGAGATAGATCTTCTTTTTCTTCTATAATATAAAAATGAATCGCTAAAAATAAAGCTGAACCGATTTCGCAAATTCTTTGTTTGTTGTGTTTGTTTTTATCGGGAGAAGGTTCTTATGAAAGAATTAAATTAAGACAATTACTTAGAAACAGCGGGGTAAGATATAAAAAAAACAATAGTATCGAAACTTATCATCCAATACTATCAATAGTATTGCATTATTAGCTGCGCCTCGCTGTTTAACCCGCGTAAGTCGCGATCTCCTAAAATATCGGGATAAATAGTATAGCCTATAATATGTTAATTCAGGTATCTATCTATCTACCTACCAAGTTTAATTGCAATCGGTTCATAGTTTTTGCGTGAAAGAATAAATAACAAACAAACAACTTAGACTAACACACAAATTTTCACATTTATAATATTAGTAGGATAGGATATCGATAGTATTGTGATCGCTAGTATCGATATTTCGATAGTAAAGCTATCGATAGTCCGCCATCACTAGTCGTAGATATAAAGGTTAAAGGAATATTGTTTTGGGAAATTCGGATTTGGTACAATGTTGGGTACAAATTGAATTTTGTTTAGCAACAATTCTCCCTTTGTATTGTTTGATTGTTTCGAAAGAGGATTGGTTTGTGTGAGAGTGTTTATTTGATATTGTATGTATGTAGGTATTTCGTGTTTTTGAAAAAAAAAGGTTATCAATTTGACGCGTATATTTTTAGGGTTCTATACCCAAAGGGTAAAAACGAAATCCTGTTACTTAGACTCTATTGCCTGTTCGTCTGTCCGTCGGTTTTTATTTACACAATATAGGCTTGCGTATAACCTCAATTCACTTGGGAAGCGACGTCTGTCTGTCACCAGGTTATGTGTCATGCATGAACCGTGATAGCTAGACAGTTGAAATTTTCAATGATTATGTATTTCTGTTGCCTCTATAGGTAACAACAAATTAGTACTAAAAACAGAAAAAACATAGGTATTCATGGTATTTATTTCAAACAATAAGTAATATTAAAGTGGGGCTCCCATATGGTACGGAACCCTTCGTGCGCAAGTCCGACTCACACTTGACCAATTATCTATCAACCGATAGCTACATCTCCTCGAACTGTTCAATTTTTACCATTTTTTTGCACGTGTTCCGATCGCGGAGTTCTACTAGTGGATCTATAGGCAATTTTTTCCTATGGTTCTATCAATCGAACCACGGGCATATCACACTACCCGTTGTTTCATGTATACCATACTTTCGTGAGCATAACATTCTCACACTGCCATCTATATACATCAGTGAGATTGCAAAATTTGTTAAGGACAACCCACAATACTTTGACGCATATCCCACTGGAAATCGTCATGTAGGCAAACTGAGAACTAATCGAAATTGCAAAAGTCTCATTAAAAGAATGAGCGTGGACAATATGGCGCCTCTTATTTACAATAAAATCCCTACTATAATACGCAACTTAAACAACCCTGGATTTAAATCTGCACTCAATGGTTTTCTTGCTGAAAAAGCGTACTATGATATTAATGATTTTTTGAATGATAAATTGAAATGATATTCTGTATTTCAATTTTAGTGTTGACATTCACTAAAATAATATTATATGTTAGTAATATCAATTGACATAATTTATAAATAGCACATTTTTACATTCATTATTAATATATCGGTATCAATTTCATTTATCATAAGTCTGACATCTATTTTTACTTTATTAACTTCTTTTTTACATCTCTATGAATATTAACTAATTATTTGACCAATTTTATTGCAATGTATAAATTAAATTATCAAAAACGACCATATGCCGACAGGCGAAACATAGCTGTACTATATTTTAAGTTAACCACCACCACTGTAATTACCTATGTTTATGGACAATAAATGAATATGAATATGAATATGTTTTTGACGAATTAACTTGTATTTTGTGAAAACTGAACCTACTTGACCAATTTTGATGAACATTTCTATGATGATACATTGAAATTTAAGAAGTTTTTTATCCTGATAAGGCACCGGTGACAAATAAGGTGGCCCTTACTTTAATATAAATATTTCCTAAAAATAGGGAACATTACTTAAAATCATTTTTACAATATAAATATTTGCTTCATTGACAATTTGAAAAACCATATATTTGTTTGTTTCGTGTTTTTTGTCACTAATATCAAAGATTTCAAAAACTTTCTAGTCGACGAGTATTCTTGCTTTATCATGTCAAAAAACTATAATCTTCACCCATTTTATTGGCCCTCAAAAGCTCACAAAAAACCTCTCAAACAGATTTTTACAACTAAATATTTTGGAAAACAAACAGCTTCTTATAGCTTAAGTTAACTCATATAGCTCGTTCAAAAGAGTTTACAGCCAAATATATTGTGATAGGCAAAGATAAGCATATTAGTAGTTTAGAGGTAACATCTAAATCTTTTGTAGACATTCAACTTTTTCGTTGAAGGAGTTTTGGCGGGAACGAGTTAACAACATGTCGTGCTGCAGTTTTATTTTCATGAAACTTACTTGTAACCCGAGTTGAATTGTATAATTCTGGTGGGATGTTATTCAATTTAGTTCTGTGAAATATCTCATGAACCGTGATAGCTAGACAGTTAAAATTTTCTATCGCGAATCAACAGATTTATTTTATTTTTCTGTATGAAAATGAAATACATTTTTGTTGTTTTTTTTGTATGGAATGATTTATGTATAAACCAACAAAAAGTAACGTAGCAAAACCGTGACGCGAACAAAAAACAACAAAAAAAAGTTGAACAAAAAGTTGTTATAGAAAAAAAATAGACAAGTTTGTAAACATACAAAAAAATCTGTCGATTAGCGATATCGCAAAAAGAAAGTTATCTGGTTATGAAAATGGTCCAAAGGCTTTTTAATTACTAGCTATGAAACAGTAGAGAAAATTTCCTTTTTCGTAGCTAGTTATGAAAAACAGTTAAGAAAACGAACCAAAGGTTGTCTAAGGGGCTGATGGGTGCCCGGACTGCCCAGCCGCCCCAGTGGACTAGATTCGGCCACTAGACAATCATTGTCTCTTAGATGTTCTCTCTATGTATAGGATAAATAGATAATTTGAACGTCTTTGTAACTGTTAGATATCATATGACAGGGTATAATTGGGAGGAATCCGATACTCTGATCGGTGCCGCGGGATTCGATGACGCGGACTGACTATACTTTGACAAGATAGTGGAATGGTGTAGAATGGTTTTAAATTATGTAATTTTTTTCTATTAATTATGGCTTCGCACGGCTTGTGCATTTAGCCAGTGTCAAGTTATATTTTGCATCAAATTATGACCCGATTTTTCATAAATCAGGCCAAAGTCGTCATAGTCCGTCAAGTCAGGGGCTATAGTAAAGCGGTGGCAAGTTTACCATAACCTTAATAGGAGATTTGGAGGCAACGAGAAAACTTCATGTTTGAGACTGATTTTTACTTTTACTACACTTGTGCACTTTCACAGAACTAAATTGAATAACATTCCACCAGAATTATACAATTCAACTCGGGTTACAACTAAGTTTCATGAAAATAAAACTGCAGTACGACATGTTGTTAACTCGTTCCTGGCAAAACTCAATTGTGTTATTTTAAAAATTCCATTCACAATAACCAGCATATAGTAGTAACTTCTTAACCTGTAGTAGTTAAAAATAGTAAGTAGTTTTGTGTGTTTAAAGTTTAAATTTTAAAGTGTGACATTTGTATATTTTTTTGTATTTTTGTTAATTTCGTGATTTGTGATTTAAATTGTTTACAAATAGGGATTATGTATGTAGTAGTTGAGTGTTACTTCATATAGTACGAGTTACGTATTTTTGCTCTGCTAACCGTTTAAAAATTAAATATTGTTAAATTTGGAGACATGCGATCAACTTTTTAAACACCCCTCAGTATGAGGTATCTAATTTTTATTTTTGGACGTCGCCTCTTCGACCATCCTGTATTTTTCACGACATATTTTAAATTTAATTTTTTTAAAGTTCGCAGTAACAAGATGTCGATTAAAGAACGTTTCGCAGTATAGTATTTTCGCAGTAAAATCTTTCGCACTATAGTTTTTCGATGTAACGTTACATTGCAGTAAATAAGTAGTACTGATATTTATGGATCGATGTATACCGTCCGAGTGACGTCACCGAAAAGGCTTCAACGGAAGACCAGCGTTAGTCGAAACGCTAACATTATGCTTGGTTAAGGATCGTTTCGCAACATTTATTTTTATATAATTCTAGTTTCAATAGCCTTTAGTTTTTGTTTTTATAGTTTATAAGCTCACTGTGAGTTTTTGTTGCGAATAAATGTTTATATTTCTATTTATTTAAGTAACAATATGTCGATTTAATAAGGTATCGCAGATACCTTATTAAAATAGATATATCGATGAAAAGTGTTCGAAGAACCAAAATTCGATGAAAAGTTTTTCGCTGTGGTACCTTTAAAACAATTCTATGTTATATATTGTTCATTGTTTTAGTGATGTTGTAGAAGGAACATAAACAAGGTAACACGAGTCTTCCAATCACGGTTTATCGCGACGAAGCAATTTCGGTGGCTACGATAAATCCTAACCGTTTGATTCTTCCTCCGAACAGGCTTATTCCAAATCGAACCGAAATCTATTCTTAAAAGAAATACCACAAATTGAAAAAAAAAACCGCTTTAAAAAAATAAAGATTTTCAAACGGTTGGTCAAAGTGCGCGTTTGGCCAAAAGAGTAGGTATTTCGTCAAAATATACATTTCATCAAAACCTACGTTCCACAACTTTTGGAAATTCAAACTTTTTTTCGATAATTCTATGAGTAAGTTTTATTTGAAAAGCAGCTGTTTCATACAAAAACTTCCAACGAAATGTTCGAATTTTCAAAAGTCGTAGAACAAAAGTGGTTCGCCTAGACGTCTAGAACACTCTTTCGTATTAAAACCCATTTGCTGAAACAAATTGTATAACTTAGGTTAAACTCTGAATATGCTCCGAACTACTGGACCGACTTTGGTAAAGATTTGTATGAGGATACACCGAAATATTGGAAGTAATAAAAGTTCTTTTTATTCCGGTACTTCTACGGGATTAACGCCGGTGAAACCGCGGGAGCTAGTGCTTCATATTAAAAATATCTAAAAAAAGAAGGTTTTGATGAAAAATAGATAGTTTTTGCAGTTTTTCAGAAATTCGTTCATAGCGGGGGCATACCTACGTGCAATTTTTCCATTAAGAATAAATTATGTCTTGAATTAAGTACTTATTATTTTTGCTAATTTAATAATAATCGTAGCCTTGTAACCTTGTCTCCTCGTGACCATGACTATTGTAACATAGTCGAAAAGTCGAGGTTAGAGAAAAAAAACGCGATGTTGACCCGGGAAAATACTTACTATGAATACGAATCAAGTTTAAATATTTAACAGTTATGGAAGACCTAAGAGCGGTGTTGACTTAGTGGTAGACTTCGACTTTCATTCTAAAGGTCGTGGGTTCGAATCCCGGCGGGCCGTGCACCAATGTATTTTTCTTAAGAAAAATTTATGTGCGCTAATTGACATTGCTCTTACGGTGAAGGAAAACATCGTGATGAAACCCGCGGCTTAGTTGGCTCCAGAAGTATTGACAAGTTCTCTCCTCTGGACATGGTCGACTAAGCTGAGAGGGTAGTAGGTGCTGGGCAAGCCTACTCCATTCTCACGCAAAAAGGACCCAATTAAAAAGGGTCCAATGGCGGAAAACAGCCTGTATACAAGTACAAGTACAAGACCTAGGTAGTAATTTGCCATGAAAGTTTCATACCACTAAAAATCATTGCGGAACAACCCCAAAACACCAATTCTATTCAATACGTTGTTTGACCGTAAAAAGAAAATTTACTAGAAAGGAAACACATAAAAATTCGATAGTCCACACCAAATTGTTTACCCAAAACTACTATATTCTTTTTTTTATCTTATTATTTTGGAATATCTATAAAACATAACACTTTAAACGAAATAAAGATATAGGATTCCATATGACTATTTGCTGGGGTCCGACGCAAGTCGTCCCATTCGCAACTCATCCCACATTCGCAACTTGTCCCACTCGCAATTGATGTCCAATGCAAACATACTTCACCAATAGCGTTTATTTAAAAAAAACTAAATCAATTCAATACATTTATTTCAGATAATTAAAATCCATACAATCACAAGAATAAAATCAAATGAAAACCACACAAAATCTATAAATATAAAAATTTAAGTCTTGACTGACTCACAACGCACAGCTCAAAAACCAATAGACGAATTGATCTAAATCTGAAGAGTAAAGTAGGCTACTTTTAGGATTCCATACCTCAAATGGTAAAAAAAGGAACCCTTATATACCTTCACTCACTCTCTTGTCCGTCTGTCCGTGTGTATTCTGATGATTCCTATGTAATCAGGACTTATGCGGGTGAAACCCCAAGACAGTGATAGTTTAAAATCTACCCGCGTAATGATGTAATCAAACTAGTTTAATAACTAGACAGAGAGAGATAGATAGAACAGTAAGACAGAAAGAGATAGAGCATCCATCTGTCCTCTCATCTCTTCAACTAAGGCTCTAAATAGCTACCTATTACTTGCAACCACCCTTGTACTGTCAGGGAAAACGCAAGCAAAAGTCGTTAAGAACTATTATTATAGCAAACTATTAGCTGCGCACCGCGGTTTCGCTCGCGTAAATATTATATACGCAATTTTCTTAATTTTTTCTTTTGACAATAACAAACACAACAAGAAAGAATTAGCGAAATTGGTTCAGCCGTTCTCGAGATTTGCGCTTAGCAACACATTCAGCGATTCATTTTTATATTATAGACTAGCTTTTGCCCGCGACTTCGTTCGCGTAGAAGTCGAAAATAGTTCTAATAGGATTGAACCATGGAATCACGTTGTCTCATACAAACTTTGCCCCCCTTTTTCACCCCCTTAGGGGTAGATTTTCGGAAGTTCCTTTCTTATCGGATGCCTACGTCACACAAAGAACACACCCTACAAGTTTCAGGTCTCTACGATTAGCGGTTTAGACTGTGCGTTGATCCGTCAGTCAGTCAGTCGTTCAGGACATAGCATTTTATATGTATAGAAGATAAATATAATAAATAAATAGATTTTAGGGTGGATTTGTGGAATGACTCGCCCAAACGAAGACGCTCCAGACTGCCTGCTCTCTATGCCCTGTTAGCTACTCTGCAGACGCAACTGGGCAACAGATAATGCGGTTGTCGTGGCTAAGTTTTGGGCAAGGGTAATCTGACCAAAATATGTAGCCTGCGCCGTTAACACGAAGAAGAAGAATAAAAAAGATGACAAAAAGTCTGTACTTGGAAGTAAATAGAAAAAATCTAGTTAAAAAATAAAATTCGGAAACGTTGAATTCCCGCGACAGTACCCCCTACTTCTCATCTCGTTATCAAAGAGGAGGAAAGGGGGGAGGAGATTATTTGCTCTCTATTACGAAGCTCTTAGAGCGAATATAGGAGGGGTGTTCGGGTTACGTAGATATTTCATGCTTGATTGAGGTTAATCTAGTATGCTAACATTTTTTTCTTATAATGAAACGTTTTTAACTGATATAATAGCATTTATTTAGTCTGCCTGCAAAATTTTCCGAACGTCAGGTTTAAAAAAAATGTTAGGGTTTGATTTACTGAAAAATAACCTTTTCAGTAAGGCCGTCGATTTGGCAATCTCCAACCTACCTATGCTACCCTCAACTTAGTCGACCGTGTCCAGTGAGAAGAAGTTGTTAAGAGGAAAGGGTACCGGGCGCTCTCTTCATACAAACGTAGTCGACTGTTTCCTCCCTGAATAATGACACTAGAGCAAATATTTTTGTTGCATAAAACTTATAACTGGCATGACCATATTGACCATGCCCCTATGGTTTGTTTTTTTTTTATTTTTAAAATCTTAATATCTATGATAATTAGAAAATGAAAAAAGCCAAGACATAGGGGCATAGTCATAGCAATTATAGGTTTTATGGCACAAAAATATTTGTGCTAGTGTTATTATACAGAGAGGAAATATTCGACTTCATTGGTATGGAGAGAGCGCCGGTACCCTTTTACTTTAATACGTCTGGAGTCAACTAAACCGTGGGTATTACGAGTATCTTTAGAAATTGAAAATTGCTTTCAAAAATGTCATGACATAGAATTTTGAAAGGTAATAAATCTAAAACAGCATTGAATCTTGTTTGGATATTACATTTATAAATATGAAAGTTTTTGTATTTCTATTACCTCTTTACACTACAACTACTGAACGGATTGCGATGGAACTTGGTACATAGATAGCTAGAATCTTGGAATAAAGATAGGCTACTTTTTATCCCAATATTCCTACAGGATCGAGACTAACGCGCGTGAAACCGCGGGGCGCAGAAACACGTTAAAAAACGATCTTATTTACCAACCCCTAGCTTTATTTTCAACCCTCTATTTATTCAATAGATGGCACTCGAATCGTACCCCCACAAAGAGATTAAATACCTAAAATAGAGTGGATATTATTACAATTTTTATACTAATACTTTGATTTGAAATAGCATACCTAAAATATAGATGGCATTATTACTATTTTTATACAAACACTTCGATTTAAAATAGCATACCTAAAACTCTTAGTTACTCAAAGACGGGTCGAGAAGAGAGATGTTAGATAAGAGATGATATATGATGATATTGAAGAAAACCTTTTTACATAAAAACTTTGAGATACCTATTATTTTTTTGCACTGAGGTGTGAAAATACTAACTTCACTCTTCACACTTCAATCATCCCTAAACGGAGACCTTGCCCAGTCTACTTCTGTTCCCTAATACTTATAAATTCAATGTCTTTACACCCCCACCACCCCCCACTCGTGGGGCCATGCCTACATCCACCTCTACAGCTAATGTGTTCCATTACCTTACAAATATTCTCATATATAGGATGTTTGATTTTTTCAACCAATCTAGGTTGAATAAGACTTTCAAAATAATTTCTTTTTGTTGTACTCGTATTTGTTGTTATAGCTGCAACAAAAATACATAAACTGTGAAAATTTCAACTGTCTAGCTATCACGGTTCATCACGGTACTGCCTGGTGACAGACAGAGAGACAGATGGACAGTGGACAGTGGAGTGGAGACAGTGGAGAGTAAAAGAGTTGCGTTTTTTTAACTTTAGTTTTTTTTAAACTCCCGATTTTTTTACCTTTATTAAAAAAAATAAGATTTAAAAAACTAGACTCTTTTACTAAGACTTCACTGTCCATCTGTCTGTCTAATACCAGGCAGAATCTCATGAATCGTAACAGCTAGACAGTTGAAATTTTCACAGATGTTGTATTTCTGTTGCCGCTATAACAACAAATACTTACTAAAACAGAATATCCCGACTCCCACCTTTTGCTGGTGCTCTTTTTTAAAGACATGGTTGCTTATATAAATTCACAGGTGTTTAATGGATACCAAAATCATAATTTTATTGGAGTGGCTTTTAAGGTGCTTGTTTTCTCAGGTGCTCATAGGACACTAGAGTGTTTCCGGGTGATATCACCATATCACCGTGCAGGTGAAAGGGTACCGGCGCTCTCTTCATACAAACGTAGTCGACTGTTTCCTACGTTTCTATGGAGAGAGCGCCGGTACCCTTTCACCTTAAAGTGGAATAGACCGCTACAACGAAGGTCACTGGTTCGAATCGTGCCGGTTGATTTTAAATCAATGCCATTACTATTATAATAATATTATTTCTGACGTTTGCGCATATAAAAATAAACTTTTGTAAGTTGTTTAAAAATTTCGGAAAAGAACATGGTATTTTTCAGCTTTTATTTGGCCTACAACATCTTACTGTTGTGTAAAAGCCTTCCAAATATTTATCTTTTCAAGTACTTCGGTCCTGGGCTAGGTTGAGTCTTTCGGATTCTGCCTCGATTCCGATGTCCGTCTTTTTAAGGCTTAATTTAGGGATATGCTTTCATCATATCAGCTATAATACGTCCACTGCTGACCATAGGCTTCCCCAAAGACTTCCAGAACAATCGGTTGCATGCTCTCTGCGTTTAACGACTTCCCGCGACCTTAATTAAGTCGTCCGTCCATCTAGTCGGAGGCCATCCCGCTCTGCGCTTTCCGGTATGTGGTATCCAATTTGCTTTAAACCAGCGTTCGGAACCGTACGATAATTATCGGACACATACGATAATTTTGTGCCTACGTACGATGTACGATAGCATATTATTATCGTACGCAGATTGTACAATAATTTCTATCATGATGCAAAATTTGAGAATTTATATTATTTCACTCATACGCTGAAAGAAATTCTTTCATTTTTTATTTCACTACCCATTCATATCCATTTCTTCTTTATAAATACAAAATTTTGGCGTGTTTCATACCCAACTTGCATGGGAACAGTGAAATTTTGTCTGAGTGAATTTTATTGCGTTTATTGAACTTAAAGTGGAAAGGGAATCAGTTCAGGTCTTTACCACGTGTAAAACATTTGGGTTTCAGTGTTCTGTTGATTTGACAGCGGTGGTTTAAAAAAGATAAACTATAGAGTACTTGCATGAATATCAATATTACAATTTATATGATTTATTTATCTATAATAGACATTATCCTAAAAAGTACGATAATTTCGATCCATGTACGATAATTTTACGCCCCTGGCGCCCCCTGGTACGATAGTCAGTCCACTTCAAGTTGCTAACACTGCTTTAAACTCCTATTTTACCTACTTTCCTCTGAAAAATCCTGAAAAAAATGCACATCCTGTACCTAACATCTGCATAGCACACACACATGCGCATAAAACCAACCGACCAATCACGATTCGCCTTTCGTTGTGTGAGTGTCAATACCAACTATAGGGTGGGACGTACCAAGTTTATACTCAATTAAACTTTATATAATACTAGCTGCGTCCCACGGTTTCACCCGCGTAACTCCCGATCCCGTGGAAATATCGGGATAAAAATTAGCCTTCCTCGATAAATGGCCTATCCAACACAAAACGAATTTTTCAATTCGAACCAGTAGTTCCTGAGATTAGCGCATTCAAACAAACAAACAAACTTTTCAGCTTTATAATATTAGTATAGACTAGCTGCGTCCCACGGTTTTACCCGTTTAAGTCCTGATGCCGTGGAAATATCGGAATAAAACGTATGTGTTAGTCCAGGTCTCCAGCTATCTACATACCGAATTTCATCGCAATCGGTCCGGCTTTGCGTGAAAGAACAAACATACTAACACGCAAACTTTCACATTTATAATATTAATAGGACTAGCTGCTATCCCGCAATTTCATTCGCGTAGTTCTTAAAATTTCCAAAAATCTTTTCTTAGCGGATACCTACATCATAATAGTAATCTGTGAGACAACCCTGTTGGCACAATGGTCACCATGCCGGACAAACACAGGGTTGCGGGTTCGATTCCCACCTCAGAGAAGTATTTATGATTAGATATTTGTCTATGGTCTGGTTGTTTCTAGGTATTATAAATATATATATTTACAATAGAAAAGTATATAAGTAGTATATCCGTTGTCTAGCACCGATAATACAAGTCTAGTTACTTAGCTTGGGTCGAGATGGCGATGTATGGAATGTCCTGCAATATTTATTATTTCCATGCAATATTTTTAAGTCCATTGGTTTGAAAGAGCTGTGCGTTGATATATCAGTCAGGTACTTTGAATTTTATTATTAAGCTTTTTATAATAGTAGCTGCGCCCCGCAGCTTTACCCGTAATAAATCTCGATTCTGTAAAAATGTCGGGATAAAGTATATCCTGTGTTGTCGTAGTTCTTCAGCTATCTACATACTCAGTTTCATAGAAATCGGTTCAGTATTTTTAAAGAATTAACAAAATACTCACAGACACATTTTCACATTTATATTATTAGTTGGTAGGATTAACAACACCACTTTAGGGCGGACGCAGACGACAGACTCGGTTGGGCGATAACTCATCGTTCGACAACTTATAGGTGAATAAAATCCACCATTTGTATACTTAATACACCAAGGAATCACCTGAGAGAATAAATAATAAATAAAATAAATAATAAATATACACACATCGCCATCTAGCCCCAAGCTAAGTAACTAGACTTGTGTTATGGGTGCCTAGATAACGGATATACTACTTATATACTTTTCTTTTGTAAATATATACTTATAATACATAGAAACAACCAGACCACAGACAAATATCTAAGCATAAATACTTGTCTGAGGCGGGAATCGAACCCGCAACCCTCGGTTTGGCAGTCCGGCATGGTGACCATTGTGCCAACTGGGTCGTCAGAATAAAGTCTACTACGTTAAATACAAAAAGGTATTTAACGTAGTAGAATCATGTCTACTAAGTGGTATACTCAATACACCTATGTGAACCACCCCAGCAGGGCAAGCATGGCCGGATACATTTTATCCACAGGGAAAGGACAAAATAGTCTTTCCCTCTGTCAGTTTTGTCCACCTCCCGAGCATGGGCGGAAAGGTAGATAATATACTATCCGTGGTAAACAAAACGGGAGAAACGCTTATCCCCGTAATTATTGCCAATATAAGAAAACCACAGAGTACATAGAATGTCGTTGTAAATCAACTTAATGTATAGATAGCTTAAAATTAAGCTAAGTTTTTTTTCCTATTAATTATGGCTTCGCACGGTTTGTGCATTTAGCCAGTGTCAAGTTATATTTTGCATCAAATTATGACCTGATTTTTCATAAATCGGGCCTAAAGTGTTTCAAAACAGTCAAAGTCGTCATAGTCCGTCAAGTCAGGGGCTATAGTAAAGCGGTGGCAAGTTTACCATAACCTTAATAGGAAATTTGGAGGCAACGAGAAAACTTCATGTTTGACACTGATTTTTACTTTCACTACACTTGTGCACTTCCACAGAACTAAATTGAATAACATTCCACCAGAATTATACAATTCAACTCGGGTTACAACTAAGTTTCATGAAAATAAAACTGCAGCACGACATGTTGTTAACTCGTTCCCGCCAAAACTTTTTTGCCCGGACTTCGTTGTGGTTTTGTTGTAATCAACCTAATATTTTTTTTTTGTATATCGGTAGTAATGAATGTGAAAGTTTGGGTGTTAGTATGTATGTTTGTTACTCCTTCACGCAAAAACTACTGAACCGATTGTGTTAAAACTTGGTATATAAATAGATGGAGACCTTATCCTGATATTCCCACGGGATTGGGACTTACGCGAGTGAAACTGCAGAGCGCTGCTAGTTGTTTAAATATCTGTCGATTCCAAGTATTTAGTCTGCTATCACCTTTAGGGTGTGACGTCCCCACTTATACGCAATTAAACTTTATAATGTTGTTATTATAATGTTATTATTATTGCCCTGTGTTGTTGGGGGGGAGAGGGGGGAGGGGGGGGGTAGTTACGCTTTTATTAAAGTAATAATAACTAATTGGTGATCTAGTTTAGCACTATGGCGTTTTTTATGAGATTTTCGAAAGAAATACTTATGTAAGTATCATAGATAGTTATAAAACAACAAGAAATTCAATGCGTATCCGATACATGTTTTTGTTTTTATTAGTGACTCCTTCATCTTCTCACCAAGACGTTTACCTATTACCTACATGTCAAAAAATATATATTTACCACAATAAAAACAACATTAAATCCTGTCATGTTTGCATAATTATGGTTATAATTTATGTTGAATATATGTTATTTATTTGCACGAAATATGGAATAAAAATGTCACCAATATTTTTAGTTCAACATAATTTCACCAGTACTTAGCTTAGCAATTGTTTTAAAATAAAAACGAATCACTACATAGAATTAAACAAAGTCGCTTCCCGCTGGATGTATGTCCCTATGCATGCTTAATTTTTTAAAAACTATTCAACGGATTTTGATGCGGTTTAAATAGATATAGTGATTAAAGAGGAAGGTTTGAGTTTAAAAAACAACACTAAAAAAAGTAGCGGGCAATAGCTAGTAAATAAAAAAGCTACCAACACACTAAAACAAACGCCATTTTCCCTCCATTTTCCTATCTAAAGATGGCGACCATCATACATCAAAGATATTGCCAGCCAAATTGCATTATGCAGATTTCCGACTTAAACCATCATCCCGCGGGAAAAATCAATATCCAGACCCCTGAACGAGACAGGTATATTTACTCACAAGAAAGAGAGAGACAGCGAATCACCTCTAGAGAAAGAAAATTGTACTGAGATGAAACCAAGACAATTTCAACTTTAATAAAAGTAAATAAAGTTTGGTTTAGATTGTTGGTTGTGAAATATAATTTTCTCCAACAGTATTTTATGAGAAACTCTAGCTGTGCCATGCTGCTTAAATTCTGAGGAATATCTAGATAAAAAAACGTCTAAATTACGCCTAAGACATAGGGGCATAGTCATGGCAGTTATAGGTTTTATGCAAATATATTTGTGTTAGTGTCATTATCCAGGGAGGAAACGTTTGTATGGAGAGAGGCCCCGGTACTCTTTCCTCTTAAATCTATCACTTAACACTGGCCATATGCAAAAATGACAAGAAGATAAATAGATAGATAAACACTTTATTTGTGCAACACACAAAACATTGAAAATGACAAAAAAGACAAGACAGCTTATTAACTATGAAATTGTACAAACAGGCGACCTTATCGCTTAAAGCGATTTCTTCCAGGCAACCTTAAGATGGAGAAGGTCTGTTTAGCTTAACTGGTAGGTCGTGTGGTGTAAGAAACACATATAATAATAAATACCTATACGTAAGACAGATATTATAAACGAAATACTTAAACATAGATATCATACCATACACATAATAATATTTAGCAATACTATTCGTAATGAGAATATATTAACAATTATTGACATAATAAGAAATAACTAAATAAAAAAAATAAAAATATATATATACATATAATTTGACGACCCAGTTGGCACAATGGTCACCATGCCGGACTGCCAGACCTAGGGTTGCGGGTTCGATTCCCGCCTCAGACAAGTATTTATGCTTAGATATTTGTCTGTGGTCTGGTTGTTTCTATGTATTATAAGTATATATTTACAAAAGAAAAGTATATAAGTAGTATATCCGTTGTCTAGCACCCATAACACAAGTCTAGATACTTAACTTGGGGCTAGATGGCGATGTGTGAAATGTCTTGCAATATTTATTATTTATTTATTTATACATAATAATACTATCAAGCATTTCTAAGAGAAGAAACAATTCAACAAAAAAACTAACCAACCGCCCACATCATATTAAAGTACCTAAACGAAAAGACCCAATTACTAACGACAAGGGTTGATTTCCCTCATAATTGTTCTGATTTCACAGTAGTTCCCATGGGGCTACTCGGTTAGGGCAGGGGTACTATAGGGGTGAAGTTAAATTGGGCACAAATGATTCGGTGATCAAGATTTGACGGTCTTTTGATTTTAATGTGGTCCATAAAGCTATTAACTTTTGAGATTTATTAAGGGTATAATAAATATAGATCGACGAGACCCTTCACACAGCGCCATCTAGCCCCAAGTTAAGCAAGTAGGCTTGTGTTGTGGTAGCCAGATAACAGATATAATAAATGTAAAATATAAATAATGCAGGACATTCCACGCATCGTCATCTAGCCCCAAGCTAAGTAACTAAACTTGTGTTATGGGTGCTAGACAACGGATATACTACTTATATACTTTTCTTTTGTAAATACATATATAATTATAATACATCGAAACAACCAGACCACGGACAAATATCTAAGCATAAATTGTCTGAGGCGGGAATCGAACCCGCAACCCTGTGTTTGGCAGTCTGGCATGGTGACCATTGTGCCAACTGGGTCGTCAAAAAAAAGTTATTTAGGCTATTCTCTTACTATACTTATATAATATTTATCTATATAGATTAAGTAGATATTGAGGGACCTTTCACACAGCTCCATCTAGCCCCAATTTACGCAAGTAGGCTTGTGTTATAATGACCAGACAATGGATAGAATACTTTTAGTTTGTAAATTGTACACTTAACTAGCAGCGCTTCACGGTTTTACCCGCGTAACTCCCGATCCCGTAAGAATATCGGGATCAAACATAGCCTATGTTATTTCCAATGAATCAATGTATGCTCATACCAAGTTTCATCAAAATCTGTCTAGTAGTTTCGGAGCCTATTCGTTACAAAAAATAATTAAATAATCTTATCTCTTTATATTATTAAGTACCAATATTATACAATGTGTTTCAGCGAAGGGGATTTTAATACGAAAGGGGATTGTTCTAGACGTCTAGGCGAACAACTTTTGTTCTACGACTTTTGGAAATTCGAACTTTTTTTCGATAATTCTGAGGGAAACTTCGAACGAAATGTTCGAATTTTCCCTCAGAATACCGTGTACTAGTCCTTAATGAATACAGTGTCCCATCACCCTTACACCATCACGGCTTATCAAACCAACTTATCACCAGCATTTGTTGTACAATTATGTTAATATATACGCGAGTATGTGCGAGATGCTGCGCCCGCGCAGGCTCTCCCGGACCATGTCAATCACTTGGCGACGCGCGATTGTTTTCAAATGTACACTGTGTGTGTATATAACTGTAGGTAGGTGTTTAATTTTAAGGAGGTTTTTATATTGGGAAGGGCTTTTTGTATCGGGGATAAATAAGCTGGACACCACGAGGTTGGCCTTGGAAACATTGGTGAGACGGCCTCAACTAATTAGGCTGGAGGTGGCCTAGACCGCGACCGATGGAGGAAGATGGCGCGTTCCTCAAAGCATTTTCCCTCGTTTAATTTCGGGTATTTGAGTCACGGGCGTATAAGTATCTTCCAGACACCGCGTGCTATTCTTCGAGCTCGTCGTCACTTACTGTCGTGTGAGGTAGTGTGGTCAAACGCTGACCTATCTACACTAATATTATAAAGTTTTATTTTTAGAGTTGCGTACCTCAAAAGGTTATATTTATATTTTTTATTACCCAAAGATGTATATGACATGTCCATTACCAGATTAAAAACTTTTATAAAGCATAAGTTGTACTGTAAGGCGTACTATGATTCTTCGTCTTACCTTAATGATAACAACCCATGGACGTGACTTTAGTTGCTCCATTTCAAATAATACTTTCAAATATTTGTAATATTGTCCTGTGTGAACGTGATCACATGAAAAAAAACCCCATGAGTTTCTTGTGCCTTCTTCTCATTGGTGGGCGCGTTCCAAAGGCACACATCCTAACTTAGTTTTTAAGACGTTTCCATTTGGTCCATGTACAAATGTATTAAGCATCCAAAGGAATAAAATAAATTGAATTTGAAATGTGCTAAGTAAGCCCTTCCATTTGATACCCCACACGATACATTTTAATTATTTTTATTTTTTAATTCATGACTCTATGTTATAAGCTTTCTATGATATTATAAGCTTTCTCGTCTTTTTTGTCATTTTCAATGTTTTGTGTGTTGTACAAATAAAGTGTTTATCTATCTATCTATCTATGTCCTCTAGAGGGCGCCATATTTAATTAATTGTGACGTCATAGCCTATAACCAGCGGATCGTTGAGACGCTTATAACGATACCTCATTTGTTGAATTATAGTAAGTAGTGGGAACAGATGAACATACATACATACAGGTCAAACACATAACCCTCCCTTTTGGCTTCGCTAAAAATAGGAACCCTATAAGATCACTTTCTTGTTTTTTGTTTGGTACAAATAGGCTTCGAAACTACTTGACCGATTTTGATGAAACTTAGTATGAGGATACATTGATTTATTGGGAGTAACATACTTTTTATCCCGATATTTCCACGGGACGGGAGCTACGCGGGTGAAATGGCGGGGCGCTGCTAGTTTTTTTTATAAATGATGGAAGACCTTTTTTTCTATTAATTATGGCTTCGCACGGCTTGTGCTTTAGCCAGTGTCAAGTTATATTTTGCATCCAATTATGACCCGATTTTTCATAAATCGGGCCTAAAGTGTTCAAAACAGTCAAAGTCGTCAAAGTCCGTCAAGTCAGGGGCTATAGTAAAGCGGTGGCAAGTTTACCATAACCTTAATAGGAGATTTGGAGGCAACGAGAAAACTTCATGTTTGACACTGATTTTTACTTTCACTACCCTTGTGCACTTTCACAGAACTATATTGAATAACATTCCACCAGAATTATACAATTCAACTCATGTTATAACTAAGTTTCATGAAAATAAAACTGCAGCATGACATGTTGTTAACTCGTTCCCGCCAAAACTCCGATAGAAGACCTTTGTCCAGCAGCGAAAGTAGAGGTTAGTATTTTTTTTGTCAAGAAAACTCCATTGATGCAACTGAACCCACGACAGTCGGTCCGCTCTCAATAGAATGTGTAGTCTCCGTAAAAACGTTGTAAATTCAGTGTTTTAACCAAATTTCGTGTTGTTTATCATAGATGTCGCGGACGACTAAGTGTCGGGCGATCGGCGGGCTTTATTTTGATTTTAATTTGTAGTATGTACCTAGTATATTTCAAAGCCGGTTGCCCGATGTTAGCTTTCTATAGATAGATGTATAGGTAGGTAAAGTTATAAAGTTGATTTGTTTGTAAACATTGGGTCTCTGGCTAAGGTACTATGTTGCTTGACCGTAAAGAGAGCACCCTTGCTTATTTTGTTATTTTCCTTGTTTTAATCTGGGAAATGTTAGTAAATACTGGTACTTCCTACCTATTTAGGGTTCAAGGAACACATAATATTTTATGTTTGTTGGTAAATAGTAAATTCATGTAAATTATGCGTATTAGCTTATATGTGCTAGCGCAGTAAGATGATGTAAATAACGAGTTTTGTGTTTTGTTTAAGGGCTTAGAGATGCTAATTTGTCATGTAAACAATGTTTTAGTATGTCTAGGAATGGTCTAATGACCTGACGTTTTGTTTGTTTACATTCTGTAGTTAAGTACCTAAAGTTTTGTGGAAAATTACCAAGTTCGTTAATGTTTTGAAATGTTGTATGAGAAAGGGATATCTCCTGTCTCGTTCGGAGGTTGTGTAGACAAAGACGGCAGTACAATGAGCGAGACAGATGATTTTGGCGGCACGCCGTCTGTTGTTTAGAAATAGGTACTTCCTGCTACCTAGTATAAGGTGAGCGTTTGATATGTATGATAACCTGTAAAATTTTGTATGAAGTTGCTTTTATTTTCATTTTTTGTCGATCTACGGAATAAACGCTCTACTATTGTTATACATTAAGAAGAAAGAAATACAGTCCATTTGTTACGAGGAAAGTGGTGTTTTAATTCAACATCGAAGTAGAAACCCCCACAAGTTTTGGTCCTTCGAGAGCCGGATTCCTGCTTCGCATAAGGCTCAAAAGCAAGTTTTGGACCTTCAAGAGCAAGATCGAAAAAAGAAGACTGGTGTGTTGCCGGGGCCAATCGTGCCGCAAGCACCAAGAAATAAAAGACGAACCCGAGGAAGATCGGCGTCGGTGTTGCTGGGGCTACGTGCCGCAAGCGCCGTGAAAATTTAAGATAATTGAAGAAGAGGTGTGTTGCCAAGGCCAACAAGCCGCAAGCGCCTGAAAAGAAGAAACCAATTATCAAGAAAGAAGAAGCGTATGAAGATTCGCTATAATACGCTGTGAAGAGAGAAAAAACGAAGGTAGGTGACTGTACGTAAAAAGCAGTTCACCGAGAAACCACAAGAAAGCGAAGATTTACTGCGTCCGGAGGTGTCGAAGATTTACTGCGTCCGGAGGTGTCGAAGATTGACTGCGTCCGGAGGTGTCGAAAATTGACTGCGACCAAGAGGTGCTTCGCAACGCGGTGGTCCGCGGCTCTCGGTACCCACTACCTAGCGGTGTTAAACAGTGTGTGCCTTGAGTTAACGCCGAAAGGCGGTGTGGTGTTTTTGTGCATCACCACCGGTCTGTCAAGAGCGCTCGGGAGCGCAAGACCGAACAGCACTTCTGCGCCAGTAAGGTGTGTACTGGGACGGGGCCGGACTGTAGGCACGCCGACGGAGGTCGGCATTTCCAACCGACTTCCCGAGCAACCCGCGCCCACACGCACCCTCTGCTGGGTAGATCACCTTCCTTCCTATCCTGCTTCACATCCATCCCCTAGGGAGCGTATCCCGGCTCAACCCGGGCCCTCCCGAAGGACTGATAGGGCCATTTAGGCAGGTAGGGACTTAGGGACCAA
Organism: Idaea straminata; assembly: GCA_951213275.1. Classification (NCBI taxonomy): domain Eukaryota; kingdom Metazoa; phylum Arthropoda; class Insecta; order Lepidoptera; family Geometridae; genus Idaea; species Idaea straminata. The sequence continues at coordinate 9,944,862 of OX577867.1, read as the reverse complement.
TAGATAGGAGCGTGAAGTGCTGAAGATGAGAGCTGTACGAAGCCCACCGCGAGAAGAAGAGGGACGCGTCCACGAGGAGCCACCAGCGTCACCGTCCGTTACGGTCGACCTTTCCGCACCGACTACATCCGGGACCGCACCACCGTCAAAATCGCGAACCGTCACCACACGCGCTCAAGCCGCCCGCAACCTCGCCCTGCGTAATGTCGTGGAGAATTCCGTACCGCCAAAACCACCTGTGACCGTGCTACAGTTAGTTCAAGATGAACTGAGAAGAGCAACACCAGCACCGTCGACCAGGGGATCAGTGTCTAGCGCCACGGCTAGAATGAGGCAAGCGGAACTAGAAGCGGAAGAACGCCTGGCGGAAATACGCAAGCAAGAGTTACAACTACAAGCGAGTCTTATAAGGAAGAAACTCGCTATGGACCTCGCGAATATTAGGGAAGAAATAGAAGGAGGCAGTCAAGCGGGCTCCGAGGGAGCAGGCGAAACCGAACGTAGAGTCGAAGACTGGTTTCAGCGTAGTGATACACGGGGGGAGCCGCGCGCAGAGATCGAGGCTCACACGGACCCGACCGCGCCCCCACCAAGACGCCCCTCGCCGCCGAGACGGGACGTCACCGACCGATATCCTACGATGAATAGAGTTACATCGGAACCGAGGGATCGCCGAGAGAGATCGTTTTCACCGGTACGTCACGACGACCGAAGTATCGACCGACTCACTGAAGCGTTAGAGAAGATAGTCAATCGACGGCCGCCGCCGCGACAGACGATGGACCTGCCTATCTTCAGCGGCGCCGCGGGGGAATGGTTGCCGTTCAAAGCTGCGATGAAGGACACTACGGGCCTACATCGCTTCTCCCCGGCCGAGAACATAGGACGACTGAGATCGTGTCTACGAGGCGAGGCCAAGGAAGCCGTGTCCGCACTCCTCTATACCGCGACGGACCCGAGAGTAATTATGCAGACACTAGAACAGTGTTTCGGCAGGCCAGAGGTGATTATTGACAGCGCCTTTGAGAATATAAGAAAGTTGCCTCGACTCGGACAGTCTACGGTCGACCTAAACAACTTCGCAATTAAGTTTCAAAACATCGTGACGGCGATTAATTGTATCGATGAACGAGGATACCTACAGAATCCTATGTTGGTGAGACAAGTTATAGATAAACTTACACCCCATATTAAATCGAAGTGGTGCGACTACGCCGAAGAAAACGCGAGTAGGAGTGAGCCAGAGATAGTGACACTGTCTCGCTTCCTCATGCGAGAGGCAGACAGAGCTATGCGTCACAGTTACTCGTCGACGTCACAGACACCGTTGTTGTTGCCACCTCGAAATGTAAACACGAATGTTTCACGCCGACCGAACGAGAGAGTAAGGGGAAAGCCTGTCTACGCTACATCGTCCGAGGAGGATAATAGCGCCAAGAAGGCAACGTGCCTATGCTGCGGCGGGGAACACGAGACAACAAAATGTAGGAAGCTTATAGCTATGCCCGTAAATAAGAGATGGGATTGGGCACGCGAGACGCGAGTATGTTTCCGATGTCTTAGTAGTAAACACAGAAGGTTCACCTGTAGACAGAAGAAATGCGGCATCGGAGAGTGTAGACAGGCACACCACGCCCTGTTACATTTTGAACGTGAGACTGAGCAGCGGGCGTCGACTTCAAAGGCGATCGAAGAAGACGTCGTCGCTGCGTCCGCACGACAGGACAGCGAGGAACAGGTTTATTTGAAAGTGTGTCCTGTCACTATTCGTGCTGAGAACGGGACTCAAATAGAGACGTACGCCCTGCTAGATGAAGGCTCTACGATAACACTGATCGACGAAGAGATAGCTGTGAAAATAGGGGCTCAGGGCATGAGCAAACCATTGAACATTCACGGAGTCACGTCGAGTCAAAGAGAGCCAGACAGCCGCGTAGTGAACATAGAAGTAAAAGGAAGAAAGGAGGCCCCGTACCACTCGATCAGAGCACGAACGATTAAGAATCTAAACGTCGGTAGTCAGACTGTGCAGACAGAGCTACTTAAAGCGCCGCACCTTAACCGACTTCGAAGAGAAGAGGTATGTTTCGTCAACGCGAGACCGCGTATTTTAATTGGAGCCGATAATTGGCATTTAATCGTCACAAGGAAGCTGCTAGTAGGTAAAAGGGAACAACCCGCCGCGTCGTACACTAAACTGGGATGGATCATACACGGCTCCGCCCCGAGAAGTATAATTGAAAAAGTGGAAGGATCTGTATTGCACGTTCATACGATACAGGAACTGAGGCGGCGCGAGAAGCGGACTGCGGATAGCAGCAGCGATGACGAATTACACGAAATAGTAAAGGCTCATTTCGATATCGACGCGCTAGGTGTGTCTATAAAGAGAAAAACAGCCCCCGAAGTAGAGCGCGTGTTGAACATATTCAACGAGACCGCGCGGCGAGTACAAGGACGCTTCGAGGTAGGGTTGCCCTGGCGTACCGATGACGTCATCATGCCACCTAGCTACGACATGGCTCTGCGTCGACTGAAAGGTATAGAGAAGAAAATGGATAAGTCTCAAGAGTTTAGGAACGCGTATACGTATACGGCCCAGATAGAAGGCCTGTTGAGTAAAGGATACGCGGCCCCGTGCGAGAGGGAGCACGAAGATGACCCTCGCATGTGGTACTTACCCCATTTCGCTGTGACTAATCCGAACAAGCCTGGGAAGATTCGTCTGGTATTCGACGCAGCGGCACGTACCAACGGAAAATGTTTAAACGATGAGTTGTTAGATGGACCGGACCTACTTCAAGCTCTACACGGAGTGTTGTATAGGTTCAGGGAGAGAGCCATCGCCGTAACAGCCGATATAAGAGAGATGTTTTTAAGAGTGAATATCCGAGAAAAAGATCGTGTAGCGCAGCATTTTCTGTGGCGGGGGGAGAACCGTCAGCACCCTCCGCAGCGCTACGTTATGAAGTCTATGATTTTCGGCGCCCGAAGCTCTCCGTTCTTAGCGCACAGCGTGAGGAATAAAAACGCGCTAGAGTTGAAGGAAAACTACCCGCGCGCGTACGAAGCAATAACACAGAATCATTATATGGATGACTGGGTAGAGAGTTTTTTCACAGAGTCAGAGGCTGAAAAAACAATAGAAGAGGTGCGCAGCGTACACGGAGAGGCCGGGTTTATGTTGGCAGGATGGGACTCGAACTGTGAGGAGATATTGTCCGGTATCCCGTCTGCAGACCGGGCGCGCACTCCCAAGGAGCTCGGCGCGAGCGCGCACCCGTACGGAAAAACGTTAGGAATACTCTGGCTACCCGCGACCGACGAATTAGCGTTCAACACAGCGATGCCGCGAGTACCTACGCAAGTGAGAGAAAGAGAGAGAACGCCGACGAAGCGAGAAGCACTGAGCGTAGTGATGTCGCTCTTTGACCCGCTAGGCCTACTCAGTCCATACACGATAACCGCTAAGATTATTTTACAAGGATTATGGCGGCAGAAAGTAGGCTGGGACGAGCCGCTACCTCACGAAGAGAGCTTCGCATTCGATGAATGGCAGAGAGACCTAAGCTACATATGTAAACTACGAGTACCCCGCTGTTATGACGTCACCGCCGGCGCGAGCGCGCGACGCCAGCTACATGTTTTCTGTGACGCGAGTGAACAGGCCTTCGCTGCGGTAGCTTATTGGAGAATAGAGAAACCGGACAGTGAAGTAACGGTCAGTCTAGTAGCTGCGAAAGCCAAGGTGGCGCCACTTAAGGCGCAGAGTATACCTAGAATGGAGCTGCAGGCCGCGTTGATTGGAGCCAGGCTAGCAATGGGAATTTTGAAGGAGCATCGATGTAACGCCGATGTGATATACTGGAGCGATTCTAAAACGACACTACAGTGGATAAAGAACGACGCCGCGCGATATACACCCTTTGTAGCGCACCGTCTCGCTGAAATCGCAGAGTTATCACGACCCGAACAGTGGCGATGGATTCCCACGGACCAAAACGTCGCGGACGACGCGACGAGAGCTGGCAACACGCGGCTGACGAGCAGGGACCGGTGGTTCCACGGCCCCCGTTTTCTTCATGAAAACCAGGTATCGTGGCCACTCGGAGAAGGAGACCCTGAGAGGGAGGTTTTTGAGGCCGTGTTGTTGGCCAGCTCTCCCGCTCCGGTTTTCGCCACCGATCGTTTCTCGTCGTACGAACGATTGTTGAGAACGACCGCCTACGTGTTGTTGTTTATCGAGAGGTGTAAGAGAGTAAAGCGCGAGATGAGTCTAGATCACCTAAAACGAGCTGAGAGCTTGCTCATTAAACAGGCTCAGATCGAGAGTTTCGCTCAAGAGGTAACGCTGTTAACGAAGAAACAACAAATAGGACGGACGAGTCGTTTGTACAAGCTAGATCCTGTTTTGAATGAAGAGGGAGTTATGTGTCTGAGAGGAAGAATCGACCGCGCGCGTGTAGCTACGTCGGAGATGAAAAATCCGCCGATATTGTGCGGATCGCATCGTTTATCTAAGTTAATAATTAAACGAGAACATGAAGGAAATAATCACATCGGTAGAGAGCATGTGATTAATAACATTAGACAGCGATATTGGGTTCTACGGCTACGACCGACCGTGAGAAGTATTTTGAGTAAATGCACTGAGTGCAAGCTACGGAAAGCTAGCCCTAGAATTCCTGTGAAAGGTAACCTCCCCGAGGAACGTTTGAAGGCTTATTCTCGTCCGTTTTCGCAATGTGGAGTAGATTGCTTCGGCCCTATGTGGGTGACGATAGGGAGACGGCGGGAAAAGCGATGGGGAATGTTATTTACGTGTCTAGTAACAAGGGCGATTCACGTGGAGTTAATCGCTAGTTTGAGTACCGATTCGGCGATAATGGCGATTCGGAGGATGTCCGCGCGGCGAGGGTGGCCTGAGACAATTATGTCCGACAACGGGACGAATTTTCGCGGGGCCGACGTAGAGTTAGAGAAGGCTTACGCAGAGTGGCAGCCTGTATTAAAAGATTATTTGCTCACGAAGAGAGTAAATTGGAAGTACATAGATCCCGGCGCGCCTAACCAGGGCGGGGCGTGGGAGAGAATGGTAAAGTCCGTGAAAGTAGGACTAGCGACGGCGCTGAAGGAGCGCGCGCCCCGAGAAGAGATTCTAGCTACGTTAATGGCTGAAATAGAGAACACAGTGAATTCGCGCCCTCTCACTATAGTGTCGGTCGAGGCCGAGGACGTCGAGGCGTTGACGCCTAATCACTTTTTGTTGGGCTCAGCGACGGGTTTGCCGACCACGGGACCGAGTGAAATAGCTGACAAACGAGCCTGGAGGGCGGCCTTAGCGCTAGCGGACGCTTTTTGGCAGAGATGGACGCGCGAGTATTTACCTACGCTGACACCGAGAGGAGACGTTAGGAATCGTCAAGAGAATGTGAAGAGCGGCGATATTGTTTTAATCGTGGACGGTTTATTACCGCGGAATACGTGGCCGATAGGGCGTGTGGTTGACGTGTTTCCGGGTCCCGACGGTGTGGTACGTAGTGCGGAGGTAAGGGCGCGTGGTGGCCTCTTCAGACGACCGGTGAGACGTCTTGTCGTCCTTCCCATAGAAGAGGAGTAGGCTTCGAAGATCTACGCCGGGGGGAGACTGTCGCGGACGACTAAGTGTCGGGCGATCGGCGGGCTTTATTTTGATTTTAATTTGTAGTATGTACCTAGTATATTTCAAAGCCGGTTGCCCGATGTTAGCTTTCTATAGATAGATGTATAGGTAGGTAAAGTTATAAAGTTGATTTGTTTGTAAACATTGGGTCTCTGGCTAAGGTACTATGTTGCTTGACCGTAAAGAGAGCACCCTTGCTTATTTTGTTATTTTCCTTGTTTTAATCTGGGAAATGTTAGTAAATACTGGTACTTCCTACCTATTTAGGGTTCAAGGAACACATAATATTTTATGTTTGTTGGTAAATAGTAAATTCATGTAAATTATGCGTATTAGCTTATATGTGCTAGCGCAGTAAGATGATGTAAATAACGAGTTTTGTGTTTTGTTTAAGGGCTTAGAGATGCTAATTTGTCATGTAAACAATGTTTTAGTATGTCTAGGAATGGTCTAATGACCTGACGTTTTGTTTGTTTACATTCTGTAGTTAAGTACCTAAAGTTTTGTGGAAAATTACCAAGTTCGTTAATGTTTTGAAATGTTGTATGAGAAAGGGATATCTCCTGTCTCGTTCGGAGGTTGTGTAGACAAAGACGGCAGTACAATGAGCGAGACAGATGATTTTGGCGGCACGCCGTCTGTTGTTTAGAAATAGGTACTTCCTGCTACCTAGTATAAGGTGAGCGTTTGATATGTATGATAACCTGTAAAATTTTGTATGAAGTTGCTTTAGGGACCGCCACTGCCGTTCAGTGCGCACGGACGTCCTATCGTGAGCGAGTTGCCGCAGTTTCCCCGCGAAATTGCCCGCAACGATCGCACCCGCGCGAACCCGCGCGGCGATTGACTCCACCCCCAAGCGCGTCCGGCCTCCCCTCGAGTAGCCAAACACCACCCCCGGTCTGCCACCAGCGGCAAGCCCCGGACGGTGGTGCCAAGCCAAAGAGGTGCGGAAGCCAGACGTCGCGCCACGGCAGTCTCGCCTGCGCCCCGCGTACCGCGTATCTTCGCGACGCGATCCAGTGACAGAGACACTTTTTTGTGCAATAGTGGTGATATGTTGTGACTAGACACTTGGTGCCGTCCAACAAACCAGTGATGCCGACGTCCGAGAAATCGGAAAGGAGCAGCCGTGGGCGTTCTCGCTCACTGGCAGAGGGTCGCGACCCCAAGCTCCGCCCCCCGTCCGCCCCGCGCTACGTACCGAACGCGGAACCCCCCCGGGACCCCCGTCCGGGAGCGCCCCTGCGCCCCGCTCCGGTGAGGCCGACGACGTCGTCCGCCCCCTCCGTCGCAGCGGTGCCACCCGCGCCCCCCGCGGACCGTACTACCCCCCGGACGCCAGCAAGTCCGGCGACCCCGGTGCCAGCAAGCCCGGTGACACCGGTGCCAACAGGCCCGGCGACCCCTACGCCAGCAGGCCCGGCGACCCCGACGCCAGCGGGCCCGGCGACCCCGACGCCAGCAGGCCCGGCGACGCCGGCGCCAGCAGGCCCGGCAACCCCGGCGCCAGCAGGCCCGACGACCTCTCGAGCCGCCCCGGGCGAGATGCCCCCGCCCCCGGCCCCGGGGTCGACGCCAAGGAGACCGCCGACGACCATATTAAAGGGCAGTCTGCGACTGCAGGAGTTATTTACTCCCGCAAATGCGGCCTCCCTATCGCCTAGGGCCCTCCACGAGCGCAATATACTTGCGCTCGCCAAGCTTCTAAGTGGACCTCAGCGGTCGATGTTCTTTGACGAGCCGATGCTGCGCTGGATGGCGCTGTACACTCGTGTGTGCGAGGCCGCGCACGCATCGGCTCCTCTGTCGGAGGACGACCGCGCCACGCTAGAGGCCGCAATGCGTGGAGTAGTGGAGCTCCCCCCCGCCGCCGTCCCGTTCGTGCGAGACAGCACGCGGGCAGTACCCGCGCCGGAGCGCTCAGCAAAGCGCAGGCGATCCTCCACGTCGGAGCTGGAAGCGAGTCCTCGCACTTCTACCGCAGCGTAGAGGACTCGCCTCCCCCTCCAACACCATCACCGTCACCAAAACCCCCTGCTGCGAGCAAGCAGCAGCGGGACACGGCCCTTGCAGCCGCCGCTGCCCGCGCCGCCGACGCTGCCCGCGCCGCCGACGCCGCCCGCGCCGCCGACGCCGCCCGCGTTGCTGAGGCTAAACTCGCCGCCCGCCACGAGGCAGAAATTGCCCGTGCCTCTGCAGCCGCGTGCGAAGCGGCCGACGCCGCCCGCGCCTCCCACGCCGCCCACGCCGGCGATGACGCCGACCGCATCCTGGCCGCCCGCAAGGCAGACACCATGCGTGCGGCCGATGCGCGACGCGCTACCCGCGCCACTGAGACGAGGCGCGCCGACGACGCCAAACCCACCACCGGCGCCGACCACGCCGGTCACGCCGATCGCGCCGATTACTCGCGGCCATCTACAAGCTACGCTAGCATGGTGGGGAAGCCCTCCACACAGCGCCCAGCAACCAAACCCCCCTCCCCCTACCGCCACCACCGAGCAGCGGACAAAGGAGAGGAGGTACCCCCCCTTGGTAGTAGAGGTCCTTCCAAATTGGGCCAAACACTTCAAGGCGCTGAAGGACATCCTAGGCAGAGCTCCCAGCGCGCGCCCCTTTGGGAAGGGGGTGCGCTTCACCCCCACGGAGGCGGAGGAGTATCGAATACTACAGAGATACCTGTCGGACCTGGAGAAGCGGGAGAAAATCTCCTGGTTCTCCTACTCGCTTCCAGAGGAGCGCGGCTTGAAGGTCGCGATCACCGGCCTCCCCTCCGACACTCCCCCGGAGGACATTGAGCACGAACTCAGGGAACTGAGCTTCGACCCCGAGTTCGTGCGACATATAAATGCGCGTCGAGGCAGACCGGGCTGCATATTCTTCGCTCAATTGAAGAAATCGCCCGATACGACGCCCCGCATTTATGAAATCTCTGAGCTGCTGTGCATGCCCGGCGTCAAGGTGGAAGCATGGAGGGGCAAGAAAGGCCCGGCACAATGCCACCGGTGCCAAAACTTCCGGCACAGCAGCCAGAACTGCCACCGCCCGCAAGCCTGCGTCAGATGCGGTGGCGAACACGACGCCAGTTCCTGCCCTCGCCCCCTTGACGAACCTGCGACCTGCGCAAACTGCGGAGAAGCACACCCGGCCAACTACACCAAATGCCGGGTGTTCAAACAAGAACTCCGCAATAAGTCCGCGGGCACGGTTGCCAGAACCCAAGAGCCCGGCCCCGGACCAAAACGTGCAGGAGCAGCCCTCAAAGAAAACCCACGACACCAGGCGACCGTCTCGTTCGCGGAGACCGAATCAAAGACCCGATCTCTGATGGCCCCGGCGAACCCCGCAACCAAACGGGGACGCCCCGCCGCCAGAAGAGGAGGACGCGGAAGGGGGCGAAACGCCCCGGACACCCAGGGCCCTCGTCTTGGGAAGCCAGCAGCGCCGCCCCATGCCGCCTCACAGGCGGAAACGGCGACTGCTCCACGCAAGAGGAGCCGGAGCAGGAGTCAGAGTCAGGGCCGGAAGACCCAGACCCAGACTCAGAATCTTCCCACGGCACCCCCATCTCGCCTGTCGACAATCGAGATGTCGATAGGGATATTGCAGGAGGTGCTGCAGTCCCTCCAATCGGGCTCGGACCCGATACCGGCGATCCTGGGCGGCGTGACCAGGCTACTCCAACCCCAGCAGCCACAGTAAGCCCCCCCCAACATCTCCGCATCCTCCATTGGAACGCCAGGGGCATCCAGGGCAAGAAGACCCTGCTCCAAGTCATCCTAAAGGAGCAGAGGGTGGACCTGGCCCTCCTGTCAGAGACCTTACTATGCGCCGAGAAGCCTCTGAAGATCCCGGGCTTCATTACCTACCGGAAGGACGAGAAAAGTCCGGCCGGGGTGACCTACCGGGGTCTAGCGGTACTGATCAGGAGAGGCATAGTCCACCAAGCCCTGGAACGCCAAGCACTGCACACCCTGTACGCGCTGGGGGTGGAGATCTGGTTGGGTAACAGGGCAACCCGTGTATACGCCGTATACCGCCCGCAGAGACCGTTGCTGGACCTGGACGAGGTACACAACCTGCTGGGCCTCTCCGAGACCCCTCAGATGCCGACCATTGTAGCGGGCGACTGGAACGCTCACCACCAAGCGTGGAACTCCCCCTCCCGCTGCAACGATGGACGCCGCATTTTTGAGGACGCAGAGAGGCACGGCTACCGAGTCGAGGGCCCGGACACACCCACGCACTACCCTGACGGCGACAGCCGCATGCCCTCGGTGATCGACCTGGCCGTACACAACGCGGTGGACGGCAACGTCATACAAGAAGTCCTGGACTACCACACCGGGTCAGACCATCAACCGGTCCTCCTAGTGGTAAGCCAGGACCCAATCAAGGCCGCCCCGAGACCACCGAGGGCAAAGATCGATTGGGAGGCCTTCACGGAACTGGCAAACGCGAGATCCCCGTCACACCCAGTGACCATGCCAGCAGACGTGGACGGCCTGGCTGCGGAGCTGACCTCGGCCATCAGCTCAGCCCTCGCGGACTCCTCCAGCGCCACCACAGGAAGCCTCCGTCTCAGGCCGATCCCCCGACACATCGAGAGGTTGATCGCCGAGAAGAGGAGGCTCCGAAAGAGGTGGCAAACCAACAGGGATCCACTAACCAAGAGCATCCTCAACCGCCTCACTGAGAGGATTAAAACTGAGTTGGAAAACCACGCATCCACTCAGTGGTCCCAGCGCATAGAGGATGCTTCTGGCGACTGGAACGACGTCCATCGCCTCTGCCGCTCCCTCCGAAACGCCCCCACCCCAGTCCGCCCGCTCCTCCACGAGGACGGAAACCTGAGGTACAGGGCTGAAGACAGAGCCCAAATATTCGCCCAATACCTCGAGTCCCAGTTCCGTCCGGCGGACTCGGCGGACTTGGAGCATGAAGCCACAGTCCATGCACGGGTGGAGGTGCTAAGGAACTCCGCCCTAGACCCGACTCAGGAGCCCATCGTGTTCTCTCCCTGGCAGGTTCGGAAAGCTCTGCTCAAGACCAAACCTCGCAAAGCGCCGGGAGAGGATGCGATCACAAATGCCGCACTCCGCCACCTGCCACCAAGAGCCGTAGCATCAGTGACCCGCCTGTTCAACGGCATCACGAGAACGGGACACTTCCCGCGTGCGTGGAAAAGGGGGGTCGTTGTCGAGATCCCGAAAGCGCACAAAGACTCCACCAAGCCGGCAAGCTATCGCCCCATCACCCTGCTGCCGTGCCTCTCTAAGGTGTTTGAGAGAATGCTGCTGGAGAGACTGACCCCCTACTTTTCCCCAAGACCAGAGCAGTTCGGATTCCGGTCGGAACATAGCACCACACTCCAACTATCCAGGGTACTGCACCACATCGCAGTACTCAGAAACAAGAAGGAACATGCCGTTGCAGTACTCCTGGACATGGAGAAAGCTTTCGACCGGGTCTGGCACGAGGGCCTGGTCTTCAAAATGGACGCCGCGGGAATTCCACTGCGCTTCGTGCGGATAGTGGACTCCTTCCTGACCGACAGGACCTTCCGCGTCAGGGTGGAGGAGTCCTTATCGACAGACCACCAAATCAGGGCCGGCGTGCCGCAGGGTAGCGTACTGTCGCCGACGTGTTACTCCATCTACACGGACGACATACCTACCCCGGCGAATACGCACCTGGCCCTGTACGCCGATGACGCCGCCTTCATTACTTCCTCGTTCAAGGACTTCCACGCTGCGCACAAGATGCAGACAGTCCTGGACGCCCTTCCCGTCTGGCTGGACAAATGGCGCCTTAGTGTCAACGTGGGGAAAACACAGGCGATCATTTTTACAACCAGACGGACCCCACCATCTCCTTTGAAACTGCTCGGCGATACCATCCCCTGGAAGACTACGGTCAAGTACCTCGGGGTGACCATCGACAAGAAGCTGAACATGGCCGCGCACGTCAAGACCATCGTGCAATCGACGCGCGCCGCCCGCTCGATTCTTCGTCCAGTGCTCTCCTCTGCGCTCCCGCTCCGCATAAAGGTCGGGGTGTACAAGACGTATCTGCGAACTCGCCTCACGTACGCCGCCCCGGCCTGGTTCGCGTTCCTGACTGAGACCCGGAAAAAGTCCCTCAGGGCGCAGCAAGCGCTCGCCCTGAGGACCATAACAGACGCCCCCAGATTCGTCAGGAACGCAACCATCGCGAGGGACCTGAGAGTTGAGAGCCTGGACGACTTCATCACCAGCTTGTCGCGGACCATGTTCAAGCGAGCAGACGCCTCGAGGTACCAACACCTTGCTGGTATCGCTGAGCAGCACGAGAGACCGGATAGGGGCCTTCCCTATCCGAGAGAGGTCGCCACCCGACCCTTGGCGTCGGAGATGCCTCAAGAAGAGGAAGAAGATGAGGAGGGCGAGCTCCACCCGGCGCACGCCCCGCCCCCAGGGACGCGGCCGTAGTAGCGGCCGCCGCATTGATCCCGCACCCATGGGCCCCCGGCCCGAAGGAGCAAACCCCCCTCATCCGAGGGAGAAGACAATCAGTCGGTGAAGTTGCTTTTATTTTCATTTTTTGTCGATCTACGGAATAAACGCTCTACTATTGTTATACATTAAGAAGAAAGAAATACAGTCCATTTGTTACGAGGAAAGTGGTGTTTTAATTCAACATCGAAGTAGAAACCCCCACAATAGATATTGAACTTGAGAACGGTCGCGGTGTTGGGGCGAGTGAGAACGGGTGCATTTGCGAGTCTAATATATTGATAGCCATGTTGCGGGCATTTTGTTCACATTTACTTGAATATACGGGTGATTATTTTGCTAAATTAATATCAAATTCAAAGTTCTGTAAACTGTACGTTGATCAGAAGTCAATCAGACTTCTGATCAACGTACAGTTTACACTGCTTTTCATAGAGACATGAAATGTTCAGGATGTGTTCTTTGTGAAACGTAGGTATTCACTGATAAAGGCTTTGGTTATGGGGGCAAACGCTAGCTGCCCCCGACTCCATCTGCGTAAAATTACAACATCGAGTAGCATTTTTTTCAAAGATTATCTCTTATCTTCTATACATATAAAATGCTTTGTCCTGAACTACTGACTGACTGATGGATCAACGCACAGCCTAAACCGCTGATCGTAATGACCTGAAACTCGGAGGGTGTGTTCTTTGTGTTTTTCCGAAATTTTAGGATTTTCCGAAATTCTATCCCTAAGGGGGTGAAAAAGGGGGGCAAAGTTTGTATGGGACAACGTGATTCCTTGGTCCATTTTCGACTTCTACGCGGACGAAGTCGCGGGCAAAAGCTAGAATTAAATAAAATAGCTTTCATAACCTGAGTTAAATGTCCTACCATGTTTTTTATAATGATCATTGGAGTATCTGAACTTTTTTTTAAATTTGCAAACGAGTCAAGACTCGAATTCGCGACCCTTGAATACGTTCAACGTCGTCGACGTAAAGTCATAGTTGAATTTAAGAATCGCTTTAAGCTCAACAAATTAAGTTTTGTTAGCGACATCTGTAACTGTAAGTAACAAGTTAAATTTCATACAAACACGAGTCATCTCGTCTCGCTTGCCACTTTTGAAATCGCATTTTCCTGTAACAATATATATTTACTAGCTGCACCCCGCGGTTTCACCCGCATAAGTCCCGATTCCGTGGGAATATCTGGATAAAAGTAGCCTATATTTTTCAATTCGATCTAGCAGTTCCTGAGATCAGCGCGTTCAAACAAAAAACGGAAGCCCTCAAAGACGAATAATTTTCCCCGTTTTTTCAACATTTTCCACTGATCCTTCGCTCCTATTGGTCGCAGCGTGATGTTATATAGCCTAAAGCCTTCCTCGATAAATGGACTATCCAACGTTCAAACAAACAAACAAACAAACTCTTCAGCTTTATAATATAAGTATAGATTATAATAAAAGTATATATTTGTTTTATATCCCCGTGAGTACCCACTGATACAGTCGAACCCGTCCATCTTTGGTCGTTTCTCGTTTTGGCGGATTTAACAACACTGAATTTGCTCCGAAGCTACCAACATCATATTCATTAAATGCGTGTTGTTGCTATACTTTATACTGTTCGAGATTTAATGGCTGAGATATTACGTAATTCATTCAGGACATTATGAAAAGGGGCAATTAGAGCTCGTATAAACATCCTGTCGATGTATGACAGACAGACGGACAGACGGAGATTTTGTCTACACTTATTATAATAATTGTTTTTTTATTGGCTTTGAAATTGGACCAATTTCGATGAGGGTAAGAACCGGACCTTTTTACTAAAACTCCACTGTCCGTCTGTCTGTCACTAGGCTATATCTCATGAACCGTGATAGCTAGACAGTTGAAAACTTCACAGATTATGTATTACTGTTGCCGCTATAACAACAAATGCTAAGAGCAATACTCTGACTCGCACTTGACCGGATTTTTTTGTGGTTATTTCATGGGTACGCGAGTTAGTATTATTACATATATGAAATATTATTTTAACTTTTCGTTTGTTTGTAACAAATATGCTCTGATTATGCTCAATGGACCGTTTTTATTAAACTTGGCATGAATATGAGGATACATTGATTAATTTTCAAAACGTAACAACCCCCCTTTCAGCAATAAAACAAGAAAATAAGTTATTTTTGAATCTTCTCCATAAAGACGCTAAAGAAATATTTCTTATTTTTAGTCTAAATAATAAAATTTTAAACAAGCGATGTTCCTCAATTAAGCGGAAAGGTACCCAACTCTCTCTCCATACAAACGTAGTCGACTGTTTCCTCCCTGGATAATTACACTAGAGCAAATATTTTCGTTGCACAACTTATCACTGCCATGACCATGACCAATGACCATGTTTAAAGTCTTCAGTTGGCAGTCCGGCATGGTGACCATTGTACCAACTGGGTCGTCAGATATAAAGTTATTTCTATTTTATTCGATACTAGCTTTTGCCCGCGACTTCGTCCGCGTAGTTGTCGAAAATGGTACTAATATAGGATTTTAATTGGTTTTAACTCTAATAAATATCTTTGAGTTTTAAAATGACCGAAATCGAAGGTTAGTTTAAATATTCTTATAAATTGATATTTCACATATTTTCTTTGATACTCATTATAAAGATAGAGAGGGTAATTAAAAAGGGTCCATTGGCGGAAAACAAAAAATTTGGAACCTACTTGGAAGCAAATAAAAAAATGGGTGTGTGGGACTTAGAAAAAGTAGTAGAACAATAATATACAGTTTTTAAATTTCATGTCTGTCTGTTTGTTTGCTACTTATACCAATAAAAACGCCTAAACCAATTGAAATCTGGTTTCAATATCAGATAGCTCTATTTTGAGGAAGGTCGTGTTATACTTCATTCGATATAACAAAGAGAAAGAGACACACGACTTCTCAGATACTTTTAATTTTTTTGTCTGTTTTTCTTTTTTCTTTCATTTGTAACTATCTCTTACTGTTTCTTATTTGTATCTATACTATGTTGTGTGTTTGTTCGAATAAATTATATTCTATTATATTCTAAAGAGTTAATAAATTCCATCTGTGATAGGTATGATACCTACACAATACCTATTTGTAAGACAACCCGTAATAACCAGCCCCTATCTAGGGGGTAACAAATCCAGCTCCCAAGGGTCGAAAACCCCATTGTTACTTACATATTCGATTACGGGGTTACATCGATTTATTATATTTTATGGGTTTACTGTGTAAATTGTATTATTTTATATCATGTTGTTGGCACCTAATTTAACGGATGTTGCAAATCTAACTTTTTTGGGTTATTAAAATAGAGAGATATAATTAAAAAAATTATAAAAGACGTGAAAATATAAAATACTGTGTTTTTACCCGACTGCATGGAAAGGGTTATGTTTTTTACGCGCCTGTCTTTATTTGTTTAAATATTGCATGACATTCCACACATCGTCATCTAAGCTAGACTTGTGTTATGGGTGCTAGATTACGTATATACTGCTTATATACTTTTCTTTTGTAAATATATACTTATAATACATAGAAACAACCAGACCACAGACAAATATCTAAGCATAAATACTTGTCTGAGGCAGGAATCGAACCCGCAGCCCTGTGTTTGGCAGTCCGGCATGGTGACCATTGTGCTAACTGGGTCGTCACGTCGTTTGATTGTAATATTCATTATTCCCTCATATGTTCCACCGGGTGGATTTCTTTAATTCATTTGTTTATTTTTTGTGGAGAACGATTTTGATGCTTTTATAAGCACTAACCCCACAACACTCAACCTCCTGCAATAACTTCAATCTCGCGAAAATCATGCTTGCAACAGCATCGAAACACCAACAGTGAAAATGACCAAAAGTATCAGACTTTCCTACGCTGTTTGTTATGTGACAAATAAAATAAAAATATGATTTTTTTAATGTCGAATCACAGACAAACCTAATCTATACTAATATTATAAAGCTGAAGAGTTTGTTTGTTTGAACGCGCTAATCTCAGGAACTACTGGTTCGAATTGAAAAAATCTTTTTGTGTTGGATAGTCCATTTATCGAGGAAGGCTATAGGCTACTTTTTATCCCGAAATTCTCACGGGATCAGGAGTCTTACGATATTTTGTAACATGCTATTGGTGTCCTCTATGCATTGCTATAGGTTTGAAAGGTGAACGCGTTAAAAAATAAAAAAACCAAAAGGCATCTACTATGCCAGTTTAAGTTATTACCT
The DNA here is from genome assembly GCA_951213275.1 of Idaea straminata. Lineage (NCBI taxonomy): Eukaryota > Metazoa > Arthropoda > Insecta > Lepidoptera > Geometridae > Idaea > Idaea straminata. Next base: position 9,928,449 of record OX577867.1, on the reverse strand, counting down.
CTTTAAAATTTGTAATTTTGGGATTGCGATTTTCCTGTCTTTCCCACTTTATTAATCAAGTCCCTCCCAATTCCCGAAATTATTCGAAATAATTGGCCATAGCTTGGCCACGGCCGAAATGTTGACAATTTAATGGTGCCCGTGTGTCTGGCAGCGTGCGCACGCGCACAAAAACAAGGTGACAACTCACTAATGAAGTGATTCACACGACGAGCTGTAAGCTATGTGTAGAATGATGGTGTTTTTGTCTACTGGAGTTTCGGATAACGGGACATGACTATGGTCATAGACGAATTGTATATAGGCGAACACCGCCCATAAAACATAACGTTCGTGCATTTTAGTAACGTCATTTGTTACAAATCAAATGCAACCTACAAATTACAGAATTTTAAAATATTTTTAAGCTATTGCATAGCTTTTATCGCGGGCTTTGAGCGCGGCGACCGAATCAAGAAATTCCGTAACGAAAATAATACCTAACACCCCCACTCCGCCTACCATGTAGCTCGCTTAGCGTGTATGTTTTAATAATTTGAAGCGATTCTACTTTAGATTACCCGAGTTTGCGACGATTCGATTTTAATTTATACTATTGACCAAGTACAATCGCCTCATTCGATCCACACCGATGGATTAAAGAGAATAAAAAATAAAAATATCCATAGATCCACCGGTGGAGCCTCAATGGTGGATCCTAGTGCAATGAGCCGATTTTTCTCAGTTTAAAATTGTTTTTTTTAACCCCCAACGCAAAAACGATGGGGTGTTATAAGTTTGACGTGTCTGTGTGTGTGTGTGTCTGTCTGTCTGTCTGTGGCATTGTAGCTCTGGAACGGATGAACCGATTTCAATTTAGTTTTTTTTTGCTTGAAAGGTGTATTAGTCGGGAGTGTTTTTAGCTATGTTTGATCAAAATCGGTTCATATCCTTTAATAGTTTTAAAAGAAACTGAAGCAGCAAAAGCCGACTTTTTTTTATTCATGAGTTACAGTTTAGTAAGTTAAAGTGACACAGAATAAGTCTTAGCTGAGCTCCTAAGGCAGACCCAGTTTGCTATAGGGTTTAAAAAAACATAAGGCCATTAACAATTGATGAAATATAAAACGAGGCTGCATGGAACCTTTGCCTTTTTACCGGACTGCAAAGAAAGGGTTATGATTTTCGCGCCTATCTTTGTATGTTTGTTTGTAATATTCTTTACTAGCTGCGCCCCGCGGTTTCACCGGGGGTAGTAGTAGGTAGTAAAGAATCCGGATCCGGATCCCGTAGGAATTGACTCTAGTATGGGAAATAGAAAAGGGCTGTTTTTAGGGTTTTCCCGGAAATTATTCGATTTTTTTCTCGCCTTTTAAACCTTTCCTAGACCTCCACGAACATTTCAAGACTAAGATAAGATAAATCCGTTCAACTGTTCTCGAGTTTTAGTGAGACTAACGAACAGCAATTCATTTTTATATATACCTATAGATTCCTTCATATTTTCTAAACCACTCGATACATTTTTTTAGTTTAGGTATAATTAGATTCGTCTCATTAGTCCAAGTGTTCTTAGATAGGTGATATAAAAAAATATGGCGCTGCTAGATTTAATTGTTTAAGATTTAATTTTTTAGTATGAAAATTATCAAAATGGCCACTCTATGAATAGGTTTAATCTCTTAACACCTTAAACTATATTTATAACAGTTTAACAAAACGACACAATACAAATTCCCACCAAATAAGGGTCGGTACACATCAACGATTCGCGGACAAATCTCACTGGGAATCAACGTCTAAGGCTCATTATACAACGTCGACAAAAACGCGTCGCAACGACATCGAAACGCGGCACTCATAAATAAATACATATGAGGATGACGTGGGGGACAAGTTATAAACGAATAGCGATTTAATAATTTGATACCGTTATTGCAGTTTTGGCAAAAACCTATGCCCCCTTATTCCAAAACTAGGTTTAAGGATAGTCCGAGATGTGGATTTAAACTTTAGATTTAGATGCAGATTTACTCGTGAACTATAGTCTAAACACTATCCCTTTATAATCTTTATGGATGGTGTTTAGACTATAGTTCCCTATATAATCTATAGGGATAGTGTTTAGACTATTCACAAGTAAATCTGTGTCTAAATCTAAGGTTTAAATCCACATCTCGGACTAGCCTGAAACCTCGTTTCGGAATAAGGGGGTTTAAGTTTTTATCTATCTACTTTTTAAATTAATTTTTTTGTCATAGGTAGGTATACTTATTATTTTGCACATCTGGAGAAATAATGGCACATCTACTAAAAATGCGAAAATGACATTTTTGTTCTAAGTGTTCAAAAATGCATAATCTATCGTGTGACAAAACGGCACAAAGGTAGTTCGTATAGTTTTCGACAGAAGTCGCTAGTGTCGTTGTAATATTATTAGATTTACCCCCACTTCCCCGTGCAATAACAGCTTATTGGTCAGTTGTGCCGGGACGTCTAACTTATTTATTCAGTGGGGTAAAAAATTGATCGAAGGGGTAAAAGAATATTGGATTATTGGCTGTACACAGTGCTACAACGACCTATTTGTCAAGTACAATTTCAAATATAGGGAAACAATGACACATTAATCGTCACAGTTCTTTTAAGTCATTTATATGTCATAATTCAAGGTAACAACTGCACAATTACTGTAGGACTCTTCTTAGTTTATGCACGTTTTTGGATAATTTCGCAAAACCAAAACAAATAAAATGTATCGTAATATATTTTTAAATATATGTCCTATGTGTACAAAACGCAATAAAACTTAAAATAAACCTATTCCTATATTTAATGACCTTGCACTTGTAAAATTTACTAATAATGCAATTGCTTACCCGTTGCAGCTAAATAATGATTTACACCCGTATTCACAAGCAACCCTATGAAATTGCATAGTGCGCGAGAACGCATAGAGCCGCAAATAAGACGCTAATTGAATAGAGTGAAGAGAGCAGCACAAAATTGACCAATCAAAAAGCACCAAAAGTTTGTTGATTGAATCCGGCGTTACTTTTCGGAACTCCATATCTGTAATGGAAGTATTAATATTTAGTTTTTAGTTCCGAGCCTAGTGCCAAAACACAAAATGCAATGTGCACCGCCCTCCCGCCCACTTGAAGAGGCATGCAATGAGGACAAGCAAAAGTTAGTATTAGTGATACCATTCATAAACCACGACACGTGTTTCGCATCTACACGACGCATCATCAGGATAGCGCAGTGCGTTCACTTAAACAAGAGCAATTTAAGTACTGTTTAGGAATACGGTCGTGAAACTTGTTTGTTTGATTGTCGCCGGAGCTTATAAATAGCACCAAACGTCCAGACAAAAGAACCGCGCATCAAATGCATGAGCCCTTCCCAGCAAAAACCCGTGAAACGACACGTAATGGCCGCAGAACATTTGTTACATTAAAACAAAACAACATTTCTTGTCTCCTCGATTTATGTAGCCCAACCGATAGACAGTCGGACAACTTTTTGTCGTTCGACTGTGGTTATGTTTAATTTATGATATCATTTGTTAAATGATAGTATCTGGGTGTTAAGGTTTCTTGTTAGGATGTTTGTTTGTTTGTTTTGATATAGATTGGTGATTTTATTGTTAGCGGTTCGCAGTTTTACTCGCGTATGTCCCGTTCTGGTGGGAATTTTGGGATAAAAGTCTATTTATTCTTTAGGATTTAATACTATATCTTCATACCAAGTTTCATCAAAATCGGTCCAATAGTTTCGGAGCTTATTAATTAATAATTGTCTCCAGTCGTTCGTTTCTCTGAACACGGTCGACTAAGCTGAGAAGGTGGTAAAGGTTTTCAGAAATATAATAAGAAAAATGTTATCGTGAAATTTAGAAATTTCCTTTATTATCGAAAATTTAGAAATTAGCAATATCCTTTGTTTTCGATAAGTTAAAATTTTCTGGTTTTCTATCTGTTTTTCGTCTTCCTTCTAATCAGTGCCATCTACCAGGGCATAACGGAACTAATTCCTCAGATCCCTCATTACAGAAAGTGTCACCAGGCCATAAAATAAATCAGTTCACCCGATACGAATCAGGGATCGAACCAGCTGTCCTCAGATTCACGGCCGTCCAATCAGATAATGGCATTTAATTAAAAATTCAAAATGTACCCACATTTTCAAAATGACACGCTTAATTATGATGCTTTCGATATTTCATTTAAATTGATTGTTTTACTGCGTTTATGTTACATAAGCAGTGCCCTGCGGTTTCACCCGCGAAAGCCCTGATCCCGTGGGAAAATGATTAAAGTAGCCTATGTTACTCCAATGAATCAGTGTATCCTCGTACCAAGTTTTATCAAAATCGGTCCAGTAATTTTGGAGCTTATTCGTAACGAAGAAAATCTTTCCTTTTTATAATATTACTAGCAGCCCATCGCGGTTTCACCCGCGTAAGTCCCGATTCCGTGAGAATATCTGGATAAAAGTAACCTTTATTACTCCCAATTAATCAATGTATCTTCATGTCGAGTTTCATCAAAATCGGTTTAGTAGCTTCGGAGCCTTTTCGTTACAAACAAACTTGTATAATAAGTGTAGGTTTAGATAAGATCCAATTTCCAATTAATAAAAAACAACATTAGTCTTTTTTAATCTTAATTCTGTTTTGTAGACTATTATATACAGGCAAAACATTAATAGCATAAGATCTCTTTTAGAACTACCTTCATCGAGCTGTTTATGGATGAAAAATATTTTATATCTGGACTGAATTTTTTAGACAACCAATTTGCAATATATTTATTGGCCTATTTAATTTGATATAAAATACTTTTCATCCATTAAACAGCTCGATGAAAGTCGTTCTTGAAGGGATCTCGTACCTACTATAAGAAAAAGGTAAAAAATACCGTATTAAAAACGACGTAGGTTTTGAAATAGGACGTATTTATTTTTAGTACGCAGTAAATTCTAAATTGGTTCGAAGATTAATTGCCTTTTGTATTTAATAGGTGTTGTTTTTAGGTGAATTTCTGACGTTTTACATCGATTTTACTACGAGATCGGGACTTACACGAGGAAAACATAAAAAAAATGAATTAAAAAAATTTAAATAACACAAATAACACTTATCCAAACTAGCTTCGCTTAAACGCCGTCAAGAACTGTTTTTTCCACATTTTATATACTAAGTACCTACTTTTTATCAGACTTAAAAAAAAAGGTGAAGGAACTCATATTTTTTTTCATTAAAACATAGATATATCGTTCACTAGCTGCGCCCCGCGGTTTCACCCGCGTAAGTTCAGATCCCGTGGGAATATCGGGATAAAAAGTAGCCTATATGTTAATCTAGACCTCCAGCAATCTACATACCGAATTTCATTGCAATCGGTCCAGTAGTTTTAGCGTGAAGGAGTAACAAACATACACACACACAAAATTTCACATTTATAATGTTAGTAGGATAAGTAGGTTTTTTTCTTTACTTACTTTATACAGGAGGACTAAAATATTTAAAGAAATCCAACATCATACTGGAGGATGGATAGACACAAATTCACCGTGAATCGAACCCGCTACGCTACCTCCTACGCCACAGAGGTCCAGTATTAAAATAAACGATGACATCTAATAATCATGGTGTTTGATCAGGGTGTTATTAATTAAGATGTTCGAGGTTTGAATACTGCGGCCATGTTAGCTACGGTCAAATATATTTACATACAACGGTAGGGTAGATTTTGATAACAATAAAATATCACCGACTGAATAAATAAAATAAATAAAATATTGTGGAACATTTCAAACAGCGACATCTAGCGAGCTAAGCAACTAGGCTTTTGTATGGTGGCCAGATAAGTGATATAATACTTATACATATACTTTTTAAATATATAGCTACTTAATATATTTACATACATAAATACACCGCAAATAATTTTTAAGACGTTTCTATGTGATCTATGTAAAAATGTATTAAGCATCCAAAGGAATAAAAAAATTGACTTGATTTTGACTTGACTTGACTTGACCAGAAACAAATGTCTGTAAGTACATAAATATTTGTTTGGCGAGAATCGAACCCGCCGCAACGCCCTACGCGTCACTGAGATCGTAATATGTCTGACTTATTTGACTATAGTCTGACTTATAACTAACTTGAAGCCTACTTCATTCAATACATGTCCCAGGCACTACATCGCACTATTACAAATAACGGATGTGCGAAAATGACAAATCATTATTTAACGAGACAGTGCTTAAATTTTTTATTAATATTAAAATTATAAAATCATCGCACAGCCAAAACTATAAAGTTCTAAAAGCTGAAGAAACATAGGTTTATTTATACGCAACAAGCTGATCCGGTGAACTTCTTACATTTTATATTTTTAATTTTCTTTAATACAAATTTACCTTCTTTAATACAAATGTCCTGACCATAACGAACACAAAAAAAAAGAATTATCCAATTTGGTGCAATCGTTCGGAAGTTGTGCGCGTACATAATATTTTGGCAATTCATTTTTTTATATTGACTCAAAAAAAAAATATGAACCGAAATCTACCCTAAACCCACATTGGCGTGTAAAAATAAAAAGACAAAACCCACCGAGGCGCTGCGTAAGCATTCTTCAACCAATTAGTTTATTGAAGACCATTTCGTCCTTCCCGGAACGTTGCGATAACATCACTGCAGGGTAGTCGTACATTGAACGAACAAGAATGTCTTTCATTCGGTCATTGAACGAAATCATATTTTAATTTTTACTAATACCTAATATTAATGTGAAAGTTTGTGTGTATGTTTGTTACTTCTTCACGCGAAAACTACTGACCTGTGCCGTCCAACAAGCGATTTGAAACTAGGTTTAAAAAAAAAGTAAATTAACTTCAGTTTTCGTTGGATTAGTTAAAAAATATTTTTTTTATAAATTCATTTCCAAGATTTCAAATCTACACAGACTAATTTACATTAATACTATTTATTTATTAGCAATCAAAGATAAAACGACATAATATAAAATTAATAGCATAATTTGTGTTACAAAGCTCTCAATATTAAAAACCTCATTATAATCTTAAAATCTCAAATCTAATCCATCGATGAATTCTTAAGAGCTAGTTTAACTAGATTATTGACATAAAACAATTTATTGAGCTATTTAAATTTATACTAAACTAGTAATATTGACTAATAATTTCTGCTTTACGAAGTAAATCATCGGGAGGTGCTTGAAAATTAGCATTTTTAATCTGAACTTGATCAGATTATGTTTGACCTCTTCTACGAATTTATTAACATGAATTGCCATGTTTTAGAAGGCTACTTACAAAAATATATTCATAGTAGAGGCCGAAGTTTTTTTTAAATTTTTAGTTCAGCATTTATTTATTATCGAACTTGCCTTCTTTTTCTTCTTCTTCTTCTCGTATAGTGGTATGGCTCACCTATTGTTAGAGTTTTCAGATCGACCTAAAGCCTCTAACTTGATCAAACAACTGTTACTAGAGGAAGCAGGGACCAACGGCTTAACGTGCCTTCCGAAGCACGGAGAGGCTCACGAAAATATATTTTGCCTGATGGTAAGTGACAATTCCGTCTAAGATGTAACACGCGTGTCTAGAAGATACCTGTTCACTCACGACTTGAAGATCCTCAAATTGTACACGTCAAGAAAGACGAATAAGGAAGGACCACAAAACCGAAAAAAGTAAGGAAGAACAATGAAAAACGCTGTGTGCGAGTGTCTAGGATTTCCACCAATCAGTGTTGCATTTATCAGTTTGCCTGGTTTTATGATGAAAGAATAGAGATGGAAAAATTAGGTTGTGATCGTGTGGTTCTGTTGCACTCCCCGAAATGAATTGGATAATAGACTGACAAACTTGTTACCTTGCGACGATGTTCAGGGCTATGAAGCGTTCTGACTCTTTTACGGACTCCGATGCCTCTAGCTGGGAATGAATAGCTCTTTTCGGGGCATGAACAAAAAATGTCTCCATTGTGCGGTCACCTTTATCGCGACGTATCCCAAACTCGCGTTAATATACATACAGGATTCTAACATTTTTATTAGTAGGTATGGCTATAACTTTAACACCTGACTTTGGTCGCAATTAAATACAGGCTCGACATCTAGTTTCTTATGATAAGCTTTAGACCGAGAGCTGCTACTAACTCAAAATGGGATATTAAACCGTGAACAATAGTTTTTGACGTGATAACGTCTATTAAATTGATGAACACCGGCAGCACTCACAAAAAAGTGTGACGTCATCGCTCACGTTCCATAGAAACCAATGTTTCGTAAAATTATCGTCCGTTTTTAATAATAATATCGCTTATCTGGCCTTGAGTTATGGTGATGAGTGACGAATAGAAGACTTTTATAAAGAAAAAAATTATGAAAAGAAAAAAACTCTAAAACGACGGGGTGTTATAAGTTTGACGTGTCTGTGTGTGTGTGTGTCTGTCTGTGGCATCGTAGCTCCCGAACGGATGAACCGATGTTGAAATAGTTTTTTTTGTTTGAAAGGTGCATTAGTCGGGAGTGTTCTTACCCAACGCGACAATATTTAATCAAAAAAGTTCAGATGTACTTATGTAGTGTCATAATTTCGGGGTTATATTTTTTCTCTTTATAGGGTTTTTTTTCATAGTTTTTTTTTGCTTGTTTTAGGTTTTTTACGTTCATACTATTTTTATTATTTATTGTTTTCTTGTGACGTTATCACGTAAAATTATCGTCCGTAAACCGACTTTACAGGCAAACATGTTTTTTTTCCTTTTTTTTGGATTAATACCATAGACAGAAAAGAGACCACTAACATAATATAGAAATAACAATTCTTTCCCAATTAATCACAAGGAGCAGCTCGCTAGCGTCACCTGTCGGTGATTCTTATCACCATACGACATCTTACTTCTAAGAAACCTTGTCCCTAAACTAAACGATGTTTAATTTTATATAGATTGATCGTGTTATTAATTGGCCGAGTGAGAGAAGCGTCCATGCTTCAAGTCTGCCAAAGTTTTCCACTTTCAGTAAAGATAAAGATATTTATTTGCATAAAGTATGGTAACAGTAGTTCTTAAATATTAGTAGCGTATCACATACCTTGCCAGTATTTGGCATGCAAAATTAAAAAAAACTTAATTAATTCAATTTAAAATATTTGATATTGAATTACAAGTCATGTGGTGAAATTAAAATCTTAATATATATAAATCTCGTGTCACAATGTTTGTCCTCAATGGACTCCTAAACCACTTAACCGATTATAATAAAATTCGCACACCATGTGCAGTTCGATCCAACTTGAGAGATAGGATAGTTTAAATCTCAAATTATAGTCGCAAAATCTACTATTTCTACGCGGACGAAGTCGCGGGCAATAGCTAGTATAAGTATAAGTATATGTTTGTTTATATTCCTCTACAGGTCGGATTTAACAATAAATGTAGACGAAACTTAGTACAATGGTTTTATGAAGTTAGATAGATAAACACTTTATTTGTACAACACACAAAACATTGGAAATAACAAAAAGGATGAGAAAGCTTATTAACTACGAATTTGTACAAACAGGCGCCCTTATCGCTTAAAGCGATTTCTTCCAGGCAACATTAGGATGGAGAAGGTCTGTTTAGCTTAACTGGTAGGTCGTGTGGTGTAAGAAACACATATAATAATAAATACCTACGTAAAAAAGATATAAACTAAATACTTAAACATAGATATCATAACATACACATAATAATATTTAGCAAAACTATTAATAATGAAAATAAATTAACAAATATGTATATAATACAAAAAAATAAAAATAAAATATAATAAAACTATACAAGCATTTCTAAGAGAAGAAACAAAAATACAAATATAAAAAGAAAGAAAAACCCCTTTTCTTAAGAGGAAAGGGTACCGGGAGCTCTCTCCATACAAACGCAGTCGAATGTTTTCTCCCTGGATAATGACACTAGAGCAAATATTTTTTTTGCATAAAACTTATAACTGCCATGACCTTGCCCCTAAGTTTTTTGTTTTTAAAATCTTAATTTCTATGATAATTAGAAAAAGTAAAAACCAAAACATAGGGGCATAGTTATGGCAGTTATAGGTTTTATGCAACAAAAATATGTGTGCTAGTGTCATTATCCAGGGAGGAAACAGTCGACTACGTTTGTATGGAGAGAGCGCCGGTACCCTTTCACCTTAACGCAAAAAAAAATATTAAAAATAAAAATTAAAAAAGGTAAATGGACTTCATTCCAAATACATGTCTCGAGACATGTTCATTTTTATTTTTGTCTTTGGGAATTTTTGGTTGAGGTACTTCCCTCCCTAAAAGAGGCAAAAAGAGGGATACTGAATATCCGATTTCGATGATTCTTTTTTTGTTTACGTGCGCCAAATCTATCACCAAATCTGCCGACCACTATGGCGCGATGCAGACGGTTGCGAGTTTGATTCCCGCCTCAAACAAACAAAGAGCATTTAATATAGATTTTTATCACAGTTGCTCATAAAGTGGATCTTATTCAACGGCTTTTAGGCTCATAATCCAACATATTATGCACGCGTGCGTTTTACATTGCCAACCTAGTGCTGTAAAGTTATACCGATTAGTTAAATACGTATCTTACTGCTTATAACATACTTTTTATCACAGTTGCTCATAAAGTGGATCTTATTCAACGGCTTTTAGGCTCGTAATCCAACATATTATGCACGCGTGCGTTTTATATTGCCAACCTAGTGCTGTAAAGTTATCGCGATAGGTTAAATACGTATCTTACTGCTAATTACATACTGTTTTGATGTATAAAAAGGTAGGTACCAAAGAGTTTATTAGCTAGCAAAAATGGTTGTTTCTAAAGTCAGTTTACGAACGAAAATTTTACGTGATATTGACTTAGAAAACGATTAAAAATTGAGTTGTTTATTTTTTGTTTTTTCTTTACTTAAATATATTGTTTTTCCGTACCATTGTATTTTGTTCTTAACCCCCGTTTAATTAAAAAAATATTGTATGTCAGACGAGGCTGTATAAGTTAAAAGTCTTTAGCCTGGCCTTCCCGGAGCATAATTAACAAAAAAATATTGCCTTAAAAAAATGTAAACATAGACTTATCACAAATATTTTGTTAATTATTATTTTGTTTTCTTTTCAAGTCTTTTCTTTTATTCGCAACTGTGGTAAAAAACGTCGTACGATATACGTGTGGAATTGATCTTTGCATCTTGGCTTCTATAACACGCTCGCTGCCGCTCGCGCGTCATAAACCGCCTCTATGCAAAGATCGATTTACCACACTTATATCGTAATGTACTATTTTTGATGTATAAAAAAGGTAGGTACCAAAGAGTTTTTAGCTAGCAAAAATGGTTGTCTGTAAAGTCGGTTTACGAACGAAAATTTTACGTGATAATGACTTAGAAAACGATTAAAAATTGAGTTGTTTTTTTTTGTTTTTTCTTTACTTAAATATATTGTTTTTCCGTACTTACTTTACATATATACTTTAATAAACTTTAAATATATTGTATTTTGTTCTTAACCCCCGACGCAAAAACAAATAGAAAAAACCCTAAAAAATATTGTATGTCAGACGAGGCTGTATAGGTTAAAAGTTTTTAGCCTGGCCTTTTCGGAGCATAATTAACAAAAAAAAATTGACTTAAAAAAATATAAACATAGACTTATCACAAATATTTTGTTAATTATTATTTTGTTTTCTTTTCAAATCTTTTATTTTATTCGCAACTGTGATAAAAAACGTCGTACGATATACGGGTGGAATTGATCTTTGCATCTTGGCTTCTTTAACACGCTCGCTAACGCTCGCGCGTCAGTAACCGCCTCTATGCAAAGATCAATTTACCACACTTATATCGTAATCTACTATTAAAGAACGTCTATACCTCTCGTGTTTGAACCTATACTTTTTTTACTGCACTATTTAGTGTTTACTGTACAATTTCTATCTGTCATAAAGCGAATCTGTCCTAAAGCGAATAAAGGTAGATTTTGTCTGCGTGTTCCTGTATGTACGGTCGGCTGCATAATTGCAGACCCACCGTAGAGCTCCAAAACGGCTGTTATAAGAATGTTTTCAACACAAGCAAGATTCTAGACACCTGATTTAGTTGAAGTTTAAAGTCTTCTAACTCAGCAATTAATCAAACAAAAGTTATTAGAATGAAAACATGCTAATAATAGTAATTTTAGAACTCTACCGGAAGCTGCAATTATAAAGCCGACGTATATTGACGACCCAGTTGGCACAATGGTCACCATGCCGGACTGCCAAACACAGGGTTGCGAGTTCGATTCCCGCCTCAGACATGTATTTATGCTTAGATATTTGTCTGTGGTCTGGTTGTTTGTATGTATTATAAGTATATATTTACAAAAGAAAAGTATATAAGTAGTATATCCGTTGTCTAGCACCCATAACACAAGTTAGTTACTTAGCTTAGGGCTAGATGGCGATGTGTGGAATGTCCTGCAATATTTATTTATATTTATTTTATTTATATAAGAAGGTATATATTTACGTATCCGTTTTCTTGCCTCCATAACACAAGCCTAGTTGCTTAGCTCGGAGCTAGATGGCGCTGTGTCATTCAAAATTCTAATAAATACTTATAAAGCATTTATAAAGGTATTTAACCCCATTAAAGCTCTATCCAACAATTAAATCTTACTAAACTGTCGCTTTGAATTATGATTATGACGCGGGTTTATGTCTGTCAGGAGCTTTAGATTGGCAATTAAAGTGAAATCATACTGGTAAACGAGGTATATAAAGATTAAATTATAAATATTAACTAATATTATAAATTTGAATGTTTGTGTGTTAGTATTATTTATTTATTTACAATCTATACATATAAAATGCTTTGTCCTGAACTAATGACTGACTGACTGACGGATCATCGCACAGCCTAAACCGCAGATCGTAGAGACCTGAAATTTGGATTTTCTTTGCATGACGTAGGCACCGGATAAGAAAGGATTTTTCGAAATTCTACCCCTACGGGGTTAAAAAGAGAGGCAAAGTTTGTATAGGACAACGTGATTCCTTGGTCCAATCTTCTTCAAATTTTGCATAAACATTCTTTAACAAAATTGATGGAAGACGTATTTCGTATTTTTTTGAAATTCTTCCCTAACGGGGTTGAAAAGGGATAGAAAGTTATTTTGGTTTGCTTAAGAGTACCATTTTCGACGTCTACGTGGACGAAGTCGCGGGCAAAAGCTAGTATACATATAAAATGCTTTGTCCTGAATGACTGACTGACTGACAGATCAACGCACAGCCTAAACTGTTGATGGTAGAGACCTGAAACTTGGAGGGTGTGTTCTTTGTATGACGTAGATATCCGATAAGAAAGGATTTTCCGAAATTCTACCCCTTAGAGGGTGAAAAAGGGGGACAAAGTTTGTATGGGACAACGTGATCACTTGGTCTATTTTCAACTTCTACGCGGACGAAGTCGCGGGCAAAAGCTAGTCTACACTAATATCATAAAGTTTTTATTATTGTAACAAATAAGCTCCGAAAATACGGAACCGATTTAGATGAAACTTGGTATGAGGATACATTAATTCATTGGGAGTAACATAAGCTATTTTTTATCTCGATATTCCCACAGAATCACATAACTTAAATCTATCTTTACAGGTAGGGTCTATTGTAGAATCGTATATTTAAATTTTATTCTTTCCACTTGTTAAGTATCGTGAAAATGATGTTTGAAATGACATCGAACATCGAGCTACACAAATTTGTAAATAATCAGTTTTAAGTGATTTTAATAATGTTTTTTGGGTATGTACGTTTATGTAATTTATTCTTTACTCTTTCACTCAAAAATTGCTGAAGCGATTTCTATGAAACTCGGTACATAAGATAGCTAAAGCCCTAGACTAAAACATAGGCTACTTTAATCCCGATATTCTCATGAGATCGGGACTTACGCGGGTGAAACCGCAGGGCGCTATTAATAAACTTTGATGTGGCAACATTTTAGTGTTTCCAATTTTCAACCGATAAAAAAATGGAGATGTTTTTTTGAATTGTTTTTATATGTTACTAGCTACGCCCCGCGGTTTCACTCGCGTAAGGCCCGCATCGAGATATAGAAACCCATATCTTTTTATCAGTTTTTCACTGATTTGATTTTTGAATTTATAGATAGATAAATAAACTCTTTGTACCACGTTAAACTTTAATTCTAACATAAACTCCTGTTAATTAACATAAACTCCTGTTTATTATAATCTTATATTTTTAAATTAATAAATGTTGTATGATTTGATTTCAGTATACATAAGTAAGAACTACGGAACCCTAATAAATCATCCAGACCTGTCCCCTGATTCACAAACCATCGGAAGGCTAATAAAACTGAAAAGACAAGGATGGCAACACGACAAAACTCGCGGGAGTGAAAGAGCAACAATTTTTTTTTACCTTCCTACGGTTTGTGAATCAGCCTGCAGGAACGATTTGTTCGACAGCAGGAATCGAATCCTTAACCTTCCGTGTCGTAGGCTGACCACAGAAGTCATCCAATGGGCTCAGATCTTTATTATTAATTGCTATGTTTTGATTAATGAACAACAACAATCAGGTAATGGTAGCTGTTATGACAATGCATAAACAAAAAACAACAAAAAAATCGAACAACTTATATTGATAAATAGATATTCAATGACGAGTAATTTTTAGAAATATTTATTGGTACCTTCTTTAGGCGACTGATTTTTTTCTGGCGATTAACAAAAAAAAATGTATGCGTATACTTATAAGTACGCGCGTGACAAGTTATATGTCCGTCTGTCTGTCCGTCCGTCCGTCTGATATTTATTTTGCCGCGGCTTCAACCTGTTTTACTTTTGGGTACCGCAGCTGCAACATGTGACTTTTGTGTTACATATGGGGGCGCGCATCTTAAAATTTCACTTTCATCAAGAAGTATAGCTTCAAAATTAATCAGTCTCAATTATTATTATTTTCTTTATTCTAAAAATTATATATTTTCCACATTTTTAAACATTTTTTTTCGACTCTATACAATGTTTCACAACTTTATACAAACGTTCACAATACCTTATACAATTTTCAATTATAAACAATATTGTATGACATTACACAAAGCGTTATCTAGCCCTAAGCTAAGCAATTAGGCTTGTGTTATAGTGACGCAGACAATGGATAGAATACTTATAAATTTTCTAAAAATTGATTACAAAATACACACTGAAACACCCATATCAGAAGCAATAATACTATCCTAGTCATTCTTACTCATCCTACTAATATTAAATGTGAAAATTGTGTGGTGGTGTTTATAACTCCTGTGTTTGGCAGTCCGGCATGGTGACCATTGTGCCAACTGGGTCATCAAGGTCAAAGTTCTTTGAAGTAAGTAGATACCTCTCTCTTTCTGTAGGTGGCCCCTCATGACTGAGGATCGTGGTCATCAGTGGGTCTGCATCTGGAACGGATGACCTTTCTCCAGTGACTCCTATCCATTGCCTCCATAACGATTTCGTGGAACATGTCGGTTGTATCTTATTTAATTTCCTAAGTTTAAACACCCTTCCTCAACTTCTTGTCCATCCAAAGATTGCCTGGAAGAAATCGCTTTGAGAGATAAGGTCGCCCTTTGTAACACTTAGACTTAAGCTTTGTTTTTTCTTATTAATGTTGTTTAAAATTGGTGTTTACCATAAAGAATTTATCTATCTATCTATCTTGAATCAGTGTTCCCAACCACGATGAGTTTTTCCAAATTCTACAGTGTCCAAAATATGAAAGTATACGCTGATGGCGATAAGTAGATTGACGACTCAGTTGGTACAATGGTCACCATGCCGGACTGCCAAACACAGGGTTGCTGGTTCGATTCCCGCCTCAGACAAGTATATAGATAGATAGATAAATTCTTTATTGTAAACACCAATTTCAAATAACATTAATAATAAAAATCAAAGCTTAAGTCTAAGTGTTACAAAGGGCGGCCTTATCGCTCAAAGCGATCTCTTCCAGGCAACCTTTGGATGGACAAGAAGTTGAGGAAGGTGAAGGGTAGGGTGTTCAAACTAATCTTAGTTTGAACACCCTACCCTTAACCACGCAAATAACAACAAAAACATAATAATAAATACAAACTTAACTACATACTTATAATAATTATATATAAATATATATACATATATAAACATACATACATATCTTTACATAAATATATTAATATAATTACATAACAATGTACAAATAAATAGATAAAAAATAAAGATAAAATTATATACAATACCTTAATTCAAAATACATATTTTACAATATATTAAACAACGAATTAACGATAGCTGGCCCTCTGATCTTTTTCGGCAATAGCCAAAAAGTGATTATAGACGTTATTTTTAAATACCGCCAAAGATTTAGATTGTCTAATGGTGGCAGGTAAATCATTCCATAGTTCCACAGCCCTTGCAGAGAAAGAGTTTCCATAGAAAGTAGAAGATCGGGCAGGAACATTAAGAACAAGTGCCTTAGAAGAACGAACAGGTTGAGATGGAGGATGTCGAAATTGAAAGCAAGATTGAGATAAGAGGGAGAGGACGGAAGAAATATAATTCTATAAAGAAGTGATAGAATATGAGAATTTCTACGCAGGCGAATGGGTAGCCACTTGAGCTTGGTGCGGAACTCCGAAACATGATCAAATTTCCGGAGACCAAAAATAAAACGGATCGCAAGATTTTGGAGCCGCTCAAGCTTATTCAATTGTACCTCAGTGAGATCGAGAAAGCATTCGTCTGCGTAGTCAAGAACAGGAAGCATAAGAGTTTGTGCTAACATAATTTTGGTGGCAGTTGGAAGGAAATTCCGCAGCCTTCTGAGCGAATATATGCTTAGATATTCGTCTGTGTTCTGGTTGTCTATATATACATAGATAAGTATATATTTACAAAAGAAAAGTATTTAAGTAGTATATCCGTTGTCTAGCACTCATAACACAAGTGTAGTTACTTAGCTTGGGGCTAGATGGCGATGTGTGGAATGTCCTGCAATATTTATTTATTTTATTTATATGTCCTGTATCACGGGGCTATGGAACCTCGGACCTTTGGAAGGCGTGCGTGGAGCCGAAGCCAACACGTAGAGGCCCTTTACAATAACAAGTATAATAGCAAACAATGGGATGGATTCTAAACCGGCGATTTTCCCTGTCTACACTATAAAGTGCAACCAAGGACAACCTCCGGTTTGGATAAGACTATTGATAATCTACAAGACAAAACTACTTGAGCTATTGTGATGGGATGATAGTGGACTAGATACTGGGGAACTATGGATACTATGGCACCTGTCGTAACAATATAAACACGTAAAAATGCATTATTTATATTATTATTAGATAACTAAATTCGCCAAAAGGTGAACAAACTCTAAAGAAACGAAGGTAAATGAGTCGTCACCGCAGGGGACAACCCGAGCCCTTTCAATTATATATACAAATTAAACATCACTCACTGACAGACGGACAGACGTGCATGTTAATTGCTCATAATGCACACTATAACATCTTATTTTGTACACTATGTTTTATTAACTGTCAGAGATGTTTTAACAGGGTATTTTTTAGATACAAACTGTAAATTTATGTGGCTGCGCCCCGCGGTTTCACTCGCGCAAGTCTCGATCCCGTGGGAATATTGAGTTTTATCGAAATCGCTCCAGTAGTTTTACATTACATTATTTCATAACATAATAATTTTACTTACTAATAAGTATTACATACCTATTTTTATCCTACTAATATTATAAATGTGAAAGTTTATGTATGTGTTTGTATATTTGTTACTCCTTCACACTAAAACTACTGGACCGATTGCGATAAAACTTGGTATCTAGATAGCTGGAGACCTTGATAAATCGAATCCTTAACCCGAAAACCCCCCGCATTCATTAAAATTGTTGAAGCCGTTTCCGAGATCCTGTATAGGTATATAAATATATATTTATATATACAAGAATTGCTTGTTATGTTGTTTAAAGATATTACATAAGGATTTGGTTTTAATTTGGGATTACCCTGAGTTTGGGGGATTTTCAAAATGTGATAATTTCATTATTTACCTCAGGGCCCGTAAACTTTCAGTAAATTAGAGTTATTTTCCCGAACTTTAAGTTTGTTATTATTTGGTTAATATTAGTTCAATTGCCGTAAATTTAATAAGTGGTGAATTTAATTTAATAACAGATGTTTTTAATCCCGACTGGATTGGAATGAGACATTTCCCGTAACAATAGTAGTTTTTGTCTTGTTTTGATAAATTACATTTACATAAAAACTAAGTCTAAGTAATAAAAACACGTCCGTTTCGTTGCCAGAACGATCATTTCAGAGTAGATCTTTACGTGAATGAAACCAAAAACACAGCTAGTTGTTCTTTAATAAACCATAATATTTATTCACAACAAATAATAGCTACCTTACTTAGAAGGCTACTTTAATTAAACATAATAAATCATTGATGTCAAAATGTTAAACTTGAAAAACAATGCTGAATCATTTTCAACTTGTGGTTAACAGAAGCTTCAATTGTTAAGATGGGTTCAGTACAAAAATATTTGATTGTAAACTTCGTCGAAGGGATAATGAATTTTTCTTTGCGGATACTATCTGTATGTCAAATAATGATAACAAAACATACCATCAAATAGAAAAATATGATAAAATTCAACGTTTTTCTAAATAACAATTAAATTATTAGTATTTTGTGAACTAGATGTGGAAAAAAGATATACTTATGCATTAAAAGTCACCTGTTTTTCAGTTTGTTCATCAGCATTTTCAAAAACCCAGCCTCCTTACAAACAAGTAATTTCTATTCGAAGTGTTGCTATTATTCTATCATTGTTTGGTTTAAGCTGGGCGTTAGTATATCAGTTAACCAGGATTGAATGTATTATTGTATTATTTGTGATACGAGAACATTCAAATTTTAAAATAAAAATAATTATGAAAATCATAATATATTGTTCGTTCGTTGTTGTGCTATATTTTAAAATGACAATTAGAACAAAAAAACAGACTTTAGTCGTGGTAAGCTAAAGAAATGAATCTCGAAAAATAAGTAAACGTAAAAGTAAGTTATTAAGATTATACTACATCAAGCGTTCATAGCGAACAACCTTACGGAACTCTGAATTTGATCTAAAAACAAGCAAACCATCAGACCCTAATCATTAGCAATCATTAAACGCATAATCATTGTCATTTATCATTAAACGGTAATGAGATGATCATTTTAATCATCATACGAAGATGTTTCATCGATGATTATCTACTTGACAGCTTCGAAATTCCGTTGAGTCATTTTAAACCTTGAAAATATTATGTTTTAAAATAAACAAAGTGGAATTTAAGCATAATTTAAAAATAATATCCATTTATTTTTTTAATGAAACGTAATCATTTAATAAAGAAAGGATATCCAAAATAATCTTCTTTGTACAATTAAAACCTGCTAATCTAATTTCAATAAACGTCACGGATAATACTAACCGTTAATGTATAACATTCCTAAAATAACTTTGCATAGATACGCAACCAATTATACAACAAAAAACAAATTATACAATCAAACTCAAAAACACCCTTCATTTCCGAATAACGACCTTTTTTTTCAAATCAAAATACACAACCCACCTTTTTCACAAAGCGACCACAACAAGTCGGTTAATAAGTTAAAAGCGTTAAATAAACACTTCAAAAGCGTGACTTTTAATATGTCCGTGCGTTTGAAATATCAAATTATAATATTAAATAGTGGATTCATTTGTCTGACTCTTACAATGGACTCCTGCTGGGTTCCAGTACGACTACCTTCGAGATGATTCTGATTGCCAGGGCTGCCACAGGCGAGAACGTAACATTTATATAAAATTAACCGACTTCAAAAAAAGACGAATAATTATTATAATTTTCAGAATGTTTAATTTGTAGGCATTATTATAAGGGTTGTCTCCAATAGTTATTCGTCTATATTCGTTTATTGCTGCTGGGTTGCATTTTACATGGTTAATTGCCAGGTGGCCTCGCACGAAAAATGTTAATAAAAAAAATTCAAAGTTTATAATTTTGACAAAAAAAACTCAATTATTTGAGAAACTTCTGATTTATATATTTGTAGTTTCATAAAGCAAGGTGGCCTTTGTGAAAAAAAATATTTATATTTAATTTTTATTCAGCTTTGAATTTTTTTACAACTTTCTTAGTCATTGTATAAAAGTTGTAGGGCAATCGTTCACAACTTTACACTTTATTCAATTTTTCACAACTTTTCGTGATTTTAACCAAGTAAAAAGTTGTGAAGGACAACGTTACACAATTCTATTCGTAACTTTACAGGCACCAGGTAAAAAGGTTTATACAACCATTCCCAACTTTATACAACGATACCCAACTTTATTCAATGTTTCACAACTTTCAAGCCTCACAATTTCTTAAAATAAACATAACAAATTCGAACAGAACAGTGTAAAATTAACCCACAGTTCAAGACCATTTCTCCATCACAATATTGGTTACATAGTTTGACAGTTAAAAAATGCTACCGTCCGGTTATCAGGGAATAGTAACAACATCATTAGCGGCTCAGCCGCTTAGTGATGCCTATAAAAGAGCAAATAGCCAATAAGCTTATGCCTTATTATAGTGGGGTGAGTATGGATTCGAAATTATTAGGACATTTTGAATATTTGTAAAAATATTTTTAATTTTTTTATTGATTATGGACACTTTTAAATTCCAAATAAAAAATAAAAACTCGTTAAGTTAAAATTTGTACGGTTTATACTACCAATGATTCAAGAGAAAGATTTAAGTTGGACTCAAAATTCTTTATTCATTTGGAATCATACAATTTGCAGGAAATCATATTGAAACGTCTTAAAACGTATCCAGATAATTTATTAATCATTGGTGTAAATTGTCTGAAACACAAAAACAAATTAGACGTTGGTCTGCTACCCTTGCGAAGCCAGGGCGGGTCGCTTTTTTTTAATTAAGGCGTTATTTTGTTTTCGATTCTGTGAAGTAAAAACTTTCTTAGAACGATGCGTTTCTTATCAGAACAGTAAGAAGTTTAGAACTAACCGTCCGAAAAAGGAGTATTATTTCCCGGGTCTTAATTTTCCATTGCTTCAGATATTCGGAGTCTCGGGGGCGGATGTCTCAGGATCGGTATCCTCCGATACTAACCCGTTGAAAAAGCCGTGGTTTCAAAATGACGAGCATCATCAGGTCACTCGTGATAAAACTATGACCACAAAACATATAACTTTCAAAAAAGATTACAATTTATCCACAAATCCCAAAAACCATTGTCACACCTACTTAACCGCTTGAATAAACATCGTTAACAGTGATAGATAGGGGTGCTTACGAAAATAAACCAAAAGATATGGCTCTTAACGAGTCACTCCATCGAAACCTCAAACAAAACGACAATAACACACATTCCAATAACCATTGCTGGTTTGAAAAACCTACCTCAAAACATCCTTAAACAAAAACGTCAATGGTTGTTTAACAATATGATATTGCAATAGTTATTGATGATAAAGTATGATAAGGTAGTGAGAAAGGAAGGTGCCCTGCTGTGACGTAATAATTCTAAGTTTAAGGCGATCTCGGAATACAGATGTCGTGGACAACAGACTTTTCGATCAGTCGATAGTTTATCGACCGTTCAAAACACGAATACTCGTGGAAATTCTTGAATATTTAGAGAATTCATGGAAATTAATAAAAATACATTAAATTTCGCGCAAATTCTCGAAAGTTCATGGAAACTCTTCCATGCATATTCATGGGAATTCAAGGAAGTTAATGATGATTCGTGGAAATGATTAAAAATATTTGAGAATTCGTCAAAATTTCTGGAAACTCATCTAATATTATCATCTAATTTGTTATTATTTATTTTTGTATATGCTGTACACTGTCGCAAATAGAATTGTATTTTCTTTCTTTCGAAATACTTGGGAATTGGTAGAAGTTTTTGGAAATTCAATAAAGTTCAAGGAAATTCATGATAATTCAAGGAAACTCATTAAAACTCAAGAAAATTAATTAAAATTCAAGGAAATTTATGAAAATTGAAGGAAATTTATGAACATTCAAGGACAATTCATGAAAATTTATAGGAATTCTTGAAAATTTATAAAAACTTTTGAAAATTTACTGAAATTCATGTCAAAACAAATATCTTAATATTAAACGATTCGCGAACTAGCATATCTTCTATACATATAAAATGCTTTGTACTGAATGACTGACCAACGCTCAGCTGATCGTAGAGACCTGAAACTTGGAGGGTGTGTTCTTTGTATGACGTAGGCATATGATAAGAAAGGATTTTCCGAAATTCTAAGACTAAGGGGGTCAAAAAGAAGGGACATCTGTATGGGACAACGTCATTCCTTGGTCCATTTTCAACTTCTACGCGAACGAAGTTGCGGGCAAAAGCTAGTCTACTGATAAAAAAATCAACAGTCTACGATAACTCTTATCCTTTTCATATCAAATTGAAAATATATTATAGTGTTGTCCCTCTTTCGGTTTGATAAACAGTTTAATAGCGTGATTGCATCGATTTAGAAGTGTTTTCCTAAATATTTACATCATTTCTCAGACCATGCATCTGTTAATACATTTTTTAAACTTACACGATTTGTGTTCATAGTAATTATTTTCTATATTATAATACTAGCAGCGCTCCGCGGTTTCACCCCCGTAACTCCTGATCCCGTGGGAATTTCGGGATAAAAAGTAGCCTATAGCCTTCCTCGATAAATGTACTATCCAACACAAAAAGATTTTTTCAATTCTAAACAGTAGTTCCTAAGATTAGCGCGTTCAAACAAACAAACAAACTCTTCAGCTTTATAATATTAGTATAGATGACTGCTTTCCTCTTTGAAACTGTTTGTACACTTTTACCTTCCGCTAATTATTTCCTTTCCCTAGAGGTCTGTCGGCAGAAAACTCTTCACAGGTTTAAACTTACCTTAGTACTAACTTTATAATGTAATCTTTTTTCTGTATGTCTCTTGTGTACTGAATTTATTAAAATAAATAAATAAAATATTTTCCCGAACCTTAGTAAAAGGTACTCGTTTTATTTTGAGTACGGAACTCTAAAAATTAACAGATGTATGTTATTTTTCTGGTTATAAAAAGAAAATTAACGTGATTTTTAATCGATCGCGTATTTTTCTTTTTTTTACTTGGAAAAAACGCGGTTAAGAAGTAACTGTCCTTTCTTAGTGCTGGACCTAAAATAACCCCTTTGTGAAGTTTCAGATTCGTAGCTCTTGTACTTTTAGAGCTTTCTTCGTGAGTGTTTTTCTCTTTTATATATTTTAACTAGCTGCGCTCGGCGATTTCACTAAGTCCCAATCCCGTGGGAATATCAAAATGAATAATCGATAAATTGGCTATCCAACACAAAAATAATTAAATAAAAATTATAACGATTTTTTAGTTTGTAACTTACCTATAGGCTTAGAAACTACTAGACCGATTTTGATAAAACTTGGTATGAGAATACATTTATTCATTGACAGTATAACATAGGCGCTCCGCGGTTTCGTGGGAATATCAAAATTAAAAGTAGCCTAAAAAAGTAACCTTTCTCGATAAATGGACTTTCCAACACATTTTTTTTTCAAATTTTTCAATTCGAACCAGTAGTTCCTGAGATTAGCGCGTTCGAACAAACAAACAAATATACTCATCCGCTTTATAGGATAAGAATATTAGTATAGATAAGTAGGTATAGAAAAGATATTAGATAAGTAACTTATAAATAGAAGATAATACAATTTTTTTCACAACATAATCGGTTGGTGTAGGTACAAAAGTCAATGAACGCGTTGATGTCTTTTTAATGGACGACTTCAATTTAGGCAATCCGTTTAAGAGAAAAGGGTACCGGCGCTCTCTCTATACAAACGTAGTCGACTGTTTCCACCCTGGACAATGACACTAGCAAGTATTTTTGTTGCATAAAGCTTATAAGTGCCATGACCATGCCATTATGTTTGTTTTATTTTTTGTTTTTAAAATCTTAATTTCTATGATAATTAGAAAATGAAAAAAAATCCTAGACATGCATAGTCATAGCAGTTATAGATTTTATGCCACAAAAATATTTGCTCTAGTGTCATTATCCAGGGAGGAAACAGTCGACTACGTTTGTATAGAGAGCGCCGGTACCCTTTCACCTTAAAATTATACATAACTGAACAACTTAATAATTATAATAACATAAGTATTTGTTTAATGTTACTTAACTGTTGTTTAAACGGTTAACCAATTACGCGTAAAGGGGTAATGAGTTTGTTTAAAAACGGTTTGGTTTTTTGTTGTTTTTATTCGAACTATGTGCGAGGAAAATAATATTATATACAAACATGTATTTAGATTAAAAAACCGGCCAAGTTTGAGTCGGACTCGAGGAAAAAGGGTTCCATACCATTATATTCTTAATATCTTGACAACAATATACATTATCTGTGAAAATTTCAACTGTCTAGCTATCACGGTTCATGAGATACAGCCTGGTGACAGACAGACAGGCAGTGGAGACTTAGTAATAAGGTCCCGTTTTTAACCTTTGTGTCCGGAACCCTAAAAATAAAATCAAATAGCGAGGTCAATAAAAATACGAAAAAAGTAAAAATATTTTCTTTTATAAATAAAGTCAAATAGTTTTTTTTTCTATTAATTATGGCTTCGCACGGTTTGTGCATTTAGCCAGTGTCAAGTTGTATTTTGCATCAAATTATGACCCGATGTTTCGTAAATCAGGCCTACAGTGTTTCAAAAAAGTCAAAGTCGTCATAGTCCGTCAAGTCAGAGGCTATAGTAAAGCGGTGGCAAGTTTACCATAACCTTAATAGGAGATTTGGAGGCAACGAGAAAACTTCATGTTTGACACTGATTTATACTTTCACTACACTTGTAGACTACTATCACAGACTAAATTGAATAACATTCCACCAGAATTATACAATTAAATTCGGGTTACAACTAAGTTTCATGAAAATAAAACTGCAGCACGACATGTTGTTAACTCGTTCCCGCCAAAACTCCCACATGCAAAATCAAATAGTTTCAAAGTTTCCAAAAATTTGAAAAGCTTTCAAAAAGTAGAAAACTAATTAAAGTAAAAAAACGTTCTATGACGTAGAAGAAGTAATTTAAAATTAACTAATCTTAACCCACACAATTTCATCATCATCATATCAGCCACAGGACGTTCACTGCTGAACATAGGCCTCCCCCAAAGACTTCCAGAGCGATCGGTCGCATGCTCTTTGCGTCCAACGACTTCCCGCGACCTTAATTAAGTCGTCCGTCCATCTAGTCGGAGGTCGTCCCGCGCTGCGCTTTCCGGTACGTGGTCTCCAATCTAAGACTTTTCGGCCAATTTAGTTATCAGATAAACTAACTAAATTAATCTCTTGAACAAATTAGACTCATTCAAATGACTCTTGAACGATGGTAAACGTTCATTCGTTCATTTCCTACTTGTTCATTTACGTTTTAAGGCGCTTGTCCACTACCGTCACGAGTCGTAAGCACAATTTTGTGTGACTTTCTTTAATCTATACTAATATTATGAAGCTGAAGAGTTTGTTTGTTTGTTTAAATGCGCTTATCTCAGGAACTACTGGTTAGAATTAAAAAAAAAAATATTGGATAGTCCATTTATCGAGGAAGGTTTTAAGCTACTTTTTATTTTGATATTCCCACGGGATCGGGAATTACGCGGGTGAAACCGCGGAGCGCAGCGAACGGATGAACCGATTTTGATTTAGTTTATTTCTTTAAAAAGGTGACTTAATTGAGAGTGTTCTTAGCTGAGTTTGATTGCAATCGGTTTAGATGTTTGAAAGTTATGGGGGGATGAAAGTTAGACGAACAAATTAATCTTGGCAAATATGCTCGTATATTTTTCGCTCCCTCCCATTGCGACAAAAAACACTTAACAATTTTTTATCAAAAATTACGTAATTTTTTTGTTACAACAAGAATTCAAAAATAATTTGTATATTGCAATGTATTTTAGGTTAAAAGAATAAAGTCCAATACATGTCACTTAATAAAGAATGCATAGCATAACTTAAAAATTAAATACTTATATTTAGTTCAACACAAATCCTATTCAGTCACTTTTAAAAATATAAACAAACGTAAGTGGACAAGTGGCCTTAGATTAAGTCGATGGTATGTCGTGAGCTTAATAATTAGGCTGTTTGTTTCTCCATAAATAATTAGGACTGTAATTAGATGTTTTTGTATAAACAGTTAATTAGATGTTACTAATTAGAAATACTAATTAGAATAGATTTTGGAGACCATGATTAACACTTGGTTAATTCATGATATGATTCTACTAGCTGTTGCCCGCGACTTCGTACGCGTGGTAGTTTGTTTTATACATTACTAGCTGCGCCCCGCGGTTTCACCCGCGTAAGTCCCGATCCCGAAGGAATATCGGGATAAAAAGTAGCCTATGTGTTAATCCAGGTATCCAGCTACCTAGGTACCGAGTTTCATCGCAATCGGTCCAGTAGTTTTTGCGTAAAGGAGTAACAAACACACACACACACACACGCACACACAAACTTTCACATTTATAATATTAGTAGGATAGCTTTTGCCCACGATTTCGTCCGCTTAGAAGTCGAAAATTTTAAATAAACTGGACCAACTAATCACATTGTCCCATACAAACTTTGCCGCCTTTTTTCACCCCCATAGGTGTAGAATTTCGGAAAATCCTTTCTTATTCGATGCCTACGTTACACAAAGAACACATCCTCCAAGTTTAAGGTCTCTTCGATCAGCGGTTTATGCTGTGCGTTGATCCGTCAGTCAGTCGGTCATTCAGGACAAAGATTTTACATGTATTGAATCACTCTATCTATTAAAGTAAACCGCATCAAAATCTGTTGCGTAGTTTTAAATATCCAAGCATACTTATTGACAGACTGAGAGCGGAAAGCGATTTTGTTTTATACTATTTACTGAAGCGTCGATTTAGAATCATTCGCATTATATCACATTGAAACATCTTAAAACGGTAAAATCGGAACACTATTACCAAAACTTCATGAACCGTGATAGCTAGACAGTTGAAATTTTCACAGATAATGTATTTCTGTTGCCGCTATAACAACAAATACTTACTCAAAACAGAAAAAAGTAAATATTTTTTGAGTACCAATTTTTTTTAGAATTTTAGGTTATTGTCATTCGTTCCTCCCATATTTTAGGCAATATTTTTTTTGTTAATAATTACGCTCCCAAAAGGGCAGGCTAAAAACTTTCAACCCATATAGCCTCGTCTCACTTACAATATTTTTTGATTTTTCTTCCGTCGGACAGAATATATTCTTTTCTTGCGCGAGTCCGACTCGCACTTGGCCAGTTTTTAATTTATTTATCATCTGTGCGGAAAGGCATACGTATTTATGTCTATACAGCCACGTAACTTATTATTTTTTTATTCTATTAATTATGGCTTCGCACGGCTTGTGCATTTAGCCAGTTTCAAGTTATATTTTGCATCAAATTATGACCCGATTTTTCATAAATCGGGCCTAAAGTGTTTCAAAACAGTCAAAGTCGTCATAGTCCGTCAAGTCAGGGGCTATAGTAAAGCGGTGGCAAGTTCACCATAACCTTAATAGGAGATTTGGAGGCAACGAGATAACTTCATGTTTGACACTGATTTTTACTTTCACTACACTTGTGCACTTTCACAGAACTAAATTGAATAACATTCCACCAGAATTATACAATTCAACTCGGGTTACAACTAAATTTCATCAAAATAAAACTGCAGCACGACATGTTGTTAACTCGTTCCCGCCAAAACTCCCCACGTAACTTACTTTGATATACTTTGAAAAAAAAGAGATCCAATAAAAGAGTATTTAATAACCGTTTCATGAAACATTGTTGCGTTGTCATGTTCTAAATTCAAAAAACGCTCCTGCAATTTAATTTTCTTTGTTCGTAAATTCGATACTTCGCGTGTTCGTGTAACGAAAATAAAATATTTCCATGCATGTTTGAGTAAAATATCTTTCTGGCGTACTTTTTTTCGTACTACCCTCACACGTCTTTTTGTTGCAAGATCTAACCTACTTTTATGGAGTCGCTCTCGAGCCGTCGCGTCGTTGAGGATGGTCAAGTTTTCGTTGCGCTCCCGCAGAAGGGGCTCCCTGAGAGGTTCGTGTCTCTCAGAGGCGGCTCCCTAGGAGAACGGTGTCTCTTTGCGGTCTCTCGGGTCCTCTGAGACGTCGGCGCCTCTCAGATGTGTCTCCTTGGGAGAACGGTGGCTCCCTAAGAGTCCTAAGAGTCTCCCAACTGTGCCTCTTGTTGGGAGCCGCGGCGGTCGAGTTTTTGTCGCGAGTGTAGTGTTTCCAAGTGGTGTCTCCATAATGCAATGTTGCTGGTGTGGTGCTGTGAGTGCACCCAGGTGCTGTGAGTGCGCCAATGGGCGGTCATCGAGTCGTAGATGGTGTTTCACCATCGAGGATCGCTGGGGCTGGGGTGAGGAGCAATTAACGTTGTGAGTTCTCCCCCTGAGTCCCGAGCGATCCTCCTTCGCCTCCTCATCCTCTAACGTAGCGATGAGGAGGGACCCCCCAGGAGGTAGCAGTCGGTGAGTCGTATACAGAACAGCTCTGCACCAGAACAATCTTATATATTTCATGAACAAGTTAGAACCTGTTGAAACTTGTTTGTTCTTTCGTACCGTACCGTTTCATCGAATGCGACATATTATTTAATATTTATATAGGTAGTATATAAGTATATAGATAGGTAGGTGTGGTGGCTTGTCGAGGTGTCTGGTGATCGGAGGGCTGGTGGCTTTTTCGCTCAAAGGGTCAGTCTGGCCACCCAGAGGGGAAATGTTGCCAGCCTTCTGGGAACGATGCCCCGGGGAGATGCGCTTGAGGATGTTTTTTATTTGTAATTTTATTTTATTTCCTTTTGTATATTTTAATTTTGTATTTGTTATTTTTAAACTTGTAAATTTATTTTGTTTACCTAAAAATTTTCACATATTATCACGTTTCAATTTACGTTTAAATCACATAATTTTTTTTTTTTTTATATTTTTTTGTATATAGATAGGTGGGTGTTGCGACTGCGCTTACACACCTATGTCCTTTGTTTCAGGTGAATTGGTTTTGACCTTCGGCCTTCGGCACTTGACCTTTGATCCTTGACCTTTGCCCTTTTACTTTTGACTTATGACTATGAAATTTGTTTCTTCATCATCATCATCATTATGGCCCATTACTAGGTCTGCTGCATCCAGCCCGCCGGATGTATTTGCCTGATATCGGTCTGTGCATTGTTGTGTCTAGGTATTGTCCATAAGTCGACCTCCCATGGAGGGAACAGTGTCTCCATAAGAGAACGGTGTCTCCTACGTGTGCCCTGGAGGTCGACCTTCCTGTGTGTATTAGCGTAGCGCTTCGGCCTTACTGATGTTCGCTGAGGCCACTGGGGTGAGGAACAATTAATTTTGTTAGTTCTCCCCCTGGAGACCCGAGCGATCCTCCTTCACCTCCTCATCCTCTAACGTAGTGATGAGGAGGGAACTCCGAAAATGTAGTCGTCGGTAAGTCGTAATCAAACAGCTTTACACTAAAATAATGGACTGCCATCTTGGGGGAGCGCTACCCGCCTTACTTACTTGTTTGTATATACTTTGTTGTTGTGTTTCGTGTATTATGTCTCGTGTATTATCATGTCTCCCGTTCTCTATGGGCAGACCTACTCAGCTTACTTCCACTTTAGAATCCTAAATACATTGCGGTTCCTCCACACACCCGCGACTCGATACGCTTTCACTTATGGCCGCGTTCTGTGCACCCGTGGCTCTGCTCGCCTTCATCATCATATTACTTAAATATAATGTATATAAGTTGTTGCTTTGAACTCTCATCGCACTTGATTAAGGCTACTACTTGATAGTGCTGTTGTGGATTCAAATCAATGATTGTTTGCGAGAGGTTTGGACTATTACGGTATCTGCCTGGGTGGGTGCCTGGGTGGTTGAGGCGCTTCTCGACTCGGGGTCAAGGTAGGGGTTGGGGTCAACAAGGGTTAATGAAATATTTATGGGGATTAATGACGATTAATGTCAGTGTTGATTTTTCACTAATTGATACATTGACATGCTACATTTCATCAGGGAAATTCTCTGATAATGTCAGCATGGTGAATGGTGGGCAATGGACTGTATCATTTGGTTGACATGAGCATGTAATCTAACGTCAAAGCAAACATGCTCATTTCAAGCATGTGTGTCCAACACTCGAGCACTATTACAAGTTAAAAGTAATAATTAAATAGGGTACAAGTTTATGAGATTGTAAAGTGGTGGTGTTGTTAGTGTATTATTTAACGATGCCAGTATAAATTATTGAGAGGAAATGAGAGGCACGCCTCGCGTACGGAGCCGGGGGCGGTAGGGTTGGGACCTATATCGATAAAAACTGATATATATCGATATGTATTACTCATATCCACGACCCAGTTGGCACAATGGTCTCCATGCCGGACTGCCAAACACAGGGTTGCGGGTTCGATTCCCGCCTCAGACAAGTATTTATGCTTAGATATTTGTCTGTGGTCTGGTTGTTTCTATGTATTATAAGTATATATTTACAAAAGAAAAGTATATAAGTAGTATATCCGTTGTCTAGCACCTATAACACAAGTCTAGTTACTTAACTTGGGGCTAGATGGCGATGTGTGGAATGTCCTGCAATATTTATTTTATTTATTTATTATTTATATCAACATTTACTGGAAAGAAAGAATGAAAATATTATATTTACATATTTTGTAACTAAAAAAACAAACTCTTTTACCAAAAAAATATTATTACACGGAAAAACTGAAGTTTTTATTTCTTTTTGCGTGAGGATGGAGTACCTAAACTAAGTCCAGCACTTATATTAGTTAAGTCGAAAGGGTTCAGAGAAAAGCCTCGGCAATAGGTACGTCAGGAGTCAACTCAGCCGCGGGTTTAATCACGATGATAAGAGCAATGTAAATTAGCGCACATTAAATTCTTCATTACAAACATCGATTTGTTCACGGCCGCGGTATCATCAGCTTATTCCATCACTTTCCCCGAAAATATCGATAAAAAAATTATCGATAATCTTAATTAATTCGTTCACATCCCTAGCGCAGTAACAAGTCAGAAACGCGCGATGCTTTCCAGTGATTAACCATTATTATATAAAGTAAATTCAATAATGACTCTTTGCCAGCACTGTGTTTACTGATGATAAAATCTACTACACGAAACTCAACCTTGTTTCCAAACTAATAAGATCCAAAATCGCGTGATAAATTATTTAAAAATATGCAAAAACTTTTTAACAAATGCAGTCGGTTTAATTCTTATTTTAAAAGGTAGAAGAGTTATTTTGCCTTGATTGATTTGTAAGATAAATGACTTAAGTGGTATAGGATTAATATGCGCCAATGTAGGTAGTATCTGCAAATTACCCCACATAAGGGGTAATTGTCCGAGATTTTGGGGTAAAATTTTAATACCATATTTAATATTGGACATAAGTGTTGACAGGTAAATATAAATTTGTTAAAAAATAAATATAATAAAAATAAGATATAAAGATTTTAATCAAGATAAAAAAACTGATCCGTGTACACAATAACTTTTAATTTGATTGAGATTTTTTTTTCTTTTAAATCGATATTGACAGGCGAATGTTTTTGACATCACTTATTTACACCAATATTAAAATTTTAAATGAAATTAAAATGAATCGCCGAAATGTATGTACGCGCATAACTTCCAAACGAATGCACAAAATTGGATAATTCTTTTTTGTGTTTATTATTAACAAGAAAATTTTTGTATATTTTTTTTTAATCTAACGCGCGTAACCGCTTTTACGCCGATTGCAGCTAATTGTTTACAATGAAAAGGCTCTGATACTGCTAACTGATTTTGTCAAAATTTAATATAACCCAAGATCCCAGGACGACCTTCATCGAGCTGTTTAATGGATGAAAAGTATTTTATATCAGACTAAATAGGTCAAGAAATATTGCAAATGGGTTGTCTAAAAAAATCAGACCAGACTATGATTAATTAACAATTCAAAAAAAATGTTTTGATTTTTTTAACCTTCCACTGGGTTGAATTCCAATCGTTTCAAAAATTCCATATCAATCGAATGTATGAATGAATATGCAAACGTTAGGTTGACTATTTTTTCCCGTCATAACTCTTGTACACAAGGAAAATACAAAAAAAGATTACATTATAAAGTTATTACTAAGGTAAGACTAACCCTGTGAAGAGTTTTCTGCCGACAGACCTCTAGGGAAAGGAAATAATATAGCGGAAGGTGATTAAAAGTGTACAAACAGTTTCAAAGAGGAAAGCAGTTATTGAATTCTTAATATTATTATATTTAGAACAGACATTATTTTATTTATAGTATACCAAAATGTAGGAAAATCGATAAAAAAGATTACACAGTAATTTTCCATACACCAATTATTAAACTAAAAAAAAACCCTCGTTGTCACGTCATCGTCATCACCCGTAAACGACTGGACCGATTTTGCTAATTCTTTTTATTGTGTCTGTTATTTCAGGTAGAAGTTCTTATGATAGAAAAAAATGTTGTGCAGAAAGTTTTTCGCAGGCGAAACCGCGGCGCGCATCTAGCAAATAAATATAAGTAACTTATAATTTTGGGTAGGACTAAAATAATTTTATTTGGTTTCTATTTACGATCTAATATTTTTATCTTACGAAGCCTGGACCATTTTTGAGTCACCCAAAAATGTAAAGTTCTTTTTAATATTAGTGTTTCCTCTAATTTACAGACATTAGCCAGAAATAAAAAAAACACTACCTTCTTCAAATTAGTCCCACATGATATTAACCTTAAGGCGGGCAAACATATTATTTATAATATTAATAACATCTAATTATACGTTTAAAAGAAATATTTTATGCATAATGACATGATATAAATCTCGTTCGAGAGCTAGGGATGGGAAAACGTCGATAATTTCGTTATCGAATTATCGATAATCATTAAAACGAGACCGTTATGCCATACTATCATAATGAGTAGTACGTAGTAAGGTCTTATGATTGTCTGAAAGAAATGACGCTCTTAGTCGATAAGGCCGCCCATTGTGGCAGTCTTTCTTATATTTAAGTTTGTAATCATTTTTCTATCAAATAAAAGTGTTTGTCAATTTATCTACTATTTGTCGAAATACATTTTAAATAAAATCAATGAAAAATTAAAATCGATAAAATCTGAGTCAGTTTTGGCACATACCCCAGTAATATTTAAAACTAAATTATGTTCTCTAAGTATATTAATAATTATTTCAAACTAAAAACTTACTTGTTACTTAATATTATTCTATGAAAACCAAAAGAACTTCCTTAAAAGTAATTTGACAACAATGATCGTGCTTTGGAATAACATAAAAATAGACAGGTAATAATCGTGTTCTAAATGCATTAAAATAAAGAATTATAGTTAATTATAAACCATAAAAAAAACATAAATATAATCAGTTAAGTAATAACCACAAAACCACACAATCGCACACATCTATCGACAAAATATCACTTTCAATAAAACATAACACACACATAAACACCCGCCCACAGTATAAAATAAAGTGTAAACCTCACCAGCCACTACAAAACTTTAAAACAAATAGTTCTCAGAATTGAACTTTCATAACTCCGCCAAATTGACACCTTGTACGCAATCCTTGACAATTTGCGGGGTCCGTAAGTGGCCCATTATAAATTTACAAGCATCGTAAACCATCCATTCATTCGATATTCAACTCTAAGTTTTGTAACGCAGTGATGAGGTTAAATTATCGAAGTTATCGATAAAGTTTGTCGTTTCCTTCGAGGCGAATATCGAGCTCGAACACATCTCATCGACAATCATTTTATACTTTTTTCCCATCACGAGTATCAATGGAAATTTGTTCGAGCCCAATTATATAGGCATGCCTTTATTTTGTATCGACTGGGTTCTGTCGAACTCTGTCGAAATTGTTTTATGGATTTTACTTTTATTAATACGATTTTTATTTGATAACTCGTTATAAGTATTAATGTATTTTTATCACTTCTTTTTTTTTGTTTTTGAAGTCAATCACTGATACATTAATATTATGAGATATTGCGGCTGCGCTGGAGTTGCGTGAAGTCAATTTCTGTTATGGGTTTAATTTCATTTTTTGATAATATTTTATAATTATTGGCAGTAGTTTGCTAAAAAAAATATTTTTACTCTAATACGTTGTTACCCGAGGGGTGAAAGTAACTTATTTAGTCCCGAGACGGGGTTTGGCGCAAGACTCCTCTCAACTCAGGATCATTTAAAACCCTCTCCATTTTTTAAACCACCTAAATATTTTTACACGCTAGTTAGATGTATTTTTTATTATTATTTTCAGCAATTCAAACAAAGTTAGTACAGCTAACAAAACAAATGATTCGAAAATTAAAATAACATTAATAATAGAGTAGGAGTGTAAATGAAAGAGGCTGTATGAACGCGATCTGCGTGCGCGCACGTTTTCACCAATGGTTAAATATTTGTTAATGCCTCATCGTAATGGCTGCGTGAGTTATATTGTGTGGAATACGCCCATATACAGATAGCAGAAAAGTCAATATATTATTTAAATGTAATTAAATATGTATTGATCAAGTTTGGGGTGCTTTGTCACTGGTGTTTTTGTCAAAGTGCACGTTTGGCCAAAGGAGTATTTTGTCAAAATATACTTTTCGTCAAAATCTCGTTCTGTCATGGGTGTAATTAAGTAAAACTACACGTTTAGCCAAAGTGTGCTAAGTTGGCTAACAAATCGGCACTGCCATCCAATCCATCCATTTGGGCCTGGTGAACTTATTAGATTTTTCACCTACTATTTTTTGCTTTATATTTCTTAATTACCTTTCACCCGTGACGTCAACCGAAATTTAAATTTTAAATACGTAAAATAAAAGTATCATAAAAGTATATAAGTAGTATATCCGTTGTCTAGCACCCATAATACAAGTCCTAGGCTCAAGCTAAGTCCAAGTACTTAGCTTGGGGCTAAGTGGCGATGTGTGGAATATGCTTGAATTTGATAGGATAGGTTTATAAATAGGTAAATTATATTAAATAATTATACCTATCATAAAATTATATCCCTGATTAAGTTCAACAATATAAATATAATGAAAATATTATATTTAATTATTAATTCTGCCGTTATTTTTCTGCTATCCCTATAAAAAAACCACGAATGCAAGAGCTCACGATGTTAGCTCTGTGAGTCTCTGTCTAATGATACCCTATAGTCACACAGGACCATTGCTTTAGTACAACTAAGTATAATATAAGACCCAATAACTACCCACTTTTAAAGGTAATTTATTTAAAATTAACTCATGCCGCCGGCTTCGGTCGTGGTTTGTCAAATTGATCGGAAATAAGGGTTACTAAAAAAGAAAGGATTGGTTCCGTTTGTCTTTATAGATAGCAGCAGTGTCTTTGAATCAAGGAACAATTACTTCATTATTTCGTATTCCAACAGCAACGGAATGGAATTAGTTTGTCTGTCTTTCCTGACGTGTACGATTTGGGGATCAAGTCTGCAAGTGAACAGGTATCTTCTTGAAAGCGTATGCTACATCTTAGACTACACCGTCACCTACCATCAGATAGGTGGGATAGTAGTCAAACGCTGACCTATTTTTGTAAAAAAAAAGAAAGATGACCGGACCAAACCAGTAAGAATTGAAGAAGTTTGACATGGCTATATCGGCTCATCAGCAGTCTTTGCCTTCCCCGTGTAAAATTATAAAAAATATGTCATTCTTTTAACCAAATACTATGGTTTTTTCTACATCCTTTCCGTGTTAGGTATCCTTATCCTTTACCGTTTTATCAAATCTCTTAGTCATTCCTCCCTCTTCGTCAAATATTGCTCAAAAAAAAAAAAACAAAAACACAAGAAACAAGAAAAGAATAATTTGAAGGGAGAATTAAAGCCCGCCATCTGTCGAGTGGTTCGAAACTAACTTAGTAAAACAATAAGCCAACCTAGTATCTCTCATTAGCTTTGTTTGAACTATAATAAGAAGCTCTGGAAAGGTTATGTTGCCCTTTTTCAGGATAGTCGTGTGGAATGATGATTTTTATCAGTTGATTCATCATCTTCCTGCCCTTATTCCAATGTATTTGGGGTCGGCGCAGTATGTCTTCTTCTTCCATTCACTCCTATTAGTCGTCATCTCATCGTTAACATTCATCTCTCTCATGTCTTGTCTCACGCAGTCCATCCAACTTTTCTTAGGTCGTCCTCTTCCTCTCTAACCCTCTACATTCATACCCATCACTCTTCTAGCTACATGCGTCTCTTCTCTTCTCATCACATGTCCGTACCAACTCCAACGGTTCCCTTTTACTTTTTAATTAACTGGTGCTACTTTCAGTTTTATCAGTTGATAATAATATAAGTAATAATATAAGCCTTTAAAATTTAATCTAGATGATTAAAATAGCAACTTTAATTCTTGCTATTTAGGATATCTGTTAATAGATAGATATAACGTTTATTTGTTCTCCATAACACTGTGTTATACAAAAAAGGTCTTAATCTAATTATTACAACATTTACATTTTCAACATTTAATATTGAGCATTTTCAACTTTAATCCTGGCCATTCAGGGCCAGGTTATAAGATGGAGTAGGCTTACCCAGAGACTATACCCTCTCAGCTAATTCGACCTTGTCCACAGGAAAGAAATCGTCAATACGTCTGGAGCCAACTAAGCCGCTGGTTTCATGACGATATTTTCCTTCACTGTTAGAGAAATGTTAATTAGAGCTCATAATTTTTTCGTACGAAAAATCCACCCGTGATTGGAACCCACGACCTTAGGAATGAAATTTACCACTAAGCTAACATCGCTCTAATAAACACCGTATTAAAATAAATGTTGCAGGATAATGCATTCAGTGCCATCAAATTGCGGGTAAGATTTTTACCGACATTTTGGTGTTTGGTCAAACGAAAATTCGTTTGGAAGCTTTTACCTAAATCATAATAAATTTATTTTTAACTAAGGATATTCCCGAAATTCTCGTTACGATAAAAATTGACACACAAATCTAAATAAATTAGTAGCTTAGAAAAAGGAATAGTTAGTTTCAGTGTAGCGTCCAACTCAAAAATTAACTTTAAAAAAAATTGAAATAAACTTTGGTTTGGTACTTACACCCAAACATAAACCAGAAAACATTAAAATTTAAAGGCGTTAACAATCCCAATATAATTAATAAAAAATCTTATTAAACAAATCATCTGCTTCTGTTAAAAAATGTTAATTAAAAACGTAATAAAACACGAAATGTTAACAAACCAAGACATGGGGCTAACAAATCATGTGCGTTCTGAGAAGGGCCATAATTGGGGGGATATTGGGCCAAATAATAGCCTTTAAGGGCCAAATATGGATACCATAAAATAATGATCTAATGAAATGGGCCTAAGGCAATGTATCGTTTGTGTTATATCGTGAGATCGTTAAGTTTTTGTTGTTTTTGGGGTTCCGTAAAAAAATAAAATTAAAAATCTGAAAACAAATTTCTACAGATATCCGAAGATCAAAACCCTAAAATTTAATTGGGTATATTCCAACATTCTGTTCTATTCCCATGTAAAACACTGTTAATGTCAAAAACTTTGTAATAATCAAGTAAAGTATATATTTTTCATTACTCATACTCCGAAAGTAGCTCTAAAGATGCCTGAAGAGCGTGTAGAAAGAAAAACTTTCAGCCCTAGGGAAAATCGCTTTCACTGACAGCTGTCATGTCAAATTATGGCTTCGCGCGGCTTGTGCAATGTGCTTGTAGCCAGTATCAGTATTACGCATTAGGAACTTCAAAAACCTAACCTCCTTGCTTTGGGTAACACCAAATAATAACGATTATGGCTTCACACGGCTCATGCATACTACCAGAGGTAGTATGGAGTATGGAGTCTCTCATTCACTCGTTATTATGAGGAATTTTATGTATTATTCGTAATGAAAAGCACAGTGTTTACCTCGGGTAAAAGACTCATTAAGTCCCTCGAACTATTAGCGCCTCGCTACGCTCGGGATTCAATGAGTGACTTTCACACCTAGGATAACAATGTACTATTACACCCGCGTAAGTCCCGATCCCGTGGGAATATCGGGATAAAAAGTATAAAAATATATAGGCATGTTAATCTAGACCTCCAGCAATCTACATACCGAATTTCATCGCAATCGGTCCAGTAGTTTTAACGTGAAGTAGTAACAAACATACACACACACACACAGACACAAACTTTCACATTTATAATATTAGTAGGAGGATAGGACTTAAGTCTGTATTTATTTTTGAGTCTATACGTGTTACGTGGGTATGGGACAAATAAATCCCCCGGTTTTTCGAAATAATAATAAATTATTAAGTTGAAGGAAACATCGTGATGAATTAAACCTGTGAATTATTGACTTGTTTTTTTTCTGGACATGATCGACTAAGCTATTATGGTGGTATAGTATAGGGCAAGCCTACTCCATCTGGGAGCATCGCCGTCAGTACAATATCGCAATTCGAACAATTCTCAGTTTACACAAACTATCAGTACTTACAATGAGCAATTCGTACAATTCTAAAATCGGTACAATATCTCAATTCGTACAAATTATCAATACGTGCCTAATACATATCCCAAGCACAGAAGCGCTTTGAATAGCATGTATGAAAGTTAGAGGCGCCCTGTATTACCTAAAATCTATATATATAAAAGGGAAAATCACTGACTCACTCACTCACTCATCACGAAATCTCAGAAACTACAAGTGCTAGGAGTCTCAAATTTTGCATGGGGGTTCCTTTTATGACGTAGGTGCTCACTAAGACGGGATTTTGCGAAATTCAACACCTAAGGGAGGCAAATGGGGGTGGAAGTTTGTATGAAGGTTTGATTTTTTTTAATAGATGTATAAAGCCACTGCAAAATAATCTAACATTTTAATAAATAAATGCATGTGTACGGAACCTTCAGTAGAAACGGATCGCACTTGACTGCTTTTTTTGGTTAATGTTTGAGTAGCTGGTTTTTGGGAATGGTTTAAGGGTTTGGTTCTTTTTTTTTTGGAAATTGTTTTGTTACATTGTTATTAAGTTTATTTTGACTAAATGATAGCTAATCATGATTGTTTGGGTGAAACTAGAGATAAGTTAAGGGTATTTCTACCTACTTGTCTGCCAAATTTGAAAAAATGTAGTTTTTGTAAAGATAGCATACTGAAGAAATTTCCTTGAAAATACTTTGAGCTTTTTCACTCTGACAGAACACACTATCTTTTGAAGTTATAACCAGAAAAATATGATTTAATTTCAGTTAAGATGTATCCCGATCCGGGGTACATTAATTCTATTGTAAAAACCAAAATAGAAAGTAAAATAGTTTCAACATGGAATCAAACTTGAAACGCCTGGATGTTTATTTCAATTATATTTTTCGTTTTAATTTATTTTAATAAAAATCCGGCAAAGTTCGAATCGAACTCGAGCACGAAGGGTTCCGGACCATGTTTTTTGAGAGCCCTGCTTATTTTTTTTCTGCTTTTAGTATATGCGGCAACGAAAATACCGCTTCGCTTAAATATCGCTTTAAGCGATAAGGTCGCCTGTTTGTACAATTTCGTAGTTAATAAGCTTTCTCGTCTTTTTTGTCATTTTCAATGTTTTGTGTGTTGTACAAATAAAGTGTTTATCTATCATCTATCTATTTAAAATATCATTCATCTGTGAAAATGTCGACTGTCTAGCTATCACGGTTCATAAGATACAGCCTGGTGACAGACAGACGGACAGTGGAGTCTTAGTAATATGGTACGGAACTCTAACGAGTAGGTTCACATTTAAAAAAAAAACTAAATTCTCGCTAAACTGAGTCATGTAGGTATGTACCTACTTTGTTGGTGAACTTTGAAGCCTAATGCAACATCTACACCTCAAATCAAATTATTTATTTCGTAAATCACAAGTGGTATAAAGGTCTTATGTCTAATAATAATATTACATGTCCTGTGTGATAGGCAAATATTGCGTTCGAAATTGAATTAAGCTACTTAAAATACAACGTAATATAAATGTCAAACTAAAAATTTATGAATATATAAATTTACAATAATAAATACAATAAGTAGAGTTGAGATAGTAAAATTAAAAATTATATTCGTCATTATTACAATTACCTACCATATGAATAGAAATAAAACTATATATATAAAAGAAAGTCGTGTTAGTTACACCATTTATAACTCGGGAACGGCTAAACCGATTTGGCTGAAAATTGGTGGGGAGGTAGCGTAGAGCCAGGAGACGGACATAAGATACTTTTTATCCCAATATGCCCACGGGATCGGGACTTACGCGGGTGAAACCGCGGGGCGCAGCTAGTGTAATGTATAAAGCCGGGTGCGAGCACTAGTAATGGTCAGTAGGTGAGCTGTGAGAATCCGTAGGGCTAGCGGCTGTTAACTCGTTTAATTTATAGCTGTTGAAAAGTTCTTGTTAAATTGTTATATTGATGGCTCTGCGGTCAGATTCATAGGGTTGTCCCCCATCGTAAAGATAAGCCTTAAAAACAGAATTAATTATTTAATAATATAAAAAGACATACACATTTAACATTATAAATACAAAAAATAATTACCAGTTAGTCAAATAACCCGCCCCTTATCGTACCCGGCGTAAAGGTTCCCATAATGCTAGAAGCATTGCCACGCTGAATGGCGATGGCTAACCTCTGCGCCAGAAACGAGCCGGAGCGGGAGTCTTTAACTAATTTTAAAATAATAATAATAATAAACTCGCCTTAAAATATTACTTATTTCTAGCTGTCCCAAAACATTGTTTTGCCATATACAAAAAAAAATAGATGTTGGTCGATTCTCTAACGAATATACACAAAAAATTTCATACAAATCGGTTCAGCCGTTCAGGTGGACATAGGTAACTAACACCGCGACACGAGAATTTTATATAATATAGATTTATAATTTAGACCTCATATCCCACTAATATTATAAATGTGAAAGTTCGTGTGTTTGTGTGTTTGTAACTCATTTACTCTCTAAATAATCTATAAAAAAGAAAAAGACTTATCACGATATCTTTGAAAATACAAGAGCTATGAATCTGAAAGTTCCTTTCAGGACGTCGGGGAGCAATGATTTTTGAAAATTCGACGTCTAATAGCAAAACTGTCAAAAAATGAAAGTTTAACCCTTAGTAGCTATGTTAGGTTAATGATTTTTGAACATAACACTAAGCGATTTTTAGTACATAAGATAAAGCTATTTTAGGTAAGAAATATCGACTATAAATAAACAGTTAGAAATATCGTATAAATAAATACGTAGCACTCAGCATCATCTAGCCACATGCTTCATCAGGCTTGCACAATCGGTCCCCAATTAATTTTTAGCGTACTTGAACCTATGTCAAACTTGGACCCTTACCTAACTATTTCCTATAAATAAGTAGTCTTATAACAAAACATATTATGAAAACTATTTTATATGAATTATATGCTATTCATAAAACAAGTTCAGCAACTACAAGTAATCCAATCTCATCAAATTAATTAATGACTCTAATTATCTGCGCCAGCCCTACACTGGCCCCGCCCACCGACTCTTGCGCCGGTAGAAGCCAATTTGAGCACAGCCTTACGCACACACTGAAATGAATAGTGATGTGACTGAAGCCCAATATCGGTTTCACTTTCGGCCGTAGTTTCGGCTTTAGCCAAGCATAGGGAAAAATTGTTTTAAGTTAAGTTAATAGATAATTTAATCATAATTATCACCCTGTCAGAGAGCTAATTATTTCAGCCCCGGCCACACTTGGCTCTGGATTGAATCTTGGTCTATGTATTTACATATAAAAAATACAGGTTCGATAGGAAAATCTTGATTTCTAAATGAATGCCTATAAATAAACAAACATGGCTTTTTCATCTTTAAATAATTATCCTAAAGGAAAACTATACTACGGTACTCCGTGCAATCTACTTGTCGGCGACAGATATTTTGCGTCTGTCCCCTTAATGCACCTTAAGTCCCCCATTTGTAGTGGCCTACGTGGAAGTCACTCAACTGACTCTGGACCCAAATACGTCTCTGCAAATAACCTGTGAGCCGGTACAGTTCCATTTCCTGACAACCCAGTTGACACAATGGTCACCATGCCGGACTGCCAAACACAGGGTTGCGGGTTCGATTCCCGCCTCAGACAAGCATTTATGCTTAGATATTTGCCTGTGGTCTGGTTGTTTCTATGTAAAGTATATATTTACAAAAGAAAAGTACTTCTTTTGGAGCTAGATGGCGATGTGTGGAATATCCTGCAATATTTATTTATTTATTTCAAAGGAGCTCTATGCGTTATCGACCGTGTTAAAAAAAATAACTCGTCAATACGTCTGGAGCCAACTGAGCCGCGGGTTTCATAACAATGTTTTCCTTCACATGTAAGAGCTCAAAAGTTATTTAGATGCCAATGATGCTGGCGTAGCTGTGGCCGAATTTATGCTCAGACCGAATTTAAGAAGTTTCGATTTCGGTGAATCCCTAAACCACATACTACCTATAATTGTATGAGCACACGTTTGTTAAACACGACTGAGAGTAAATTGAGTGAAAATTGTACCTAACTATTGCCTTTATTTGCTATTATTTGTTGGCTATAATGTTATGTCTAATAAGTTTAATCACTGATAAGGTTGTTATGTGTAGGTTTACCTACGAGGTATTATATATTTAACTTTAACTAGCAGCAGCCTGTGGTTTCACCCGATCTCGAGGGAATATAAGACTAAAAAGTAGGGTATGTTTTATTAAAATGCATATGCATTTTTTAAAATGTTTTGCATGCCCTATGGTTGAGTAAGGTGATTCTTTAACTATTCTGTAACACCAATACTATGTACCCTTATTCGCAATAAATGAATTATGAATTAAAATCTGTCTATTGGTCTCGAAGCTCTATATTCGTGACAATGAATAGTACATTACGATATAAGTGTGGTAAATTGATCTTTGCATAGAGGCGGTTTATGACGCGCGAGCGGTAGCGAGCGTGTTAAAGAAGCCAAGATGCAAATATGAATTCCACACGTATATCGTACGACGTTTTTTATCACAGTTGCGAATAAAAGAAACGACTTGTAAAGAAAACAAAATAATAATTAACAAAATATTTGTGATAAGTCTGTTTACATTTTTTAAGGCTATATTTTTTGTTAATTATGCTCCGAAAAGGCCAGGCTAAAGACTTTTAACCTATACAGCCTTGTCTGACATACAATATTTTTTAGGGTTTTTTCTATTTGTTTTTGCGTCGGGGTTAAGAACAAAATACAATGGTACGGAAAAACAATATATTTAAGTAAAGAAAAAACAAAAAATAAACAACTCAATTTTTTATCGTTTTCTAAGTCATTATCACGTAAAATTTTCGTTCGTAAACCAACTTTAGAGACAACCATTTTTGCTAGCTAAAAAACTCTTTGGTACCTACCTTTTTTATACATCAAAACAGTATGTAATTAGCAGTAAGATACGTATTAACCTATCGGGATAACTTTACAGCACTAGGTTGGCAATGTAAAACGCACGCGTGCATAATATGTTGGATTATGAGCCTAAAAGCCGTTGAATAAGATCCACTTTATCAGCAACTGTGATAAAAAAAATATTTCCTCTTTAATTCGCGACACCATCAGGTGAGATGAGGTCAAATGCAAGCCTATTTTAAGCCAAGTGCGAGTCGGACACATGAAATTTTCACTTCCTCACTTTTCTCGTTTTTAGTATTCGTTGTTATAGCGGCACCAGAAATACATAATCTGTGAAAATTTTAATTGTC
Organism: Idaea straminata; assembly: GCA_951213275.1. Classification (NCBI taxonomy): domain Eukaryota; kingdom Metazoa; phylum Arthropoda; class Insecta; order Lepidoptera; family Geometridae; genus Idaea; species Idaea straminata. The sequence continues at coordinate 9,884,302 of OX577867.1, read as the reverse complement.
TAGTTATCACGGTTCATGAGATACAGCCTGGTGACAGACATACAGATAGATAGTCTTAGTTATAGGGCCCCGTTTTTACCCTTTGGGAACGGAACCCTAAAAATCCTACTAATATTATAAATGTAAAAGTTTGTGTGTGCGTGTGTGTGTTTGTTACTCCTTCACGCAAAATCTACTGGACCGATTGCGATGAAACTCGGTATGTAGATAGCTGGAGACCTGGATTAACATATAGGCTACTTTTTATCCCGATATTCCCACGGGATCGGGACTTACGCGGGTGAAACCGCGGGGCGCAGCTAGTTAGATATAAAGGCCAATATCATTATGGTGGACGAAGACTCTTATATTGGAATGTTTGTCAATAAATAAATTATTTCCAGTTATTAGTAAAAACCAGCTTTTTCATCTCACCGTCAAAATTCATTCATAACTTCGAAGTATCAATATTGACGGGAGTCGAACCCGTGACACATTTCCGGCTAACGTGTTATCTTAGGCACTACGCTACGGGAGCACTTAAGTGTGTTTTTTTAGTAAATAACTAGTATTTTCGGGGGTTTAAGTAGCCGCTGGCTGGTAACGAAAATATTTGTTCTGTTATTGCACTTCGTTTTCTAAATTATTATTTTTCCTGGTAAAAGTTCAATCGCTACTCTAGGTACCTACTCAAAATAATTAATTAAATAAAAACCACTTTTGGCGATATCAAACAATCTTTCCGCATAAGTTGATTTTTATTAAGTTTTTTGTAGGTACAATAGTTTTTATTTTTGGTATAGCGGTAACAGAAATACATTAGTGATAATTTCAGCTATCACGGTTTATGAGATACAGCTAGGTGACAGACAGAGGAACAGACGGACAGTGGAGTCTTAGTACCGTGTGTTTGTATGTTTATTACCTGAAGGAGTAACAAACTTACAAACACACAATTTTTCACATTAATTATTTTTAGGGTTCCGTACCTCAAAAGGTAAAAACGGAAACCCTTATAGGATCACTTTGTTGTCCGTCTGTCTGTCTGTCTGTCTGTCTGTCAAGACCTTTTTTCTCAGGAACGCGTGGAGGTATCAAGCTGAAATTCATATCAAATACTCAAGTCTATGGTCTCTTGGAGCTGTGAAAAAATCAAACTTCTAAGTCAACGCGATCAAAAGATACTCCCGTTTATGCCGCAAATTTTCGACACTCGCAAGGGAATCAAAACCTACAGGGTACTTCCCGTGAACTCAGAATCTTGAAATTTGGTATGAAGCAACGTCTTATAGCAGAGATATAGAAAAAATTGCGAAAAGTATACATTTTTAGTTATATCATATAATAAAAATATTTTTAATAATTTTAAACTTACTACCCCTTTCCTCATGAACGCGTAGTGGTATTATATTGAAATTCATATCAAATACTCAAATCTATAATACCTTTAAGCTGTAACAAAATCAAACTTCTATGTCAACGCAATCAAAAGAAACAGGAATTAAAACCGCATATTTTGAAACTCGCCACTACTCGCAAGGGAATCAAAACCTACAGGGTACTTCCCGTGAACTCAGAATCTTGAAATTTGGTACGAAGCAACGTCTTATAACACAGATAAAGGAAAAATTGCGAAAAGCATAAATTTTTAGTTACATCATATAATAAAAATATTTTTAATAATTTTAAACTTATTACCCCTTTACTCATGAACGCGTAGTGGTATTATATTGAAATTCTTAACAAATACTCAAGTCTATAATATCTTTAAGCTGTAACAAAATCAAACTTCTACGTCAACGCAATCAAAAGATACAGCAATTAAAGCCGCATATTTTGAAACTCGCAACTACTCGCAAGGGAATCAAAACCTAAAGGATACTTCCAGACGACCTGGAATCTTGAAATTTGGCATGAAGCAACGTTATAAAGTACACATATAGGAAAAATTCCGAAAATCTTAAATTTTTAGTTACATCACATAGTATATTTTTTTTAATAATCATAAACTTACTAGCTGACCCAGCAAACGTTGTTCAGCGATTAAAAAAAACAGATGTTGGCCGATTCTCAGACCTACCCGATATGCACACAAAATTTCATGCAAATCGGTTCAGCCGTTTCGGAGGAGTTTGGAAACAAACACCGCAACACGAGAATTTTATATATTAGACTTGCTGACCCAGCAAACGTTGTTATGCGATTAACAAAAAAAAATAAAAAAATAGATTTTGGCCGATTCTCAGACCTACCCGATATGCACACAAAATTTCATGCAAATTGGTTCAGCCATTTCGGAGGAGTTTGGAAACAAACACCGCGACACGAGAATTTTGCTTCCCATTCCCTCTCGCTCCACACCATGGTCTGAACCAGGGGCCCGGCCCTACGAGAGGTCGCTGCCGCCGATCGCCTCCACGAGGACACGGCGATGCTCCGCCCAAGCGGGGCAGACCTCCACCGTATGCTCCACCGTGTCCTCTGGGCGATCCGCACAGTGGTGACACCCTGGCGTGTCCTCCCGCCTGATCCTGAACGGGAACCTCCCGAAACACCCGTGTCCGGTGAGGACCTGCGTCAGGCGGAACTCACGGTCACTCCTCAAAGAGGGGCACTACCGCCGCAATGGTGAAAACGGGTAGACCTACTTTTATTTATTTATTTAACACTTCATGCACACAAGTACAGAGGCGGACTTAATGCCAGCCTCTTTTAATTCCAGCATACGGGATGATAGCTCTAAAGAGTTTAGAAACTCCACGGGGTAGCTCGTACAATCTTCGAATGACATGACTGTATCGATGGAGTGGTACGTTGATGTATCGCTCGCTATTTCATCCAAGAGTCTTCGCGTTATCACAATGGCTTACTGCGTTGCGTCAAGTCAATGTTATCGTGATAACTTTGAACGATTAGTCAAAATTACTTAGTGTAAAAGACAAAGTTTATCTATATTAAATACTTAAAACGACCATTTTATCAATTTTTATAAGAATTTGACAGATATTCTAAAATGTGCATGGTAAAAAATGTATCCAATTTAATTGTATTCATGGCTCAGTATTTTGCATATAGTGGCTACCACATAAGAGATAGATGTATGCTATCGCGGACTTTTATTTAGAACTATTTAAGATAAACAAACTTACAGTACATTAACTTCATGTAACTCCAACGGTATAGGCAGCGCACGCCAAGATAGCTCTCAGGGAGCAAGAATTTTTCAGACTTACCTAAACTCAAAGCATTTATTTCAAATAAACCATTTACAGGCACTTTTGAATTGTCAATAAGTCGGTCAGTCAGAAAAAGGAAGCTAGTTGCACATTCCAAGGAGTAGATCTCGATGGAGAAGAACGTGCAAGAAACTCCATGGACACTCTTTTAAACCATGATTATGTATTACAGAAATTCTGGTTACATGTCTTATTACTTCTAATATATGAGAACAATGCTAATTAAAAATTACATTAACAATAAAATTAAAATAAGCTAGTGGCAGTTGAGAGATGACCAGTCTCAACTGATGGCGCCCGTTCACGAACATGACGCGTGGATCAGCACTACTCAGCTCAACCATATTGAAGGGAACCGAATGACCCAACACACGTAACCCCATCAGCGAGACATTTGAGTGAGCATGACAAACTAAACAAAAACAGTTACATTATATTACACGTGGTACTCATATTTACAAAATAAATAAAAAATGCTTCGAAGTTATACAATACTATAACTTTAAAAAGTTAAAAATAAAAAGATTAAACATTTACTCCAAAAAAAAAAATACGATTAAAAAAAAAAAAAAAAACCATGTTTATAAAAATAAAAGGGAGAGCATCTCTTCCAAATATAAAATAAAAGAAAACTAATTAGTGGACCCAAGTGGCTGTGACTGTGGAGCAGGACCAGCATTAAGCCAAGCTTTTTTATCAAGGATATAATCCTCTAATTTATAATATGCTTGTCTACATAGTGTGCGTTTTATGCATGTTTTAAATTTTGTCTCGTTCAGTTGTAGAATCCGCAGTGGTATTTTATTATAAAATTTTACACAATTCCCCATAAAAGAATTTCGTACCTTAGCCAATCTAAACCGAGATTGATCCAAATTGTGCCTATTTCTAGTATTAAAATTATGTCTATCACTTCTCTTCTTAAAGAGATGAAGATTTTTCCGAACATACATAATGTTTTCATATATGTATTGACAAGGTACCGTCAGCTTTCCACATTGTTATGTTATGGATTTCATTTAGCAATAAAAATACCATAACTTTTACTTATATACCTACAGGTTTGTACGGAACCCTCGGTGCGCGAGTCTGACTCGCACTTGGCCGGTTTTTTTAATATATTATTAAAATTAAGACTAAGTATTTACTGAAGTAGGTATATGTAACAAAATAAATACATACTAATATTAATGACGACCTTCTGACGCAGACGGTTACGGGTTCGATTCACGCCTCAAACAAGTATTTATGTACACACATTTGTTTGTGGTCCGAGTGTTTTTGTATGTGTTTAATACGTACGAGTATATATATTTACAAAAGTAAAGTATTTTAGTATTCTATTCGTTGTCTGGCCATCGAAACATAATCCTAGTTGCTTAGATTAAGATTTTTAGAATTGAGTAAATACAAAATAGTATGTCTAAGTACAATAATGACATTGTTATTAAATTTTCAAAAAGTTCTGAATAAATAGATATACCTAATATTCTTGGCACTAGGTAGTACCTATTCTTATCCTGAATCCCAACAGCAAAAACATTAATACATTTCTATATATTTGTAATTCTTAACATTAATTTGGTATGAATACGTCAATTAATCAGTGAACATTGCGTTTACAGCTGGATAAACTAGATGGCGCCACCGTCACAACTTCTGAATCGCGCTATCGTTGTGTTTTAACAAATCATATGGTACTCGGGCTGCATGATGAGATCTTAACACACACCATACTATAGTTGAGGGTAGGGCGCTGTACGGTGTGTTTGTGTTTTGTGTTGATACCGATGTTTTTATTCTCTCAAAAATAAATAAACAGTGTTTTTGATATAAAAGTGACTAAATAGGATTGATATAGTGCTGACTCGAATGTGGACAGATTGGTTAAGTCCAGATATTGCGGTAAAAGACTTAATTTGCGGAAATTGTGTCAGACAGGTTATGGTGTTTACAATAAACGATTTGGGTAAAAAAAAGAATGATTAAATGACTAAAATCATTAAATAAAACTTTATATCAGTGGCTATCTAAGTCAATAAGTGGATCACATAGCTGAAACTGTTTGATTTATGAAAATTTTAGTGGACATTTTGGTGCAAGCGACTTTTGTGTTACCAGATTGTTTTGACTAGGTGTTGTATAGTGAAATACTGAAAATCTAATTGATGACAAAGAAACTTAGTGCTCATTTAAACAATAATAGTGCTCATCTTAGAACATTCACGGTATTATTTACAAAACAACGAAATCGAAATTGCTAAGTCATCGATCAAGCGCGGACAACGCCACCTGTTGTCACACCAGTGCACTACAACACCAACAAGAAAGCAACCTTTCTAACCGAGTCAGAACCATATCGCCAATATCTAAGATCGATAAATTGGTTACTCCTTCCTCCACTACTTACTTATATATTTTATTGCAAAAAATATATTTTATTATATAAAATGGAACAAATCAAAAGTATCTTGATAAATATGCAAGAAGAAATGAAGCAACAAAAGCATGACATGTTAGAAATGAAGGAGGATATCAAAAACTCAATAATAAGCAACATAAATGAAAAGTTTGAATATTTTGAATCAAAAAACAAGCTGATCGAGGAACAATTAGAATCACAAAAGTACGCTATTGATAAATTCGAGAGGTTTATGAGAAGAAAAAATCTATTATTTTTCGGAGTTGAAGAGTTTGAGAAGAACTACAATATGTTGGAACAATCAATACTAGACATAATTAACAATCGTTTGAAGGTAAAATGCAATCAGAGTGGCATAGAATCCGTGAGAAGAATGGGAAAAAAGGGAGAGAAGCCTAGACCTATCGTAGTAACACTGCAAACCTTAGGGTTAAAAATACAAATTCTGAAAAACAAGAAAAACCTAGAATCAACGCCCTACTACATAAAGGAAGACTTTCCCTTAGAAGTACTAAACAAACGTAAACAACTACAAAAAGAAGCAGATAAAGAAAGAAAACAAGGAAAGAAAGTTATAATAAAGTACGCCAAACTTATAATACTAGAAAGAGAGAACAAAACTGTGGAGTCACAAAGAAAGAAGAGAAACTTATCAGAGTCACCCGAATCTGCAATCAACTGTACTGAAGAAAAACAAAAAAACAAACAACCTAACAAAGTAAACAAAACCAATAACATGAAGAACTTTCTTCTAAAAAAGCCGACTCTTACTTATACAGAAAACAGCGCTCCTCAATCGGGCAGTAATACAGCATAGCCATCAACATTACACCCTCTAGATTCCCCAAGCCGGCTGGTCACCGTGGGGAAATTAGACCACCACCCCCCACTCATTGTCAACAGTCCGAGTTGTAACTGCTGCAACTGAAAAACAAACCCAGCACTTGTATGTTACAAGTCTCAACGTGAGAACCTTACTTGAAGAAGATAGAATAACGGAAATAAATACGCGGTGAAAAACCTCAAATGGGACATTATACGGCTATGTGAAATAAGAAGACCCGCTGAAAAAATAGTAGAATACGACGACTTCATACTCTAGCATTTGCATAGCAATAAAGGTCGAAATGGAGTAGGTTTCTTAGTGAAAATGGCACTGAAACATTATATTTTTATATATTCGGAGAAAGAGCAGGGCCACAATGGATGTCAAAAGCTAGAGACAGAATGACGTGGAAAGAAATGGGGGAGGCCTACGCCCGAGAGGCGACTACTACTGAAAATACTTCAAATTAAACTTTTCGTATGTTATATTCAAATCAGTAATAATATTAAATTATCATAAATTATCAAATACTTATATATAACAACGAAGACCTCTATACTTATTACAGCAGAATCATAATTAATAAATATATATTATCTATTTATTAGATATGTTAATATTAAAATTAATATAATAATATAAAGGTAAAAAAATTGCATGAAATTTGAGTACTTATGACATGTAAGTAGTATAATAATATGTCACAAATATAGTACACTTAGCATGAAATAAATATCTATACTCTTTGCAAAGCAAAGAAAATTAAAGCTAATAGAAATATATAAATAAAATTAATAATATGTAAGTATGAAAAATAAATAAATAATATATATATTCATACCTAGCAAAAAAGTGAAGTTTGTGTCATTATGTACCTAACAGCTGAATAGAAAATGATTGGTGAATATAAAATAATATTGTATTACGGCATGTAATAACTGTTATATTATGTAGTAGAAAATAAAGGCTTATTTTATTTTTTTATTTTATTTTATGGTACTCGGGCTGAATGAGATCTTTACATACACCATACCACTGAGAAATGTCCTAGTCCAGTAATGTCCAGTTTGTAACAGCTTTAACTTAGTAAGTAAGTTCTACTTACATTATTTCACAATGTAATTAGGTGTAACTCAAATTTTTGAAAGCATCGTTACAGCGATGCTGATAAACTATTATCATACTAGTGCTGCACTCTTGCGGCCGGCTGTTGAACTATAAACACAGTAGTGCCATCTACCGTAAGGTGGTCTAAGTAAATTAAGTAAGTATGAAAATTTAGTAATATTTATTTATTTAAGTTTCGATAAACATTCCTTAATTAAATTCATACAATAGATAAATTAAAAAAACATGAAATAAAAATTTAAACTAAGTACTTTCACAAAACAAAAAGTAATACTTAAATATAAACAAAAAACTATTACCTTAGTAAAATTTTTTTTGATTTTTATACCTAAAATAGTTTATTATGATTTTTATATTTTAGTCAAATATACTTCATATGCGATAATTACATTCTTATTAAATATTAGCTGTTGCCCATGACTTCGTACACGTGGCAGTTTTTTTATACCAAAACCTTCCTCTTTAATCACTCTATTTATTAAAAAAACCGCATCAACATCCGCTGCGGAGTTCTAAAGGTCTAAGCATACATAGAGACAGACAGCGGGAAGCGAGTTTGTTTTATGCTATGTAATGATTTTAGAGATTTTGAATCAACGAATATAATATTTCTTCCACTAGGTAAGTATTACCTATAGGTACTTAAATAGAATCTCAAGAAGAATAAACATTTAAATATTTCGACATCAAATTTGTATGAATGCGTCGATTAATCAATTAACATTGCGTTTACAGCTGGAAAAACTAGATGGCGCCACCGTGCAACTTCTAAATCGCGCTATCGTTGTGTTTTAACAAATCATATGGTACTCGGGCTGCATGATGAGATCTTAACACACACCATACCAGTGAGAAATGTCCTAGTCCAGTAATGTCCAGTTTATAACAGCTTTAACTTAGTACGTAAGTTCTACTTACATTATTGCACAATGTAATTAGGTAACTCAAATTTTTGAAAGCATCGTTGAAGCGATGCTAATAAACCATCATTATACTGGTGCTGCACTCTTGCGGCCGGCCGGTTAGACTATAATCACAGTAGTGCCATCTACCGTATCACTATCGAAGTAACTTAATTAAGTAAGAAATTTTATTTTGTAACATTATTATTTTAGTTTTATGATAAACATAATACGATGAAATTTGTATAGCAGATAAAATTAACAGAACAGAATAAACAATTTTTTTTACTTAGATAATTAAGTACAAATATACAAAATAAAAATAATACTAAATAAATACTTTGTGTTATATTTAAAAGTTTATAGTAACAAATAAAAATCACGTATGCGATAATGACATTGTTATTCAATTTTTTTAAAGTTATGAATCTTCTACCAGCTATAGGTATTGATAATTTTTGGGACTAGGTAAGTACCTTTAATATGTAGAATCTCATTAAGAAAATAAATTGAAACATTAAAATTTCTACACATCTGTCATTTTACATCAATTTGATATGAATGCGTGGATTAATCAATTAACATTGCATCAACAACTGAATAAACTAGATGGCGCCACCGTGCAACTCCTAAATCGCGCTATCGTTGCGTTTTAACAAATCATATAGTACTCGGTCCAAGTTATGTTATCGTTACAACACATACCAGTTAGGAATGTCCTAGTCCAGTAATGTCCAGTTTGTAATAGTTTTAAGTTAGTACTTAAGTTTATACTTAGTATAATACGTATACTATTGCAAAATAATACTTAAATCGCAAATTTTTTAAAGCATCGTTTCAGCGATGCTGATAAACTAACAACAAAACCAAATGTTATATTTAAAAATATACGATATTAAATTTAAACTGAGTACTTACTTACACAAAATAAGATTATTTACAAAAATTCACAATCAAAATCATTAAATAAATACTAGTTATATTTAAAAGATATATCAGATTTTAGACTTGAGGCAAATAAAAATCTCATTGTTAGTAAATGACATTGTCATTATTAATATTTATTTGTATTGTCTGCATCCTATACATAGGTAAAATTACAAAAAGAATAAAATAAAATTATATTTGCTTTCTTGTCTTTTCTATATCAATTTAGTATGAATGCGTGGATCAATCCATTAGTATTGCATCCGGAGAAAGTAGATAGCGCCACCGTGCAACTCCTAAATCGCGCTTTCGTTGCGTTTTAACAAATCATATAGTACTCGGGCTAAGTAATGACACCAGTACTACTCCATACCGGTTAGGAATGTCCTAGTCCAGTAATATCCAGTTTGTAATAGTATTAAGTTAGTACTTAAGTTTATACTAAGTATAATACGTATATTATTGCAAAATGTATAAAAATATCTCGAATTTTTGAAAGCATCGTTCCAGCGATGCCGATAAACCATTATCATACTAGTGCTGCAATCTTGCGGCTAGTTGTTGTACTATTAGCACGGTAGTGCCATCTATTGAAGTAGTTTACGAAGTTACTTGGACTTTATAACATCAAGGTTTTTTGTATTTAATTTTTACTTAGCACGATTTGTGCATTTGCGTATAATTTGTCATCTAAATTGTTAAATATTTAACGAGATCTCGACGTGGAGTTTTTTGCTTCAACGAGAAGATGTCTTAGGTATATTGTTCTTAGAAGAAGAAGGTAAGCAAGTCTCAAAAATAATTTGATATACTATTACAAAGTTGGTTCAAAGTTAGTTTTAAAGTATATAGTAAAGAATTTATTAGTTCTGGGACCCTTTTACTAACACTCCACTGTCCGTCTGTCTGTCACCAGGCTTGAACCGCGATAGCTAGACAGTTGAAATTTTCATAGATTACGTATTCCTGTATACAACAAATATTAAAAACAGAATATGTTCGGAACCCGTCCGCGTCATGCGCGAGTCCAACTCGCACTTGGCCGGTTATTTTCAAATTTCTCGAGCATCCGGTTCGAAATACACTCAAAGTTAATTAAAAATAATAAAATCAGCAATGAAAGAGATAAAAAATAAATAAATTTCAATCATTCAGTGGCCATTGAACGTTCGTACGTATAATTAATTTTCTGCCTTGTCCGTTCGTGTGAATTTACATCGATGATATGTAGGTACATTTTGTAAAGTGACAGGGTGTGAAAAAGATGCTTAAAAGACGAGATTACATACCTAATTTATATTATACTAGCTGCGCCCCGCGGTTTCACCCGCAAAAGTGGGAATATCGGGATAAAAAGTAGCCTATATGTTAATCCAGGCCTCCAGCTATATACATACCAAATATCATTGCAATCGGTCCAGTAGTTTCTTGCGTGAAAGAGTAACAAACATACACACACACACACAAACTTTCACATAATATTAGTAGGATATAAAATGCTTTGTCCTGAATGACTGACTGAGGAATCAACGCACAGCCTAAACCGCTAATCGTAGAGACCTGAAACTTGGAAGGTGTGTTTTTTGTATGACGTAGGCATCCGATAAGAAAGGATTTTCCGAAATTCTACCCCTAGGGGGCAAAGTTTGTATGGGACAACGTGATTCCTTTGTTCAATCAAATTAGCATAAACATTTTTTAACAGAATTGATGGAACACGTGTTTCGTATTTTATTGAAATTCATGCCCTAATAGGGGTGGGAAGTTATTTTGGGGGTGGTTGGTAAAATTTTCGACGTCGATGCGGACGAAGTCGCGGGCAAAAGCTAGTCTTTAATATAAGGAATTATAATATTGTACTCAAATCTCAAAATGGGGATTTGGTGGGAATGAGCCAACAAGATGTCGTGCTAAAGTTTTATTTAAGTACATGAAATTTAGTTGTGAACAGAGTTGAATTGTATGATTCTGGTGGAATATTATCCAATTTAGTTCAGTGAAAGTGCATAAGTGTAGTGAAAGTAAAAGTCAGTGTCAAACATGGATCTTTCTCGTTGCCTTCAAAATATCCTTAGGGTTAGTAAAGTAGCCACCGCTTTACGATAACCCCTTTTTTTTTTTTTTTGGCCTGGGGAAACCCGGTCGGGTACCACTCCGTTGTTGGGGCCAACGAAGTGGTTATGTCGGGCTCCAACCGACTAAAACCCCAGGGTGCTCCGTCTCGATGCCTATTGTCGGGGCTACCGGCATCGCTTTCGCATTCATCAGCAGCCCCGACGGCATTTGTCCGTGAGGACCCTCCTCTTACGAGGCTTTCGCCCCTCCCCCCTTGTTGCGACGCACCAGAGCACGTGGCACGTCGCAACCTCCTTCTCGGGGACCAAGCGGATGGACGCCAGACAGCCCCATGCCTGGACGCCCATGGTCCCCTGCGATGGGTCAGGTAAGTAGCCCCATCGCCAGCCACTCCGGTCGCAGAGGACAGGGAAAGTGGCAACAACACACCGACAGTCCTCTTCCTCTGCGACCCCACCGCGTCCGCCATCTAACGGTGGCGGCCCCGTCAGGGCCACGGAAGGTAGGGGAAACGGCTCACCGCAATACCGGCAACCCTCTCCCGCCGTGGCCCTTACTCCTCAGTTGCGGTGCAGCCCATACTACACCGCAACCCGCCTCAGTCGCAGTACCGCCCATACAGCACTGCGACCTACCTCTAGTACCGCTCGCACCGGACTTTGCGGGGAAGTCGGTGGAGCGGTCCCTCTCGGGCTAGCCAGCTCCTCCAGCCTGGCTTGGCCCTGGGTTCCTCTTGGCTTCACCGTGGTTGGCAAGGCCACGATTACTAAGCCCCCCCGCCACGACAAGGCGGGAACCCTCGGGGGGGTTTACGATAACCCCTGACTTAACAAACTGTGACAACTTTGACTATCTTGAAACACTTTGAGCCCGATTTCTGAAAATCTGGCCATAATTTGTGCACAAGCCGTACGAAGCTATAATTGACAAAAAACTCACAAAATTCATTTTTATAAAAAGTTCTAATACGAAACGGGGTTGTTCTCTTTTCAAAAAGCATCGTTGCAGCGAACAACTTTTGATCTAGGACTTTTGAAAATCCTTATTTTCTTAGGATATCCTCATCCTCTTCATTCATACTCATCACTCTTCTAGTCACATACATCTCTACTCTCCTCATCACATATCCATACCAACTCAAACGGTTTCCTTTTTTTTCAGTAACTGTTGCTACTTCAGGCTTTCTCTACTAGATCCTTATTTTTTTCATCCTCGTTACTCTACACATCCATCCCAACATCCGCTGCATGCAATGTTCTTTCATCCTTCCTTCTTTTCGTTCAAACACTGTGCAAATAACAATCTAAAACAGTTTATCGCTTCATCACAACACGAAATCTGTAAAAAAAATAACCGACGATTGTTTACAAAAAGGCTGCAAGCATTTTACACGTTACAATCTATACGAATTCGGATAAAAATGTGTTTCTAACAGAACAATCCAGGTAACGGGACCGGACTGACAGACAGAGTGTCACCGCTTGACGTAGACTGATGTCCTCAGACGTTTGCAACACATAATGGAGTCGCGACAAAGTATTGGCGGAAGTCTACGAAACTTTACTTCGACATTATCTAACTACAACATGACTTAATATTGACAATACTTAACTACGAAGTTACTTTGATGTTGCCTGCGTCTGTCTTTCCTGATGTGTACAATTTGGGGGTCATCAAGTAGCGAGTGAACAGGTATCTTCTAGACACCGCGCGCTACATCTTCTGCATCGTGACCTACCATCAGACATGTGTAGTGTAATAGTGACCAAACGCTGACCTATCATTAATTAAACTAAAACTCCTATACTACGGAACTTCGACAAGGCGTTTCTTCGATATGACTTTACTAGGAAATGATACGAGTTTGACAAAATTCTTCTAAGACCTGATGCTGTACGCTGACAATATCTTAATTCGACAACAATGTTACTCCGAAATGATCCAATTTCGACGAAATCTTCGAGGCTCCGGAATGGAACTTCATTTTAAAATATTTGTGTATTATTAAACACTAGCTGCACCCCGCGGTTTTGCCCGCGTAAGCCCTTTTTGCCCTTTTAGAGGTTTTATGCGAATTACCGTAAATAGTTATTACGCGCCTTCCTTAAAGAAAACCCCCATGCGAAATTTCAGTCTCGTATATAAGCGAGTTCCAGAAGTAAGACACAGTTTTTCAACACAGTTAACTTTATTCACTTTACACAAAAACTAAAAAATAACTATAAGCTATTTTACTGGGTCGACCATTCAATAAGCAAAAATTGGGCATATATTAAAAATTAATTAAATTATGGCTTACATTATTACAAATAAAAATATTGTTTACATTACGAATTATTTTAAATTGAAAGTCATTCAACTGACTAATCAAAACAAGAAGATTGATTACTATTATAAATTATAGTAGGTGTATATTTATTAATATAAAAATGAATCGCAAAATGTGTTGGTAAGCGCATCACACCTAAATGGCTGGACCGATTTCGCTAATTCTTTTTTTGTTGTATTTGTTATTGTTAGGAGAAGGTTCTTATGAAAGAAAAAATTGGAAAGTTGCGCAGAAAGTTTTACGCGAGTGAAACCGCGGGGCGTAGCTAGTTTATTATAAATAAAAGTGTGACTTACATGTAGCTCTTGTAGTTTCAGAGATTTCGTGATTAGTCGTTTTCTCTTCTTTGTTAAAGTGAAGTGAATAGGTACAAAGTTATTACTGACATTTTCTCACGCGTTGGTTGACGCAAAGAACTTCGCAATGTTTCGAAGAACCAGCTTTAGCTAAACCAAAAGATGGGAAATAAAAACGAAAAATTAAATACGAATACTTGCAAGATAACTTGACACTTGGCTATACCTACGCAAAGCGAAATCAAAAATTAGTAGAGAAGAAAATATTGTTAACAAAAGCAGAACCAACCTGTCGCTACTATTTGTCGCACAAATCAATATGCGCTGTCTTTACTCACTAAAGGACAAACAGTCTCTCAGTCCCCAAAAAACATACGAAAATTGTCTCACAAAGAAAAAGGAGTAAGGTTAAACAAAATAAGTGTAAAAGTGTGTTGTCCAAAGATTCCTCGCATAGCGACTACCCCAATTAAGATCCAGTGAGATTGTCGTGATGTTTTTTGTTCTAGTTAGGGGTTCTAGGGTGACAATATTTTGGAACTATTGAGGATCTAACGTAAGAAATAAAGTCTTAATACATATATCTATACATATAAAATTCTTTGTCCTGAATGACTGACTGACTGACGGATCAACGCACAGCCTAAACTGCTGATCGTAGAGACATGAAACTTGGAGGGTGTGTTCTTTGTGTGATGTAGGCATCCGATAAGAAAGGAATTTCCGAAATTCTACCCCCAAGGGGGTGAAAAAGGGGGGCAAAGTTTGTATGGGACAACGTGATTTCTTGGTCCATTTTTGACTTCAACGCGGACGAAGTCGCGGGCAAAAGCTAGTTAGCGGAGCGAGGTAGCAATGTAGCGTTTCCATCAATAGCACTCCGCAAATCCGCGTGCGGAGTTTATAAATATGCAATTATATTGGTGGGACCCGCTTCTCTCCGCTCCGCTCCTGTCGACATGCAGCCTTTGACTGAAAGATTCCAGAGAAAAAAGAAACATATTTTTTTTAATTAAATAGTTCATTTTATACATTTTCTGGTAGGGTTTCCAGTATTAATACCAGTACCAGTATTATCATTATTTATAGCGTGAATCTAAGCTTAGTCGTTATTATTTTAGCGATGCATTTCACCTTTAAAATATTTCCAAAGTGACAAGTAATCTGGTCACCCTACTACCGTTTCAATAAAGTTTTTCTTTAACATTATTATGACCAATCGGTTAACACCTATAGAGAAGATCTAACCGATTACAGTAAAGTAATATAATGAGTTTGAGTCGAGATGTTTTCGCTTAATCGAACCAACAGTGATTAATTTGCTGTGTTGTTTTCGATAAGGCTTTGGGTAAAGGATTTAGTTTCTTTTCGTTTAGCTTTTTTGTTTTGTTTTTTTGTTAGTTTATTTTTAAACAAAGCTCTTTTGATACGCTATAGTAGATAGATAGATAGGTAGATAAACAATTTATTTCACTATAAAAATTATTACCTACATATACTTAATACATAAAAACAGACTTTTAAATATAGGAAAAAATCCAAGTGTGGGGCTCTAAGCTCGACTTTATTATCTAAGAGCGATCTTTTCCAGGCAAACACAACAATTTCCAATAAGTTTTATTTTGTTGGTACTAGACCTTTATAGAACTACAATGGAACCTTTTGGTCGTTAAATGGTTCTAGTTAGTATTATAAAGGTCTTAAAAATCAAGTCAGAAGTTACTTGTGAAAATCAAATGACAATTATTACGTCATAATTAGGAACAAATTCAATGTCTTTGGTTTGTAAACCTAAAGGTAAAACACAGCTGAGCTTAACCTCTTCATATAACGCTGGCAGCGTTCTGCTGTTCACCCACTTAGCTCCCGATCCCGTGGGAATATCGGCATAAAAAGCCTTTGTCACTCCCAATGAATTAATATATCCTTATAAACTAAGTTTTATCAAAATCGGTATAGTAGTTTCGGAGCCTATTCACTGCAAACAAACAATCAAATCTTTCTTCTTTATAATTTTAGTTTTTATCAGTATTTTACCTATGTTTACAAGTAGATTTAATTTATTTTCATTGATTAAATTTACCGAATTAAATTGAGATTGAACAAGACTTTTTCATCACTACTCGTACTGCAGCTGCGTATCCGATTTCTCGTGAAGTTCTAACAACACACAAAATTTATAATACCCCCTACCTACTTAATATCTCAATCAAAAACGCTCAAACGTAATTAAAAATGATTAATTCACTATATAACCACTTTTACAGCACAATAAAACCTTTATAGGACTAAATTAACTCATTTCTCGATTTATTGGTTTTAATAATACATATAGGTGTCTAATAAGTTCCTGGTAGTCCGTTTTATGGGACAATAAGGTATAATTGTTACCAATATATTAGTGCTGACTACTTATTGTTGTTTAAGAACACATTTACACCGAAAGTGAGTTAAAAACTGGCCAAGTGCGAGTCCAAGTTATATGTTATATGGGAGCCCTAGTTTTTTCTGTTTTTTGCATTTGTTGGTATAGCGGCATCAGAAATACATAATCAGTGAAAATTCTAAAAGTCTATCTTTCACGGTTCATGAGATACATTCTGGCGACGGACGGACAGACAGACGGTGAAATTTTAGTAATAGGGTAATAGTAATGGGTCCCGTTTTTACCCTTAGGGTACGGAACCCTAGAAATATCATGATAGTGTAAAAGAAAGTAACTGGCCTTATTATTCTTTTTTTATTTTATTTCTTTAATAAATAAATAAAAACACATTTAAATCGGTTCAGTTAGACTCCTGCCGCGAAACCTAAATATTTGCATAGGTACCTAATCAACAAATCTTTATGTCTGGTCTGAGTGTTTCTAATAAATTTTATGTACCTATTTACCTATGTATTTTAGCTATATGTATAAGTAAGTATTTTATTCGGAGTTAAGTACCCATATTACAAGCCTTGTTAGGGGCTTAATGACTGTGTGTAATGTATTTCATAGTTCCACTTTACCTATAACTATTTATATAATACTAGCAGCGCTCCTCAGTTTTACCCGCGTAACTCCCGATCCCGTGAGAATATCGGGATAAAAAGTAACTTGTGTTACTATCAATTAATCAATGTATCCTCATACCAAGTTTTATCAAAATCGCTCCAGTAGTATCCGAGCATATACAATTCAAACAATCAATCAATTTTTCCTCTTTATAATATTAGTATAGGCCATTTTATAATATTTTTCTTTACAAAAGATTTATATCGGTGTGACCTCCACCCCCTTTAACAAGCCTGAGTCTGGTTAACAAGGCAATACCAGCAATTACTTGGTGTTGTAAACTTGAACATAACGTTAACTAATCACTCTCTGTTCTCAGAACAATCGTTTATACCTGCTCCAGTTCGGGAACTAAGGCGCTGCTGTCTTAATAGGCCATTGCACGATGCGGCCTAAATGCTATGATACTACTGTCAAAATGGTCGCACGATCCTGTCTAAGTCAAAGTCAATTTTTTTATTCCTTTGGATACTTAATACCTAGGTACAAGATCACATGGACATGTCTTAAAAACTTAGTTAGGATGTGTGCCTTCGGAACGCGCCCACCAATGAGAAGAAGGCACAAGAAACTCATGGGGTTTTTTTTCATGTGATCCTGCTCACAAAAGTCAATATTACAAAATGGTCACACGATCGCGATTTTCATATCGTTTATGTCGCGCGATACTGTCGTTCGATGGGCTATTAAGACAGCGCCTTTGAAAATAGCAATCGTACGACGTGTAGTTCTGTTCCACACTCCCCGAAATGTATCCGATAGAAGACCGACAAGCTAGCTACCTTGCGACAATGTTCAAGACTCTGAAGCCTTTTGTCTTTTATAAAATTTTAATAAGTCATAGGCTCTTTCGTAATAGACCATCGGCCTAATAAATGCTATGGAAATCTAATGATCTAACGTCTAATGATCGTACGTCCATTTTGACAGGTTCGTGTGACCATTTTGATAGCGGTATCATGGCATTTGGCAGGTTGTGCGATGCGGTCGTGCGATGACATGTTAAGACAGCGCCTAATTGCTGTGAAACGGCCTAAATGCTATAAAATTGCTGTCCAAAATGGTCGCACGATCCTGTCAAAATGGTCGTACGATCGCGATTTTCATAGCATTTACTAGGCCGCATCGCATTTATTAGGCCGATGGCCTATTACGAGAGCGAATATGTCTTATTACAATTTTATAAGAGCTAAAAGACAAAAGGCTTCAGAGTCTTGAACATCTTCGCAAGGTAGCGAGCTTGTCGGTCTTCTATCGGATATATTTCGGGGAGTATGCAACAGAACTACACAATCTAATTTAGCCATCTGCATTCTTTAATCATACAACCAGGCAAACTGATATGAGATTCCAATTCACAGTGGAAATACCAGACGTCCACACTAAGCGTTTTTTGAAATTGAAATTGAAATCATTTATTTCAGACATACGTCCATAGTGTTAGTAACAATATAACTTAAGACCTAATGTTAGTATGAAATTAAACAAGACAAAAATTAAATTGAAAATCAACGTCCTGTGTGGAGTCTCACTCAGTGACGTAGCAGGGGGGAGTCCCACCGGTCCGTGAATACATTCAGGAGACTGTTGGTAGTGGAACGGAGCCGAGCGAGCGCAGAGGCCGATCGCTTTCTAATTATGGCATAAAAGTCATCCGTGTGCGCCTCTGCAAACATCCCGGATGCACTGCACCTCCACAACAACCCCAACATTATCCTGAATGCATTATTATATTGGACACGCAGGTCGCTGTATGTCCGCTGAGCGTAGCAGGTCCAAAGGCTGCACGTGTAGAATGACTGACAGAATGCTTTAAAAAGAGTCGTTTTAACTGGATTCGTACAACGTGCAAACCTTCGGACCAGCATGTTACACCGAACAGCCAGCGACCTACGCTCCCTCTCCACATCCAGATTATCTCTGAGGTCATCAGTGACCCAATGACCCAAGTACTTGAATGACTTAACCCACCCCAAGGGAGAGCCACAAGTGAGTTTTGCTTCGTCATTATTATTTATTGGTACCGCAAGGGAATGAAATCAGTTGCCTGCGTCTGTCTTTCCTGACGTGTACAATTTGGGGGTCTTCAAGTCGCGAGTGAACTGGTATCTTCCAGGAAAGCGTGTTACATCTTAGACCGCATCGTTACTTGCCATCAGGCGGGTGTGATAGTGGTCAAACCTTGACCTATCATAGGCACAAAAAACAGCTTTTTATACTATAGTTTTCTATGCCTAGAACTTCACGAAATTCTTTTTGGGAAATAATATTAAGCAGGTACTTATAAATTAGAATTAAATTAACGATCGCAATATTTTTAATAAGTAGGTATTTAATAAAAGTAACTTTTAGTCCATGTGCCTGCCGTAAAAATGTCTAACAAAACACGTAGAAATGTTAGGCGGAGACTCGCCAACTCTCAGACTGGGCCACCCTAATTAGCTGAGTAAAGTACATCAAAACTTTCTAATTTTTATTATTATCTGTGATTGTTTGTAAAGGTGTAATTACATTGAGATTTATTAGAAAACAATAATGTTTGTATACGATAAGTTGGTTCGTCTAATGCTCTATGTTTCCGGACTAGAATCGCGGCTTAACTATCTATAGTTAATGCTCTATGGAAGGTGACATACAGACGGATCGATTGACGAACAAGTTAACTGCTGGATGCACACTAAACTCCAAAGTACTTAATACGCTGGACAATAGACCGGCGATTGTCATCAATAAAATTCTTACATTTTTCGCCATTTTAGCGCTGAGAGTAGTAGTAAAGGGTAGTAAAGTGAGAATGAACGAATGGAACAATGAACAAATGTTATATTTGCACGAAATGGGTAAATACATAAAGGTGTCACAAGAGAAGAGGAAACGAACATAATATAAATAAACTTCAGATTTATAAAATTAGTTAGGAAATCAAGATTATAGGATAATATTATTTAGTTTGGCAGTATTCTCAACAGGAGTGCTTTAAGTTTAATGAGACACAAAATACAACTAACGATATTTTCTTATGCCTTCTTCTCATTGGTCGGCGCGTTAAAAAGGCACATCCTGACTTAGTTTTTAAGACTATCTAACTATTATAAATACAAAAAATTAAGTGACCAGTTAGTCAAATATCCCGCCCCTTATCGTACCCGGTGTAAAGGTTCCCATAATGCTAGAAGCATGGCTATGCTGAATGGCGATGGCTAACCTATGCGCCAGAAACGAGCCGGAGCGGGAGTCACCCCATTCCCCCTTATCCTAACACCCAAGTCTTTAACTATTTATGGTGATTCAAAATCTATAAAAAAATTGACTTTGACTTTGATAGTGACATGTTTGTAACTTTGTTCTCCAATATAAGCGTGAGTGTGTCCGAGCTGCAGACAGGCAACGTTCTCGTTCATTTCATTAGCGATCGTGAGCAGATATCGTTATTGCGTGCCTTTACACACAGTATACACAAAACATATAGACACAGCTATGTCAAAGGAGACTGTCAGAGGAGTAGCTTCTGCTCGTGACTTCGTAGCCACACATAAAGTCCCCTGAGAGAGCCATTGCACCTTCTTAAGAGTACAATTTCAGAAAACCACTTATAGGTGGATACCTAATTTTCACTAAGAACACACCCAAATTTCATGTCTAGTACCAGCGGTAGCGATTTAAGCTGTGCGTTGATATATTATAAGTCAATCAGTTAGTAAATCAGGACTTTTCATTTTATATCATAGTTAATGATGGTTATGCAATATGTATCTGAAAATATGATACAATTCAATGAAATTGATTGTAATTTCGTGTACTAGATGTGGAAAATAGATATACCTAAGCATTTAAAGTCAGGTGTTGTTCATTTACTTCATCATCATCTGACGCCACTACACATTATATGAACTTCAAGAACCTAATCTCCTTGCAAACAAGTATTTTTTGTTCGAAGTCTTGATCTGATTCTAACTGAATATTTTGACTTTGACTTATATAAGCTCTGTCTAAACTTTTACCTTATACTATCTACAAAACACACTCGCCTAAGAAACATAAATAAATAATTACACGATTATGTTGAATACACCTTAATCACCTGCTAATCACAACTCTTCGCTCTACCTTCGCCTTAATAACATAATGATGAGTGAGGGAGACACACCCATACGATAAACAAGGACAGGTATATTTAAATAACTTCGCTTTAATGTAACGGAACTGAAGTACGGAAAGGAAGATGCGATTTTTGAAATTGACGTTTAACGTTTTTAGTTTTGATCGAAGGAAGAAGATGAGAGATAGAAGAAAGAAATATAAAGAAATACAAAAACATAATTTAAAGAATACCTTGACAGTTAGCTTTTTGTACAAACCAAAAAAATTAAAAAAAAGTTTCACGAGATGTATAATTCTGGCGGATGTAGCTAATCCAACCTTTTCATAAGAAGTTTCAGCTCACTGCAGTGCACTGAAACTTTTTATGAAGAGGACTGATGTTTTAAAGGAGTTTTATGAAAATCAATTTAGCAATCACCAATTTCTCATATTGGCCCTCAACTTATTTCAAAAAAGTGTTGGTACTTTTTAAGGTTTCGTACCCAAAGTTTAAAACTCCACTGCCTGTCTGTCACCAGGCTGTATCTCATGAACCGTGATAGCTAGACGGTTGAAATTTTCAAAGATTATGTGTTTCTGTTGCTGCTATAACAACAAATACTAAAAACAGAATATAATGGTACGGAACCCTTCGTACGCGAGTCCGACTCGCACTTGACCGGTTCTTACATTACAAGTTTCTTACTTTGTAACAAAACAAAATACGAAATTTGTAAGAAGGTACAAATTAGTTAATTTCCAGGAATGGTGAGTAAATATTGGTTAAGAGTTATTTACTACCGTTTTATGTGACAAACATGTAACACTTTCGGGTTGATTTGTTTAAGCAACAATGTTGCAAGCGGCGATTTAAAATAATACAGTATAATAAGAGAAAATTACTCAAAAATTATTTCTTGAGGGTTCCTTTTAGGACGTAGGCGAGCACTAGGAAATAAATTGGAAATTGGACTTTATGGTGAAGGCAAGCATCGTGATGAAATAAATAAATATTGTAGGCCATTCCACACATCTCCATCTAGCCCCAAGCTAAGTAACTAGACTTATGTTATGGATGCTAGACAACTTATAAACTACTAACATAGTTTTCTTTTGTAAATGTAAATTTATAATACATAGAAAAAACCAGACCACAGACAATTATCTAAGCATAAATACATGTCTGAGGCGGGAATCAAACCCGCAACCCTGTGTTTGGCAAATAGCAAATAGAAAAAATAATATAGTATTCTCCGTTTTTCCAAACTACTATTGAATGAATAGTATTTCGTGTACTACATGTGGAAAAAAGATAATAATATTAAGTACATAAAGTCACGTGTTTTTCAGTTTCTTCATCAGCATCTGACGCCATAACACATTTAGGACCTCCAAGAACCTAACCTCCTTGCAAACAAGTAAAGACGACCCAGTCGGCATACTCGTAATATTCGATTCTCGCCTCAGACAAGTATTTATGTTTAGATATTTGACTGTGGTCTGGTTGTTTCTATGTATTATAAGTATATATTTACAAAATAAAAAGTGGGATAACCGTTGTCTAGCACCCATAGTCTAGTACTTAGCTTGGGGCTAGATGGCGATGTGTGGAATGTCCTGCAATATATATTTTTTTTTTTAATTTCTGTTCGAAGATTTTTAACACCTAAAGTGCTAAATTGACATCACTGATCTTTAGACGTAATATAATTCGCGTATTAGAAGTTGGTAGAATAAGACAGCGCGAACTAAGTTCCCTCAAAATTGATACAAAATAAATTAAATTGTCAATGGTCCTAAATAAAGGCCAAGTTAAATACCATCTCTACTAACAAATCTATAACCAATCCACGTAATATTGACATACTGGCATTAGAAAGACAACGAACTTTGAATATATAATTGAAATGACGTTATTAGTCATTTTGGAATCTAACGATTACGTCATAGTTCTATGCTAGGCTATTTTTAGATTATGATCTAGATTTTCAATTAATGAAACGGAGTTTTGGCGGGAACGAGTTAACAACATGTCGTGCTGCAGTTTTATTTTCATGAAACTTAGTTGTAACCCGAGTTGAATTGTATAATTCTGGTGGAATGTTATTCAATTTAGTTCTGTGAAAGTGCACAAGTGTAGTGAAAGTAAAAATCTGTGTCAAACATGAAGTTTTCTCGTTACCTCCAAATCTCCTATTAAGGTTATGGTAAACTTGCCACCGCTTTACTATAGCCTCTGACTTGACGGACTATGACGACTTTGACTGTTTTGAAATACTTTGGGCCCGATTTATGAAAAATCGCGTCAAATTTGATGCAAAATATAACTTGATACTGGCTAAATGCACAAGCCGTGCGAAGCCATAATTAAAAAATGAATGAAACAACTTATTCGCCGATTTTCGCCATCCTATAAACTATGTTGTATGGGAGCTCCACTTAAACTATGTTGAATGGGAGCTCCACTTAAACTATGTTGTATGGGAGCTCCACTTAAACTATGTTGTATGGGAGCTCCACTTAAACTATGTTGTATGGGAGCTCCACTTAAACTATGTTGTATGGGAGCTCCACTTAAACTATGTTGTATGGGAGCTCCACTTAAACTATGTTGTATGGGAGCTCCACTTAAACTATGTTGTATGGAAGCTCCACTTAAACTATGTTGTATGGGAGCTCCACTTAAACTATGTTGTATGGAAGCTCCACTTAAACTATGTTGTATGGGAGCTCCACTTAAACTATGTTGTATGGAAGCTCCACTTAAACTATGTTGTATGGGAGCTCCACTTAAACTATGTTGTATGGGAGCTCCACTTAAACTATGTTGTATGGGAGCTCCACTTAAACTATGTTGTATGGAAGCTCCACTTAAACTATGTTGTATGGGAGCTCCACTTAAACTATGTTGTATGGAAGCTCCACTTAAACTATGTTGTATGGGAGCTCCACTTAAACTATGTTGTATGGGAGCTCCACTTAAACTATGTTGTATGGGAGCTCCACTTAAACTATGTTGTATGGGAGCTCCACTTAAACTATGTTGTATGGGAGCTCCACTTAAACTATGTTGTATGGGAGCTCCACTTAAACTATGTTGTATGGGAGCTCCACTTAAACTATGTTGTATGGGAGCTCCACTTAAACTATGTTGTATGGGAGCTCCACTTAAACTATGTTGTATGGGAGCTCCACTTAAATTTTTCTTTTGTAGGTTTTTAGTAGGTATTTGTTGATACAGCGACAACAGAAATACATAATCTGTGAAAATTTTAACTGTCTAGCTATCACGGTTCATGTGATACAAGCCTGGTGACAGACAGACAGACGGACGGACGGACAGTGAAGTCTTAGTAATAGTGTCCCGTTCTTACCCTTTGAGTACGGAACCTTAAAAAACTGAAAGATAGATAGAAAATCACTTTACCATAGAAAGCCTAACTAAAATTATACGAAAGTTGTTTGAAAGAAAGTATGTGAAATTTGTTTTGTTTGTTTATTTGTTTCCTCTTCACGATCAAACGACTGAACCGATTTCGATAAAAATCGGCATAGTGGTGATTTAGGAGATGAAGAAGAATATAGTTTACTTTTAAACTTGAAATTCTACTTTACTTACGCGGGTGAAACCGCGGGTGTTAGCTAGTGAGCTCTAATAAGTCTGTCTCCCATAATTGAATAGGATAACACTATAAATATTAATCTGAAGTATCGTTACAAGGGTATAATGCATTCATAGTGCACACCAGCGCCACCCCGTCACAGGATGCGCGTACGCAACACGCAAGCCCATTAACAATATTGCACGTTACTATAGGATTTTTTATCAATATTTTAATATTCATCATAGTATTTGTTAAGTCTAATTATACCTTAATTATATGTGGTGACAAGAACAGTACTAATAATGGTTTTACAGAATGGTTATAATAATTATTAATTAATAAGATAGATAGATAAACACTTTATTGCGCCATAAAAATAAAACACAAAATTAATTCTAACAAAGTACTTACATAATAAATATTAAAAAAATTAAGTAAAATATAAATTTGAAAATTATAAAATACTAAAAATATAACTAAAAGTGATACCTACGACTTTTGAAAATTCGAAAGAAAAAAATGAAAATTTTGAGTTTATGTAAATTCGAAAACAGGTTTTTTTTTAAAACAAGGGTATTTAGACCAAGAAAACTTAAATAATAAGTAACATTTTAAGGTTAATGACCTCTCCGTGTAAGGAACAGCTGATTTTCAAGTACCCCTAACTAAATTTTCAAATAAATGTTCGAATTTCCAAAAGTCGTAGAACAAAAGTTGTTTGTTTAGGTGCACAGAAGTCATCACAGAAGTAGTCCTCAACGACTTGCTAGTATAATAATAAGTACCTGGATGACCGAGCTTTGCTCGGTATTTTTTTATTATTTTTTTTTACTTAGTCTAACCTCAAAGCAAACACTCATTGACTTCGTGTTACTTAACAATGCCATCTGCTGGAATACCTTTATTGCTCACAAAAAATAGTATTAGTAGTTCGCCAATAGATGTCAGGAAGAGTCATATTTTTCAGATAAAAAAAAAGTAAGTTTCGATAAAACACGAATAAAATAACATTTTCTAAAAATTATTCCTAGCTAGATCGGTTTATCGCCCCCGAAACCCCCCATATACCAAATTTCATGAAAATCGTTGGAGCCGATTCCGAGATTCCAATTATATATATATATACAAGAATTGCTCATTTAAAGATATAAGATAAGATTACCAGTTCCTGGTTTAGGAATAACTTTTTCCAACAGCCAGTGATACGTAAGATGAATTTCACCATTAAATTCTATTCACACAAATGTAATAAATAAATGATAGTGTTGCATTCAATTCAAAATATTATGGGAACGCGCCGTGTGGTCAATCAGGGCTAAGTATTCCTGACGAGTGAACAAAACGCATTTAAACATAACTAATTCGTTTTGTGCGTTTGGAATATTTTAATTTGGAATGCGTTGGGTGCAGGATAGTGCAGTAACTAAACGCTGTTTTTTTCTGTTCAAATTATAGCTTTGTACCACTTGTTTTAAAGCCATTGTTGGGTATTTTGTGTGGGTATTGTTTTGTTTCAAATGGTTCATTTCTACAATGGGTCGTTTTTTATCTCACTAGATCTGAAACACTGAATAGATGGCGTTATTTCAATTGGGAATTTAAATATTCGTGTAAGTCCCAGAGTTTCAATTCAGACGTTTTGCCATCTGGTTCTCTTATTATTCGAAAATCTAATAAAAATACCAATCGAGCGTGTCAGTCACACAAAAAATTAAGAAAACAAAATTAGAAAGGAGACCGATTGATTTAGGTCCTTAAGGTGATGTTCGAAGTAACAGCCGGCGGAGCGTCAAATTCAATCTTTTGTTATTTCAGTGTTTGTAAAAATTGCTAGGTTGAAATCGAAATCTAGTAGTATATTGTGATCCGCGCATGTAGAAAATATTTTTCCAGCTTCTAATTTTTTTATTAGGCTTAAAAGTTTTAAAACCTAATAAAACACTCTCACTACACTTATCACACACGAAACTTTCATTTTATCAAATAGTTATTCCATTAAATGATCATTCATTATGAATTAACAAACAATTGTTTATTAACTACACTGCTGTTTAAATTAAGGATACTCTCAAAGGTTATAAACTACCTACCTATTAATTTAGTAAGTATTTTGAAGGAATGCGTCTTTAAATTTTTTTAAGCTAAAATACCTACCGTATATGTGCGCTACTATATTTAAAGCTTTCTAAGATATTTTATATATATAATGTGATGTAATAATTTATTTACCTATTTATCTATATTTTCAGATATCACAGTGCAGGCCACGCACTATTTAATGAAAATAAAGAATTAACTAGCTGGAATATCATGTTCCTTCTACATACGCTGTTCAAAACTTCATATTTTTCGTATTTGACGCTCATCCGGTACGAAATATCCTTAACAAAAACTGTTATTTCACGGAATTAGTGTAGGCGTTGCTAACAAAACGTCAGAAACGATCTTGTAAGCCAAATTACTATTTTAATTGCCCGTCTAATGTTTGGTTTCGATAACCGAACACGAGTTCTAACAAAAAGTTTCACAAAAAAAGAGGTTCCAATGCGCAGCTGTCAAAATTTTTGCTGACGGCCAGTGTCATTTTGAAAAAATAATGCGTTTCTGGATGGAATGTATTCGCAATCTTTGATGTTGATAGATGAATTGGGAAATTATACAGTTTGTTAGTCGATGGCATTTAGGTTAGGTTAAGTTAGTTTTTTTACTAAAATAATAATTATTAAAAAAATGCAAAATTTGCATCAAAAAAACGTCAACGTACGGAACCCTAAAACTAAATAATATTTCGTAAAAATAAGAAAAACTACTTAAAACAGGTCATTAGATAAATATTTGCTTTATTGTCAATCTGAAAAACATAGGGGCATAGTTATGACAGTCATAGGTTTTATGGCACAAAAATATTTGTGCTAGTGTCATTATCCATTGAGGAAACAGTCAATTGCGTTTATATAGAGAGAGAACCGGGTACCTTTCCTCTTAAAATAGTTGAAACAAGACGTTTTCCACTACAGCTGCGTCCCTAAGATATCTTGCCCGTTTTTTTAAGGATAATTCCAATGGCATTGACCAGTGACCATTTAAAACCTCCAAACTTTAGCACCGCAAGGCCCCCTACTTAATATGTATCTGACATTAGATCTCCACAATAATACCACATATCCTTTATTCCTTTGTAATACAGATCATATTCGTGTAGCAATCAATTCTATAAGTTTTTATCAATCTAATAAAGATCATCGATAGTGAAGTATTGTTTGTATGATTATAACCTAGTCATGTGCTGGGCATTAAATTTTAACCTCAAATATTGTTTGTGGCTTTTTCCGGGTAAGATTATATTCTATACGACAAAATTCAGTTAAGGGCAGGTGCTAATAAAGCTACCAAAATCGACCTTTGTTTTAAGCAACTCTAAGTAATCAAATACTCTTTTTTGTTATATGGATATAAACGGATATTGTAGTGTAATAACCATATTTTTGTTTATTGTAGTTGAAAACATGATATGAACAACTTCGTTCGATAAGAAAAATGTTAGAAAACAGAGAATTATTAGATCGTTTATCGGGTTTTATTCAAAAATAGTTTACGTTTGTTTCTAAAAATGAATCAAGTGATAGGTTTTGACCTCTAGGAACTATATTTGTGGATAATAATGCTAAAATGTTTTGCATATCGATCAAATATAACAGTTAGCACGCAGCACGCTACGTTTTTGAGAGCGGGGGCTAAGGTAATGTGAATACCTACACACGGTACTGGAAGAGCGCCTTAACTGAACAAACTAGAAAATAAATCTAGTGGGAATAAATGATATCTATACATATAAAATGCTTTGACTGAACGACTGACTGACTGACGGATAAATGCACAGCCTAAACCGCTGATCGTAGAGACCTGAGACTTGGAGGGTGTGTTTTTTGTGTGACGTAGGCATTCGATAAGGATTTTCCGAAATTCTTCCTCATAGGGTGAAAAAGGGGGGAAAAGTTTGTATAGGACAACGTGATTTCTTAGTCCAATCTACTCATTTTCATCAATATGAATATTCGACTTAATTGTTTACAAAAAAATTACGGATGTAGCTAATCTAGCTCTTTCTTTTGTTAAAACAAAAGAGGTTACTCTCTATCTTTTGACCGATTTAATAGACATTTCATTTCGGACTATGTTTATCTTTTATTTGTCACACAATAATGTGGCCCCACGATGTGCCCAAAGAGTTCTCATTTCAAGACCCAAAGAGGTTAGATTAGCCACATCCTATTTCCTAATATCCGCTAATGATAATTATATTTATGATGTCACATCGGTTACACCGAAAAAAAACCTCCAATTAAATAAAACTAGTAGGTACTTTTGAAAATTGCAATCCAAAATAAAAACACAACATTGTGAAACTTTTTCCGAAAAGAGTTCTTATTACAAACTTATAGCACCCTGTCGTTTTTACGTCGGGGGTTAAAATATCAAAAGAGGTAAGATGAGGGACATCTTCTTTCCATATTTAAATCACAAATTATGACGTTTTAATGGTACATCGGTTACATATTTTGGTTTTAGTAAGCGAGCTTTACTGACTAATTAAAAAATAACCTCCACCGAAACGAAACTATTTAATTAAACCTCTATCGAAAAGAAACTATAAAACATTTTAAAATTGCAATTCGAATATCTCACCAGCCAGTAACATTAAATTAAAACAACAAAGGGTCCATTAAGCAAATAATCATGATCCTTCATTCGATTATACAGATAAATTGGTCCAACACACCCTAACAACCGTAGCCTACAGCTACACAACACCCTCCCCTATGGTTTTAGACAATTAATCTTTAGTTCAACTAACCCCTGTACGTTTTGTAGTGTTATTTATGTTTAATTCGTACATTTGAATTGACTTAAACGTTCTAACCAATTAAATTATGTTTTTGGAGTTTTGGCGGGAACGAGTTAACAACATGTCGTGCTGCAGTTTTATTTTCATGAAACTTAGTTGTAACCCGAGTTGAATTGTATAATTCTGGTAGAATGTTATTCAATTTAGTTCTGTGAAAGTGCACAAGTGTAGTGAAAGTAAAAATCAGTGTCAAACATGAAGTTTTCTCGTTTCCTCCAAATCTCCTATTAAGGTTATGGTAAACAAAATCAAAGTCAAAGTCAAAATGGCTAAATGCACAAGCTGTGCGAAGCCATAATTAATAGAAAAAAAAAATGTTTTAAATAAGATATTAGACTGACTCACCTACAATTGTTTCGTTAGTTCAAAATGAATATAACTTAGAACTTTAAAGTGATTAAAAAAATGAAAGGATAAAAGCCTAAGTTATTTTTGAAACGAAGTTCCTTATCGCTCGTTGCGAAAGGGGGCTAGACGGAAAAAATAAGACCAAAAGTTGTAATGACACTTTTTGCTATAGTTGTAAGCCTTCCGGCGTGCGCGTGTTTCTCTCTCTGTCTCTCTCATAGCAAAGCAATTACTAAAATTGAGTCTACTGATTAAGTTTATATTACATTATATTTGTTCATAATAAAAAATAATATTATAACTTAAAAAAATATATTACAATTCCTTCACTAATTAATCGAAAGGAACTTCGTTCCATCCGGGTGTCCCTTGACACCTTTCAAATTTTTTTTACGTCTTCAGCTAACTACCAAGTTTCATTGCAAACGGTTTAGTAGTATTTGCACAAACTTACTTTTTTTTCAATTGATTTATGTTTTGTCATCATTTAAACTTTCCCAGGACAAATATTACAAAATTCGTTTTTTATATATGAATTGATTATGCTAATTACTTAAAAAAGACCACTTCCAGATGCTTAGATAGATGCCAGCAAGATCTTAACAACAAGCGAGGCTTGGTATTCTTCTTTATTTCAGGCTGGTAGAAATCTAAGTCTAGGAAAACGCGAGAATTTTCAATTTTATTTTGCAAGAAGATTATCTATTCCTATAATAAACCTACTCTTCTAGTTGTAGGTATTAATATATCTCTCACTTAACGGCTCGATTCAAAAGTAGGACAACAAAGCGATACTCAACAAAAGAATAAAATTCGCAACAAATTATCCCACAAGCTTCTCAGAAGGCAAATGGCGTTATGGCCATCAAATATTTATTGACAATCATCAATAATGGTCCTTGATATCGACACCAGCTTTATGGACACGCCGTGCGAAGCCACCAAAGAAAAAAATATCACCATCAATTTCCACAAAATCGACGACATTCGAATTTCGAGTGTCATTTGACAGGAGTCAAATTCGAGCGGGAATTGAAACGTCAATACAACAATAGGCATTGATTACCCCGACTCTATTCAGACGATTATCCACGGCCATTATATTCTATTTACTTCCAAATAAGCGTTTAATAGTTTACGGACAGAATGCCTTCCCCCTTAGCATGCTTATTACGAATACAATAAAATAAATAACTAAATAAAGGCCACTTTACACCTTCTTGGAAGCTCGACAGTTGCGTTGTCGCGAAGGAAAAAAAAACAAGACGAAACTTCACACATGTGTCCCTATTCTTCTATAGAATTCTATTGATTTATTTCACAAAAAACATGCGGTTTATTATCTAAAACACATTCAAAATTGATTTCTAAATATCAACCAATAAGAGTTCTAGTAATTTTTGCAAAATATACCATAAGTTTGTGGTTTTAAAAACAGATTTAATAGTTTCTAGATGAAGTGGAAAGTGATACGAAGTGTCGATCCCTATTCATAAATCTGCTAATATAAAATTAATATTTTTTCGAGGCACAATATGTCGTTGGTTTGTTTGACAAATAATTTTCACGGTATTCGGGATCTGACAGCCGTTAAAGTTAAGGAGATATGTCAGCTGGCTTTATCGATTTCGTTGTTGAATTAAGTTACTATAGAAGCGTCAGAAATGAGGAGATTCGTAGGCGAACTAAAGTTACCGACATAGCCCAAAGAATTAGTAGGCTGAAGTGGCAATGGGCGGGACATGTGGCTCGTAGATCTGATGGCCGTTGGGGCCGAAAAGTCTTAGATTGGAGACCACGTACCGGAAAGCGCAGCGCGGGACGGCCTCCGACTAAATGGACGGACGACTTAATTAAGGTCGCGGGAAGTCGTTCTACGCAGAAAGCATGCGACCGATCGCTCTGGAAGTCTTTGGGGGAGGCCTATGTTCAGCAGTGGACGTCCTGTGGCTGACATGATGATGATGATGAGAAGCGTCAAACCTCTGCCTCTTTATACCGAAACGAGGTATAAGAAGTATCCGAGATTCTCTAACTATTTATCTAATCTCGAACTATTTAAACTGTTAGATTTAGGCATAGAATTGAACCTAGTTTTAAATAAGCGTTTAATAACGTTTATTTTAGACTATGGTTTAACTCCAAAACGAGGTATAAGAGGAGTCCGAGATTCCAAGAGATGGTATAAATGCGGACTATTTAAACCATTAGATTTAGGCATAGAATTAAACCTAGTTTTAAATAACGTTTATTTTAGACTATGGTTTAACTCTGAACCTCGGACGTCGTGTTGGAAGGGGCACAGGTTTGCATCTAGACTTTAGCTGAAAAACTAGAAGATGAATTAAAGAAAATTATAATGAATTATTTAAAAAATTAACATCACTTGATTGCAAAAATAACGATGGCAGGGCGATAGATGACCATAACCACAAATATAAAAAAAATTGGTAAAATTCATCCGTTTTTCTACATTACAATGAAATAGATAGTGGAGGATGGATAAAATAAGAAATTAGTATATTAGAGGAAGCCTGAAAGTAGCACCAGTTACTGAAAAAGTAAAAGGGAATCTTTTGAGTTGGTATGGACATGTGATGAGAAGAAAAGAGCTGCATGTAACTAGAAGAGTGATGAGTATGAATATATAGGGATGGAGAGGAAGAGGACGACCTAAGAAAAGATGGATGGACTGTGTGAAACAAGACATGAGAAAGATGAATGTTAACGATGAGATGATTACTAATAGAAGTGAATGGAAGAAGAAGACATACTCCGCTGACCACAAATAAATTGGGTTAAGGGTAGAAAGATAAGGAATTAAATTGATCGTATTTCAGTCTCTTCATCAGCATCTGATGCCATTATACATATAGGAACTTCAAGAACCTAAACTCCTTGCAAACAAATGAGTAATTTTTGTTCTAAGTTTTGCCATTATTCTTTAAGACTGTCAAATAATAATTATGTAAAGCCAAAATAATAATAAAAACTGTTTCAACTGAACAAAAAAAAGATTTCAACTGTAAACGACTTTAAAATTTTTTCTTTATAGAAGTCGAATGAAACCGCTGAACACAACCAATCAACAATAATAGTTAAAATAAAACTCAAACATTCAAAATCATTGTTTCCCTAAACCCTAAATCTATCAATATAATTGGATACCAATTAAAACCCCCAACAAGATTTCAATGTTGTTCTTAACCATATTGACCATAGACAAGCCATAACACAATGGTTGCCATTTGTGGCTATTGACAGGCCATTATAAAACTATACATCTATGGTCATTGACTATAAATTATTGGGGCTATTATTTCTAAAGTATAATTAGTTGGAATTTGAAATTTTTGGGGTTTGTAAGGGAATTCGGAATAGGGACGTATTAAGGATTTAATTTTTTATGCTAATAACAAGCCACGAACGCTTGTTCTGTTTTAAAATGTTGGTTTTTTATATATGACTTTTTCTATCTATAATTTTAATTTAAAAAATCTTTTTTTTAAACTAAACTTTGGATTCATTTTTTATAGCATTTTAAATGAAAAATAAGTTTTTGTCTTGAAATTATATATTATGTTGTATTATAATAAATTATGTTGTATTGCAATAAATGATTCACAAGATATAAAAATGTAAAAGTGGTTTAAAAGCCTGTTTTCAAAAAAAGTGAGCTCGACTCGTCAATGATTAAACACCCCTTAAAATACTATAAGTATTAATAGAATTATCTAAAATGTTTACGCCCTGAACCCGGTTAAAAACAGCTGCAGCTCAGGACAGTTAGCCAATTTCGCGTATATAATAAATATTGCAGGACATTCCACACATCGCCATCTAGCCCCAAGCTAAATAACTAGACTTGTGTTATGAGTGCTAGACAACGGATATACTACTTATATACTTTTCTTTTGTAAATATATACCTAAAATACATAGAAACAACCAGACCATAGACAAATATCTAAGCATAAATACTTGTCTGAAGCGGGAATCGAACCCGCAACCCTGTGTTTGGCAGTCCGGCATGGTGACTATTGTGCCAACTGGGTCGTCAAATATAAAGGACGTTTTGTTTAATTTTAAATTAGTGTAACAACATTTCAAATGTCATCTCAGCCTGCCTGTAAGCATGGGAACTGCAAATTTCTCGAAACGTCGAGTTTTTACAACAAAAACAAAATAAGTGCGATTTTATTCGTTAAAATAGTTTAATTTATAAACTAGTCCTAAGTCCGTCCCTGTGCTTCGTATTAACAACCCTCGCAGCGGGTGTCCGGCCCTGCAACGCCTATACGTCAAACTAAACTGCGTTATACCACGCGCTCTGAGAACTCGTATTTTTGACTTACCCCGAAACTTATACGAACTTTTGGAGAACTTTGTGTTATTTAATTAGGGATACTCAATTGTCTTATTAGGGTTCCGTAGCTAAAGGGTAAAAACGGGACCCTTTTACTAAGACTCCACTGTATATCTGTCTGTAACCAGGCTGTAGGTCAGGTATCTCATAAATAAATATTGCAGGACATTCCACACATCGCCATCTAGCCCCAAGCTAAGTAACTAGACTTGTGTTATGGGTGCTAGACAATGGATATACTACTTATGTACTTTTCTTTTGTAAATATATACTTATAATACATAAGAACAACCAGACCACAGATAAATATCTAAGCATAAATACATGTCTGAGGCGGAAATCAAACCCGCAACCCTGTGTTCGGCAGTCAGGCATGGTGATCATTGTGCCAACTTTAACTACCCAGTTTACGACCCAGTAGGGACCATGCCGGACTGCCAAACACAGGGTTGCGGGTTCGAATCCCGCCTCATACAAATATTTATGCTTAGATATTTGTCTGTGGTCTGGTTATTTCTATGTATTATAAGTATATATTTACAAAAGAAAAGTATTTATGTAGTATATCCGTTGCCTAGCACCCATAACACAAGTCTAGTTACTTAACTTGGGGCTAGATGACGATGTGTGGAATGTCCTGCAATATTTATTATTATATTTTATTAACTGGGTCGTCAAACCGTGATAGCTAGACAGTTGAAATTTTCATATATTTCAACTCTCTACTCGCACTTGGCTGGTTTCCTAAGCTAGTTCTGAAAGAATTCATTTATAACACAACCAGCCAATTAAGAAACTTTATACTTAGCGACTTGTCTCTGGTCAAAATAATGATACCTATATTTTTTTATTTTACCCATATAGGAAATCAAACACAGCTCATACAGCCTCATTTTTAAGAGACTTCGTGGATTAATTCATATTATTTAAACTGGTCATAGTTGGATACTACCCCTCAGCTTAGTCGACCGTGTCCACAGGAAGAAAGTCGTCAATACTTCTGGAGTCAACTAAGCCGCGGGTTTCATCACGATGTTTTCCGCGCACCCTGAGAGATGTAAATTCCGGCGGCGGGGAATAGAACCCACGACCTTCGGAATGAAAGTCGAAATATCTATCCCTGGGCCAACACCTAGCGAGAGGTCATTTACTGGCTGAAAAGAGCAGGTTTCTATTAAAAAAAAAACAATTAATAAGTCACCAAAAACACTTTCTAATTCGAAAAATTCTTACACGCATACGAACAATAAATCACTAAAACAAGCGCCTTTTAAATTAAAAAAAAATGTTTTTTTTAAACGCCCAAAAGAGTTTTTATTCTAAAGACAAGATACAAATAAAGGCACGTACACACTGTAAGTATCTTGTTACATATAATTTAAATAAGTTATGGCTGTAGTGCCTTAGTTGATGTCTCTATTATTTAGATCCGCCCATTTTACTTGACTTTTTACTGTAAGTATTTGTTTTTTTTTTATTTGTGTTTTTGACATAAGTAATTTGAAAATAGAATGAGATAATTCAAGTTGTTTAAAATCGATGTTTTTGCCGCCAAGTGATTATATTAGTGACTAGTTTTTAAATTTTGTTTATTGTTGACTAATCGGATTGAAATTTCAAACTTTGAACGAAATGTTCGAATTTCCAAAAGTCGTAGAACAAAAGTTGTTTGCCTAGACGTCTACAACAACCCCCTTTCGTATTAAAACGCCTTCGCTTAACACATTGTATAGGGTAAAAGCTTCCTCTTAAATCACTCTATCTATTAAAAAAAACCGCTTTTAAAATCCGTTGTGTTAGATCTAAGATCTAAGTTTACATAGGGACAGACAGACAGCGGGAAGCGATTGTAGTGATTATTATAATTTTTGCTATCGATATGAAG
This sequence comes from Idaea straminata, assembly GCA_951213275.1. NCBI lineage: Eukaryota > Metazoa > Arthropoda > Insecta > Lepidoptera > Geometridae > Idaea > Idaea straminata. The sequence continues at coordinate 9,847,937 of OX577867.1, read as the reverse complement.
AAGAAGACGAAGAGGTTGGATTAGCTACATCGGTCAGGTTTGTAAGATGAGACGTTTCACTGCGGCTGCGTGCCGTTTTTTATCTCTTAGATAATAATTTAGAACTCAGAGTTCACCCAAGTTCGTACATCTCCGGGTCGCTGGTCTACGTGAGTTTGATGTCCTAATACGTATAGTTAGGGAGCTTTTTATATCATTTGAGCATGATTTGTCATTGTTGTTAGTGCCCCACCTCGTTGTCTGGTAATAAATAAATAAATATTGCAGGACATTCCACACATCGCCATCTAGCCCCAAGCTAAGTAACTAGACTTGTGTTATGGGTGCTAGACAACGGATATACTACTTAAATACTTTTCTTTTGTAAATATATACTTATAATACATAGAAACAACCAGACCACAGACTAATATCTAAGCATAAATACTTGTCTGAGGCGGGAATCGAACCCGCAACCCTGTGTTTGGCAGTCCGGCATGGTGACCATTGTGCCAACAGGGTCGTATCGTAATAGTATTCGAATTTAGCTTATTTTTTTCTAATTTATCTTAGTCTTTCTAATTCTGTCTGTTCTATTTTCATTTTGGAACGTAGTTGCTTATCGCGCGTTGCGAAATTTATTTTTGTTTTGTAATTATGTCTACCTATTTTGTATTTATTTGTCCGTGTTCTTTTCTAATAAATGCTATTCTATTCTAATTTTTTCAATTTTAAAATTTGGTTTTTTAATTTAACTTGCATACTTTTTTATGAAATTCTGACATCTGTATAATTAGTTTTAATTTAAAGTTAATTTGTGTATAGAATTTACCAGAAATATAAAATCTATGTATTTTTTCAATAATATTTTCAAAAATGATTGTCTGTAAAGTCGGTTTACGGACGATAATTAATTTTACGTGATAACGTCATTATAGAAGGGAGCTCTTTTGTATCGTTGACATTACCATTTTGCATACTTAAATACGTTGCTATGGTTACTTGTCAATAACGTTTCTATGGTTACTTGTCAATAACGTTTCTATGGTTACTGTCTTGTCAATAACGCATGTCGTCCCACTTTTTTGAGAGTATAGCAGTTTATCAATTTACAAGACGTTATCACTTTAAAAAATGGTACCAACACAGTCACTTAGATGATAATATGTTGAGCTCCCTACCTATGTATGTTGGTGTCATGTTACGTCACGCGTAGGCGTATGTGGGTGACGTGTAGTGTGGACGCAACATTATATGTCTTTATTATTATAAGTACATACTTTTGTTGTTCCAAATATGCTTAAATTGTTGGTGACATTTGTATATCCTACTTCTTAAATATAAAACTAGCTGCGCCCCGCGGTTTCACCCGCGTAAGTCCCGATCCCGTGGGAATATCGGGATAAAAAGTAGCCTATGTGTTAATCCAGGTTTTCAGCTATCTATAGATACCGAGTTTTATCGCAATCGGTCCAGTGGTTTTTGCGTGAAGGAGTAACAAACACACACACAGTAGGATTCTCGTGTCACAATGTTCGTTCCCGTACTCCTACGAAACGGCTTGACCGATTCTCATGAAATTTTGTGAGCATATTGAGTAAGTCTGAGAATCGGCCAACGTCTATTTTTTATTTGTTTATTTGTGTTTTTTTTTTATGGCAAAACAGCGTCTGTCGGCACAGCTAGTAATATTATAAATGTGAAAATTTGTGTGTGTGTATGTTTGTTACTCCTTCACGCTAAAATCACTGGACCGATTACGATGAAACTCTGTATGTAGATAGCTGGACACCTTGATTAACATTACGGGATCGGGACTTACGCGGGTGATACCGCGGGGTGCAGCTAGTAGTTTATATTCTGGTTATTTTTCTGGTTTAGATTTTTGCACTAAATATTTACTTAGATGGTATACCAGTTGGAAGCATGGAAGCCAGCTAGGACACTCATCGGTGATGATGAGCTTCAACAAGAGGCTTCAGACCCTTGAACATCGAAAGCTTCTTGGTCTATTAAATAAATAAATAATGCAGGACATTCCACACATCGCCATCTAGCTCCTAAGTAACTAGACTTGTGTTATGGGTGCTAGACAACGGATATACTACATTAGTACATTACAATATAAGTGTGGTAAATTGATCTTTGCATAGAGGCGGTCTATGACGCGCGAGCGGCAGCGAGTGTGTTAAGAAGCCAAGATGCAAAGATCAATTCCACACGTATATCATACGACGTTTTTTATCACAGTTGCGAATAAAAGAAAAGACTTGAAAAGAAAACAAAATAATAATTAACAAAATATTTGTGATGAGTCTATGTTTACATTTTTTAAGGCAATATTTTTTTGTTAATTATGCTCCGGAAAGGCTAAAGGCTTTTAACCTATACAGCCTCGTCTGTCATACAATATTTTTTAGGGTTTTTTCTATTTGTTTTTGCGTCGGGGGCTAAGAACAAAATACAATGGTACGGAAAAACAATATATTTAAATAAAGAAAAAACAAAAAATAAACATAACTAAATTTATAATCGTTTTCTAAGTCATTATCACGTAAAATTTTCGTTCGTAAACCGACTTTAGAGACAATCATTTTTGCTAGCTAAAAAACTTTTCAGTACCTACCTTTTTTATACATCAAAACAGTATAACCCAGATAAATTAAGAATGTTTCACCTACCTAACATGTAATTAGCAGTAAGATACGTATTTAACTTATCGGGATAACTTTATAGCACTAGGTTGGTAATGTAAAACGCACGCGTGCATAATATGTTGGATTATGAGCCTAAAAGCCGTTGAATAAGATCCACTTTATGAGCAACTGCGATAAAAAAATAATTTTCAATACGTTTGGAGTTATTTCCTCTGGACACTGTCGACTAAGCTCAGAAGGTGGTAAAAGGTGCTGGGCAAGCCAATTAATGTTTTAAATAGTAGTCCAATCTCAATAAATAAATAAGAGGCAAACGACTTCTTACACCAAAAACAGCTGATTTTCGGGTAGGTACTGTCGGCTGCATAATGGTAGAGTTCAAAAATTACTATTAATGGAATGTTTTCATTCTAATAATTATTGTTTGATTAATTGATTAGTTAGAAGACTTTAAACTTCAACTAAAGCAGGTGTCTAGAATCTTGCTCGTGTTGAAAATATTCTTATAACAGCCGTTTTGCAGCTCTACGGTGGGTCTGCAATTATGCAGCCGACCGTACCTAAACATAACATTTATATTTTTGAAAAAAAAAAATTCCAAAAGTCGTAAAACAAAAGTTGTTCGTCTGTACGTCTTAAAGCCCCCTATCGTATTAGAACACCATCGTTTATACACATTGTATAGTCAGTTAAAAGCACCAACCACTTGAATTGAGACATCAATCATAAACCGAGTCCCATTAAACTTAATAGACCAGTTAAAATACCTTCATCACAATACCATTCAAACCAAAACTAGTAGAAATGGAACCAGTAAATAATTATATTGTAAAGAGGTATTATAATTTAGTTTACCTATAACCGTTGCTTGATAACGTTTACCATTCATAATGTTGCCTATACAGGTGTCTTGTGATCACTATCTAGCACAGGGATGTAGTGAGGGAAGAAAGTTTTTAAGCGTGGGCAAAATTTTATCAAAGTTGACGGTATAACAAGTTGAAGCGATAAAACATTAAATATACCTACAAGCCTTAGTTTTTTGTTTTTATTGTTTATAAGCTCACTGTGAGTTTTTGTTGCGAATAAATTATTCTATTTCTATTTTTATAATGTTTCTATTTCTATTTACAATGTTTTTTTTTCCATTAAATATTGCAAAAGAATATATGCAAGAAAAATATAGCAATTATTTGTCTGTACACAGAAACCTACTGCAGTATATTATCCTACTAATATTATAAATGTGAAAGTTTGTGTGTGCGTGTGTGTGTGTGTGTGTGTTTATGTGTATGTAGATAGCTGGAGGCCTGGATTAACATATAGGCTACTTTTTATCCCAATATTCCCACGGGATCGGAATTACGCGTGTGAAACCGCAGGGCGCAGCTAGTCATTTATAATTCAATGGCATCCTGCAGATGATTGTCGCGCGTCAGGACTGCCCCATACAATACCGCTGGATGAGGGTTGCGATGGGCGATAAATTATGAAATTAATTATATATATGACTTTTATAAATTTGAATACTTATTTTATTTTATTAATTTATTATTTAAGTGTTTTTGATTTGATTTATTTGTTTTAATTTAATTTGTATCTACTTATGGAATTATTTCTGAAATAAAATTTAGTTTAATTTAATAATTCGCCCTTTGCGCCCTTCCCTTAGTCCACCCACAGTCACAATCAAATAAAAATAACCTTATTAAAATAACATAGTATTGAAGTCATCATTTTTGTAAGTCCGCGACATTTCTACATAGAAACAGAATGGATTTTATTTCTCTATCCTGCTGTGTTATAACTTTTATAACCTTACCTTTTGTTGGTAGCCAGTCAATACTAGCTACCACTTGGGTTCTGTACAGGGGTACAGGCTCATACGTGTACAAGACACGAGCTCTTTATCGGGGGACCATCTCATTTTGATTTCGTGTTTATAATAAATTATTTTTTATCATTTTGGGTATTGTTGGAGAGAAATTGAGAGTCACTAGCTAATTTTTATGTTTAGTCTACACTACAAAGAATTAAGATTTTTTGTTTGTTTGTAACATATAGGCTCTAAATACACACATCCTACGTAATTATAAGCGTTTCAATGTGCTCTTATGTAAATAAATCCAAATGAATAAGGTATCATGAGTTTGATTTTGACTCTAAATATGACAATACAAGTTTCTGTAACTTTAATCAATAAATACATTTATCGATTTATTTAAAACTCACCGATTTTGAAACTTGTATTTTATATTTTTGTTGATAATTCACTGCTACCGATCAAATAAAAAAACTGGTTAGCTGTACCAGTAATGTAACCCCTATTTTTTTTAAATCTCAACTTTCATCGTACGTTAAATCGACAAAATTCTGCCCGAAGTAGCTAATCCAACCTTTTCATAAGACACCATATTTATGACATAAAATCCTCATTTGGTTTTCACTAGTGACCCCATACTATTCTGCCCTATTTTAAAGACGTTTACACATAAAAAAGTTAACCCGAATGAGCCAATGACCCTGTATACGTGAAAGAATGTCCGTATGTCGTAAGTATGTCTATTTTATTAGATTTATAGCTTCTTTATTACTTATTTTCTTTGTTATGTTAACTATCAAGTTTTGATGTTTAAATTATATTGTTTTTTATTTATTTAAAAGAAGTTTCTATATGTAAAAAGGATAAGATATTGTGTTGTTTTTCGTATTATTTTGAATTTTGATTAAATGTCTGTAAAGAGAATCTTATCATCCCTCATAAGCACAAGCAGCTACCCCAGAAAATATTGAAAATAACAAAAAAAAATCCTTTGTGTGGTTTTTTTTTTATTCGAACTTGTTGAGACTTTCTAAGGAGAAAAAGATATAGTCAGATTCTTTTAAAACGCATTTAGGACCCAAAAAGCACACATGTCCCAGGCACTACAGGGCCCTGAATAGCAGGACTGTAGTGCATGGGATAAATCATTTAGATTAGATGTAAATACCAATATTGGAACGTAGTTCCTTATCGCGCGTTGCGAAAGTAGGCTAGACGGAAAAAATTAAGACCAAAAGTTGTAACGACACTTTTTGCTATAGTTGTAAACCGTGCGGCGGCGTGCGCGTGTTTCGCTGTCTGTCTCTCTCTCTCTCATAGAAAGCAAGCCAGTTTACTTAAATTGAGCCTACTGATTACGTTTATATTACATTAAATTTGTCAATTATAACTTAAAAAAAAAATTATTACAATTCCTTCACTAATTAATCGAAAGGAACTTCGTTCCATATGGGTTTCCCTTGACACCTCTCAAGTTTTATTATTAGTCATCTGCGACAGACAATTAATCATTTTATTAAAGCTACCAAAATACTAACAAAAATCATCAACCCATACAAACTCCATTAAAATTTCACACACAATTTGATGACAATTCAAACATTATCACATACCAATTAAAAACTTACAATTTTGACAATGGGCTGGGCAAAAAATGAGTAAACTCAAGCACCTGGTTGTTGTATTGTTAAGAATAAAAGGCTATTGGGCTATTCATTTGTAATGGTTTCTCTTTATTAGACCCTCGGGCTATTGACACCTTGAGACCAAAGGTCTGTGGCGATTTCACTAAATAGAAATGTCTTTTAGAATAGCATTGATGGCGCTTTGGTTAAATGATTTTTGCTTATAAGTAAAATTGTTAATTTGTTACAAGATCCCTTTAAGAAGGACCTTCACCTAGCTGATTAATGGTTGAAAAGTATTTTAAATCAATTAAATATGTCAATAAATTAAATAATTATTAAATTAATTATTTGACTAATTGGTGACTTCATTGATTTGTATTTATAATGTCTTGTTCTATTTATAATGATGTATTTTTGGTAATTTAATATTATAATATACTAGCTGCACCCCGCGGTTTCACCCACGTAAGGCCTGATCCCGTGAGAATATTCGGATAAAAAGTAGCCTACATGTTAATCCAGGCCACCAGCTATCTACATACCGAATTTTCATTGCAATCGGTCCAGTAGTTTTTGCGTGAAGGAGTAACAAACATACACAAACACTCACACAAACTTTCACATTTATATATTAGTAAGAATAGGATACAATTTGTTTCAGCGAAGGGGTTCTAATACAAAAGAGGGTTGCTCTAGACGTCTAAGCTAACAACTTTTGTTCTACGACTTTTGGAAATCCGAACATTTCGCTAGAAGTTTTCGAATTTTCAAAAGTCGTAGAACTAAAGTTGTTCGCCTAGACGTCTAGAACAACCCCTTTCGTATTAAAATCCCTTCACTGAAACTCATTGTATATTAATAATATTATGAACTTAATTTTTCATCGTTTTGATGAAAATTAGTATTGTCAATAAATCAATATATATTTATTGACAATAACCGATGCTGATTTTTATCCCGATATTCCCCTAAGATCGGGACTTACGCGGTTAAAGACGCAAAGCGCTGCTAGTCTATACAATGAAATGAATGAATGAAATGAAATGAATTTTATTGTCTGTGGAACTAGGTAAATAACAGATGTTAAAGGCACACAATATAAAGGTAACTCTAGTTCCCGCCTCTTGGGCTTACACACATCTACATATTTTTTACATTATTGCCTGATGAGTCACGAAGCATAAACCAACTCATCACAGTCATGTCAATTCAGAAGCAAATTAAAATTTAAAATGTTTAAGTTTAAAATTATATTAAAATTATATATTATGAGAATACGTAAATATAAAATAAATCTATTTCTCTCTATCATTTAAAAAGTCATCAATCTTATAATATGCCTTTCCTAACAAAAACTTATTTAGAGTATGCTTGAATTCATTTAAATTTTCGATGTCTCGGATGTCTTTGGGAATTGCATATAAATATACATATAAAATTCTTTGTCCTGAATGTCTGACTGACGGATCAACGCACAACCTTAACCGCTGTTCGTAGAGATCTCAAACTTGAACGTGTTCTGTGTGACGTAGGCATCCGATAAGAAAGGTTTTTTCGAAATTTCACTCCTAAGGGGGTGAAAAAGGGGGGAAAAGGGGGGGGCAAAGTTTGTATGGGACAACGTGATCCCTTGGTCCAATCCTATTAGAATCATTTTCGACTGTTACGCGGATATAAAAAAAGAGAGCCAGCCACTTATATAAACTAATTCAAGTCCATTCAATAAGTCATTGTATAACATTACAATAAATATTCGCACCCAAAATCCAGTCAACCGTTTGATACCCATATAACAAGCAGATGTCCCACTATTTTTTGCCTCACCACTTTGTGTTGCGCGATTTTTTGTCTCCCAATTGAAGTGTAGATTTCAATTTGACTCCTATTATGTTATTTGTATCCTATTTGTGTATGTTTTTAAGAATTTGGTTCGGTCAGTCTGTCTGAAGAAAAAATCTTATCTATTGTTAAAGTTAAAAGTGTTTTTGTATTGTTGTACGTCGTTTAGTCTCGGTTATTATGACGCTATTGTGTATTCAACTTTTTACTCAATTGTTTTTTTACATGATATTTAATTGGTATGAGATGAGGCATGAGTTGGTATTGACTTGTAACAAAATAAAAGACGTCTGTGTCTAGAAGAGTGAATATAGAAGGATAAAGAGGAAGAGGCTTAATAAATAAATATTGCAGGACATTCCGCACATCGCCATCTAGCCCCAAGCTTAATAACTAGACTTGTGTTATGGTTGTTAGACAACGGATATACTACTTATATTCTTTATTTTATAAATCAATCCTACTAATATTATAAATGTGAAAGTTTGTGTGTGTGTATGTTTGTTACTCCTTCACGCTAAAACTACTGGACCGATTGCGATGAAATTCGGTATGTAGATTGCTGGAAGTCTAGATTAACATATAGGCTACTTTTTATCCCGATATTCCCACGGAATCGAGACTTACACGTGTGAAACCGCGGGGTGCAGCTAGTAAATAGTATAAAACAAAGTCGCTTCCCGCTGCCTGCCCCTATCTTTGCTTAGATCTTTAAAACTACACTATGGATTTTAATGCGGTTTTTTTATAGATATAGTGAATCAAGAGGAAGGTTTATATGTATAATACATGCATAATATAGCCGTGCGAAGCCGGGACGAGTTCTTAGTATACTTATAATACACAGAAACAACCAGACCACAGACAAAAAAAATATATAAGTAGTATATGAGTTGTCTAACACCCATGACACAAGTCTAGTTACTTAGTTTGGGGCTAGATGGCGATGTGTGGAATGTCTTGCAATAATTATTTAAGTATTTATTTAAATATCTAAGCATAAATACATGTCTGAGGCAATCGAACCCACAACCCTGTGTTTGGCGGTCCGGCATATATAGTCACCATTGTGCCAACTGGGACGTCAATTGGCCTATATATTGAGGTATATAAGACGCTGTAGTGCCTAGAACATATATTAGTAAAGTGGACGTCAACATTTACCCCTTTAAATTGTTAATAAGAAAGTGAATGAGTCATCCCGCTATCTAAACGGCCCAACGGTGGACATTACAACCAAAAACTGTGGTAATTCCCAACAATTGTCTCACGAAAACCGGTCTAGCAAACAGCTTGTTCCGTTTTAGTTGAAAACTTCCAAAAACTGTGCATCATACGTGATAGGTTTGTTAGGGTTCCGTTATTGAAAAACCTATTAAATAAGTACTTACTAGTTAAACTTTTTAAACTCACACGATTTGTATTCATAGTTATTATTTTCTTGGGTCTTAAATTTTTTTTTTATTTCTCTAACCTCGACGCTTCGACTATGTGACGATGCCCCTATGTTTTGGTTTTTTCTAATTATCCTAGAAATTAAGAGTTAAAAACAATACATAGGGGCATGGTCATGGCAGTTATAAAAATAAAAATATAAAAATATTTGCTCTAGTGTTATTATCCAGGGAGTCAAAATTATACTGTCTTTACACTATGTTGTTTTTTTGTATAAAGAAACGGATTAAAGTACTTATTTAATTCATTCTACTAATACCAGCTTTTACTTGGGTTGGCGTTTATGATAAGTTTTATTAAAAAATTACTGGCATTCAAAAGTTAGTTTATAATAAATTCAAAAATGAGTTTACAACTCTGAGGAACAATTAATCCGCACATCACTCGAAAATCTTCATCAGATCTTCACCATCGAACTGAAAAGTAGTAGGTTTTTGGCTTGTACATATATAAGAAATTTACAAATGTCTTGATCCAACCTATGTGGTTGCGTATGGTTGGCTGCTGACTGGCTGCAGGGAAAGGGAAGCTTATGTCAGCGAAGGTTGCACTTGTTTTCCATATGAGAGGTCACTACCATCGACAAACGGGAGGTGCTTCAAATGGGCAGGTGTAAATAACAGAAATAAAAGCAACGTTAGGAGCGGTGTTGGCTTAGTGGTAGATACCTCGATTTTCATTCTGAAGATCGTGGGTTCGAATCCCAGCCGACCGTGCACCAATGTACTATTTTTCCTAAGAAAAATTTATGTGCACTAATTGACATTGCTCTTACGGTGAAGGAAAACATCATGATGAAACCCGCGGCTTAGTTGGCTCCAGAAATATTGACACGTTCTCTCCTCTGGACATGGTCAACTAAGCTGAGAGGGTGCTGGGCAAGCCTACTCCATCCTCACGCAAAAAGGACCCAATTAAAAAGGGTCCAATGGCGGAAAACAGCCTGTATGCAAGTACAAGTACAAAGCAAAGTTACTTTGAAATAGTTATATTTCCTACGGAACCCTACCTCCAACCAACATACTCTACATCCCACAGTTACTTGTCAGAGAAAACTCCAGTTTACAGCACTAATAGTAGCTATAAAAATACAAAATGTCTCAAAATTCAACCATGATAACATTCATTGTTGTACTCAGTACGTGATAGTCATTTTTTGAGGATAGAGATTTTATTTGAACTATAACCCCTTTATTCGGTAAGTAGGTAGATATATATTAGAGACAACGCTCACTGCACTAAGTCTTATTTTAATTTCTATGTGTAAAATGTATGAACAACTTTTTCCAGTTTTTGAAGATTTGGATGAGCATAATTTCTTTAGAGGGCAAAATGTCTTAGCAATTAAAAACAGCTGAAAAAGTGATGCGTTGCTACAAAATATTAATAGTATTTAGTATTCACTCCCGATCCCGTGGGAATATCGGGATAAAAAGTAGCCTTCCTCGATAAATGGACTATCCAACACAAAAAAAAATATCAATTCGAACCAGTAGTTCCCGAGATTAGCGCGTTCAAACAAACAAACAAACTCTTCAGCTTTATAATATTAGTATAGACTAGCTGCGCCTTGCGGTTTCACCCGGGTAAGTCCCGATCCCGTGGGAATATCAAAATAAAAAGTATTCTATAGCCTTCCTCGATAAATGGACTATCCAACACAAAAACATTTTTTTCAATTCGAACCAGTAGTACCTGAGATTAGCGCGTTCAAACAAACAAACAAATTCTTCAGCTTTATAATATTAGTATAGATAAGTACGTGGTATGTCACACTTCTAAGTTAAAACTAATCAACATTCAAGTCACTTAGCTTTCTCGAAAAAAAAAACAAGTGATAAAATTAAAAACAAATCGACCTGACACGTGTACAATTACGGAATTTACTTAAAAAACCTATTTGAAAACCAACACGTACTCAAATAAATATAAAAACACATCTTTTACAAGTAACCATTAACTTTCAGTTAACTTTAACTTAAAACACTAACCACGGTTGTTTGTTAACTCGTGTCGATAGTTTAAAAATATTGAAATACCTAAGTACAAAACTTAATACTTATACTGGCTGTGTTTTACAATTAGACCTCTTTACTTAGGTCCTTTTTGCGTGAGGATGGAGTAGGCTTGCCCAACACCCCTCTCAACTTCAACAGTCAATACGTCTGGAGCCAACTAAGCCGTGGGTGGGTATCATCATGTTTTCCTTCACCGTAAAAGCAATGTAAATGAACGCACATTAATTTTATTACTCCATTGGTTCACGGCCGTCCGGGATTCGAACCCAGGTCCTTAAATTGAAATAGACCGAACTAATAACCTACATATAATTTCTATTTTAAATTCAAAGTTCTATATATCAACAGAACCAACAAATTGATGGATCGGGCTATCATTTGGCCAATTTTGCACCCGAAAAGGTACTGATTCAGCGCTTTAGGGTTTAATTTTCCCAAACTTAATTATTTCTTTCTTTTTCATTATTTTTTGGAACCAAGTTCCTTATCGCGGCTTGGCGAGGGGCCTAGCCACAGAATATATATGTACAAGGAATTTTTAGGGTTTAATTTTCCCAAACTTAATTATTTCTTTCTTTTTCATTATTTTTTGGAACTACGTTCCTTATCGCGGCTTGGCGAGGGGCCTAGCCACAGAATATATATGTTCAAGGAAATTTTTTTTACGCGTTACAAAAATGTAAAATGAAAAATCGGAAGAGAAACTAATCTCCCACATATAGATACCGATTTATCTCACACACAAAATAGGAAAAATATTCAATAAAAAAATAAAAAAGGTAAAGGGGCTACCTACTTGTGCCTAAATTAGAAAGCCTACCCAACACCTAACAATTCCGTCATCCCTTCTCACCACTTAGACCTCGCATCACTCGGTCAAAAACCACTAAAAAACGGAAGCCTAATATTAAAATATATCATTTATTTTATTAGACCATTGTCCTACAACATTTTAAGAAGAAACACATTTGAATAGAGCGTACGTTGTCCAGTTTTCTAAGAATGAAAGCTGTTGATTGTACCGGAATATTTCTTTTTATTTTAATGGTAAAGTTTGTGATTGTTTGAAAGCTATACGATGTTACCGGGTTTATCTTCTATCTATCTATCTATACATATAAAATTCTTTGTCCTGAATGACTGACTGACTGACTGACGGATCAACGAACAGCCTAAACCGCTGATCGTAGAGACCTGAAACTTGGAGGGTGTGTTCTTTGTATGACGACGGCATCGGATAAGAAAGGATTTTCCGAAATTCTACCCCTAAGGGGGTGAAAAGGGCAAAGTTTATATGGTACTACGTGGCTCATTGGTCCATTTTCAACTTGAACGCGGACGAAGTCGCGGGGAAAAGCTAGTTGTATGTATAATATTAGCAAGCGGTTAAGGGCCACTTCTTTCTGTGCACCTAAACAAATTTTGTTTTACGACTTTTGAGAATTCAAACAATTTTGAAAATTTTGAGGTTATGTTTACCTGAAAATCAGCTGATCCGTACACTGAGAGGTCATTTACCTTAAGATTATTTTTATTATTTGAAGTTTTATCTACCGTTATAAGTCTGAACGATAACTTTCAAATTGACTTTCAAAATTTTGAAAAAAAAAGTACGAATTTCCAAATAAATAAATAAATAAATAAATATTGCAGGACATTCTACACATCGCCATCTAGCCCCAAGCTAAGTAACTAGACTTGTGTTATGGGTGCTAGACAACGGATATACTACTTATATTACTTTTCTTTTGTAAATATATACTTATAATACATAGAAACAACCAGACCACAGACAAATATCTAAGCATAAATACTTGTCTGAGGCGGGAATCGAACCCGCAACCCTGTATTTGACAGTCCGGCATGGTGACCATTGTGCCAACTGGGTCGTCAATGTCTAAGAACATGAACCGAACCTGATGAGACACACACACAGACACGTCAAACTTATAACACCCCGTCGTTTTTGCGTCGGGGGTTAAAAAGGTGGACAGAAATGGCCCTCAACCTTTGATCGATCGAACTTCCGTGTGCAGTGGACAACAATCCTAAATCATATACATTACTATGCTCCCCACATACAGTAGGTAAAGGCGAGGAGTAAATTGGCCGCGTGCATCGCATGCTACATATATACATATTAACGGTAGCCCAGCTAGGTGGTAGACACGTACGTTACGAACGTTGATTGCTCTATTCTATGAATTAGATTAATCATTACTTTGTATTTACCACACAAGTTGATTTTTTTTCATGTTCATGTCCATGGTCTCGGAGATTACCCCCAACATACATAAATACATACATACAAACTTGTTACCAACGTTACCTCTTTATTAGTATAGATTACATACAAAAACCTTAGACAGACGCCCAGCCAGACTAAAAAAAGTACATTCATGAAAACATAGTACATTACGATATAAGTGTGGTAAATTGATCTAAAAACGAGCGAGCGTGTTAAAGAAGCCAAGATGCAAAGATCAATTCCACACGTATATCGTACGACGTTTTTTATCACAGTTGCGAATAAAAGAAAAGACTTGAAAAGAAAACAAAATATTTGTGATAAGTCTATGTTTACATTTTTTAAGACAATATTTTTTGTTAATTATGCTCCGAAAAGGCCAGGCTAAAGACTTTTAACCTATACAGCCTTGTTTGACATACAATATTTTTTAGGGTTTTTTCTATTTGTTTTTGCGTCGGGGGTTTTGAACAAAATACAATGGTACGGAAAAACAATATATTTAAGTAAAGAAAAAACAAAAAATAAACGACTATTTTTTTAATCGTTTTGTAAGTCATTATCTCGTAAAATTTTCGTTCGTAAACCGACTTTAGAACCAACCATTTTTGCTAGCTAAAAAACTCTTTGGTACCTACCTTTTTTATACATCAAAACAGTATGTAATTAGCAGTAAGATACGTATTTAACCTATCGGGATAACTTTACAGCACTAGGTTGGCAATGTAAAACGCACGCGTGCATAATATGTTGGATTATGAGCCTAAAAGCCGTTGAATAACATCCACTTTATGAGCAACTGTGATAAAAAAATAATATAAGTTTATTTTAATTCAATTTGCTTTTGCTACCGATAACAATCTAAATGTATTAATATAATCTAATTATAATATTAATATAAACTTGTGGCTTTACTGGCTATAGAGTTGGGGGCTTTGATAGACGAAAATTATTGGAACGAAGTTCCTTATAGCGAGATGTTCCACGTTACGAAAACGTGAAACGAAAAACCGTCAGAGTAACTGTGTTTGTACTATTAAAACCAAGGATTGTATATCCAAAAAGCTCTTGTAGGTATTTCAAAAATTGATTTTTAACCTTATAATCTATAAAAACACAATAGTCGCGCGATTAAATTAAAAGAAAAAATGATGAAAAAAAACTATGATTTCTGGAAATTATTGTTTTTAATAAATTTTGGGGGTTTTGGGGGGAACGAGTTAACAACATGTCGCGCTGCAGTTTTATTTTCATGAAACTTAGTTGTAACCCGAGTTACATTGTATAATTCTGGTGGAATGTTATTCAATTTAGTTCTGTGTGTGCACAAGTGTTGTGAAAGTAAAAATCAGTGTCAAACATGAAGTTTTCTCGTTATCTCCAAATCTCCTATTAAGGTTATGGTAAACTTGCCACCGCTTTACTATACCCCTGACTTGACGGACTATGACGACTTTGACTTTTTTGAAACGCTTTAGGCCCGATTTATGAATAATCGGGTCATAGTTTGATGCAAAATATAACTTGACATTGGCTAAATGCACAAGCCGTGCGAAGGCATAATTAATAATAAAAAAAAAAAAAAAAATATTGCAGGAATTGCAAACAGCGCCATCTAGGCCTAACCAAAACTTGTGTTAGTGGCCAGATAACGAATAAAATACTTTTCGTTTGTAAATACAAACAGACACATAAACCAAAAACCAATATCTGTACATAAATATTTGTACCTACTTGTTATCAAGGTTTTTTTTAAAACATTTTAGTTGCCCTTATATAATACTAACTGTTGCCGGCGACTTCGTACGCGAGGTAGTCATGTTTTATAAACTTAAACCTTTTTAATTTTTTTAAAAAAAGGTTATATACAATTTCTTACAATTAATTAGCAAAACATATATGTACCAGGAAACCTAACTAAGTTTGTCTTGGCATCTAGGTACTTACAATCGACGCTACATCATTCTAAATGTTTAAAAAAAACCGCATCAAAATCCGTTGCGTCATTTTAAAGATCTAAGCATACATGAGACAGACAGCGGGAAGCATTTATACTATATTCAAATTCAAATATCATTTATTGTGAACGCAGGTATAAAAAGTTGTTACATAGTATGATACACAAAATATGTCCTCTGTGATCGACCTTTCGGCATACAATGTACAGGGTTATTTAATACTAAGGTAGGTGTAGGTTTTTTCTATTACTACTCTAAGAGATCAATTATAAGGAAATAAAAAGTAATAACAACAGCAAAGACTAATAAATTAATTGGAAAATTGACATATTTTTAAAATTCAAATTAATAAGTAAATGTATTATGAATATAAGTAAAAAGAATACAATGTGCATATAATGAAAAGTTATATATATAGTACCTGCAGTTTACAAATTTCGATGTGATCAGGCACAATGTACTCCATAAAATAAATATAGTTTATAAATATAGTAATAAAATAATATATACTATTATAGTGATTAAACCTTTTAGTGGCGATAATGCTACAGTGTGGAGGAGTGTTAATTTTTGTTTGTAAAAGTACCCTCTAAATATGAGTACCTACCTAATAGCAATGAGCCAGTAGTCCCATAGTATACCACATACTGGGCCAAAAACTTGTATAGGTCATAAAATGCGTAAGGAATAGACCAATAAAGGTTGTAATATTGTCTGTCTACTCTATGAATAGGAAATGAAGATTTTTGACTGTTTTATTATTAGAGATTCGGTTTCAAATTCGATTTTTTTTTTTTGTCGAAATATTTTGAAATTTGAGACGCGTGTTTACCAAAATACCGATATGTTTGTTCAGGGTTTTGATTTTGATATTTTTACTGATTCCTCTTCTATTAAAATAAAATTAAATTTCACCAAAATTATGTAATTTATGAGAAATTTCTTGGGTTTCATTCAGACGTCAAATTATTTAAGTAAGTTATTTGATTAAAAAAATTAGTTTAAAAGGTTTCAAAACTTTTTTATTATTTATGCTACATTCTCGTACCATTACCACTAAAATTATATGTCAGGTTCTTTTTAAAAAGTACTTTTACAAAAAAAATTACAATTTATTTTTATTTTTTTACAAAAATTTACAAATTTTATTTTAGTACTCTTAATAAGTACTTAAATTAAATTAGAGGGCAAATTGTTGTTACTTAATTTTAAAACTACCATTGTACACAATTTATGCAATAAACATTCTGTTTTAACCGACTTCAAAAAAGGAGGAGGTTCTCAATTCGGTTCCATGTATTTTTTATTAAATAATTCATTTTATTGAATTCACCAAAATTTATTTTATTCGTTTATTATAAACACAATTTTAAAATGAGCTAGGTACATCAATTTAAATTTGAATTTAATTGCAAAATTGAATGCGAAATTGATGATATTCCGCTGAGTCAACCGAACTTTCATAATGTACGTAAAGACTAAAAATTAAATAAAATTATATCACTTACAACATCTTTAACTCTTAGAATTCGAAAATCAATTCCAAAACGCCATAAACTTTCGAAATAACCTACCAATTATCAAAATTAATAAGTTTTTAGATAAATTTAATGTTAATCAGAAGGCGTGGTAGCGAAGTGCCTATCTCAGCAGGTAGTCACATCTTTGGTAACTTATTATACACATACAAGTTAATATTATTTATAACTGTGCTATAATTGATCGTTTGATTTTACTAATTATGGCTTCGGTTATGCTGCATTTAGCCAGTGTCAAGTTATATTTTATTTTCTAAAAGTAATGAAGTCATTTTAGTGAGTCAAGTCAGTGTCTATAGTCTCCCCATCATCATCCGAGCGATGTTCCCGATTGCATCCTTATAGGAGCTTTTAGAGGAAACGAGAAAAGTCCATGTTGGCCACTCTTTTTCTTCTTCGTGTCAACGGCGACCAATGCAATACACCTTGATCAAAGCACTCGCGCCCAAAACTTAGCCACGGCAATCGCATTATCTGTTGCCTTGTTGAGGTCGTCTGCAGAGCAGCTAACAGGGCAGAGAGAGAGCAAGCCGTCAAGTGCGACATCGTTTGGGCGGCCCTTCCACACTCACACAGAGTGTCCGATTCGGAGAAACCCCACCTAGCCATGCTGGATACTGATTTTCACTTTCACGATACTTGTGCACTTTAAAGGGATTTAATTAGCTAATATTCTTCCAGAATTAAACATTACAATTCAACTCGGTTTAGTGTTAAGTTTCATGTAAATAAAACTAATACTGTCGGCGCATTCCCTCCAAAATTATTATCTTTTTTTCTCTAACTAGTTGCGGTACATGGCGCTCTAATGTAAGTGAAATTGAAAAGTTTTTTTCCATCTGAAACCAAATGAAAGAGGCCAAAGTTCTTATGGCCAAGTGATTTTGACATTAACAAAATTCTAATTATCTATGCGACTGTCACTACTGTCACCTATCGTAAAATAGAAATAGATACAAATAAAAATAAAACTTGAGAGGTGTCAAGGGACACCCGGATGGAACGAAGTTCCTTTCGATTAATTAGTGAAGGAATTGTAATAAAATCAAAAAGTGTCGTTACAACTTTTGGTCCTAATTTTTTCCGTCTAGCCCTCTTTCGCAACGCGCTATAAGGAACTTCGTTCCAAAAACCTAATTACATAATGTACTTAAAGGTTTTAGTTTTACCACAGACAATAAAAATGTAGGGGCAACTCCAAAAAAGGACTACGGGGTGACGTATTTTTATGACGTCTGAACAAAACGCCTCCACTAACTGACTTAAGAGGAAAGGGTACCGGCGATCTCTCCATACAAACGTAGTCGACTGTTTTCTCCCTAGATAATAAATGACACTAGAGCAAATATTTTTGTTGCATAAAACTTATAACTGCCATGATCATGCCCCTATATTTTGTTT
Source organism: Idaea straminata (assembly GCA_951213275.1). Taxonomy (NCBI): domain Eukaryota; kingdom Metazoa; phylum Arthropoda; class Insecta; order Lepidoptera; family Geometridae; genus Idaea; species Idaea straminata. The sequence goes on along the minus strand of OX577867.1, from coordinate 9,829,394 downwards.
TTTTTTCTGTTTTTTTTAAATCTTAATTTCTATGATAATTAGAAAATGAAAAAAAAACCAAAACATAGGGCATAGTCATGACAGTTATAGGTTTTATGGCACAAAAATATTTGTGCTAGTGTCATTATCCAGGGAGGAAACAGTCGATTACGTTTATATAGAGAGAGCCCCTGGTACCCTTTCCTCTTAAGTCAGTTAGTGGAGGCGTTTTGTTCAGACGTTATAAAAATACGTGACGCTGTAGTCCTTTTTTGGTCGCTAACGTTTGTATGGAGAGATCACCGGTACCCTTTCACCTTAAGCGCGATAATGGTACTTAATATTAAATTATTATAAAGATATTCCTGCCATATTTGCAAAACTTCTAAATTATGTTAAATCGACGCAATAAACCATATTTAATATAGACATTATCATATTTCCTATACAAAATTAGCAATAAAAATGTCCGTGACACCGATTAAGGCTCTTAACTCGATTAATTACCAGCGACCTGCGTAAGATTCAAATAATGTGACATTTATTATGTGACATTGTCACAAAATATAATTTTATGCTTTAGTATTTTTAGAATTGAAAACTGTTATTTAATTTTTAAAGGTTTTAATATCTTAAAAAACACAATATTATTGTTCGCGTTTTCAACCGACTTCCAAAAAGGATCAAGTTTTCAATTCGTATTGTATTATCTGTTTCTGAAAAAGGTTTTTTTTTTGATAATTTTGGGGTATTTCCAAAACCTATAGTTTTGGAAATTCTGCTGGTTTCAGTAATAAAGACCTGCAAAAAAAATTTAAATAATAGTCGAAGCTAAATAAACAATTAAAACTGAAAGGTGAACGACCTCTAACTCTAACAAACAGCTGATTTCTTAATTAACATAAATCCAGTAAATGTATTTGAAAAAAATAATAATATAAATAATTGCTCTCCTAGAACAATTCCTTTTCGTACTAAAAACCCTTTATTGTATATTTTTATGGAAAAAAATCTGATTTATAAGAGCAGTCTTAATTTTTAAACGAATTTTTCTGTGTGATGATCCGTCAAACTGGAATTAAATGTCTTGTCAAATTGGAGTAGGTACCTATAATACTTGTTTTTTCCAACATAATTTTATTAAAATGTCTTTATTTCGTAGCGAGAAATCGATACGTCAAAACGAAACGGTCACAGCTATGAAATGTAATAATTTTCTCTAACTAGTTGCGGTACATGGCGCTCTAATGTAAGTGAAATTGAAAAGTTTTTTTCCATCTGAAACCAAATGAAAGAGGCCAAAGTTCTTATGGCCAAGTGATTTTGACATTAACAAAATTCTAATTATCTATGCGACTGTCACTACTGTCACCTATCGTAAAATAGAAATAGATACAAATAAAAATAAAACTTGAGAGGTGTCAAGGGACACCCGGATGGAACGAAGTTCCTTTCGATTAATTAGTGAAGGAATTGTAATAAAATCAAAAAGTGTCGTTACAACTTTTGGTCCTAATTTTTTCCGTCTAGCCCTCTTTCGCAACGCGCTATAAGGAACTTCGTTCCAAAAACCTAATTACATAATGTACTTAAAGGTTTTAGTTTTACCACAGACAATAAAAATGTAGGGGCAACTCCAAAAAAGGACTACGGGGTGACGTATTTTTATGACGTCTGAACAAAACGCCTCCACTAACTGACTTAAGAGGAAAGGGTACCGGCGATCTCTCCATACAAACGTAGTCGACTGTTTTCTCCCTAGATAATAAATGACACTAGAGCAAATATTTTTGTTGCATAAAACTTATAACTGCCATGATCATGCCCCTATATTTTGTTTTTTTTTCTGTTTTTTTTAAATCTTAATTTCTATGATAATTAGAAAATGAAAAAAAAACCAAAACATAGGGCATAGTCATGACAGTTATAGGTTTTATGGCACAAAAATATTTGTGCTAGTGTCATTATCCAGGGAGGAAACAGTCGATTACGTTTATATAGAGAGAGCCCCTGGTACCCTTTCCTCTTAAGTCAGTTAGTGGAGGCGTTTTGTTCAGACGTTATAAAAATACGTGACGCTGTAGTCCTTTTTTGGTCGCTAACGTTTGTATGGAGAGATCACCGGTACCCTTTCACCTTAAGCGCGATAATGGTACTTAATATTAAATTATTATAAAGATATTCCTGCCATATTTGCAAAACTTCTAAATTATGTTAAATCGACGCAATAAACCATATTTAATATAGACATTATCATATTTCCTATACAAAATTAGCAATAAAAATGTCCGTGACACCGATTAAGGCTCTTAACTCGATTAATTACCAGCGACCTGCGTAAGATTCAAATAATGTGACATTTATTATGTGACATTGTCACAAAATATAATTTTATGCTTTAGTATTTTTAGAATTGAAAACTGTTATTTAATTTTTACAGGTTTTAATATCTTAAAAAACACAATATTATTGTTCGCGTTTTCAACCGACTTCCAAAAAGGATCAAGTTTTCAATTCGTATTGTATTATCTGTTTCTGAAAAAGGTTTTTTTTTTGATAATTTTGGGGTATTTCCAAAACCTATAGTTTTGGAAATTCTGCTGGTTTCAGTAATAAAGACCTGCAAAAAAAATTTAAATAATAGTCGAAGCTAAATAAACAATTAAAACTGAAAGGTGAACGACCTCTAACTCTAACAAACAGCTGATTTCTTAATTAACATAAATCCAGTAAATGTATTTGAAAAAAAAAATAATATAAATAATTGCTCTCCTAGAACAATTCCTTTTCGTACTAAAAACCCTTTATTGTATATTTTTATGGAAAAAAATCTGATTTATAAGAGCAGTCTTAATTTTTAAACGAATTTTTCTGTGTGATGATCCGTCAAACTGGAATTAAATGTCTTGTCAAATTGGAGTAGGTACCTATAATACTTGTTTTTTCCAACATAATTTTATTAAAATGTCTTTATTTCGTAGCGAGAAATCGATACGTCAAAACGAAACGGTCACAGCTATGAAATGTAATAATTTATGATCAAAGTCGATGTTTATGCAAAATGTTAGGCTATTTGTTTGTTTATTGGGCACATTCGCTTGTAACTGGATAAAATATGTTCTTATTTTTTGTTTCTCTATTGTCACTAAATTTTTTGTAAGGTTGTATTCATACTGTATAAATATAAAAAAATAAAATATATATCTATACTTTAATATTATAAAGCTGAAGAGTTTGTTTGTCTGTTTGTTTGAACGCTCTAATCTCAGGAACTACTGGTTCGAATTGAAAATATTTTGTTGTGTTGAATAGTCTATTTATCTAAGAGGGCTATAGATACTTTTTATCCCGATATTACCACGGGGTTGGGAGTGATGCGGGTGAAACCGCAGAGCGCTGCTAGTATTTAATTTAAAAAATATATTGCAGGACATTCCACACATCGCCATCTAGCCCCATGCTAAGTAACTACGGACAGCGGATTTACTTTTCTTTTGTAAATATATACTTAAAATACATATAATCAACCAGACCACAGACAAATATCTAAACATAAATACTTGTCTGAGGCGGGAATGGAACCCGCAACCCTGTGTTTGGCAGTCCGGCATGGTGACCATTGTGCCAACTGGGACAACCAGGGTTTATACCAATAGACAATGAAAAATATATATTATATTATAATCATTAATATTCCTATGAATTTGTACCTATAGATAAATACCTCTTTAATATAGAATTTTGAAGATAATGTAGATATGTTTCATGATACACAGTCATGGTGACAATAAAATCACAACGATTGCACACAATGATGTAATATGCGACACGACTAAGAAAACCGAATTGGGCGACAAAATCACTTCATACTACCATATCAATAACTCAATATTTAACATTGGGTCGCTTAGGAACTTTTAGCTTCCATATTTAGAAATAAATGACAAAAAAATTACTAAAGTCAAGAGTGCGGAAGGGGAAGTTTCGATTTCAAGAGATCTCAGACGGCTTTGATAATACACGTCTTAGGTAAAGATAAATTTTAAAATATCATAACGTCTTGTTAGTTTCTTTTTATCTTGAAATGTTTGTAACGTCAGAAAAAATATTATTATTACTAAAAAAATATCATAGAAAATAAGATGAAAAAACAAAAAAAAAATAAACAAAACATAGGGGCATGGTCATGGCAGTTATAAGTTTTAGCAACAAAAATATTTGTTCTAGTGTCATTATCCAGGGAGAAAACAGTCGATTACGTTTGTATGGAGATACCCCCCGGTACCCTTTCCTCATTAATTTTACTAGAAACTATGTATTGCAAAAGTTGTGAAATCAATATACCTACCTTCTTTAATCCTTGTAGGTATATTTCCTTCATATCATAAAATTGACAATCAAAATCAAATTTTTTTATCTATCTAAGCACGCTTGTAGTATTTAAAGAACGATTCTAACGTGATACCGATCATATTACTTACTATCGTCCACAACTAACATACACTAAAACAAAACAAAAATATTTACATTGAAGACCTATTTCTTGTTTGAAGTCAAATAAACACAACCATGAGTTTTGCCAACAAAGTCGTGATTATAACCGGTGCCAGTGTCGGCATTGGAGCAACAACAGCGATACAATTTGCCAAAGAAGGCGCTGACGTCGTCATTGTCTCAAGAACAGAATCTAAACTCAAGGAAGTCGCTCAAAAAATCGCCAAATACGGAAAAGCACCTCTTATCGTAGCAGCAGATGTTGGAAAACAAGAAGACGCAAAACGAATCATTTCCAAAACTGCAGAGAAATACGGAAGGATTGATGTCCTTGTAAACAATGCAGGTTTTACCATACCCGCTAATGTCGATGAAGAAAAAGTTATAGACTCCTACGATGGAATTTTTAGTACTAATTTAAGATCAGTCGTGCTACTGACAAGTCTAGCGGCTCCTTACTTGAAGAAAACTAAAGGTAACATCATTAATATATCAAGTATAGCTGGTAAAAGAGCATTTGGACCTGGAACAGCTTGTTACGCGGCTTCAAAAGCAGCTCTAGATCAATTCTCTCGAAACTCTGCTATGGAACTCGCCCAGTTTGGTGTAAGAGTGAACATTGTTAGTCCTGGACCTGTGGAAACTAATTTCCTTCAAGCCGCTGGAATGACACCAGATTATAACGCTATTGCTCAACGTTTAACCATTTTAAACATTCTAACCCAGCCTGAGGAAGTGAGTGATGTGATATTGTTCTTGGCTAGTGAGAAGGCTAGGAGTATTACTGGCTCTGATTATGTTATTGACGCTGGCACGTTGGTCAAATGAAGTCTCTAATTAGGTAGTTCTTTCTTAGTTTATTTATATTATTTATTAACGTTGTTTTATATAATTTATAATGATTATAATTTGAAGTAATAAAGGTCATTGTAAGAAATACTTTTGTATCTTTACATAAATTAATTTAGGAAGGGGTATGTGGAAGGGTTGATGTCCATGAATAGTATTTCTGGTGATGATTATACCCAAACATGAAAGACATATAATAGGTACAATCAACGTTCTAAAGTAGACTGGCATCGTAACGTTTATAATCCTGTGCAGCACTATTTGAACATTGTAACAACGTAACCTGTAAATGGATCCCACGTCGTCGATTGGTGTAGCGAGTAGCGGCTTATACCACTCGGCCAACTAATTACACAGCTAACAGTCATATTGAAAATAATAATCACACTGAATACCTACTTTTATTTCAAGTTTTCACGTTTTTGTGTAACATCTATTAGAAGAAAGTCGTAAGTGCAATATGAGTATTATGGTAGTAAACTGCGGACTCATGACGTTTACTGTACATATCACAAAACGTGCCAGTAACACGGCTTCTTTTGAAGGTTGGTACAACAGGGTAAAATTAAATAAAGTAAGTGTTAATTCAGGCATACATCGACGTGTTTAAGGTATACTATGTCATTTTCTAAATCCTAAACTACTACCATTCACTTGCATCCAAATCGGTTATAGTGAAGCCTCGCGATAATTAATATACCAAAACCTATGTCACCTTCTATTGTAAAAAACTAATTTGATGCAATGAATATACACATATATGGTATCTAATTTTATATTCTGATATACATCTTGTAAAACATTTTCATGATGTCTACTTTTTATTTCTATTAATTATGGCTTCGCACGGCTTGTGCATTTAGCCAGTGTCAAGTTATAGTTTGCATCAAATTATGACCCGATATTTCATAAATCGGGCCTAAAGTGTTTCACAACAGTCAAAGTCGTCATAGTCCGTCAAGTCAGGGGCTATAGTAAAGCGGTGGCAAGTTTACCATAACCTTAATAGGAGATTTGGAGGCAACGAGAAAACTTCATGTTTGAGACTGATTTTTACTTTCACTACACTTGTGCACTTTCACAGAACTAAATTGAATAATATTCCACCAGAATTATACAATTCAACTCAGATTACAACTAAGTTTCATGAAAATAAAACTGCAGCACGACATATTGTTAACTCGTTTCCGCCAAAACTCATAACGTTATTTGAAAGTACGTAGTAATGATATATTAATTTTTGAAAGACATTTTCACATACAAATAGCATTTCTTTTTAATTCGTGACTACATTAAAAGAGGTTAAAAAACAACACCGTCCAACACCAAATTTGTCCTTATTCTAAATTTTATTAAAATTGGTTGGGCAGTTTGACCGTAAACGTGGTATAAACAAACTGACAAATATACAGACATTTATACTTATAGTAACAATTATAGTTCATTTTATTACTATCTTTTATCGGTGATGTAATGCTTTAATACTGATAAACTTATTATGACTACTTTATATTTATCACTAAACTTATTACTTTTAATTAGTATTTGTTATATTTCTTTTTATGCTACTTTTCTTTTGATTATTTTAACTATTCGCTTTCTTATTTTAGGTTTTCTAAACAAGCTATTATAGCCTTTTAAGTTACATCACCTAGGTTTGCCCTCGAAGCTTTTCTGAGGACCTTTTCTACGAAGGTCAAGATCATCAGTTAGGGGCTGTCACTATCAACAATTCCAATAATGTCTATCTCTAGTTTTAGATCCATTCTACACTCCAACTCCATATATATTAGATATTTAGGACAGTTGAAAATATGTAGATTTAGATACCTACAGTTGTCGCAAGTGCAGAGTCTTCAATGAGTTCAAAATGATGAAGATATGAATGGGATGGAATAGATTATAAATTAAAAATAGTATTTTATTTTTAACTAGCAGTGCTTCATGGTTTCACACGCGTATCTCCCTATAGAGTGAAAATATCGAGATAAAAAAATAAAATTTTCAAGAAAAAAGAAAATAAAGTTTCATCAAAATCGGTCCAGTAGTTTGGGAGCCTATTCAATTCAAACAAACAAACAATGAAATGTTTTCTCTTTAAAATATTAGTAAGTATAGATAAGTATTCAAATATTATTGAAACCGCGTGATGAATGACCATTCCAATTATCCTCTGGTTGACATATTATCACTGCCAATGATACAAACTTTTATTGAAAATACCTTTTGATAAATTTACATTTGGGTAAATGTTCATATGTTTAACAGTATATTTATGTTTTGGCTTTTTAGACGTCATTTGGACGTCATTCGTAATCTTATATTTATTTATGCACTAGAAATAGAAACAGAGAGTCTTCTTTAAACTTTTATTTAATCTAATATAACAACGTAAAGTAAAATAAATGTAAAATCTACTGAGTAGGGACTTCATTTAACCAGAGTACCAGCATCAATTAGATAATCAGACCCAGTAATACTCCTTGCCTTCTCACTAGCCAAAAACAATATCACATCACTCACTTCCTCAGGCTGGGTTAATATGTTCATAGCTGTCATTCGTTCAGCAAGAGCATCGTAATTTGGATTTTCTATTCCAGCAGCTTCAAGGAAATTAGTTTTGACAGGTCCAGGACTTACAATGTTGACTCTTACACCAAATTGGGCGAGTTCCATAGCAGAGTTTCGAGAGAATTGTTCTAGAGCTGCCTTTGAAGCGGCGTAACAAGCGTCGCTTCTTCCTATTACTCGTTTACCAGCCACACTTGATATATTAATGATGTTACCTTTAGTTTTCTTCAAGTAAGGAGCCGCTAGACTTGTCAGTAACACGACGGATCTTAAATTAGTACTAAACATTGCATCATATGCGTTTACAATGTTTTCGTCATCAACATCTACTCTTATGAGAAATCCTGCATTGTTTACAAGGACATCAATCCTTCCATATTTCTCTGCAGTTTTGGAAATTATTCGCTTTGCGTCTTCTTGTTTTCCAACATCTGCTGCTACGATAAGAGGTGCTTTCCGTATTTGGCGATTTGTTGAGCGACTTCCTTGAGTTTCGATTCTGTTCTTGAGACAATGACGACGTCAGCACCTTCTTTAGCAAATTGTATCGCTGTTGTTGCTCCAATGCCGACACTGGCACCGGTTATAATCACGACTTTGTTAGTAAAACTCATGGCTGCGTTAACCAATTTTTGAAAATAAATATTCCTTAAAATATTGTTGTGTGTGTGTTGAGGACGATAGCAAGAGACAATATGATGGTCTTTAATCTAAATCGTTGTTTAAATACTGAACGCGGGCACTAAGATTGGTTATCAAGGTCAATTCCATTCATACGGACAACTGATTATTTCATAACATTTGTAATGTTCGTGAAATACATTCCGGTAGGTATTTTTGACACTGGTTTGAAACAATAACTTTTTTTCAAGATTAAAAAAAATGAAAAAAACACTTGCAGCTTATCACTTATGGTATGAAACCGGTTCATACCGGCTCGATCATTGAGTACAGTTCTGCCCATGATTACTTTCTATTATCGATATCGCCAATAGATTTTTTTTACTTTTTTTAGGGTGTAACTCTAAAAAATAGAAAAAAAATGGTAGACAAGTTTCATCTTATTATTGTTAATTTTATACACCGCATAAGTCAAAGTCATACAAAAAAAAAGATATCGCTAATGGAAAATGATCTTGGCAGGGCTGTGACAGGACTCAATTAGCCTGTAGTACTTGCGAATACTCAAATATTATAAGTATAGTGAACGCACGCGACGATAATGTTCGTGTATTCTATCTGAGCCTCAATTCTGTAAATAACGTGTTTTATCTGTGACACGGTAAATATTTTCATGAATATTTCAAAACTAAAAAATTGACACAATCTATTTTTATTTTATTTGGCACATTATGAACATATAAATCCATTATTACGCATACGCACGTAAAAGTTGCAAACAATTTCAACTTTGACAAACATATTCGGACCTTTTTACCCGACTACGGCGAAGCCAAAAGGGAGGGTTATGTGATTGGCCAATGTTTATTCATCTGTTCCCACCTAATTTCAAAACTACTTACTATAATTCAACAAATGAGGTATCGTTATAAGCGTCTCAACGGTCCGCTGGTTATAGACTATGTGACGTTACAAAAAGTTATTTATCACTAAATTTTGTGTGTTTTCCAAAAAAACAAATTCTTATCTATTTAGTAATTATTTTAAGCTATATTCAATAACTTTATCCTTGAAATAGTTTCATGATCTTTGCACGCACAAAACAACGAATAAATCTTAATATTATGCCAACTGTTATGCACATAGGGACTTTAACAGTTTTGACCCATTATTAGGTAGATTTGACCCGGTCTACATTTTGAATGATTTAGCACTTAAATATCTCGTAGACAGACCCTGCCTTAATAAAAAGACAACAAAAATTAAATACCAACTATCAATAATGATTGTCTGAATGAATTTCAATAATATTGCAAAAGTTATGAAATCATAGTAGAATTGACCTCGAAAACCACTATCTACTACTAAGTGCTCTTTTATAGTACCTATTTAAACAACGATTCAGGCGAAAAGGCTATCATACCACTTACTGTCGTACATAACAAACACACTCTAAAGTCGATTAAGACAGTCATGAGTTTTACTAACAAAGTCGTGATTATAACCGGTGCCAGTGTCGGTATTGGAGCAACAACAGCAATACAATTTGCCAAAGAAGGCGCTGACGTCGTCATTGTCTCAAGAACAGAATCTAAACTCAAGGAAGTCGCTCAACAAATCGCCAAATACGGAAAAGCACCTCTTATCGTAGCAGCAGATGTTGGAAAACAAGAAGACGCAAAGCGTATCATTTTCAAAACTGTAGAGAAATATGGAAGGATTGATGTATTAGTAAACAATGCAGGTTTTACCATACCTGCTAATGTCGATGAAGAAAAAATTATAGACTCCTATGATGGGATTTTCAGCACAAATTTACGATCAATCGTGTTACTGACAAGTCTAGCGGCTCCGTACTTAAAGAAATCTAAAGGTAACATTATTAATATATCAAGCGGAGCTGGTAAACGAGCACTAGGTGCGGGAACAGCTTGTTATGCAGCTTCGAAGGCAGGCCTCGAACAATTTTCTCGAAACTCTGCTATGGAACTTGCCCAGTTTGGAGTTCGAGTGAACATTGTAAGTCCTGGACCTGTCAAAACTAATTTTCTTGAAGCTGCTGGAGTTGAAAATCCAGATTATGATGCTGTTGCACAACGATTGACAGCTTTGAAGTTATTAACCCAGCCTGAGGAAGTGAGTGATGTAATATTGTTCTTGGCTAGTGAGAAGGCAAGGAGTATTACTGGCTCTGATTACGTTATTGACGCTGGCACTCTGGTGAAATGATTACTTAGTTGTTTTTAGGTTTCCTCCTCCAAGTTACCTCCAAGGTAAAAAAAACGAAAGATTCTTGTCCGTCTGTCTTAGTTTATTTATTATTTTATACTAATAGTCGTCTCAAAGAATTTATGATTATTATAATTTACATGCAAAGCAATAAACGTAATTTTAAGAAAGATTTTGTGTTTTCTATCTTTACATACATTAATTAAGGGAGGGCTATAGGGAAAGGCTTTGTCCAAACGACGTCTTGTATACCAGCTTCAGTTGGCACAGTAGGGTAAAATTTAATTTAAAAAAAATTAATTCAGTCATAGATCGAAGTACTGACCGCATCATAGACGCTTACTATTTCTTTATCATCAACATCTATTCTTATGAGAAAACCTGCATTGTTTACTATTAAATCTATCTTTCCATATTTTTCTGCAGTTTCGGAAATCATTCGTTTTGCGTCTTCTTGTTTGACAATATCTGCTTGTGGGATAAGGGGTGTTTTTCCGTGATTTTTTTTATTTTCGTAATTGTCTAGATTTCAAAACATCGTACTATTAAAAAATTCAGTATTTTTGTTTTTTTTTTTTTTAATTTTCCTTTCTCCTGCATGATTAATATAACTCAAAGATATTATTATCTTATTTATTTTGTATATTTAGTAGTCTTCACGTACCGTACGTTTATTGATAGTACACTATCGCACTAACTGGCCTGAAATTGATAAAAACTAGAGCAGTAAATTCTTTTCAAGTAGATGAAGATAAAGAAATAAAGTAAACAAGTATGTACAAACAATTGTTAACACAAAATAACTGACCATAATAAAATAACGTCATATATCTTAAGTATTAGTTAGGCCAATGATATCCTAAGGGATTTCATTAGTCGTGTGTGAGACACGGAGATTTCAAACGTTAAGCAAAATAGAAAAAAAAATGTGATGCTAAAAATGGTTGTTTTAATCTCGAAAGCTTATTAAGAACTACAGAAAATGTTGTAGGTATTTTAAACAATGACAAGCAATAATCACTACCGTATTGAATTTCAATAATATTGCAAAAGTTATGAAATCATTTTTCATATCGTAAAATTGACCTTGAAAACCATAATATGTAAGCGTGCGTGTAGTATCTATTTAAACAACGATTCGGACGACGAAGTCAGCATACCACTTGCTGTTGTCCACAACAAACATACAACAAGATTTCACGTCCAATATTTTTTTTGGAATTATAAAACCATGAGTTTTGCCAACAAAGTCGTGATTATAACCGGTGCCAGTGTCGGCATTGGAGCAACAACAGCGATACAATTTGCCAAAGAAGGCGCTGACGTCGTCATTGTCTCAAGAACAGAATCTAAACTCAAGGAAGTCGCTCAACAAATCGCCAAATACGGAAAAGCACCTCTTATCGTAGCAGCAGATGTTGGAAAACAAGAAGACGCAAAACGAATCATTTCCAAAACTGTAGAGAAATATGGAAGGATTGATGTATTAGTAAACAATGCAGGTTTCACCATAAGAGCAAATGTTGATGAAGAAAAAATTATAGACGCCTATGATGGAATTTTCAGCACTAATGTAAGATCAGTCGTATTACTGACAAGTCTAGCGGCTCCTTACTTGAAGAAAACTAAAGGTAACATCATTAATATATCAAGTGTGGCTGGTAAAAGAGCATTAGGGAGGAGTGGTGCTTGTTACGCCGCTTCAAAGGCAGCTCTAGACCAGTACTCTCGAAACTCTGCTATGGAACTCGCCCAGTTTGGTATAAGAGTGAACATTGTAAGTCCTGGACCTGTCAAAACTAATTTCCTCCAAGCCGCTGGAGTTGAAAATCCGGATTATGATGCTGTTGCTCAACAATTGACAGCTTTGAAGTTATTAACCCAGCCTGAGGAAGTGAGTGATTTGATATTGTTCTTGGCTAGTGAGAAGGCAAGGAGTATTACTGGGTCTGATTATCTAATTGATGCTGGTACTCTGGTTAAATGAAGTACTTAGTTTATGGTATAATAATCGCAAGACTTCGTTAAGTTTCTTATGGCGCGTTGCGAAAGGGGCTAGACGGAAAAAATTAAGACCAAAAGTTGTAACGACACTTTTTAATTTTATTACAATTACTTCACTAATTAATCGAAAGAAACTTCGTTCTATCCGGGCATCCCTTGACACCGGTCAAGTTTTTATAACACATTTTTTATCACAGTTGCTCATAAAGTGGATCTTATTCAAACACAGGGTTGCGGGTTCGATTCCCGCCTCAGACAAGTATTTATGCTTAGATATTTGTCTGTGGTCTGGTCGTTTCTATGTATTATAAGTATATATTTACAAAATAAAAGTATATAAGTAGTATATCCGTTGTCTAGCACTCATAACACAAGTCTAGTTACTTAACTTGGGGCTAGATGGCGCTGTGTGGATTGTCCTGCAATATTTATTTTTATTTTTTTTATTCAACCGCTTTTAGGCTCATAATCTAACGTATTAGGCACGCGTGCGTTATGCATTACCTCGACGTCACTAGTGTGTAAAAAATTATCCTGATGAGTTAAATTTGTATCTTACTGCTTATGTACGCGCGGTAAGTTATACATCCGTTCGTTCGTCTGATATTTATTTTGCAGCTTCAACCTGTTACTTTTGTGTTACGCAGCTTCAACCTGTTACTTTTGTGTTACGCAGCTTCAACCTGTTACTTTTGTGTTACGCAGCTTCAACCTGTTTTTTGTGTAACAGTGATGCGCACGCATCTTAAAATTTCACTCTCATCATTTTTTCATAACGTGCATAAAGAAGTATAACATCAAAATTTTGTTATTAAAGTTTCTTCAAAAATAATCCGAACAATACTCTGCCTACACCTTTATTATTTTGCATAATATCCGGAAAAATTATACCTAAATGAATTTACCTATCTAACTTTCCAAATTAAGACATTTATAAGACCTACTTAAGTTAATCATGGTTAAGTAAGCAACTTTGTAACTTGATACCTTGCTTTATTTTCGTAAACTAAAAGGTAAATGACACAGAGTGGTGTAAACATGGCCTTATTGTGGAACCGAACTTTATTATAAAATCGTAAACCGTGTCCAAAAGTTATAAATGCCATAAGTATTTAAAATATCAGGTGACAACCTCGAGTTAGGAAAATGACAATATTTGATAAATAAATAAATAAATATTTCAGGACATTCTACACATCGCCATGTAGCCCCAAGCTAAGTTACTAGACTTGTGATATGGGTGCTAGACAACGGATATACTACTCATATACTTTTCTCTTGTAAATATATACTTATAATACATCGAAACAACCAGACCACAGACAAATATGTAAGCATAAATACTTGTCTGAGGCGGGAATCGAACCCGCAACTCTGTGTTTGGCAGTCCGGCATGGTGACCATTGTGCCAACTGGGTCGTCAAAATACCAGAATATCTACAAAAAACACCATATCCATTAAACAAATATTAGTAAATCAATGTTCTTGGACATTGTCATCAAAACTGGACCATTTTCTCCCACGCAATTTCCACTTCACACCGAACTAAACCTTATTTTCAACGGTTTAACTATCATATTTCCATGTCAAGTTAATATTGCCATTGATTTAAGATTTACACTCATATGAGGTATTTAGTTTTTTCTTGTATTATTATAAAGTTGTAAATTATTCAATCAGTTTAGAAATTTATGGAAAACATGGTCTTGTTAGGTAAAGTGGGAATGAGGTCACTTGTCAAACTTAATAACGGAGATTCGTAGTGATTTTTGAATTAATAGAATCAACGGATGTACCCAGAGTTTGTAATAAAATTCCTGTAAATTCTTCTTAGATGCAGTCAGCTGCATAATTGCAGTCCCCGGTAGAGTTCGAAAATTACTATTATTGGAATGTTTGCATTCTAATAATTTTTGTTCGATTAATTGATGAGTTAGAAGACTTTACACTTCACCTAAAGCAGGTGTCTAGAATCTTGCTTGTGTTGAAAACATTCTTATAACAGTCGTGTTGGAGCTCTACCGTGGGTCTGAAATTATACAGCCGACCGTACCTACTCATGGACCATAAGACGAGGTGGTAAGACCTGAAGCGCGATAGAGGTGTCTTAGAAACAGTTTTTGGGTATAAACCACTAAAATCCATAGAATGATAATCCTATTGTCGTAAAGGTGAAGAAATGCTTTGTATTGACAAACACGATTAGAGTGATTTGTCTCGATAGAAAAAAATCCTAAAAAATCCTAAAACTCGTAATATTTTGGAAAATTTTAATTTCATAGCGATTGTAAAGAAATAACAAGTACAATAATTATATTTTCATAAACCTTACATCAAATCCCATAAGGTAGTACAGATGGTTTTTCACTAAAATAGATGTTAGTCTTTTAATTACATAAAACAGTTAAAATGTCAATTTCGCGGCGCGCGGGGGAAAGGGATAGAGTAAACGCGCGGCGCGCGCGTGGGAAAGGGATAGGGGCTTTCAGGTCCCATAAAAAAAAGGAAAAAAAAATTAAACTTTTTTTTTCAATTTGAAAATTGACTTACTTAGCTTGGGGCTAGATGGCGATGTGTGAAATGTCCTGTAATATTTATTTATAAAATACTAAAAAAAAAATAGTAATAATTAAATTAAGTGGAACTCCCATTCAACATGGTACGAAACCATTTGTGCGCCAGTACGACTCGCACTTGGCTGGTTTTTAGTTTTTGTAATAAATAGTAATAATAAAAGAAAAGGAATTTGTAATAAAAGGAAAAAAAAAATACAATCTCGCGACAAAATTTTAAACACATAAGTATCATGTAAATTGTATATAATGAAATTATAATTGATGAATTTGATTGAGTTAAAAAATTATAAGATGTACTCAAAACTACGCCCGCGCTAGGCGTCGCTTAACCCGCACGACAGCAAACAATCAAATAAGATAGAAACAACAACAAAAATAAAGCTAGCTCCACACTATCCGCACTATGCTTGAGTGAGCTGTCAGACGTTTGAATTAAGTTGAGAATAAGTTATATAAAGTATCATAATCTTACAGAAGATCACAATAGAGTGTTACACCATCATCAATATATTACATGCTTGTATACGATCAATGTGTCTTGATACTTTACGTAGACTCACCAAACAACATCGAATTTTTGACATGTCATACATTTTTAGATAACTTATTATAATAGAGCACACATGTGCACACATACAATTTATGCAAAAAAAAATTTTTAACTTTTTATTAGACATGTCATTTACATACATCTCTATGTAAGAGTACACGTACCCACGTACCTGTTTACCAGTTGCCAAACAAACACCATGAAATCACAAATAGTTGAGAATAAATAATAAATGTGCAGTGCGACCTTAAGGAATTGAGCGCATGTATGCTCTTTTTAATTAATTATACGACCCCCAGCATTGGGAAATCGACGCAAGGAGGAGGAGGATGCTCAATTATAATAAGTTTTACTTAAATATGTGTTTAACAATTGACAGGTTAAAAAATTATAATGCATAAATAAATTGTTCGGCGGCAGTGTACGTTGATTTACCTTAATAATACGAACCCGAGGACATGACTTTCATTGCTCTATATTAAATATTTATTGTGATCTTTGTGAGCATGATCACAATAAAAATAATCCCATAAGTTTTTTGTCTTATTCTCATTTGCGTTTCAAAGATACACATCCTAATTTAGCTTTTAAGACGATTCAATGTGACCTCACCGAATATATGCAATTTTTTAACACGTTTTAATTGTCACGCACAAATTGTATGATTCCAAATAAATAAAAAAATTGAATTTGAGATTATTAATAATTGCTTTTTTACATCAAGTATCAAAACCATTGGCACCGTCGAAAACAGCAAGAATCACGGAGGTGTGAGCGTGAATTACCCGAACAGCGGGGGTTCGAATCCCGGCGCGCCCCGCACCGATCTCCGTTCCGAGAAGCGATCGGATCAAGACAATCTGTTCGCTCTATGATGTTACTTAAATCATAACATTATTTTGTTAGTCAACTATCAAGATTTAACTTGTAATTTAATTCGTAAATACTCATTAATTAAGTTAGGTGTTGATTTTATGTTTATTGTGTTTTCTTCTTTTTGCGAAACAGAGAATTTTGAAAAAAATCAATACTAGTATAAAGTAAATGCTAGTATAAATAATGTGTTAAATGATATCAAATATTTCATAACTTTGTTAATGTTAAGGGAAATTCCTGATTTTTTTTCCTAGTTTAGGCAGAATTGAACAGTTTTGTAGAGACGCAGTTCAACTCGCTAATCTGAATCTATCCTACTGACAAGATGGCGGTTTTTTTAATTAACCTTTATTATCTGTTTCCAAGCCTGTCGGTCCCGGGATACTTATTTATGAAAGCTAAACTTTTTAATTAATTTTTTATTTTATGTTTTTTAATCTATAATATAAAAATGAATCGCTAAATGTGTTGGTAAGCGCATAACTCAACAACGCCTGGACCAATTTGGCCAATTCTTTTTTTGGTCTGTTTGTTATTATCAGGAGAAGGTATTTATGAAATAAAAAATTAAGAAAGTTGCGCAGTTATTACGCGGGTGAAACCGCTGGGCGCAGCTAGTTAAAAATAAAAATTGCAGGACATTCCACACAATAAAAACAAAATAGACTCTGGAGGAAATCCAGAGATATATGCTCTTATCTGAGGCTCTTATCTCACTTATTATTTACAAACGCATATTTTTTTACATTTATACATTGACAGTTTTTCGTATTTGACAATTAACTCTTGGCCACAAGAAACTGGCCGGTCCTTTAACAGGGACCGGCAAGTTTCTGTTCAACGATCCCATATTTATGTAACACCATCCATCCACTCGGTACTAATCAAAATCCCAAATTCGAAAACTCATAAAATACTTCCAACACAAACATAATTGTTCATCCACATAAACCATACAAAAATATCCAAAATGAATTCCCAAGTCATTTGATACCCAAAAATATCCTATAATAAAAAGTGGTAAGTATTTAAAATAATGCTTCAAGTTAAATAAATAACACTTTACTAACTTAATCAAATAAGTAACTTAACACCTTAAGTAACAATATTGGTATTTTCTCCAATCTGATTGTGAGAAGTCCCAATAAAGTTGCATTTAAGTTAAGTATCATTGACGGAATTTAATATCCTAATCCTAACTAATATTATAAATCCGAAAGGGGTCCGGACATTTAGTGGGTCTATATTGGGTTGCATAAATTAAAAAGGCATAAATTTAATTCGCATAACGTTTTTGGCATAATCTTCATTTCGCATAATGTTCATAATGCATAAATCATTAGGCATAGGCATACTTTTTTCTACATAACTTCTTTTATAATATATCAGCATAAAATGTTTCTGCATAAATTATTTTAGAATAACGATTATTAATCATAACATTTATCATCTCATCCTATAGCATAAAGCTTACAAGTTATACACATGTAGAATACCATAATGTTTACAAAAAATAAAATAAAAAATAAATAAAGTCGTAGTTCTAACCTAACCTATCAGTGTTAGTTTTGTAACAGTCCAAAAATATAGGTCGAATTCGGTTCTGGCACTTGCCAGCGGCTGCCGCGGAGCGTTATGTGTTTATAACACTATGCTTATCATAATTTATGCGAAAAACCTTTATGCCAAAACTGTTATTCTAAACGACATGATAAAAATGATTATGCGATCGAAAGGGTCGAAGGGGATCGATCTTTAACCCTTTCGACGCCTTCCATACTAAATGTAAGGGAGCTTGGTATAGTGTTTTTTGCGCAGTGCATTTTAAGACCTATGCCAATCGATAGAGGGCATTACGGCGAACAAGTAATGCACCGCGGCATTTTAAGTTACAATGCATGTTGTGTCTAAAGGTCTTTGTTTATTTATTTGTCTGTTTGTATCACAACAAATACTAAAGAGAGAGAAAAAAATATTAGGGCTACAACATGGTACAGAACTTTTCGTGCCCGAGTCCGACTCGCACTTGGCCAGTTTTTATTTCCAAAAACGTCCTAAAACAAATAACCTAACCAAATAGTTACTAAAAATAGTTAAAAAATAACGTAATATCTCGTTTCCCACATTATATCGTTTCTGATTGTGTTTGTTAAATCGGATAACTCAATCTAACACTTGTACTAACGATGGCTTCTAATAAATATAGCTGTGTCTTGATTACATGCTGATATCGGCTTTATGTTGCGAGGTTCCGTAGGAAATTGAGTTAAAAAGTTACTCGTGAAACATAGTTGGTCTCTGTGAGATGTATAGGCTACGTAGGGGTTTTTTATTTTGGATTGAATGGCTACGGCCGCATACAAAACCGGAGGTTCATAACCAGTTACTAAAGGAAGAAATATCTTCGTACGAAACCATTTTCTTAACAAAAGGTTTTTTTCTAACACGAAACCGACACCCCTGCGACCGCATATGAAGCCGGAGGTTCGTAACCAGTTATTAAAGAAGAGAAAAATATCTTCATACGAAACCAGTTTCTTAACAAGAGATTTTTTTTTCTAACACTAAACCGACAACCCTGCTGCCGCATACGAAGCCGGAGGTTCGTAACCAGTTACTTTTAGGGTACAAAGTCGTTTTTTTTAATGTTTTCCTTTACCGATGAAAGAGTTATTAAAATATCAAATTAACAACCTCTTTTCAAATTAACAATTTTGAAATGACGAGGTGAGCGAACCGCCTGCGACGCAGAATATAGCTGTTTCGATTCCGACCGTGTTACAAATACTTATTTTTTCAATCTATTTTCATTTCAAGTTCTTAATTTAAAGTTAAGTACGTACCATAATACCAGCCTAGTTGTTAAGTTTAAACCTCGTTAGCACTGTGTACAATATCATACAATATTTTTGGAACGAAGTTCCTTATGACGCGTTGCGAAAAAGGGCTAAACGGAAAAAATTAAGACCAAAAGTTGTAACGACACTTTTTGATTGTATACCAATTCCTTCACTAATTAATCGAATCCATCCGGGTGTCCCTTGACACCTCTCAAGTTTTTTTTTAATATTTTGAATAAACCCGAAGGAACCCTAATAAAACCCACGTCCACAATGAAAAATCACTTTAAACATTTCAATTCCCAACTAAAAGGCTCTTACGGCGTTTAAACATCTCTGTCGTTTTTGTTAAAGGTGTCTTATTACTGATTTATAACGGATTTAACGACATAACGACACAACGACGTGTTTTACGAACAAGATCGCATCTGAGAGAGATTTAGTTGGGATGCTGTTTAAACGCTTGATTTCTTCATTTAACATTTGATATATAGACTTGTTTCAATTTTAACAATTTGTATGTGATTAAGATTGGAATTCGAACCCACGACACCTTGTCTAGACGCGAAAAGTATGCAAGTATTATTTATCTACACTTGTACTTGTATACAGGCTGTTTTCCGCAATTAGACTCTTTTTAATTGGCTCCATTTTGCGTGAGGATGGAGTAGGCTTGCCCAGCACCTACTACCCTCTCAGCTTAGTCGATCATGTCCAGAGGAAAGAACTTGTCAATACTTCTGGAGCCAACTAAGCCGCGGGTTTCATCACGATGTTTTCCTTCACCGTAAGAGCAATGTCAATTAGCGCACATAAATTTTCCTTATGAAAAATACATTGATGCACGGCCGGCCGGGATTCGAACCCACGACCTTTAGAATGAAAGTCGAGGTATCTACCACTAAGCCAACACAGATCTGTATTTATCTACACTATTAAAACAGGAAATATTTCGTGGTTGTAACGGAGCTCAGAAACTACTCAACCAATTTTGATAAAACTTGGTATGGGGATACATTGATTCATTGACAATAACATAGGCTACTTTTTATCTCGATATCCTCACGGGAGTTACGCGGGTGAGACCGCGAAGCGCTGCTCGTCTACAATAAATATTCTATTTCTTGTTTCTTAGTTTAGAATAGACCCAGAAACTACTTTACCAATTTTGATGAAACTTTGTTATAATTCTATGGACGTAACAAACTTTCTATACTTTTTATCTCGATATTCCCACAGAATCGGGAATAACGCGGGTGAAACTAAAAAATAAAACTCAACAATGTAGAGAAACAACCAGACCAGAAGCAAATATCATAAAATTATTTGTTCCATGGCGAGAATCGAAACCTTAACCTTAATTCTATATATTATAAAATATTAGCTTTGTTCTCGATTTTAGATGATATATCAGCAGCATATGGGACATGTATTAAAGATAGAAATAAATAAATAAAGAAATAACTTTGTTTTGTAATTACACTACACCTACAAAAGTAAATAAATTACAGAAAACTAAATCTAAACAATTAAACAGAGTTTCTGAAGCATAATGTTGTGATATCAAAAACACCAAAACGCTGATTTTCAGTACAATCCTATTAAGATGAGTGACCGATGTACAAATAAAAGAAATCTTAACAAAAACACAAATATTAGATAGAGAAGACTATGCCAAGAACCTATACCACCCCTATAACTCAGCTTAGTCGACCGTGTCCAGAGGAAAGAACTTGTCAATACGCCTTGAGACAAGAACTTGTCAATACAACTTCTTCTTCTTCTTCTTTTCGAGTCAGTGACGTTCGACCAGTTAAATTTTTACAGCCCAGTAGCTAGCCACTGCAACTGCAGCAGCGTTGGCCTCTACCAGGTCCTTCAATGTGCAGGTGTTAGGTCACAATGGGCATTGGAGTAGGTGCACCATGGACTGCGATGGGGCTCCACACTCGCATTGCTCCTCAGTCGGTGCAATATACCCCCATTTGCTCAAGTTTTGTCTGCAACGTCAATACAACTAAGCGATGGGTTTCATCACGATGTTTTGAAACATGAAGTACGCTCCATGTTATTATTATTTAACGCTCCTTTTTCATATAATATAAAAAAATAAAACAAATTATGGTAAGTATCAGGTACCAATCAAAACAAGAAATGAATCAATAAAAAGTATAGTAACTCAATACCAACAGAAAACATTAAAAAATTACTAAAATACCATCATAAAATGCTTAACAGTTTTATTAGTGGAAAAAGCAGACTACGGACTTCAAATCCGTTTTGATAGGCCGGTGCTGTCAGAAGTTCTCGTTTAATTACCGTCTCCGTTCACTCCACAATTTTTGGAACGAATTTCCTTATCGCGCGTTGCGAAAGGGGGCTAGACGGAAAAAATTAAGACCAAAAGTTGTAACGACACTTTTTGCTATAGTTGTAAGCCGTGTGGCGTGTTTCTCTATCTCTCTCTCTCTCTCTCTCATAGAAAGCAAGTCAGTTTACTAAAATTGAGCCTACTAATTTAGTTTACATTTTGCTCTCAAGTTTTATTGAATAATATTTCGCAAAATAGTTTTGCATTTGACCTCATCTCACCTGATAGGAAGCGACGATGAGGCAGAGGATGTAGCATGCTTAAAAGAAAAACGGCACGCCTGGACAACATGATGGAACACAACTAGTTACTTAGCACCATGTCTTTGTCCAGGGAGTGATGCTAAAAGTTGTCGTCCAAGGTCTATTAATTGTCTGCTCCTTTAGCGCCACCGAGGCGTCACGTGTCGAGGGCTAAATCTTATGGACGCTAGCAAACCTGAACCCCCATTTGGTGGTCTACAAGTCGCAAGTGTGTCTTCTACCGCACTATTAAAGTGGAACTTTCAGCCCGCGTCGAAGTAACTCCAAAACTTCAACCTTGAAATTGTGCCATGGCATGATCAATCCATGTAAAATTCAGTGCGACTAACGGGGCTCCCGAGGAAACTATGCTGCACCTCTTGATCTGTCCAGACCAGCTGTACGTTGGCTAAATAGCAGCTAATACCAACCTAGCAGCACTATGGAGTGGCCAGATCTGACTCTACCTAACCAGCTTCTCCATTAATTTGTGCTATCGATACGAAGAAGTAGAAAAAGAACCTTGGAATTTTTCTACAGTGAATAGGTACCTTCTAGGCAAGCATGTGACAGTCGGAAATCTGTCTGCCGACAATTTGATCTGCAGTTTGCGTCCGTTTAAAGGTAAACGTCGAAGCAACACGTAAAAGACATTAATTGGACAACAGTTTGGATAGTAAGGTAATTGTTGGATGGAAGGAAACGGAGAGTATCAGGTGACCTGGTAATGACATCTTTATCTCGATATCTGGGGCAATGGTTGTCAACATTTGAGACCAATTTCCAACATATTTGCGATTGGATTTGACGCCTAATTTTTAAATTACTTTAAAAAAGTAATTTTTTTACTAGATTTCGGTAATAAGAAAAAAATCACGAATTTTCTGAAACTACAAGAACTACGAATGTAAAACTTGGCATGGGGCTTCTTTTAGAATGTTAGCGCCTTTTAAGAAAGGATTTTTGGAAATTCGACCTTTGTAATTCCTAGTAACTATTAGGTATGCATTGTGTTTGTAGGAAATTCACATCACTTTTAAATATATAATAACATTAACCGTGAATCGCAGCTAGTCATAAATAAATCTAACTGTAATGTAATATTTAGTTTTTAGTTCCGAGCCTAGTGCCAAAACACAAAATGCAATGTGCACCGCCCGCCCACTTGAAGAGGCATGCAATGAGGACAAGCAAAAATTATTATTAGTGACACCATTCATAAACCTACAATAGGTATTATAAATATAGTGATAACAATGTCTGTGGGGTTTTGGCGCTGGATGCTGAAACACAAGTTCACGCTTAGTTCGGCAACAGTGGCTATAATATTTCTGGATATATGTAACTAATTATAGTACCTACAATGTTGTTTTTGGAAATAAACTATTATTATATATTATTATTTATTTGAAATTGGTGTTTACAATAAAGAATGTATCTATCTTTATCTATCTATCTAAACCACGACACGTGTTTCGCGTCTACACATTGCATTTTGTGTATACTTCCATTACAGATATGGAATTCCGAAAAGTAACGCCAGATTCAATCAACTAAATCTAATTTTATCAAAGTTTGACAATAACTGTTAAAAAGGTAATAAGTATAAAATGTTCGAAGTTGTTGAATAGTTTTCCTGACGCTCCATTAGGATCACTATCAAGTCATTCTGATTTTATGGTCAGAATTATTGCTTGTTTAACTCTTAGGGTCTTCGAATATAAAATCGTAGTAAACAAATGTATAGGACATAATTAAGATTTTTATAAAAAAACCGAGTTTCGATTTCTTTTTTATGATTGCCTGAAAAAGAGATCAAAGTCAAAGTCAAAATTCTTTATTTCCTTTGGATACTTAATACTTAGGTACAAGATGACTTGGCCACGTCTTAAAAACTAAGTTAGGATGTGTGCCTTCGGAACGCGCCCACCAATGAGAAGAAGGCACAAGAAACTCATGGGGTTTTTTTTTCATGTGATCACGCTCACAAAGGTCAATATTATAAATATTTGAAAGTATTATTTGAAATGGAGCAATTAAAGTCACGTCCATGGGTTATTATCATTAAGGTAAGACGAAGATCTGAAGGTTAATTCTTGTAAATAATACTGTTTAAATTACTTTGCAATATCATTTCGATTACAAAAAAATCCCCTTTAAGTCGCTCAAAATACCCTCAAAGTCAGTTTTTGATATTCTCAAGAATATTTTTTGTAATCGAAATGCAATCGGAATAATATTGCAATGTAATTTGACAATTTTATTTACGAGAGTAAAGTAATTGACTTCTGTTCTGAATGTAATCTACATTTCTCTTTCGAAATTTTGTACACAAATCATCCACTGCTTACAATTAAATTACAGAGATTTGCTCACTTTTCGAAATTCTATACTTTTTGTTAGTACTTTCGTTGTTTGCCCCGGTACTGAAAAAATTACCAATAATTCGTGTTTATTACAAAATTAGAACTTTCCTGTTATTTTTCGCAGTTTGATTACTTTTTGTATAGACGAGCACACAAAGTGGGTACATTCTGAAGGCTAATTCTCGTTTACATTGTTGAAATTACATTGCAATATCATTCCGATTTCATTTCTATTGCAAAAAATACCGAGGTAGTATTTACTAGAACTGGCCTTCTCGTTATTTTTTAAGACGCTTTAAAGTGATGTCATGCAAATTGTATGATTCCAAATGAATAAAGAATTGTGATTTTGGTCGGTACTTTTAATTTTGTAAAAAATGAAGTTGGCCTAGATGTAGAAAACAGAAACTAAGTAGGTAGTATCCGGATCCTAGAGCCCCTATGTTTTTAGTTTTATTTTTTGTTTTCATTTGTTTTTAACAGCAAATATGGTAAATGTACAATTTTAAATAACTTGGTAAATAAATAACATTGTAGTCATCTAAACTAATATTATAAAGAGGAAAGCTTCATTGTTTTTTTTTTGTTTAGAACGACGAAACTACTATACCGATTTTGATGAAAATTGGTATGAGGATACATTGATTCATTGGAAATAACATAGGTATATTTTTATCCCGATATTCTCACGGGATCCAGAGATATGGGGGTGAAACCGCGGAGCGCTGCTATAGTACATGCTATATGTAAGTTTACATCTGGCTTTAATTTTGTTCCCATCATTTTATTCTCAGCTCAGCCTCAACCAATAACATAAAACATTTACTTTTCCCTCATTATTTTAAATGGTTAAGTAAAATAAGTCTGTCATACCAATTAGTGATTCAACTGCCTCAAGTGACTCAAAGAAAGGTCAGAATACAAATATTTTAACAACAATAGCGATTTAGCCAGCAATTACAATATTAATAATTCAGTATTGTAAAATATATTTAGCTGGTAATGTTCAATGGACAGACGGACGGACAAATTTATACGAAACGCTAACGAGATGTATAGGTTTTGGCTTGTAAAACATATGGACGTATCTCCGGAATTTTTTTAAAGAAAAATTGCATCGAAAGTGTTTTTGTTTGAGCGATAATTGCAAAATAAACGTTTAAACTTTGCTTTGTTTTTTCTATAAGTATGAGAAAAACAAAAAGTGCTTGGAAATAAAAGAAAGATTTTAATTATAAAATTCGGAAAAATTACCTTAATTTACCTAAAGTTAAGGAATTTCCAAGATGAAGCAACACCATTTTGGGCAGCGAGTAGGTATTGAATAAATATTGGAGTTGTCACATTTTGATTACCTACACACAAATAAAGCCAATTGTCCAAATAAAAAACATTATTTTCTTATTTTTATAATAATTATCTTTTTGCTTCCATGTGTATGTAACTAAGAAAGATTAAATGGTTATTTTACACACTGTATATTTAAAAAAAAAACAATAAAAAATCTACAACAATAGAAAATGAGCAAGCAGAAAATAAATAATAAGTAAATAAATATTGCAAATTATTCCACACATCGCCATCTAGCCCCAAGCTAAGTAACTAGACTTGTGTTATGGGTGCAACGGATATACTACTTATATACTTTTATTTTGTAATTATATACTTATAATACATAGAAACAACCAGAACACAGACAAATATCTACGCATAAATACTTGTCTAAGGCGGGAATCGAACCCGCAACCCTGTGTTTGGCAGTCCGGCATGGTGAACATTGTGCCAACTGGGTCGTCCAACAAACTTGTAAGTGTATAAATTCTTAAATTTCAAATAACTCAAGAAAACATCCAACACAAAATACACACTTACCACCATATTCGCCTTCGCCGTATAACGAGACGATAAAATAAAACAAATTAAACACACAAACAAATAAACAAACCGAATTATGTGCAGGTGTGAATGAACACTGACTGCTGGTGCGAGAGAGACGACAACACATATCAACATCGGAGTGAAAGAGACGCAATATAAGTTATGACTTTCGAGAATTAGTTTCGGCCTAATCGACAATCGATCGTTCGAAAACAAAATTTTAATTCTTTATTCTTTATCTTTTGGAGGCTATTGTGAGATGGTGGTAAAAGAAATTGTCCAATTAGTTTTAATTTTAAGTTTAGGCATTTAGTTACCTACGCCTTTTGTTTAAAGACTAGCTTTTGCCCACGACTTCTTCCATGTACAATTTGAAATTTGAAGTAGATTGGACCAAGGAATCACGTCATCCCATACAAACTTTGTCCCCTTTTTCACCCCCTAAGGGGTAGAATTTCAGAAAATCTTATCGTATCGGATGCCTACGTCTTACAAAGAACACACCCTCCAAGTTTCAGTTCTCTACGATCAGCGGTTTAGGCTGTGCGTTGATCCATCAGTCAGTCAGTCGTTCCGGACAAAGCATTTTATGTATATAGAAGACTCGCCCTCGCGGGTGAGTTAGTCTTAGTCCGTGGGAATATCGGAATAAAAACTAACCTATAGTACTCTCAATGATTTAATGTATTGTCATACCAAGTTTTAACAAGATCGGTCCAGTATTTTTGGAACCTATTAGTTACAAAAAACATTTCATTTCAATATAGTATTAGTGTGAGTGTTAAATGAGCTGATTATAACTATAATTTTGACTTTAAAAGTCGTTTGATGAAAGAAAGAAAGTTTATAACAAAACTTGATGCAAAAATGACACTGGCTTTATGCAAAAATAGTTCGAAGTCAAGATAATAAAAATAAAAAAACTACAAAGTTGCATGAAACTTCTCGTAACGTCATAATCAGACTCATTTTAAATAAGAAATACAATAACAGCTATCGCGAATTATATCTTCAAAGGTGACAATCAGATTTGGTACAGTAAAAAACGGCGTATATACGTTTACCATATTTTTATTTCGAACCGTATTCTTTTGAACTAAGACTCAATATTTATTTTGCTTTGGGCGTCAATTAGGTGTTTTCGATTACTGTTGCATTTTAGCTCATTTATTTCGTTTAAAGAAACTTAATTTGTATTTGTTGGTAAGTTTATAAAAAACCGGCCAAGTGCGAGTCGGACACACGCACGAAGGGTTGCGTACCATATTGTATGGGATCTTTTTTTGCAGCGGCAACAAAAATACATAATCTGTGACAATTTCAACTCTCTACATTTCACGGTTCATAAGATACAGCCTGATGATAGACAGACGGACAGAAGGACGGACAGTGAAATCTTAGTAATCGGGTTCCGTTTTTACTCTTTGGAATACGGAACCCTATAAAAGCAAAGACATTTAAATTACTGAGGGACATAGAGGGAACATAGATCAATAGATTAAACACTTATTGTACCACAGAAATAAAACATAAACAAAATAAACATAGGATACAAATTGAAAACATGAAACTTAGGTAAATTTAAGAAAAGATTGTCTGTTTGAATTGAAACTACTGGACCGATTTTGATGAACTTTGTATGAGGATAGATTGATTCACTGGAAGTGTCAAAGGCTTCATTTGATCCCTATATTCTTACTATTTTTTTTTTATGTTTTCGTAACCTATAAAATAAAATAAATAAATAAATATTGCAAGACATTCCTCACATCGCTATCTAGCCCCAAGCTAAGTAACTAGACTTGTGTGATGCTAGACAACGTATACACTACTTAATAAACTTATATACTTTTCTTTTGTAAATATATACTTTTAATACATAGAAACAACCAGACCACAGACAAATATCTAAGCATAAATACTTGTCTGAGGTAGAAATCGAACCCGTAACACTGTGTTTGACAGACCGACATGGTGACCATTGTGCCAACTGGGTCGTCTGAATGTTCAGATGTTACCTCTATTCTTGTGAATATATTATATTTCTTTAATTTGTGTTTATATTTATTTTTATTCAGGTATTTGTTATGATGTTCGATTTGTTTAAACGCCTACGTTTACTGTTTTCTGTATTGAATTAAGGTATTTCTCGGTTGTATTTGTATTTCTCGGTGGTATTATATTCGGTTATATTTGTCAATACGATGTATTTTATTTAAGCTTATGGATTTTGGGATGATCGAATCGTGTATGACGCGAGAAAGACTTTTAAAAAAAAACGTGTGGCACTCGAGGACTGCCGCGGTAAAGCTATTGCATCTTGCGTACACAACATATACACGTTAAGCGAACACTCGGCCGAGCTACATGGTAGGCGGAGTGGGGGGGTGTTAGGTTTTATTTTCGTTACGGAATTTCTTGATTCGGTCGCCGCGCTCAAAGCACACTCAACGCTACTGACCGCTCTGTCGGGTACACACACACTAACAAACATATTGTGTATTTACGATAACAAATACAAACAAAGGCCGAGCGCACTCGTGAATTGCTAGAACTGTACAAGAGCTACGAATCTGAAACTTGGCATGGGAGACGTAGCGAGCAGTATGAAAATATTTTGAGCGAGCTGTTTTAACGAGAGCCATCTAATCACTTGAAAAAAGAAGATTATTTTTGGCTAATAGAAAAATAGTTTATCAATTAAAATAGTTTATTTTTATTTAATAAATTCAGTATATAAAAAGAAAACATACAAAAAACAGATTACATTATACAGTTATTACTAAGGTAAGTCTAACCCTGTGAAGAGTTTTCTGCCGACAGACCTCTAGGGAAAGGAAATAATATAGCGGAAGGTAATTAAAAGTGTACAAACAGTTTCAAAGAGGAAAGCAGTCATTGAATTATAAATATTATAATATACAGAAGAAATGCAACTTATCTACGCAACTTATATAAATTTAGTGAATAGTTTATTTAATTAGGAATGAGTTTAATATTAGAATTTAGGAAAAGAAATTGTACTTGAACGGGCTGTTTTCCGCCCTTTTTAATTGGGTCTTTTTTGCGTAAGAATGGAGTAGGCTTGTCCGGCACCTACTACCCTCTCAGCAAAGTCGACCATTTCCAGAGGAGAGAACTTGTCAATAAATCTGGAGCCAACTAAGCCGCGGGTTTCATCACGATGTTATCTGTTGTATAAGTAATATATCCGTTGTCTATCACCCATAACACAAGTCTAGTTACTTAGCTTGGGGCTAGACGGCGATGCCTGGAATGTCCTGCAATATTTATTACTATTTTATTTATTTATTAATGAATATTACTAATCAACAGCTACTGTTCCTAATACAACAGTTATAGTCAGCTTATCTCATATACCTACATCATATTATTATGCGGGTATAACAGAGCTAAGCTGCTTCGCTCCAAGTGTGACAAAATTCGCAAAATTTTATATAGAGAAATCCTAGAGCGGCACAAAGGGCTGTCTTATCACCTATTTGGAGGTACGAGGTGGTGTGTACCTCCAAAGGGAAGATCTTCCACCGGGCAGATGTTATACCCGGTAGGCCGCGGCCCGACGATGTTTCGTTGGAACTTGTATATGAGCTTATCTTCAGAAAAACTTTGCTTGCGCGATCTAGGATCTCCGGTCGGCTTAGTGGCGCCATCTGTTGGTGGCGATGTGAAGTGTCGCAACATCTAAAGGCGATCTCTTTCAGGCAAATAAAACTATATATTTTAACAAGAAGACGGTTCATTACCGGTTCAATGTTATGAAACACCACAAAAACAATTTTTATAAAATATGATATGATAAAAATTAATTTCACATTTTTACCCATAACATTTTAAGATAAGAATCCTTTTTGAAATGAAATGTATATTAAACACCTTTAATTTTTAATTCTGCAGGCAGTTTCAAAGATAATTAGCGTTAAAAATAAGCAATTATTGAAATGCGTTTAGTCCCACCATAACTTGTGGGTAACAAGACATTTTTACGGAGCAAAAAAAGACTTGTAAGATCTGGATAGATTTTGCATCTTAACAAGGGTCGCGAGTTTTATTTTTGTTACTCTTTTTGAAGAGAACATTTGTGCCTTTGATAATACAGTGTGTAAGAAAAACCATGAAGGTACCTACCTATATACTTAATTAGGTAAAAATTTAAAGAATAGAAAACTAGTTACTCATTAACATTATTTGAATTAACCTAAATCAGCTGCCAATGGTGTTGCCACTTCTAAAAATTACTTAAACTTTCAGAAAGTTTTTATAATTTTGCAAAGTCTTTTGTTTTCAGGCAAAAATATTCTGGTTTTACTACCAAAATGTATTAAAGAAAAAAATATCTTATCACTTCTACTTTTTTTATGAATTTGCTTTTGTGGAAGAACCTACCTTTTGCAACACAGTTTTTCAACTAACGCAAGAGGTAGAGTTGCATAATTGTTATTTCATGGTTTTTTTGTGGTAAATAATAAAATACAATAATAATAAATCATTTATTTTAGTAAAAGGTTTACAAAATTTATAAATCCATCTGTGTCTGAACTAAGCGGTAAGCTTGTATTTTAGACAACAGCGCTCTTCACCCAGAACAAAAATCTTACTATTTACTAAAACAAATTAAACATGTTATGTACCCTTTCCTACCTAGAAAAAATTGTACTACAGTAATATGTACTGATTTATTATAAATCCTCTTACAAGTGCTACACCTTTATTTCTAGTAACTATATCTATATATATATAAAAGGCAAAAATAAAGATATTTCAAGATATTCTAAGTTTCTCCAAATTTAACTCTATAAAAGACGATAGGTACTGATTCTGACGCTAATTTATATCACGCGGCGTATTTGGAACCAAAAAGGCCATGTCGCTTGTTGAGATGCAAGTAACATATCTTGGATTAATATTATAATAAAGTCGTTAAGATTTTCAAATGCGAAATCGTGAGGTATCAAATGGGTATAGTTTAGTGGTAAATGAATGTTTTGGTTCCGTACATCTACTATAACCAATGAAAGTTTCTTTTAGTTTTAGTATTCCGGTTTTGGTTTGGTTTTATAGTCGGTTGCCGTGCTACTGAAATTAAAAAAAATCTACTGAAAGAGAAACTGAAACATTTTGCAAAAATAAAAAAATCCACTGAAATCTTAATTTTTTCGCTTAAGGTGAAAGGTTACCGGCACTCTCTCCATACAAACATAGTCGACTGTTTCCTTCTTGGCTAATGACACTAGCACAAATATTTTTGTTGAATAAAACCTATAACTGCCATGACTATGTTTTCTTGTTTTTTTTTTCATTTTCTAATTATCATAGAAAACAAATAAAATTTCAAAAATGCCTGCTGCACGCTTATCTACTAAAAGTAATAAAATCATTTGGAACCAAAGAACTTTAAATCTATATCCTTTTCTGAAATCTTTTTCTGAAGGGAACCCCAAAAAATCAGAATCATCGATATTAAATAAACACAAACGTAAATAACACGAAGTCAATCGTTTAATTCCAATCGAACAAAGCGAGATACGCGAAAATTAATTTTGGTAAAAAACGTTTGGGTTGAAAAAAAACTGCATCATAAAGTGTGCGTTCGCGCAGTAAGCGTCACAGGACCCTTGTTTACGATCCTGATATTTATTTATACCGATTTACAATTCAGTGCATTTTACTTGGATCGGACTTGCTCGTTAAATACAACAACGGAGCTATCGTAAAATTTCCATGGAAATACACAATAGAAAAAGTGGGACAAGCGTTTTTTCCAAATTATATCACACTAGCTGCGCTCCGCGGTTTCAACCGAGTAAGTCCCGATCCAGTCGGAATATCAAAATAAATGGTAGCCTATAGCCTTCCTCGATAAGTGGATTATCCAACACAATATTTTTTTTTTAATTCGAACCATTAGTTCCTGAGATTAGCGCGTTCAAAAAAACTCTTCAGCTTTATAATATTAGTATAGATTATTTCCACTTGTGCTATTTGAAAATCATAATCTATCTATCTATACATATAAAATACTTTGTCTTGAATGACTGACTGACTGACGGATCAACGCACAGCCTAAACCGCTGATCGTAGAGACCTGAAACTTGGAACATGTTCTTTGTGTGACGTAGGCATCTGATAAGAAAAGATTTATCAAAATTTTACTTCTAAGGGGATGAAAAAGGGGCAAAGTTTGTATGGGACAACGTGATTCCTTGGTCCATGGTGATTCCAGTTTCCCTGCTCGCCAATATAATTTACAGTTCTGTATTTTGTGTATATTGATTTTCGAAATTCGTGATTGTTTTTGTTACGGGGAATTAAATTTTTTCGCCTTACGAGTTACGACGTTTTACAACATATTTCTTGATTCGCAAAAATGTACCAACGGCCGCAATGATTGATTCGTTGAAAGTTTGTTCTTTTTAAATAAGTTTTATGTTCTTTGTTGATTTGATAGTAAGTTAAGAGAATTTGCGTACCGAATGTCCACCAAATTAAAAATAAACATTCCTGTTGGAAATCGAAATGTCATTTTATTGCGTAATCAGTGACTCTAAAACATATTTTTCTTACTTAATTAGATATCGTTCATGAATAAACCATCAATTATTGTTAATTAAATGAAAAATCAAATGACGTATATTACCTACTAATATTATAAATGTGAAAGTTTGTGTGTGTGTGTGTGTGTGTGTATGTTTGTTACTACTTCACGCAAAAACTACGGAAAAGAGCGTCTACAACCGACTTGAACTAGCAACCCCCTGAATACCCTCCAGGTGCGCTTCTTCTGAGTTATCTATAGATATGATTTTAATTAGACTGATTATATCAACGCACAGCTCAAACCAATAAACGGATTGGTCTAAAATTTATCATACAGATAGAGGTTGTCATTCGCTACGAAAGGATCTTGAAAAATTTTGTATACCTAATCGGTCGAAGTCACGGGGAAATAATTGTTAAGTTTTATGCATTAACTCTACTGGACATATTTTGTAAGAAAATTCATATCTTATACCAAAATCCGCGACGAGCTTTGAACTCATATACTTCTGCTTAGGAATCTAATTCTATAAAGCAAAATTATTTTTTTTATCAAATATAAATAAAATTATGAAAAATACTAGAGAAAAAAGAGGCGCATACGTTATACGTTACATAATAATATAGCCTACCAGATTATTTTTCGAATTTAGCGGGCATCTGGTACGACCATACTCAGACTTTTCGATCGAATCAGGGTAAAACATAGCGTTTTATTTTTTCAAATTGAACGATCGGCGTAATTATATCGGCCGATCCCCCCGAGTAAAACCGCGGGGCCATTTACATAAATAGGTACAAAAATACTTAATTAGCTGTTATTATTAATATTTTCATCAACATAATCAAAAATATATCAACTCCAACTCAATAATAATAAAAATAAATGACGTTTAATTATAAACGACATAATATTTTCAATTAGCAATTAACTTTATCCAATGCGATTCTAAGGGTCGACGTCCATACCTTAAACAGTTCCGGCAACGGAATGCAACTGAAGGTCAATTCTGTTAAATAACATTTCTTTTTTTTCAAAATACTTTGCAATATTGGTATATATAATGCCCGCATCACAAACAGTACTTAAGTTGCTCTAGGATAAGTGAACGCACAGCTATAAATGCGGCCCTCTGATTGGTCAATTTTGTGCTCTCTTCACTTTCAATATTATTTTCGGCTCTATGCGTTTGCGCGCACTATGGAATCTCATAGGATTGGTTGTGAATATGGGTGTTAATCAATCAGTGGATCAGAACTTTGAATTTTATTTTTATAGAACTATTAATAACCCTGTATACCTACAACCTCATAATTTGTTATTACTCACTTCGCTCACTCCGACTTTTTTTACATGAACTTATTTTCTATAAAACAAAAAACTGAAAAAAAAATGAACAAGGTGCATAATTCATTTATTTTCGCAAGCGGACATTTTGTCTTACAAGTAGTTATTAATAACAGCTAAAAAAATGATTAATTAAATACTACAAAAATACGTGTTAAAAATTCAATTAAAATTATATTTTCTAATTATAACAATTAACAAACTTCTAATAATGTATGTAAGTTACAAAAAAAACTGGAATAATGTGAAATTATAAAAAGCTACTTCGAAACTAAGCTGCGGCAATAACATTTGCATTCACATAATAATATACTTTGTATTCGGTCATTAAAAACCTAATAATATTTAAAATATTAAAGTTTGTCTGTCAGTAGATTTAATTATTTTTAATTTACGATAAAACCGTCCGGACGGATTTTAAAAGAAACAAAAATTAAAATAATTAAAAACCCCCGATTTTTGTCTCCCATAAATTTCAGACGGCTGAACCGATTTCGATCAAACATGACTAAGAATACTTCGGACGAATTCACCTTTCTGACAAAAGAAACAAAATCAAAATCGGTTCTTCCGTTCGGGAGCTACGATGCCACAGACACGTCAAACTTATAACACCCCGACGTTTTTGCGTTAAATAAAATCTTGGAATAAACTATCAATATTTCAAAGTCATCTAGCCACAAGCTAAGCAACTAGGCTTATGTTATGGTGGCTAGATTACGAATAGAAGGCAAATCATTTGTTTCGTAAATAAGTACTAATTCTTAACATTCAGAAATAACAAGACCAAATAATTATATCTACATATTTTAAGTATTTATTAAAGTTATACTTCTCTAAAAAAATATATGAGACTGAAATTTTAAGATGCGCGCGCATCTGTAACACAAGAATCATATGTTGCGGCTGCGTAACCCAAAAACAAAACAGGTCGAAGCTGCTAGAGTGAAATTTTAAGATGCGTGCGCATCACTGTAACTATAAAGTTACAGGTTGAAGCTGCCTGCAAAATAAATATCAGACGGGCGAACAGACAGACGGACAGAAGTACGTATAACTTCTAGAAGTGTAAATTCTTACGCGCGTACATAACGAACTATTTTTTGAGGGGGACTCGAACTCACAACCTTAACAGAGGTCGTCATAAAATAGCACACATTTAACTCCAATATTCCCGCAAGTGAAACCACGGGACGCGACTGTATTAATATAAACATGTTCTCATATAATAAATTATAGTTAGATATATAATTACGACTAATCAATTTCCATAATAGAATAAGCGGTGTTTTTATGGTGATTTAATGAGCAATGTTCCACCAGAAACGGTTTAGTAACTACCTTGTTAGTTTCATTCGCTTCCGCCATGTAAATTAAGATTCTATACCTAATAAAATATAATAAATATTTCAACCATAATTAATCATCACTTTAAAATTTGAAAAAAGTTTCTCCGCAACTAGTCTAGTTAGGTCTTTTTTGCGTGAGGATGGAATACAATATACCCAGCACCTTCACTACCCTCTCAGCTTAGTCGACCGTGTCCAGAGAAAAGAACTAGTCAATACGTCTGGAGACAACTAAGCCACGATGTTTCTCATCACCGTAAGACCAATGTCAATTATCGCACATACATTTTTAAGAATAATTCCATTGGTTCACAGTCGGCCGGGATTCGAAGCCACGAACTTCAGAATGAATGTTTATTAACACCGCTCTGTTATGCATGTTTCGAACGAGCTTAACATATCATAAAGTATATAAAGTTAGAAATTATTTTAAGCTAGCACAAAACACATGGTTTCACCATATTAAAGGTGAAAGGGTACCGGCGCTCTCTCCATCCAAACGTAGGTAATCGGCTTTTTTCCCCCTGGACACTAGAGCAAAGATTTTTGTGGCATAAAACCTATAACTGCCATGACTTGCCCCTATGTCTTGGTTTATTTCATTTTCGAATTATCATAGAAATTCCGATTTTTTAAAAACAAAAAAAAACAAAAATTAACGAATCATAGGGGGCATGGTCATGGCTATATAAGTTTTATGCAAAAAAAAATGCTATGTGTCGTTATCCAGGGAGGAAACATAGTCGACTATGTTTGTATGGAGAGAGCGCCCACCCTTTCCTCTTAAGCTAGCGCAATGCACATGGTTTCGCCCAATTTAAGCATACAGCCATTGAGTGATTATATTTTATTGTATGTTTTATCCATTCTGCCTTTCTTTCATTCATCTTCTTGCTAACAATCAGCTGCGACCTCGTCCGTATAGGGGTTTGATTTTCCAAAATCATTATTTAGCGAATGGCTACATCATATAGCTATTTTCCAAATACCCGGATCCTATTGGCTTGAGCTAAGTGTTGATACGTTTTAAAAAAAAAGCAGGCTGATTTGTGAATCTAATCCTTTCCTATCGGAAGCCTACGTCATACAAAGAACACACCCTGCATGTTCAGAATAAGAATAAACCATCCAGGGCGCCACCCAAACGCATATAAAAAAAATTCATTCAAATCGGTCAAGCCGTTTAGGAGGAGTTCAGTGACATACACACGTACAGTATAATTATATTATATTAAAAATTCATTTATTTCAGATTAAATTCCATTAAAATACAATTCAATTATAAATTAATCCATAGGCAAGTTTGTCATTACTAAACTATATCCAATTTAAAATATAAGAAAATAAATAACCAAAGAATAATTAAAAAATGGAGGAAATAAACAAAGTCAGAAATCTTACAAACTACAAAATTAAATGTCAATAATAAATAAAATAAAATTGCATATTTTTTAATACACTATTTTTTACCAAAATCTAAGAATCCTTTATTTTATTTTGAATGATATTAATGTAACAATAGGTATTTTAGGTTAACACTAAATTAAATCTATTTGCGTACTTGAAACCTACCTACTGTATGAACCTATACATATATTATAATAATTAAAAATGAATTGTTTGGTGTCCACATCATACTTTGCTATTAAACATGTAACAATTAAAATCATTCAAAATAAAATAAAGGATTCTTAAATTTTGTTAAAAAAAATAGTGTATTTCAGTCACATTAATTAATTTTAATATCTTGTTCATCATACGATTCAATTTCATCATCATACCTCCCCAACTCATTCTGTATCTGTCTAATACTCTTCCCTTTAGTTTCAGGAACAAAAAACAATATAAACAAACAATCTATAATACAACAAACACCGAACAACCAGAAAGTTCCAGCTGTTCCTAATACTCTCATCAAATCTGATAGAAATCTAGATATCAAGAATGCTGTTATAAATACTGTGTTTATTGCTAATGATACTGCCAATACTCTAAATGGACCGTCGAATAATTCCGCAAATAGCAGCCATTGTAGCGGACCTATACCTGAAAAAACACAAGGAATATATCTACTATGCGTTAAAAAAGTCAGAACAATAAACAAGACAACAGGAACAAAATTGATTCCTTTGAAACAAAGCAAATGGGCTTAATGGAACTTAACTAAGTAAAAATTTGAAGTCTAAGAATGGTGTCACTGACACTAATAATTGCATGCCTCATAAGTGGGAGGGCGGTGGACATTGCATCTTGTTTTAGTACTATGCTTGGAAATAAAAACGAAATATTAAAACTACAGTTATTAGGGGCTAACATTATCACGTGACGTTCGAAAGTGGAGGGAGGGGTTCATAAAAAAATCATGAAATATCACTAGGGGGGGAGGGAGGTGTGATAATATTCAAGTGTATATATTTTTTCGTTATTATTATAGTATTTAATTTTGTAAAAAAAATTAGATGATACTTATACCTGTATTTTATAGATTCTTTGTAGGTACTAAAAATACACGTGATATAGGGGAAAAGGGGGGGGGGAGTTTAAAAATGATTAATGAGTTTATGATTAATGAGCGGCCCCTTATATGAAGTTTCGAGTATTAAAGTAATGCCTAACTCAATCAATGATCCACCTGATGTTAAGAAGTATAACCTCTTAACTACCCATAAAAATAATATTATGACTCTGTAATATGGCATTAACTCCGTTAATAATGTAAAATTGCCTCATGTGCCCATGATTCAAAATAAAAAGAAAGAACAAATCTTACCAGCATTAAACGCATAAATACTTAAGACAATTGAAAGAAGTGGCAAGTAATTCAGGAAACCCGTGACGTTAGTTCCATTTGAACTCAAGTAAAAGAATGTTCCTAGTCCAAACTGAAAAAGAAAAAAAATCAATGAAAATAAAATAAACTAAAGAATGAAAAGAGGAGACAAAGATACAAATTCAGAAGAAGCCGGATATGATAAGAATTGAATAATAACTACTGGAAGAGGATTTCACTTTTCTATCTATGTCAATATGTATGGTAGATAATAATAATTAGTTGCTGGACAACGCACAGCTTAAACAGTGAGATTTAAAAACTTAAAATATAAAGAGGTTCCAAAAAGAATAACGTTAGAAAACACACGAAATTGAGATCTACTAAAAGCATAATTAGTTTAACAATAAATTCTAATAAAACTAAAACTTACCGATCCAACACTCATTCCAATCAAAGAAATGGTAATCACAGGTTTTCTCCCAAATCTATCAGACAAATATATAGTACATAAGCATGCAAATATAGCTATACATCCCGATATAGCTGAGGCCAAGCTTGAGTTAATATATTTTGTATTTGTCATTTCAAATATGGTCTGTAAGTACAGCTGTATTATGCCAGATCCTGATAATTGTGACATCACCCCCATGAACAGTACTTTTCCTAAAGTTTTCATTACAATTCTGTCTTTGAACATTTGCTTTTTATTTATTTTTTCTTTGTTTGACGAGAATTGTTTAATCTCTTCCAATGAATCCATTTCATTTTGTCTAATATTTTTTAGAACTTTTATGGCTTTTTCTGTTTTACCTGAAATATTAATTTCAACATTATTTTTATTTACAGATTATTATTCACTGATTTCA
The DNA here is from genome assembly GCA_951213275.1 of Idaea straminata. Classification (NCBI taxonomy): domain Eukaryota; kingdom Metazoa; phylum Arthropoda; class Insecta; order Lepidoptera; family Geometridae; genus Idaea; species Idaea straminata. The sequence continues at coordinate 9,790,053 of OX577867.1, read as the reverse complement.
TATTTTACCACCATTCAGCAATAAAATCCTCAAATAGAGCAGCGAAAGAGTGAAAAATAGTTGTCAATTTCTTAATTGCTGTAGAATTATCAGATATGGCCACATCCTAACTTAGTTTTAAGACGTTTATAAAATGTATTAGGCATCCAAATGAATACTTTTTTTTTACTTTGACATTGACTTTGCGGGCAATATCATGCTTGATGCTGAACCTTCACCATGGCCAGAGGATTAACAATATAGTTCAACGGTGATAGATCAAGATAGAACTTTTCATGATTGAAAAGCTTGGGGTCATTCGTCATTAAAAGAAGGATGCAGTGTTTTCTTCTTTTAATGATGGTTGAAAGGGATCGCAAGCCTTGTAGTGGGACACCTAAATTTGCTTAAGAATAGGAATAATATCAAACCTTTGCTATACAAGAAGTAAGGACTCTCAGGTATGAAGAAGAATCCGACAGAAGTGACAGCAACGATTGTAGTCTGGATAGTGTTTAAAGTCATATAAGACACGTAAGGGCCAACACAATACATCAAAGTGGAACCCAAATTGCTGCTGATCTGGGATATGGTGCCCAAACCACCACGGATTTCTTTCTAAAAAGAAATAAAACGAAAGATTCATCATCAATACACCATCTCGGTATGTTCGCAGATTTCTCGAAAAAATAATCACTAAATACGAAACCAAAGATCCATCTTGTTTCTGGATCAAACCATTGTTTTAAATCCTAGGATTTTACACACCTCGATTCCAATGTCTTAAAAACCGATCATTTAGAATAAGGAACCCATGTGCAAAATTTGGCTTGGGCGCGTAGAACTGATGGTTGTTTGAGCTGAAAAGTCCTGGATTAGAGACCACGTATGGACGACCTCCTTAATGATGGACCGATGACTTAATTAAGGTTGCAGGAAGTCGTTGGCCGCAAAGTGCTTGCAGCCGATCGCTCTAGAAGTCTTTGGGGGAGGCCTATATTCAGCAGTGGTCAATTGTGTCCGTGTATAATTTTCTGCCACAGCATTTTAGGCAACACTACACTAGGTGCCTCATGTCTATCAATTATGCAGTTAATAGACAAAGGTTTATAAAGAGGAATTTATGATACTTACACTGGCAACTTCAGACGTGTAAGCAGATATCACAACCATTGTTGTCCCATCACAGAAGCCACAGAACAGTCGCGCCAACAGCAACATCCAGTACCTATTAGCAAAATTGCAGAGCAAACAGTAGATAAGACGTGGTACACAGGCTAGGAGGAGTGTGGTCTTCCGGCCAAAGGTGTCTACTATATATCCTGTTATGGTTAGAACTGTAAAAGGAATGTTTATTGAGAATAACAATAAAAATATCATATACTGGCAGCGCGCGGTTTCACCCGCATAACTCCCGATTCCGTGGAAATATCGGGATAAAGAGTAGCTTAAGTTATTTCTAATAAATCAATGTATCCTCATACCATGTTTCATCAAAATCGGTCCAGTAGTTTCGACAAAAAAACTTTTCTCTTTATAATATAGTGTAGACTTTTTTAATTCGTCCGACTAGTAATCGAAAATTTACGAAGGAGTCACGTTGTCCCATACAAACTTTGCACCCCTTTCTCACCCCCTGAAGGGTAGAATCTCGGAAAATCCTTTTTTATCGGATGCTTAAGTCATACAAAGAACACACCCTCCAAGTTTGAAGTCTCTATGATCAGCGGTTTAAGCTGTATATTGATCCGTCAGTCAGTCAGTCAATCAGGACAAAGCATTTTATATGTATAGATTTGGTATGTTTCATTAGCTGGTTAGAAAAGTTTTATTTAAAGTTTTTATGCTTGGAGTGTATGATAATTTAAGCATTAGATAATTTTCATCATGCCAGAGCCCTTTTTTGGCAAAATATTGAAACACAGCAGCTTATAATCTAGACTTACAAAACACATCCATTAAAATAGCAATAGACACCAGCCATGACCTCTGTTTATCCGTCAAAGGCTCTGGTAAAATCGTTTGATTTTTGTTCTGCAACATGATTACCACTGGAGACGGCCATCCTAAGGTCATGCCCAATTGGAACATTGTGAAATTTGCTGCAATTAAAATGACATATCATTAAACTTTACACGAAATTGTATACAGAGCGATTTTTTTACATGGGCCTTTAGGACTACGAGTAGATATACTCGCATTTTTTAAAGTGAGTAAAAATGCGGAGTAAAAAATGCTAAGTAAAAAAAGGGGGTTGCGTGCCCAATTTTGACAAAAACGAAAACTGCATCATTAGATTTTTGAAAAAGTCATTACCTTAGCTAGAAATCGAGTCTGTACTCTGTTGAAATTTAAAAAAAAATCATCCTATATTTTTATACCAATCGATAGTGTTGTTGATAGACATGAATTCTTGGAAACAAACATAGTTTGGCAAATCAAAGGAAATAGCTAATTTTTTTAGTCTTCTGTAATTTTCATACTATTTTCAACATAGATGTAATTTTGAAAAACCTTTACTTAGTGAGTACAGGCTACACTTCATAGAGAACACACCCTCCAAATTTAATGTCTATTACCAGCAGTTTAGGCAGTGCGTTGATAATCAGTCAGTCAGTCAGTCAGGAAATTAATTTTTTTGTTAAACGCTGCTAGTCTTTTATATAAAATTTAATCCGCGGTTTGATCAGCGTAACTCCCGATCCCGTTGGAATATCAGGATAAAAAGTAGCCTATGTTATTCCCAATTAATCAATGTCTCCTCATACAAAGTTTTTTCAAAATCTGTTTAGTATTTTCGGAGCCTATTTGTAACAAATTAAAAAAACTCTTTATAATATTACATAGTATCTATAGATGTATACTATCTAAAATTAAGACTTACTAAAGAAAAACTTACCAATTATAATAATAAGATATTGTTTAAAAATCACGTTAGTTTTATAAAACATTTTAAAACTATTATTTCACTGGCTTTTTTATTTTAACTGTCGTTTAATTTCAGCTGAAAAACTAAATTTATCCTTTATCTAATCTAATACTTAGATGTGCAAATAAATTGTTAAAAACAAACGGATTTAAACTAATATAAACCGGCCAAGTGCGAGTTGGACTGGCGCATGAAGGGTTCCGTACCATGTTGTATGAGAGCCCCACACAAATATTTTTTGTAACGAAATTCCTTATCGCGCGGACGCAGACGGAAAAAATTAAGACCAAAAGTTGTAACGACACTTTTTGATTTTATTACAATTCCTTCACTAATTAATCGAAAGGAACTTCGTTCCATCCGAGTGTCCCTTGACACCTCTCAAGTTTTTTTTAATCTGTTTTTAGTATTTTGTTGTTACTTATAGCGGCAACAGAAATACATAATCTGTGAAATTTCAACTCTCTAGCTATCACGGTTCATGAGATACAGCCTGGTGACAGACAGACAGACAGACAGAAGGACGGACAGTGAAGTCTTAGTAATATTGTCCCATTTTAACCCTTTGGGTACGGAACCCTAAAAACGAAAGGGTTTAAATTAAAAACCAAGTCAAACTGTCTATTTTACTTTTAAGTAAAGCAGACTGCAGATTTTTCACTTGTATGTGAGCTCTAAAAGCAGAGAGAGCAGAAAACACAAGTACCTAAAAAAAATGTTGAAAGTGGTTTGAATCAAGTGACTTCTCATGTATAATTTTATGGTTAATAAACGATTTACTTATTTATTTTGATTAATCTAAAGGCAGATAAAAACACAAGTGAACGTGTGCCTAGAAGAATCTGTTATTACCATTAGAAAAGTTGGCCGTCTGCATTAGCTATAAAGATAAAACTGATCACACTGTAGCCACGAAAGATTTTCAGGCTTAGTTTTATAATGACTTAATCTGTAAACAGATGTAAAGATAAAACTCAGGCCCGATTCTTAAACTACAGAGCGATTTTTGTAAATGGGCCTTTATTGTTCTATCTTACATCCTACTTCCTATCCTACTAATATTATAAATGTGATAGTTTGTGTGTGTGTGTATGTTTGTTACTCCTTCACGCGAAAACTACTGAACCGATTGCAATGAAATTTGATATGTAGATAGCTAGGCCGCCGCCCCGGTTGTGCTACTTATACTTTCTAGCTGTTACTTTACTTTGTGTATATAGTGTTCTGTTTCTTCCTGTGCTGTACAATAAAGTTATCTATCTATCTATCTATCTAGAGGCCTGGATTAACACATAGGCTACTTTTTATCTCGATATTCCCACGGGATCGGAACTTACGCGGGTGAAACCGCGGGGCGCTGCTAGTAATTAATATTCTGTATTTCAGGGCTATAACCTAAACTTATAAGAGATAGCGAGAAATGCTGAAGGGAGCTGCGTGCTCGATTTTGAGAAAAACTAAAACTGTCATTAGATTATACTAGCTGCTCTCCGCGGTTTCACCCTCGTAACTCCCGATCCCGTGGGAATATCGGGATAAAAAGTAGCCTATAGCCTTCCTCGATAATTGGACTATCCAACACAAAAATAATTTTTCAATTAGAACCAGTAGTTTCTGAGATTAGTGCGTTCAAACAAACAATCTCTTCAGCTTTATAATAATATACTAGCAGCGCTCCGCAGTTTCACCCGCGTAACTCCCGATCCCGTGGGAATATTAGAATAAAAAGTAGCCTATAGCCTTCCTCGATAAATGGACTATCCAACACAAAAATAATTTTTCAATTCAAACCAGTAGTTCCTGAGATTATAAACAAACTCTTCAGCTTTATAATATTAGTATAGATTAGATACATGTTTTCATCTTTTAAATTGCATCAAATGTTATGTTATTGATGTCCATCGCTTGAATACCTAGTTTGTATTCCAAGCTTCTTCTTCTTCTTCGTATTGATAGCACAAATTAAAGGGAAATTGATAAGCTAGGGTCAGATCCGTCCAATCCAGTGTGCTGCCAGGAGGGCGATTCTCGTTGAAATAGAGATGATTTCGAGTTGAAATATCTATTGTTTTTAGTAAGTCGAGCGCTGAGCATAGACATTTCTCTAATGTGACATTTACGAGAATACGAAAATTCTGTTTCAATCGACGATCTATTCCGATCTAATACCAAAAACTAATACCACTTGGTATTACTTTATTTCTGAACTTATTTTCCATTCCCAACGAGTACCACATTGTAAACCAATACCAAAATAAGTTTGAAGGAATAAAGTACAGTCAGGTTCAGTAAAATTAAAATGCTTTGAGTTATGATTTCAGTTAATGTTTAATCACGACAACCGCCATGTTTTTTCGAGATATCTTTAATTTGATATTATCTCACGCGCCCGAGAATGCCCTCCAGGTCTTTGCCGTTGTTATTTGCTGATATTGGTCTGCCAATGTACAGCTATTAGAGGCTGAAGGGACAGGTTAAGAGGTGCAACATTGTTTGCTCGGAAACCCCGCAGCCGTAGTGATTTTGACATGAATCGAATATGCCCCATCTTCCCAGGTTCACCTTGCTGTGACCAACCTAAGTCCTATTCAGATAAGTGACTTCCACAGTTCAGGCGAGTTATGACCAGCGGTGAGAGTCTCTGCAGGGTTCAGGGAATGCGGATAGTCTTAAAAACGACCAGAAATTTAGATATACAACGTATTTCAGCGAAGGGGTTTTAATAAGAAAGGGGGTTGTTTTAGACGTCTAGGCGAACAACTTTTGCAAATTCGAACATTTCGTTCGAAGCTTTTGTATGAAACAGCTGATTTTCAAGAAAAAAGAATTCGAACATTTTTTAAATAAACCCTCAGAATTATTGAAAAAAAGTTCGAATTTCCAAAAGTCGTAGAACAAAAGTTGTTTGCCCAGACGTCTAGAACAACTCTCATATTAAAACCCCTTAGCTGAAACACATGGTATTTTTAAATTATACTTACTATATGCTGAAAAACCGTCAACAATTTTTCATGAAAGCGAAAGACATCTTGGCTCCTGTGCGAATTAATTAGACTTTGCAACTTTCCCAGCAATAAATGTGGCAAAAAATTAATATATCGCATAAATCTAAACTAGGTAAGTAAAGCGATAGCGAATCATCTCACTTACTCCACTAATTGAAGTAGCCTGCCGTCTACGCTCCGGGAACATAAACCAGAAACTGCAAAATCTCATTAACCCATCATATAACCATCTCGACCAATAAACAATCAAAAAACAACTTATAATTATAAAAATTAACATTTTATTGATCAATTATTATAAATGATTTAGAAAAAAACCCTTATCGAGTTTACGATCGTATTGACGGTTCGTGATTAAAATGTGTTTAAATAAAAATGGTTTGAAAAAAATAAAAACGTCGACTTTTTGCGAGCCACTGCGTTCGCCATTATGAGCTTGAAAAGATCACTCCGGTGCTACTTTCGTCTCTGTCGCTCCTATAGATACGTTGTTACGTCCGCGGTTAGCCGTCTCTTTCTCCCATCTGGGCAATTTGCTGGCATGTTGTTAAGTATCCAGCAATCAATTGCCATGCGCAAACAAACGCCTATGATATATCCCATTAACTCGGCTCCGAGAGAACGGACGTAAGTGCAAAATTTGAAATGTTATTTTAAACAAGCAGTTTTATTACATCGTTAAATTTAATGAATTTAAACTAAGCGTTGAACAAATATTTTTAAGGGGATAATGTTTTTGGACGGTTTATTGTATTATGTTGTGGTATAAAATTGATACTAAACTTTTATAATAAAAATTATGCATTGGCGTCGTAAAATAGCTGTATTTAATTAAATATAGCATTCAGTAGCAGATGCGTCACATATTGACGTGTAAAACGTATTTAATATCGGTCAAAAGAGTTTTGCAAAAACCAAAAAACAAATATTACCTCATATATACGTAATAATTTGTAACTGTTATTGCTTCTGTTAACTGGTCTGAACAAGACGTTTTCACGTCTCTACTTTTGTTCTTTATATTTTATGTAAATAAAAAAATATGTTTGCAATACAGAATTTATCTATCTATCTACTAGAGCTGCATCCCAAAAACATACTGTCCATTTTTATAAGCCCTGAAACTACAGGTATAATTTTGATAAGGTAGAAAACTATAATTCTACAATACAGAAAGGAACATAGACCAAGTTCTACACAAAATAAAGTAACAGTAAATATAAGTTGAAGAAATGGGCGACTTTATCGCTAAAAGCGATTTCGTCCAGGTATCCTTTGGTAATATTTATCATTTTTATTATGTTGATACTCTGGATGTGTATCCACATAATAAATACTTAGCAATAAAGGCTAATTTTTATCCCAATAGTTCTTAGGGAATATATAACTTAGATAGATAGATAAACACTTTATTTGTACAACACACAAAACACAAAAAGAACGAGAAAGCTTATTAACTACGAAATTGTACAAACAGGCGACCTTATCGCTTTAAGTTTAGGTATATGAGTGAAACCGTAGGAAAGGAAGGAAACACTTTACTTTTTTATAGTCGTTTTAAAAATCAAAAATAGATCACAGACGTTTAAAAACGTTAAAATAATCAGTATCAATATATCACATCGGACATTATTCGCCCAGAGCCAGGACTCAGGTACAGAATTTACCATGCTTAAATCTCTGAGCAAACAACTCTACTTCAGTTGTTCGCGCTTACATTACACACACACATGCATACAACTTGCACACTATAGTATACACACTCACACATTGATAACTGTTAAGGCTCCGTTACAGTGTGCAGTGTGTCAAAGTCAAAAATTGTTTATTCAATTGGAACCCTCCGTCTATTCGAATCGAACATCTCGATCCACCAGTGGATCGAACAGCACATTGAAGTTTATTCTGATCCACCATTGGTGTGGTTTGATGCTAACATCTCTCGTTTTATGCTGCCTTTTTCATATTAAATCAAATCAATTGGGAAGGTAGCAAAAAAATTGGTATGATGTTTTATATTTTTTTATGGGCTCTTTTTCTGCAACTAGACCTCTTTAGAGGATGGAGTAGACTTGCCCAGCACTTATACTACCCTTCAGCTTAGTTGACCGTGGTCTGAGGAAAGAACTTGTTAATAATTCTGGAGCCGCGGGTTTTTACCCACAGGTTTTATCATAATATTTTCCTTCGCCGTCAGAGCAATGTCAAACAGCGCACATTTTTTTTGGTATGCAAAACCCATTGGTGCGTGGCCAAAATTTGCTATTGTATTTTTTAATATTTTTTCGAATAGTTTACGACATTTTAAGAAACTTCTTTCAGTAATAACTTATTTGGACGGGAACTGATTTTTCAAAAAAAAATGTTTATTAACGATATGGTTTTACCATTGAATGTTTCTGGCCTATTTCTCTTAGGCACCATCCAAAAAAATATCTAAAAACAATTGAAAACTAAAGAAACATTTTGTTTAAGTTTGGGAAAATTACCTGAATTTGAAAACGTTAGTACAATCTTAAATCATGTGGTAATTAATTTAAAAAATGAGCCTCCCCTTAACACACACAAACACACGCATTCACACCGACACTAGTGATGTGAAATGTTGGAAACTCGATACCTGTGACAATTTTCATCAAATTAATCGACTAATCTCTACTTATAAATTAACATTGTTTGACAGATAAACGACGAAGCGCAACACTATAATTTAGGATTTTTTTTGCTAAAAAGACTTGTTTCTGGCCGCGGCTTCACCCGCTATTTCACCCTCTTAGGAATGGAACCTACATAAAGATAAAGACCTCATGTCTCTATAAGGCAGCCAGTACACACTCAATCTCGATCGCGATCGTATAGCTTTGATCGCGATCATGATTTATGGGATTACGTCACAACCTTAGGCACCCAGTACACACTCAATCTCAATCGCGATCGGATAGCTTTGATCGCGATCATGATTAATGGGATCACGTCACAACCTTAGGCAGCCAGTACACACTCAATCTCGATCGCGGTCGTATAGCTTTGATCGCGATCATGATTAATGAATAGGATCGAGTCACAACCTTAGGCAGCCAGTACACACTCAATCTCAATCGCGATCGTATAGCTTTGATCGCGATCATGATTAATGGAATCGCGTCACAACCTTAGACAGCCAGTGCACACTCAATCTTGATCGCGATCGTATAGCTTTGATCACGATCATGATTATTAGGATCGCGTCACAACCTTAGGTAGCCAGTACATACTCAATCTCGATCGCGATCGTTTAGCTTTGATCGCGGTCATGATTAATGGGATCGCATCACAACCTTACACATTCGATCTTGATTTCTTCAGTCCGCCGCGTCAACAATTGTTGTCATATACTTACGGGTTAACTCCTTTAATAACCAAACAATAAACTTTAATACGGAATAGTATACACCTGAAGACTGATACGATCCTGCGCTTACACGGTCAATCTTGACCATGATCAGCGGATCGACTTGATTTCAAAATATATAATATATTTTGTGATCACATTGATCAATCCGTCAATCTTCTTCTTACATTATCAATCTGGATCGCGATCGTTAATTTTGATCACCGATCGCAATTGAGATTAACTGTGTTTTGGCTGCCCAAGACCATCGGTATGGTCTGTGCGTCAGTCAGGACTTCGAATTTGATACATTACTAGCGACCCGCCCCGGCTTTGCACGGCTATATTATGAATGTATTATACCTATAAACCTTCCTCTTGAATCACTCTATCTATTAAAAAAATCGCAATAAAATCCGTTGTGTAGTTTTAAAGATCTAAGCATACATAGGGACATACAGCGGAAAGTGACTTTGTTTTATACTATGTAATAACTAGCGTTTGCCCGCGACTTTGTACGCGTAGAAGTCGAAAATAATCGCTGTCCCATACAAAATTGTCCCCCTTTTTCACCTCCTAAGAAGTAGAAATCCTTTCTTAGCGAATGCCTGCGTCACACAAAGAACACACCCTCCAACTTTCAGGTCTCTACTGCGGTTTAGGGTGTGCGATAATCCGTCAGTCAGTCAGTCAGGACAAAGAATTTTATATGTTTAGATTATATTTATTCCATAGCGCATCAGTGGTAGTTAGATTGAATTGTAAGGTAACAGGTTCAAACCTACCTATGTGTTTTCTTTTTAAATTATAGACAACAGATTTAAAATCGAGTCAAATAGTATCATTAGACAAACAACTTTCTCATTAAAGCTGGGTCCCGCGGTTTCGCCCGAGAACTTCTGATCCCGTGGGAATGTTCGAATAAGAAGTTGCTTATGTTACTCCCAAGGATTCTCACAAAGTTTTCTCAAAATCTGACAAGTAATTTCGAAGCCGGATTCGTTACAAACAAAAAATCTTACCTTTTTGTAACATTAAGTAGATATTAGTAGGGATAAAAGGTGTCTTTTAAACCTTTTATAATATGATTTAAAATCTTTATTAATATTCGTTGTTAATCCAAATTGTTTAATTTTAAGCCGGATAATTTTATTTGTATTTGAAAAAAATACTAAATAAAAAAAAGTTGCCGAAAAATTCTTACGAAAAAAACCTTTTACCGTTTTTGTTAAGAGGATCACATGCTATTTCTTTCCGAGCATCACTGTTTTTATCCTTTAAATTGCGACAAAATATGATGTTATTGATGTCAATCGCTTGAATAGTTTGTATTATAGGCTTAGGTATATGTTTTATTTTTTCTAAAAAAAAACAAGGTAATTATTATAAAAAACTAGGTAAACTAGATAAGTTAACCTAACCTAACTTTAATTTAATACTTCTAAATGTTAATATTTTTAAATCGTGTGCTTGTCTTAAATGATTTTAAATTTTACTAGGGAAAAAGTAACCTATGTGTTAATCCAAGTCTCCAGCTAACAACATACCGAGTTTCATCGCAATCGGATCTATAGCTTTATCAGAGTAACAAACTTACACACACAATAACACAAAAATATTAGTGAGATTATATTCTAAAAATACAAGATATTATTAACCAAGTTTATAATTAAGTGATAAAAATTAAGTTGCAAGATTCCACCCGAACAAACATACATACACTGCAAGTTAAATAAAAGCTTTTAAAAACAAAAGTAACGCCGAAATCAAAGAAAAGAGCTATTTCTTTTTGTATGGATTCGTACGCGGTATGTGACACTCTTAAGCCGGATCATGTAATTATCTTTGATAAAATTGTGAAATAAAAGAGAGTGACCGCAAAATTCTTACGAAAAAGGTTTAACCATATTCGTTAAAAGCTTAAAATATTAATAACTTTCGGCTTTTACTAATAGAATTATTTTAAGAAATGTTTTTTAAAAGACCGATGATATTATAACGGTTAAAATATTAAGCCTGTTTATCCATTATTTAAAAAAGCAATTTTTTTTTAAATGTAGAGTCTTTCAAAAATTAAGTATTGTATTTTTTTCATTGTTTTTTGGGTTAGTCTCCGAGCGACCCGTCTCCGAGGTACACTTTCTAAATTCACTAAAAAAACGAAAAAAAAAATAAGCAGAAGTTCTATAGATCCTTTTCTCATTTCCGATGATAGTGGGTTCTGTACCAATTAACATCCTCAACCCCACCTTTAGGTGAGATGAAGTCAAATGCAAGACTATTTTGACCCTCTTGAAACAAGAGGGTTATAAAATGAGATGTTATAAAACTTATTCATAAACAAACGAATATTAATTCTAGTTGTAGTTGTTATGTGCAAACAGTTCCTAATTTAAATATAAATAAATATATTGCAGGACATTCCACACATCGCCATCTAGCCCCAAGCTAAGTAACTAGACTTGTGTTATGGTTGTAGACAACGGATATACTACTTATATACTTTTATTTTGTAAATATATACTTATAAAACATAGAAACAACCAGACCACAGACAAATATCTAAGCATAAATACTTGTCTGAGGCGGGAATCGAACCCGCAACCCTGTGTTTGGCAGTGTGGCATGGTGACCATTGTGCCAACTGGGTCGTCAATTCCTCCTGGAATACGGTGAAGAGAGGGACCGAGGAGTTTTAGTGGGTAAACCTCTGGCTGCCCACCACCTCAGGCCAGGAGCCCCACACATTCCAGCCCTCAGGGGGGAGGTGGTGCATTGGGCGCATTTCTGCCCGTTAAAACGAAGGTTATCATGCTACATCCTCGGACTCATCGTCACCATCAGGTGAGATGAGGTCAAATGCATGGCTATTTTGTGTAAAAAAAAATAGTTTTTTTGTTAGGTTAGGTTGGGTTAGTATGCTACACCCTCAGAAACGTAATTGTGCTGTAGTTGGTGGGCGAAGAGCTTTATTAGCACGATATAATAAAAGAGCAGTTGCTTTATCAGTTAATTATTATAAGGAACACCTTTCGAGTTATCTTTTTATTATAGTTATGATTGTAAAATGGATGTTTGAAAGAAATTGAGCCCACAATGGGAATTTAAACACCCACTTAGCCCATCAACGAGTGGTGCATGGTAAATTGGATTATGGGTGTGTGTTTCCATTGTTTAAGGTTTATAAATGCAAGGCTATTGGTAATTATGCTTGCAAGCCGTTGAGGGCTACTTCTGTGCACCTAAACAAATTTTTGTTCAACGACTTTTGGAAATTCGATTTTATTTGAAAATTTTGAAGTTAGGTTGACCTGCAAATCAGCTGTTCCATACACGGAGAGGTTATTAACCTTAAAATTTTACTTATTTTCTATGTTTTATGTACTGTTCTTAATCTGAATGACCTTTGTTTTAAAACGTCAGCTGTTTGTCAAATTTACATAACATCAAAATTTTCATTTTTTTTTTCGTATTTCCAAAATTCATAGAACAAAAGTTGTTGAAGTAGCCTTTAACGGTTTGCTAGTATAATTACTAATAACCCTGTATACATATTGAAAATTTAAAACTTCTCTTGTTGCAATGTAAAATTATCGTAATTCAAATGATTTTTATCACAGTTTATACCTACACTCACAAAACTTTGGGTTAGTTGCATTATTCCCCAGTTGCATTTCCACCCGAAAAATGAAATAAAATAAATACTTAACTAGTAGGTAAAAGAAAGAGAGGTACGAGTAACAAGACAACTTTTTCAATTTAAGTAAATTCGTTTTTAACGCTGTTTTTCTTCACCATAAGAGCAATATCGATTGGATCAAGTAAATTCGTAAGAAAATTCCATTGATGCACAGCCGGGTGAGATTCCAACCCAACCTAAAAGGTCGAATAGAGGGTTAGTTCCGGAGGGACCCGATCATCGAGCGACCCGTCCCTGAGAATCACACTTTGATTACATTTTTGTTTATTATAAGGCGAGACAAAAGCTCATTTAAAAATATAAAATTCATCAATTCAAAAATACGTCAGTTAAAAAGTCATGTAAGTTATGAAACTTCTATATCATTTTACCTAATATTTATTTGATATTTTATTTAATATTTGTTAATTTTAATTATATTTTTTTTATTTTGATGAATTTTATAAATTTTCAGAAAATAAATAAATGTTTTTAACCGTAATAATTATTACATTTGTAAATACATACTTGTGTCTGTTAATTTTCTATCATGTAAATACTTTATCGCACACATGATCTAATCTCTAAACCAAATTAATCATTGTCGTAATTCGTTCAACAGTAGGTATTCAAGCAACAGTAGCTGTCATATGTCATTGCTTAAACTTAAGTTACATGTCAAATGTGACAGCTCCTTTTTTTTTTTTTTTTTTTTCTTTTATTATGGCTTCGCACGTATGCATTTAGCCAGTGTCAAGTTATATTTTGCATCAAATTGACCCGATTTTTCATAAATCGGGCCTAAAGTGTTTCAATACAGTCAAAGTCGTCATAGTCCGTCAAGTCAGGGGCTATAGTAAAGCGGTGGCAAGTTTACCATAACCTTAATAGGAGATTTGGAGGCAACGAGAAAACTTCATGTTTGACACTGATTTTTAATTTCACTACACTTCTGCACTTTCACAGAACTAAATTGAATAACATTCCACCAGAATTAAACAATTCAACTCGGGTTACAACTAAGTTTCATGAAAATAAAACTGCAGCACGACATGATGTTAACTCGTTCCCGCAAAAACTCCTGACAGCTCCTTTGAAAATTATATTAATGAATTAATTATTAAAAACTTGGAAGGTCATTCAAACTTTAAATAATACGTACGTATTAGTATTTCATAGTCTATGGACGACCAAGTTCCGGGCTCGATTCCCGCCTCAGACAAGTATTAATGCTGATATTTGTCTGTGGTCTGGTTGTTTCTATGTATTATAAGTGTATATTTACAAAAGAAAAGTTTATAAATACCTAGTATATAAGTTGTCTAGCACCCATAACACAAGTATAGTTACTGAGCCTGGGGCTAGATAGCGATGTGTGGAATATCCTGCAATATTTATTGTTTATTGATTTATTCAGGAGGATGGGTCCGTTTTCGACAATTACTCGTCTCCCTCGAAGGCCGACGTTGGTTTTGGGGTCTTTGAGTCACGACTCACGAGCGTAACTTCTAGAGGTGCGTGTTACATCTTAGACCGCATCGTCACTTGCCATCGTGTGAGATAGTTGTCAAACGCTGACCTGTTTATTATTAATGAATTAACAATTAAAAAACTTGTATATTTCCCCTTAAAAAAATCAAGTTCCTAAGTATACTAATCCAAAGTATTTTTAGGTCACTTACCGCATGACATTTTCGCTGGATGACATGAAAGCGGGGTACATAGTCAAAAAATAGTCAACTGAGCTGCGGACGACATAAAATAAAGAAACACTCTTTATTGTACCATATTTGGTACGTTAATTCTACCTTAATTCTAACATAAATTGCCGCTAGAAATCACAAGTTCGTGCCAAACACACGAACTATTTTCTATGCCTAAACCAAACGACATGACACAATGGGCGGCCTTATCGCTAAAATCTCTTCCAGACAACCTGTGGATGGACTAGAATGAGGAAGTAACACAACGTCTGGAATTAACATAGATAGTGAACAGTAAATATTGGCCATGTAAGGCTGTCTGTCCACAGAAGCGGAGGCAAGGAAGCGGCGTTTCCACCAATAGCATTCTGCAAAAACTCCGAGTGCGGAGTTTTTATGCAATTCTATTGGTGGAAACCCGCTCCTCTCCGCCCTGCTTCTATGGACAGGCAGCCTTAAGGTCGTCCAATAACCAAAGACTCCATAGACTGCCTTGATTGAAGTCATTTTTTCTAATGTAGAATAGAATAGAATAGAATATTATTTATTTGCAACAAAATAAGAAATCACAAAGTCTTAAAAACTATTTACTAATAATTGTTGCAAAACGGACCCCAACTCAGCGAAATGCTAGTCATTCCACTAGCGCTGGTCTTCCGTTGAGGCCGTTCCGGTGACGTCTGTAATAGACGGTACACGTACTCGTCAAACTTAGGCCCGATTTATGAAGAATCAGGTCACAATTTGATGCAAAATATAACTTGACACTGGCTAAGTGCACAAACCGTGCGAAGTCATAAATAATAGAAAAAAAAGTAAATGAGACTATGATAGGTACATATATAAATTAAAAATATAAATAAGATAGGTACTTACTCTACTTAGATATACGACACAGCATTTGAACATTTCCAAGAAAAATGAACATAAATAATAATAATATATAAATAAAAACACAGCAAACTGAAATAAATAACATAAAAAAATATACAAAGAAATTGCTAATGTATCAAGCAAGCAGGTCAAAATACCCTTAACAATGGAAACGCACAGACTTATCTACCCCCATTATTTAAGCATATTTTCGTCGATGATTACGAGTTGATTTCAAAATGTTCCGTTTATATCCAATTTATTAGTTAATGACCGACGTTTACTTCAGCTTTTGTTCTTTACACATATGTCTTGTGGTTTCTTTTACTTAGTTGAGATAGGTTAAGAGTGTGTGGCGTTTGAGCTTGAAGGGTTCTGTATATTTAACAGAGGCGAGACCGAAGATATAAAAAAATGCTGAAAGTAGAAAGGTAAGTTAGGTTAGACTAAAAAAAAAGATATCGTGACAACGAAGCGAGCGTTTAGGGTCACACTGTTAGAATCTATCTCTATTATCACATTGCCCAACGAATATCAAAGTTCAGATAATCATAATCACTTTGCCCAAAGTTGCAAATAATACAAAGTGATTAATTCGGGCATTATGTATTATGTATAATGCCCAAATTAATCACTTGGTCCATAACATATTTATAAAAAAGAAAATAGATATTTTAAATTGCCCAAAGTTGCAAATAATACAAAGTGATTAATTCGGGAATTATGTATTATGTATAATGCCCAAATTAATCAATTGGTCCATAACATATATATAAAAAAGAAAATAGATATTTTAAATTGCCCAAAGTTGCAAATGATACAAAGTGATTAATTCGGGCATTATGTATTATGTATAATGCCCAAATTAATCACTTGGTCCATAACATATATAATAAAAAAGAAAATAGATATTTTAAATTGCCCAAAGTTGCAAATAATAAAAAGTGATTAATTCGGGCATTACGTATTATGTATAATGTCCGGGCATTATGTATAATGCCCAAATTAATCACTTGGTCCATAACATATAATATAAAAAAGAAAATATATATTTTAAATTAAGTTTCAGGGTTTTCTATCTTCGTTCTCGGTCCGTGTAGCTTAGAAGGAGAGTAAGCAAGTTTAGTTTTTTTTATTAACTTATAGAACCACGGAACCCTAAACCACTAAATTTAAAAAAAACTTCGTGTATTTTTCTTGCGGTTTACCAACCTATCAACAGCAGCACAAGTTTTTGACAGATTAAAATACAAAATGGATAAATTAAACTTATTTTAGTTCAGTGGGTAGTAAGGTTTGCGAAGATAGAAAAAAAGGAAAACAATCCTGAGTTTTATAATGACGCATATGACCGGACAAAAATAATAGCAATTAAGTATATTAGGTCATTTTACCTGCACTATACCTATTCTACACATTCTTAGTAATAAGTACAAATAAATATTTATTCATTCATACATCATACAATATACGTATGAAATAAATATACAAATAAATTGGGAGAAATTCACAAGAAATATTACGGAATTGGAATCGAAGAATCATGGATTGGCTAATGAAGACCTTTACCGATGTTTGTGAAACTAGCTGTTGCCCGCGACTTTGTACGCGTGGTAGTTTTGTTTTATATACTAAAACCATCCTCTTGAATCACTCTATCTATTAAAAAAACACATCAAAATACGTTGCGTAGTTTTAAAGAGACAGACAGCCGCAAGCGACTTTGTTTTATACTATGTAGTGACTAGTCGGGGACATTTATTTGAAATCGATGTATTAGACATTTAGCAGAAATAAATCAAATCGTGGTCTTACTCTGAATCGCCAGTTGGCGCTATATAGCGTGACCCTTAATCTAATTACAAAAAAATAACAAATTAAATCTCGCAAAATATTATAACAATCACAAACACCGTGTTTTAATTAATCACCCAATTAATATTTCGGTTAACATCAAAACAAAGAACTTCAATCTACATTTTTAACCTTATAATCCACTAAATAAGATCTAAAATCGTTAAAATCAACAGTAAAATGAGATGTGTGATATTTAAATTGAAGCATTTTGTAAATGCAATCTTTTGTATTTGTAATAAGGTATGTATTTGTATGAAAAGGTTGTTTTAATTAATGTAAACGATACATGTCAAGTTCAATGTTGCATAAATGATAATTATGTTTGTGTTATCGATATAAATCAGTATTTAATATGTTTGTATAGACATTGATTTTAAAATAATTATATAGCTATTTACTTTTATTAATAAATTAGCTTTTGACTAGCGATAGACGTCGAAAATGGTACTTTTAACCATCCACCCCCAAAATAACTTTCTACCCCTTTTTAACCCCGTTGGGGATAAATTTCAATAAAATACGAAACACGTCTTCCATCAATGCTGTTGAAGAATGTTTTTGCAAAATTTGAAGTAGATCGGATCAAGGAATCACGTTGTCCCATACAAACTTTGCCCCCCCTTTTTACCCCCTTAGGGGTAGAATTTCGGAAAATCCTTTCTTATCGAATGCCTACGTTACACAAAGAACACACCCTCCAAGTTGCAGATCTCTACGATCAGCGGTTTAGACTCTACGTTGATCCGTCAGTCAGTCAGTCAGTCATTCAGGACAAAGCATTTTATATGTATAGAAGACAAGCATCATCTAGCGGTTATAGCATATACTAGGCACATCATACTAGGGCCTCTACGTGTTGGTTTTGGCTCCACGCACGTCTTCCAAAGGTTCGGGGCTCCATAACCCCGTGTTACAGGACGTATAACAGACATTAAATATTTAATAAAGCAGTGTGTAACAAATATCCTATAATCGCTTTCAGGTTGTCTGTCGATACCACTAAAATTTAGGAAAATTATCCTAAATCACTATCAGCGATAAGGCCGCCCATTTGTGCAACTTATACTTTCTAGCTATTACTTTTGTGTATATGGTGTTCTATTTCTTCCTGTGTTGTACGAATAAAGTTATCTATTTATCTAAATTATTTTAAAATTAAAGAATTTTCTTTGCGTGATTGCTTAGCTTGGGGCTAGATGGCGGTGTGTGAATGTCCAATATATGTATTTATATAATGTATTTAAGAATAATCCACCTGTTTCTCTCGAGATCAAACAAATGATAAAATAACTCCGAACAGATTTCTTTATTACCAATTCAGAAAACTAATTTCCAATACAAGCGACTCACAAAGCGCGCAAACTGTCAGCAAGACCATAGATAAAACATACAGATAAAAAAACAAACGTAACTAAATAAAACTCAGAGTATAATAAACTCTACACCTTTGAAAATAGATGCTTTAAAATTGTAACATTTATGTTTGTTTTATCGCCGCCATAATTTGATTATTGTTATCTCGATGGAGCTGTCAATCGTTATTAGGGAAACGTCATTTTGACAGCTCATTGACCAATGAGAACGCAGTATTCGGAAATGGAACGCGTTTTTGAATTGAACTGTCGATAGGAAAGTGGGCCGGCAGTATTTTTTATTATTTCTGTCATAGTTTTCAAAAAAGGGTTTCATTTGGTATTACTTAGTAATAATCATTATTATTCCTACATAGACGATTTATACAATAATAAAAATTCAAGCTGATCAGGGCGTGCCTGGGACATGTGTTTAATGGAATAGGCTTCTCCATAACCCATACTACATTCTCAGCTTAGTCGACCATGTCTAGAAGAAAAAACTGGTAAATATGTCTGGAATCAATAAAGCCGCGGGTTTTCCTTCACCTTAAGAGCAATTTTAATCAGCGCATAATTTTACATTTTTTATAAAAAAATGGGTATGATCGGATTATTAAATACCTGAATAAAAGTGCCCAGTTGTGTATGACCGAAAGTGATTTGAACCAACGCCCTTCGGAATGAAAGTCGAGGTATCTACCACTAGGCCAGCAACGTTCTTATTTTATAAGGCGTGCGTTAGGCCATTATTTTTTATTTAAATATTATGTCATCCAAATTATTCTATTTATTTCAAAATACATTCTTCAATCTGTAATTAAAATTTGTATTTTTGGATTGTAATTTGTGTGGAAGTGGATATCTATACTAATATTATAAAACTGAAGAGTTTGTTTGTTTGAACGCGCTAATCTCAAGAACTACTGGTTCGAATTGAAAGATTATTTTTGTGTTGGATAGTCCATTTAACGAGGAAGGCTATAGGCTACTTTTCATTTTGATATTCCCACGGGATCGGGACTTACACGGGTGAAACCGCGGAGCGCAGCTAGTTATGGATATGTATCTCCGTTATCTGAAATTACAAATTTAATTTATTTTTATAGATATAAAAAAAATTTAAGAATGTATCTAGTCTTAGTATTAGCGTTACCTTATAAATATATAATAATAATTAAATTTACCTAAACAAAAACCAAACGCACTGACGAGACGCCATTCCCTTCACTTGGCGGCAAAAACTCCTGTAAAATTATTTATCGGCAATAAACGTCAGAAGACCACACAGTAAGTACGAATCGAATGACGTAACTCGATGCATCGCCGATCACAACACTACGAATTTTAATACTGTAGGGACGTGAAACGAATAATCGATATGACGCGATGCGACGCAATCGATTTAAAAGGGGTTTGGGATTTATTGTAAGGAGAATGTTAATTAGTGGAACGGACAGTAGTAATAAACTTTTATCCCAAAAAAAAATACTATGTTTGCTATAATTACTATAATAGTTTGTGGATATATGTACCTAATATTTATATAATGAAGATCTCTTTCAACACAGTTTATTACCCTTAATATTGAAGTATAAGTGCCAGGAAAATATTATATTTATAATAGTAAATGACTTTTGATTTAAAATATTACTGAGAAATTCTGATTACCTCACACTATACTGTGACATTTCTCTACTCAAATCTTTCTTCAAATGTTTATTTTTTCTGTGACATTCCTCGAGCCAAATTTTAAAGATAATTTTTAAAAACATTTCAATTTTAATTGACATATTCCTCAATACCCCAAGTATTGACATTATCAAACTACGTTACAGTCATAGTTTGAAAATGTCAATTTGTACCATATTGGTATAAGAATATTGAATCAACTAATCCTACTAATATTATAAATGTGAAAGTTTGTGTGTGTGTATATATGTTTGTTACTCCTTCAAGCAAAAACTACTGAGCCGATTGCAATGAAACTCGATATATAGGTAGCTGGAGACCTAGATTAACACATAGGCTCTTTTTATCCCGATATTCCCACGGAATCGGGACTTAGGGTGAAACCGTGGGGCGCAGCTAGTAATACAATAAAAGATTAAACATGTCAATATTTACCTACAGTAACCTCTTCAGCTTCCTTAAAAATTTACAATACAAATTAGGTACAGTACAACCACATTTGATTATTTGTTTCTTTATATGTTACTAGCTGCGCCCCACGGTTTCACCCGTGGGAAAATCGGGATAAAAAGTAGCCTATGTGTTATTCCAGGTCTCTATCTATCTACATACCGAGTTACATCGCAATCGGTCCAGTCGTTTTTGCGTGAAGGAGTAACAAACACACACACACACAAACTTTCACATTTATAATATTAGTAGGAGTAGGATAATAGGATTTGTTTCATTTTTTGAATTAAATACAATAAGAAATTGATTAAATGTTACCTACGTATACCTGTATATTTGATAGGTAGTCTCCAGCCTTGCGATTTTAACAAAACCACCAAGTGGCCGTTCGAGGCGTTCAAATCCAAAGTAAAAAAATTGCAAACCCCTTTTAAATTCGAATTTTCCACAATATTGTTTGCCGTTTTTTTACATTGGTAATTTTTATTACGTTTTTATTGCGTTAAAACATTGCTTGTTATTTTATAATACTTAATAGGTGCCTACCTACTTACGGATTGGTAAGATGTTATCAGAAAATTACTGGTTGCATTTTGATGTGCTATGTGGTGTGATGAATGATAAATTAACTGATAATTTGATATGTATTTGCTCTTATGGTGAAGGGAAACGTCGTGATGAAACCGGCGGCTTTGTTGTCTCCACACGTATTGTCGAGTTCGTTCCTCTGGACACGGTCGACTAAGCTACTAAACTAAGAGGAAAAGAAAGAAAGAAAACATTTATTCGGTGCAGGCACACCACAACTTTAAAATTAAACACACACAGAGAAATAGGTAACATTATACAACGAAGAAAGAAATATACACTAAACCTAAGAATATTTAAGAAGCCATGTGCTGCCCCAAATGGGTGGGGGTGATAAAGGTGCTGGAGAAGCCTACTCCATCTAATAAATGTCCCAGGCACTACAGCGTCATAAACAGCAGAATTATAAATCATCAACGTTATTTGCAAAGGTCTTTATTACCTATTTGGCGACCATCGTGCGCGTTGCATTTGCAGGTTCGTTTCCCGCAGTAGAAAATAATTAGTGTGATCGATACTAGTTTTGGAGCTTCTGTAAGTTATTTTAAAAAGAGAAGACGTTCAAAAGTCCATTGGCACCGTAAAGTTTACAATCCTATGTAGCACTATTTGAACATTTTAACAACGTAACCTGTGGATCGAACCCACATCGGTTGGTGTAGTGGGTGGCGGCTTAGACCACTGAAAACATAGCTAACATGTAGAAAATAATAATAATAATCATAGAACTTTTAATTCAAGTATTTATGTTTGTGTGTAACGTCTATTAGAAGTCGTCGTGAGTCCAATACTCGTTGATAGTATTATTGTAGCAAACTGATAGTGTACCTATGACGCATTCTCCTGTTACTGCGACGCGTAAAAACTACTAAAACGATTGCATTGAAACTCAATGTTAGTAGATAGCTGGAAACCTGGATTAATATTAGGGCTACTTTTTATCCCGATATCCCTATGGGACTCTTACTACCGCGGGTGAAACCGCGTGGCGCAGTAGTTTGTCATCCTTTTTTCATTTGAAATCCCACAAATAAACTTTTAAACAAATCTATAGGATTAAAAAAGACCGCAAAACTATCGATTTCACAGAAAATGCGCCAAATTTTGACAAAAACCACAAGAATAATTTATCTTGTTAATATTTTAAAGCCGCCGACTCAACTCAAGCGAGAGAAGTCAATTTCGAGTGAAATTACATGATTTTTGTAACCATGCATTTAAAATAGCAAAAATAAATTCATCGAAAATCAAAGATACAGAATTGAATTGAAAACAAAAGTAAGTACCTAGTAAGTTTTATTAACTCTTACGGTGAAGGGAAACATCGTGGTGAAACCCGCGTCTTAGTTGGCTCCAGACTTATTGACAAGTTCTTTCCTCTGGACATAGTCGACTAAGCTGAAAAAAGGTAGTTTATGTGCTGGGTAAGTCTACTCCATCCTCACACAAAAAGGTTATTAAATTGACTAGCAAAAAGGACACAAGTGAGAGGTTTTTGCAGAAACAAACACGTGTTCTACGAACAGTACAAAAGTTAAAGAATTTTTTGATGAGAAGGTGGTTTCTAGGTGCTCCAGCAATTCTTACCAAGTAGTTAAAGTGCCAATTCCATTATGGTAGAAATATAAAAATAAGCAGCTATTCTGCAATAGCTTCGTGCTAAGAAGGCAACTTGTGTTATGTCTTGAAATAGGTATTTGTAAATCTATACTAATATTATTAAGCTGAAGAGTTTGTTTCTTTGAGCGCGCTAATCTCAGGAACTACTGGTTCGAATTGAAAAATTCTTTTTGTGTTGGATAGTCCATTTATCGAGGAAGACTTTAGGCTACTTTTTATGTTGATATCCCCACGGAATCGGGATTTATGCGGGTGAAACCAGCGCAGCAAGTTGCTACTAAACCGGCATGGTTTCAAAAATCAACTTATTAGATACTTAAAAGGATTAACGTAAGCTTAACTCATGCTCAAGTAGGCCTTGGCAGGTAGCGGGTTTGATTCCCAGATGTGGCGATTCCGCGAAACGACGCGGGTGGCTGACTTTTCAAACGTATTAGAGATTTTAATAATATTTTTGAGATAAGAGGGTGTTTTGTGGATTTGTAAGTGATCGCGTAGAAAAAAGGTGGGACGGTTTTTTTTTATTTTAAAGATGATGAATCCTACTTTATGAAGGTACTAGCCGCGCCCCACGGTTTTACCCGCATAAGTCCCGATCCCGTGGGAATTCCGGGATAAAAATTTAGCCTATGATACTCAGGTGACACCAAACTATCTACAAAAATTTCATCCAAATCGGTCATCCAATATCACAAACTAGCAATTTTCCGTAATTCTGCCCGTATAAATCCTGATTCCGGGACAAAAAGGTAGCCTATTACTTCTTAGGTTTCAATGTATCTGTCATACCAGTTATTTATATTAATGTATACATTATATATTATTTTATCTCAGGAACTACTGGTTCGAATTGAAAAAATCTTTTTGTGTTGGATATTCCATTTATCGAGGAAGGCTATAGGCTACTTTTTATCCCGAAATTCCCACGGGATCAGGAGTTACGGGGGTGAAACTGCGGAGCGCTGCTAGTAATTAAATATAAGAGAATTTAATATTAAAAATCAAAAATAAGTTTCCGTCTACCTAGGAAACCTTATTTAGATTTTTAGGCAATGCAGCCAGCCTTTTGGGTACCTACCTAAAAGACTTTGGATGACAATACCGATCCATTATATTTTATAATTATTTTTATCATATCCTTCTTCCTACTAATATTATAAATGTGAAAGTTTGTGTGTGTGTGTGTATGTTTGTTACTACTTAACGCAAAAACTACTAGACCGATTGCGATGAAACTCCGTATCTAGATAGCTGGGGATTAACACAAAGGTTACTTTTTATCGCAAAATTCCCACGGGAAGGGGACCTTTCTGTTTCGTTTCTGCATCGGAAAACGGGAGAAAACTACAAATATGAGTTATTTCCTTTAATTAGTCGTATACTATGTTTGTTTTCAGGAATTGATCTCTATCAGCAACACTATCGACTGATTAAATATAGGATGACTAGCTCTAGAAGTTGAAAATGGACCAAGGAATCACGTTGACCCATACAAACTTTGCCCCCCCCTTTTCACCTCCTTAGGGGTGGAATTTCGGAAAATCCTTTCTTATCGGATGCCTACGCAATACAAAGAATACACCCTCCAAGTTTCAGGTCTCTATGATCAGCGGTTTAGGCTGTGCGTTGATCCGTCAGTCAGTCAGTCATTCAGGACAAAGCATTTTATATGTATAGATAGATAGATTAGATTTTTTGTCATGTATCTCATTAACAATAGACGATTAAAATTTTCACAGATGATATAAGTATTTCTGTTGCGCTATTTTAACAATAAATACTAATTAGTAGTTTAGATGTTATGAAGGCACAGACATGGGACAGACAAACAAACATCGCTGTCAAAAACATAACCCTCCTTTTGCCGTAGTCTGGTGAAAATAGAACATGGTACAGAGCCCTTCGTGCACGCGTCCGACTCACACTTGTCCACATTCAAAGTACTACCAATTTCAATTTATTCAAAAGCTATTAACAGAATAGCTTAAAATTACTTAAAAATTTAACCCAAATGAAATTACTCTAACATGCTTATTAAATTTACCGCCTTAAGCCACTTTTTCACTCGCACAAACGAGATTATATAATTTAAATCCCAATGGAAAACACCTTAAGCGTTAAAACTTGTTTGCTTCACCGCGTTTCGGGCTATTCGTTTGTTAGAGGATTATCGTAAACTAAACAGCATTAAATTAAGGTGGCTTTTTTTGCAATTTTTTTTAGAAATAGATTTTTAACTATAGCCAAAACTAAAAAAATACTAAAAGAAGTTCCGTGCCCGTTTTTGACAAAAGCTAAATCAGCATCATTCGATGTTTGGAAAAGTTTTTACCCTAGCCAGGAAACGAACCTGTTTATTTTCCAAAAAAATAATCAACCTATATGTTTGTACTTATCGATAGTGTTGCTATCTGTAGGTAGGTAAATATATGTTTGAGGAGGGAATCGAACCAGCAACTTAATTAGATATTAGGATATTTATACTCGATAGGTTTTTTGTTGTTTGTAACCCAATAGGCTTCTAATCTACTGGACTTATTTGGATGAAACTTGGTATGAGGATACATTGATTCATTGGAAAAACCAAAGGCTACTTTTTACCCCGATATTCCTACGGAATCGGGAGTTACGCGGGTGAAACCACGAAGCGCTGCTAGTTAGGTATAAATGTAAAACAGGCCTGTTTCTAGCCGACTTCAAAATAGAAGATTGTTCTCAATTCTATTGCATATTTTTCTTATAGCTTTTCAGACGTAACTTCTATAAATGTTTGTAATGTACTTCTGTAATATTCTTATTTTTAAAAAGAAAAACAAAATAAATGAGTAAAAACATATATTTTATATCACTCGTCTTTTTAATTTTCTACAATATCGGTATTTCAGGGGAAATTGATTTTAGGGTTCCTTGAGCACAATTGAAACGAACCCTTTCGTTGGTAGGTATTAACATTTTACTATGGATACAGTCAAGAGGTATCTATATCTAATATACACACAAATACACTTAAAATAAATTATTACATAATTTTCTGCGGAACACTAATTTGTTTTACAAAATAAAACTAATATCTGAAAAAAAAAAGATTTTTTCATTAATTGTATTTAATTAAATTTAAATGAATTATTTGTAAAACAAATTAATACTCCTTCTTCACAAAATAGTAATCAGTTACGCTTATAATTTATTCTAACACACACTAGATATTTACAATATTATTAATTTACAATTATATTAATCTAATTAATGTCTAATTATTAATTAAATAATTATTTACAATAGCAACTATGGCATATTAGAACCACAATAGTTGAAGGAACATATGTATTTATTTTTATAAGAAAAAAATGTACAATACTTTGTTTTACATTAAAGTTTCTTAATTTTAAGTACGATAGGAAATAAATAGTTTATTTACAATTCCTAATTATAATTAGGATTTAATTATTTTTTACTTGACATGCTATTTTTTATGAAACTGATGTTGGTATAATCTTAATTGTTTTTAACATAAAACCAGAAATAATTGATATCAATGAACATTAAATAAAATAAATAAATATTAATGGACATTCCACACATCGCCATCTAGCCCCAAGTTAAGTAACTAGACTTGTGTTATGGGTGCTAGACAACGGATATACTACATAAATACTTTTCTTTTGTAAATATATACTTATAATACATAGAAACAACCAGACCACAGACAAATATCTAAGCACAAATACATGTCTGAGGCGGGAATCGAACCCGCAACCCTGTGTTTGGCAGTCTGGCGTGGTAACCATTGTGCCAACTGGGTTGTCATAACATTGAATAACCAATAAAATAATTATGATAATTAATTCTTTACAAATATAATTAATATTAAATTATAATTGTTTACAAAACTTTTGCTTGTTTACAAAATTCTTGTTACAATTGCAATTTCAAATCAAATTATTTGTTAGAAATTTTATAAAATTTAATTCAGTATTTTATGAGATTTTATTAATAGTGATCTAGATCTTCGCTAGGTTTACATAAAACGAATTAGCGGTTTAAATCTTTTGAAACAATTCTCAGGATTTTTTATAACTTTACTTTCGTTTGGACCTAAGTAAATTATTGAAAGAGTGAAGCGAAGGATTCTACAGTAAAATCCTGAAAGTAGCGAGGCATTCAAAGTAATTTGTAAAGTCAAAAGCTGATAATGTCTGACATATTTTGCTCGCACATAGCTCGCACTAAACATTTTTTGAATAGTGAAAAGGGCCTTCCAAAAAGATCATATGGTAAATAATAAGGTTTAAACAAAAGAGTTTCTATCTTTGCCAGTGGCCAAAAAGTGAAACCTTAAAAAAATAGCATCGGTTTAAAAATAGGTCTCAACAAAGAAGTTTAGTTACAATGACTTTAAAACCAGCAAATAGGTTAGTCAACCTCGCGTATGCGTTCAAAACCTCACATTTTCCGATCATAAAATCCACAATCAAAGGAATTGTAATTAAAAACAAAGGCTAGTTAAAGAATGGGCTGTAAAATTCGAACATGGCCGCTAATCGCAAACACTTAATGAACAATATTCGTAATTAAAATTGACTAACAGTTAATTGTGCTGAAAATGGGAATCTAGTGATTAGAAATTGATTTTTAATGTAATGGCTTTTTTTAATTGGCATTATGTTGATAGATTTTTCTAGAATGTCTTTAATTTTAACGGGTAGGTATGCACTTAGGTATTTTTGTTGAAAAACTTTTAGAAAAAAACAAACATACAAAGGTAGGCGAGAAAAACATAACCCTTTCCTTGCGGTCGAGTAATTAAAGATGAA
Source organism: Idaea straminata (assembly GCA_951213275.1). Taxonomy (NCBI): domain Eukaryota; kingdom Metazoa; phylum Arthropoda; class Insecta; order Lepidoptera; family Geometridae; genus Idaea; species Idaea straminata. Next base: position 9,762,142 of record OX577867.1, on the reverse strand, counting down.
CATTCAGCCAATAGCCAAAAACATTCAAATTCCGTATCCTAAAGTTAAGTTAATATGCACAGACAGTTATCGACGTTATTTTCATAGAAATAGAAGTATGCTGCCAAATTTTCTTTTGCTTTTACACCATCATTGGCTCGCTGCCTATAATAGTGTTGCAACATCTTAAAAATCTTATATTTTCAGTAAATTAGGGCTTTTTCCTGCACTGATGACGTTCAAAGTCCTTCAACTCATGTATTGCTCAAACAAACATAATTATAACGAAAACCATCTAATAAATTCAGTTTTAGAACTCTACAATGGACCTGCAATACTGTTACCGACTGTATGTATGTTTTCACATCCTGTAAAACCTATTCAACTACATTTTAATAACTAAAACAACATTAAAACTCATAATAACATGGGTAATAACAAAAAAATCGATTCAATATCGATACACCACCGAGTAAATCGATTCGTGTATCGATTCGAACGTAATCGTAAATCAAACGAACAAAAGACGGAAAGGGAAAAACAAATTAGCCCTATAATCGCTTATTAAAACGAGATTCTGACGTTTTTAAGTGAGGTTTTTATGATACAGTTAAAATTAAAACAATGAACATTCCATAACCTTTATGTGTGGGTACAGTGTACGTCATAAGTACGCTATCAGTTTGTTACGATATCACTATAAACAAGTATCGGACTTACGATCTATACATATAAAATGCTTTGTCCTGAACTACTGACTGACTGACTGACGGATCAACGCAAAACCGCTGATCGTAGAGACCTGAAACTTGGAGGGTGTGTTCTTTGTATGACGTAGGCATCGGATAAGAAAGGATTTTTAGAAACTCCACCCCTAATCTTCTAATATACGTTGCACACAAACATAAATACTTGAATAAGTACTCAGTGTGATTATTATTTTCAATATTTAGCTATGTCTTTAGTTGTGTGAGTGGTATAAGCCACCACTCGCTACACCAACCGAGGGTTTGATCCACAGGTTACGTTGTTATAATGTTCGAATAATGCTGCGCAGGATTGTAAACGTTACGGTGCCAGTGTACTTTTGAACGTTGATTGTGCCTATAGGGTGCTATAGGTACTCTACAAAAGTCTAACTCAAAAAAGAACAGAAACCCGACTAAGTACGAGTCGGACTCGCGCAAAATTTTTCCATACCATTAGATTCTGCCTTAAGTCTTTTTTATAGCGGCAACAGAAATACATCATCTGTAAAAATTTCAACTGTCTAGCTACGACTGTTCATGAGATACCTACAGCCGGACAGACAGTGGAATCTTAGTAATAGGGTGTCCCTTTGGGTGCGGAACCCTAAAAATCTGTTAGGGCTGTATCAGAGACGCAACTTCTATTGGTAAATGTCTCTTCTTATGTCAAGTGGACAGAATTTAGATGGATGTAGCTGATATTTTTGTATCAGGTTTGTACTGAAAATCAGCGCTTTGAATTCTTGTTCTAGCTTCATGTTGAGCACAAACCATTTTTCTGGGTGTTGTACTACTTTTCCTTTTTATAAGTTTATATCTTTTTTGTTTATGCGTAGGTATGCGGAAAATACACTTTTATTTCTTTTTTCTTTCTTTCGTTCGTAAGATCTTATCACGCACGACCGATTCGCCATTTTATTGACCCAAGTTTTTTAGTAAGCTTCAACTGCATAAAAGCCTCAATTTTATTGTCCCTAATATTTGAAATTTAGCTTGAAACAAACTTTATACCCCTTTAGAGATCGAATTCCCAAAAATCTTTACTAAATTCTTGCGAAGTTTCAGACTCATAACTCTTGTAGTTTCAGCGATTTCTGGATAAGTATTTTTCTCTTTTACTAATCAAGCTTTCATCTCGCTTTCACTATATCTGTCAAAGAACAGTATAAGCCTAAATTCACACCGCTAATTTTGTAGTATGAACATTGAACATAGTTGCATCAGTTTTGGCGGGAACGAGTTAACAACATGTCGTGCTGCAGTTTTATTTTCATGAAACTTAGTTGTAACCCGAATTGTATAATTCTATTTTGGGATTTTATTCAATTTAGTTCTGTGAAATTGCACAAGTGTAGTGAAAGTAAAAATCAGTGTCAATCATGAAGTTTTCTTGTTGCCTCCAAATCTCCTATTAAGGTTATGGTAAACTTGCCACCGCTTTACTATAAGACACTGACTTGATGGACTATGACGACTTTGACTTTTTTGAAACACTTTAGGCCCGATTTATGAAAAATCGGGTCATAATTTGATGCAAAATATAACTTGACACTGGCTAAATGCACAAGCCGTGCGAAGCCATAATTAAAAGAAAAAAGACATAGTTGCATTCGTTGACAGCTAGATTCACTATGGTCTTCTTAGAAAAAACGAATGAGTAAGTATTGTAATTTATGAAGGTGATAAAATTAAACATAAAACCGATCAAATTAATCTTTAACACAAGATTATCTTTAAACAGATTAGTGATATCATTTTGTAAAGTCCAACGCGTGAAACAGAGTATAAACATAACCGTCCAAAGATCTCTATCATAAATTCTGAACGCACGTAGACAAATAGCTAAGAACAATCGTCAGTAGTTTAAAAACAATTTGGTTACGTCTCGGGCAATTACGAAACGCGATTTCAACCAGAGATATGAGGTTCAGAACGCATCTCTTAATAATACACTCGCATTTAATCGCCTTCATCTCTATTATACAGTTTTCTCTTTCTAACCCGTTGATGTGTGGTATTGTTGTCCCGTTTTATCGTTGACAGCTCGTTTAGAAACCACGAAACCGACCTATCAGCGTTTCAAATCTAAAACGTCTAATTATACCCACATCACTTGAGGTACGCATCAGAAGGGTCATTTCTAATTAATTTACCCCGAAAAAACTATTATAATATGACCAATTTTGTTATCTAATTAGCTGTGACGCGTTAACAAGCTCGCCGCCATTTTGAAACCGTTATTAATGGCCGTTTTAAATTTCGAATTGAGATAAATCATAGTTAACGAGATTCGATGTTATTTAATAATGTAGACAAATATTTAAGTCTTGTTTGACAATAAATTATAATTTGTAATTAATATTTTGGTGTTTAAAGACTTGTATTTAGCTCGTGGCGTCACATAAATACATTTAACAATGTTTTTTTTTAATTAACTTCCGTCATTCAGTCATTGGCTTTTGATTTAGGAATGTTATAGTTGTGCTCTGAGGTTTTACTTGCTTAAGTCCGGATCCCGTGGGAATATCGAGTTAAAAATAAGTCTATATGCTATTTCATGACTCTAACTATCTAGATACCAAGCTTCATTGCAAACGGTTCAGAAGTTTGTTGCTTGAGTATCAAATGAACGCACAAACTTTAGCGATTTACTGATTAGCATCACTGGATAGAGATAAAATATTTATATTACAATAGAGACGACATCTAAGCATTTACTTTGCAAAAAGTTTGGCCTCGAATTCAAATGCCTATTACTCGAAATATTGACACTTTTGATGGTATTCAAAGTAAAAAAACAATCATATTTCTCAACAGGCCTACCGCCTACCGCCTCCGCAAGGGCGGCAAAAATTAACCGGCAAAAAACAACAAGAAAATAAAAATAAAAATATTTTTTTCTGATTGATAATAAAGCAAATATTTATCTAATGACAATAATGATGATTTTAAGTAGTTTTCCTATTTTAGGAAATATTTAGTTTTTAATTAAGATGGCAGGTGGCTCTTATTACCTGCAGGTACCTTAATATTATAGTACCCCACCGGGTTCATATTGTGTTTATAAGCAGTCACCTGGCAGACAGATGGCGCTGTATGCTAGTTGACTGCCTAAATTCACTGGACAATATACTTGTTACTATCTGTACCTACACATGAAACAATAGGTAAATGATGATTATGATAATTTAATTAATGCCTTTGCAAGTATTTAAGATGACCTCTCTATTGGTAGTATAAATGTTTTATCTCTAAGTATCACTGCCGCCTACGTTTCATTTTCACTCTCACTTAATTCATCCATGTCCATATCAATAAGTTCTTCATCTTCATCTTCATATGAATTGTTGAACTGGTTTCCATCATCAGGTTTCGATGATGTACTGGATTTTGTGCCAGTTTTGGCCTCTTCCTCCTGCTGCATTCTTTTGTGTTTCGTTCTTCTGTTTTGGAACCAGACTTTCACCTGGAGACAAGAGAAAAAACGTGGTTAGATTTTTTTATATAGAACTGGCGACCCGCCCTGGCTTCGCACGGCTATATTATGCATGACATGACGACCCAGTTGGCACAATGGTCACCATTTCGGACTCGATTCCCGCCTAAGACAAGTATTTATGCTTAGATATTTGTCTGTGGTCTAGTTGTTTCTATGTATTATAAGTATATATTTACAAAATGAAAGTATATAAGTAGTATATCCGTTGTCTAGCACCCATAACACAAGTCTAGTTACTTAGCTTGGGGCTAGATGGCGATGTGTGAAATGTCCTGCAATTTAGTTTTTTTTTAACTTTACATAAAGGCTATGTGTAAACTCGCCACATAAAAACACAAAAGGCACCCCCATAGGCAAAAGTTCTATCAATTCACTTTCCGGTAAATCTAACAACTATAAAGGGTTACCGGAATCATCCAATAAAAACTATTCAATACACTACCACCCTAACGATATTTCACGAGGAAAATATCGGATTTCTTTTACATTTTTAGGGTTCCGCACATCCAGGAAAATCGAAAGGCTTATAAAATCGTTAAAAAATCATTTTTTTTTCTTACTGTACATGGAGGACATTTTGAGAGTGAGACATTTTTCTACACTGGCATTTTGATCTTGTGTCATAATAATTAATATGACGTTTTGCTATTAGGTCATTTTGATCTTGTGTCGTTTTGAACCTTTTGGTTTTAGTTCCTTCCGATATGTAAGGAAAAACAGGTTAGCTCATCTTCCCGGACACCTTCCCCCAAATACTTACATAATCTTTTCTTTTTACAAATCAAGCGTTTCACCACAATCACAGCTATTTATTCGTTAGAAATAAATAAAATTATCTTCATAATATCAATGTAGATTCATATACGGAATCCTCAGTTTGCGAATCCGACTCGCACTTGTCAGATTTTTTCTTCACAATGCTTTCCCGCCGAAAAATGGCAGCCATTTTGTGAAACAATTTGTCACAGGTTTAATGATTCGAGAAATGTATTCATATTGCTTTGCTAGCTAGTTTTATTATGTGTTTTGAAATATAAACTTGTATGTTATTAGAACCTATGTAAAAGTGGGAATAGCGGGACAAAATAAACTAAATGTGTTATTCCAGGGCTCCAGTTAGTGTTGCCACCAAGGTTGACGTAAAAGGTGTTAAAAAGAAACTAAATAATGGTCAAAAATGGAGCCCAAAAAAATACAAAAAAAATGCCATAAGTTTAATAATTTTTTGGCCAATTTAAAAATGATTGTGATTATAGGATTTATCTACGGGCTGTTTTTTCGCAACTTGACCTCTTTAGTTGGGTTCTTTTTGCGTGAGGATGAAGTAGGCTTCCCAGCCACTATACTACCCTCTCAGCTTAGTCGACCGTGTCCAGAGGAAACTACTAGGCTCGTCTTATATAGCTAGAGCCAATAAAGCCGAGGGTGTCATCACGATGTTTTCCTTCACCGTAAGATCAATGTCCATTAGCGTTCATCATTTTTTCGTAAATATAATCGAACCCACGACCTTCGGACGGTAAATATCTCTTTTAATTATCGTCTATAGTATACTAAACCCTCTTATATTCTCGTGACTATTAAAAACTATACTACAAAAATTCGTCACAATACTATAGAATTCGTTAAGGCCAAATGATTTTCTATGACGAATTGAGAATGAAACAAACTCCAGTCTGTGGAGTTTTTTTTAAATTTTATAGTTTAAAAGGAGTAGGTATTTAGGAAATTATATAGGTAAGTAAGCATGTATCTTTACTTATATTACAGAGCTGAACAAAGTTTGTTTGTTTGAACGCGCTTATCTCAGGAACTACTGGTTTGAATTGAAATATTATTTTTGTGTTGTGTAGTCCATTTATCGAGGAAGGCTATAGGTTACTATTCATTTTGATATTCTCCCGGGATCGGGACTTACGCGGGTAAAACCGTGGAGCGCAGCTAATAATGTATAGTAGCCATTGACTTAAAATACTAGTAAATCAAATGGTAGTAGCATATTTTTATTCTTGGTCCTGAATTTGCGGTGGCAGAAAAGAAGAAGTAAACTATAGTTAAGTTATGGTTAAGCCTTTTTGTTTTCTGTTAATTTATTTTATGTGATAGATTAACTGTGCCCACAGCAGCAGCCCCGCTTTTTCCTACTAAATTATTTATTAACTTTAAAAATATCTCTTTTATTAACAGTTTTATCAACAATAATGGACGTTTAAGTCGAAACCGAAATTTTCATTTCCAACGGAATAGTTTCAAAGTTTGATAAATAGTTCAGTAATTAGAAAATTATAATCTAGGTGCGAGATATTTTGACCTTTGATAATTCCTACAAAATTAATTTTTTTTTTTAATTTCATTGGTTTGCATCCGGTACGCGCTCCGTGAAAATTCACGGCATTAGTTTACTACACTGTCCAATTGCAAATCTGTCCAGTTGCTACATAGCCCATTAATTTTGTGAAATGTAAATAGTTTTTTATAGCTAATATATTTTACAATTGCAATAAAACATGAAAATTCTATTAAAAGTCAATACAGCAGTTTAAATATCAAATCAATAAGTTAGTTAGGTTTCAGAACCGTGAAATTACAGCTTTATGGGACATAATAAATCAAAATATTTTATTGCAAATTGTACCGACCTTTTAATGTAATGTTTTATTGTAATGCCCTTTATTGAAAACATATTTCTTTTTTATATTGGCTTTCGTTTCGCTCTATAGATGGCGCTGTGTAAATTGGGAATTTTCTGCTGCTAAAATTCCTTGTTGTATTTTTGTGTTTATAAAAATTGTACCTACGATTTTGCTGAAAACAAAAGCTTGTTTTTTTTTTTCGAAAATTCATAGATTTCCCAAAGAAACACAATTAAATAAAAAAAAATGAGAGGTGTCAAGGTACGCCCGGATGGAACGAAGTTTCTTTCGATTATGAAGGAATTGTAATAAAATCGAAAAGTGTCATTACAACTTTTGGTCTTAATTTTTTCCGTCTAGCCCCCTTTCGCAACGCGCCATAAGCAACTTCATTCCAATAGGTATCACACGCTCTCTTCTCTTTCCCGCCAAAACTCCTTTAGAAAGATTATGCGAGCCGTTAGCATTTTAGTTTCTAATGCGAACTTTTTTCAGTAAATCAGCTACAGCAGTAATATATTTTTAAAATCAGAACAAATGACTGGCAATTAAGAAAACCACCCTCGATCTAAACGCTAACTGCATAATGGATACGGTACATTTCCAATAAACATCGAATATCAATCAAGTTACTTCCTTCCTACCCTTTCGTGGATAATGGAGCGGAAATAGGGGAAAAGCCCTCTCCATTTCTTTCGGAGAATTTTATAATCTGTGTGAAACAATATTTATTCCTTTTTTTATGAACATTGCACAAGAAATTACTTACATAACTTACTTAAGCCCTTTTGATAGTGTTGGTATCTTAAAGCATGTGATTTCTATGGTTGCGCATGAGTTGCCCCTAACTTATATAAGCTTTATCCTGGATCACTGACTGACAGATCAACGCACATCCTAAACTGCTGATCGTAGAGACCTGAAACTGTGTTCAAAAGTGTGAAAAAGTGTTCTTTGTATGACGTAGGCATCCGATAAGAAAAAAAAAATCAAAAATTTAGACCCTACGCGGACGAAGTCGATGGCGAAAGCTAGTTTTTTTATAAAATCTAAGTATCAAAGTAGGTATTTAAACTAATTTATACCTTCTTATCAATAAAATTCTATGATATTTTTAACGTTTGACAGCCATTGACAGCATAAAACCTTCAAAACTTGTTTCCAATAAAATGGTGAATTGATCTCAAATAAGTTTTATATAAAATGCATTATAATTGGTAAGTTAAGGTCTCTCTATGTTTGATTAAAACCTTATTAGACAGTTTATTTTTTTATTGAAGTAATGGCTTAGCAAAAGTCCACATACAGCCAGTGTCAAAGCAATCTTTCATGAAATTGTAGCCCAGTAATGAGGATAGCTTACTATAAGAACTTTGCCAATAAATCATAAGAAAATCTTAACAGAACCTAACAACATCTTATCATTAATGCATATTTTTATACTTTTAAAAAGCCATTTAACTACCAAGAGCCATATAATTTGTACCACATTAACAAGTTACATACCAACACTGTTTTCTGAGAAGACACGCCCATTTTTACAACAATTTTACGATGAAAGATGTTCAATAGAAACCTGTGTTTACATGTAATAAATCAGTACCTTAATGGCTTGAGAATAAGGAGTGTAATTGCGTAATAAAACTTCTTTTGTTATGGACTTATTAGACATTTTCATTCTACCAACAAGATATGATACCTACTTACTTTGTTGAAAATGAAGATGTTTAAAGAGAGTTTTTGGCGGGAACGAGTTAACAACATGTCGTGCTGCAGTTTTATTTTCATGAAACTTACTTGTAACCCGAGTTGAATTGTATAATTCTGGTGGAATGTTATTCAATTTAGTTCTGTGAAAATGCACAAGTGTAGTGAAAGTAAAAATCAGTGTCAAACATCAAGTTTTCTCGTTGCCTCCAAATCTCCTATTAAGGTTATGGTAAACTTGCCACCGCTTTACTATAGCCCCTGACTTGACGGACTATGACGACCTTGACTGTTTTGAAACACTTTAGGCCCGATTTATAAAAATTCGGGTCACAATTTGGTGCAAAATATAACTTGACACTGGCTAAACGCACAAGCCGTGCGAAGCCATAATTAATTTAAAAAGAAAACCGGCCAAGTGCGAGTCGGACTCGCGCACGAATGGTTCCGTACCATGTTTTATGGGAACCCGACAACAGAAATACATCATAATCTGTGAAAATTTCAACTGTCTAGCTATCACGATTCATGAGATACAGCCAGGTGATAGACAGACAGACGGACAGTGTAGTCTTACGTGTACGAAACTCTAAAAATAGAGTCCTCTGAACGATTTAAAAAAGTTTCACGTTAAAAATCAGTGTCAGTAGTTACCTCGCACGGATCTTTTTTTAATTATTTAATATTTTATGTAACTCGCACTATTGTTCTTTTTGTGCGAAATACGAAATAGATACTGAAAGTAAGGAATAATAATAAGATATCTGCGGGTAATAAGGGCTACTAAAAGATTTTTCTAATAACCTTGATATTAGTGACAAGATAATATATTTATTTATGTATATAACTTAAATTAGTATAACCCATAATGTTTCCCATATCACGGTGCTATGGCGCTTAATAGCAAAGATAGCTTTTGCCCGCGACTTCGTCCGCGTAAAAGTCGAAAATAGACCAAGGAATCACGTTGTCGCATACAAACTTTCCGCCCCTTTTTCACCCCCTTAGGGGTAGAATTTCGGAAAATCCTTTCTTATCCGATGCCTACGTCATACAAAGAACACACCCTACAAGTTTCAAGTCTCTACGATCAGCGGTTTAGGCTGTGCGTTGATCCGTCAGTCAGTCAGTAGTTCAGGACAAAGCATTTTATATATATAGATGTATAGATATGGTATGGACATCAAACCGGCGAATATTCCTGTTTGCACTATAAAATGCAGCCAAGGAAAACCTCCGGTTTGGATAAAACTGATAAACTACAGGAGAAAACTACTTGGGCTTCTGCGATGGGATGGTATTGGACTAGCTAGTAGGAAACTAAAGATACTACGGCGCCTGCCGTAAAAATGGCAGGCGGAGACTCGCCAACTCTCAGACTGGGCCACCATAATTAGCTGAGTAAAGTACCTAACCTTTTATTATTGGTGTCCTTTTAGTACATTACGATATAAGTGTGGTAAATTGATCTTTGCATAGAGGCGGTTTATGACGCGCGAGCGGCAGCGAGCGTGTTATAGAAGCCAAGATTCAAATATCAATTCCACACGTATATCGTACGACGTTTTTTATCACAGTTGCGAATAAAAGAAAAGACTTGAAAAGAAAACAAAATAATAATTAACAAAATATTTGTGATAACTCTATGTTTACATTTTTTTAAGGCAATATTTTTTTGTTAATTATGCTCCGGAAAGGCCAGGCTAAAGACTTTTAACCTATACATCCTCGTGTGACATACATTATTTTTTAGGGTTTTTCTATTTGTTTTTGCGTCGGGGGTTAAGAACAAAATACAATGGTACGGAAAAACAATATATTTAAGTAAAGAAAAAACAAAAAATAAACAACTCAATTTTTAATCGTTTTCTAAGTCATTATCACGTAAAATTTTCGTTCGTAAACCGACTTTAGAGACAACCATTTTTGCTAGCTAAAAAACTCTTTGGTACCTACCTTTTCGGGATAACTTTACAGCACTAGTTAACAAATCTAAAACGCACGCGTGCATAATATGTTGAATTATGAGCCTAAAAGCCGTTGAATAATATCCACTTTATGAGCAACTGTGATAAAAATGTATTTTATTGACAATTTCCAGTCATAGGTAGGTACCAACTCATACAAGATAACTATACAACCTTTATATGACAAAAGACTCAATAAATCAACACAGCGCAGTTCGCAACGGGGCTCCGTGTTAACACGTAGGGCTCCGCCCCCCACGCTTGCGCAGTGCTAAGACAAATATTTGTACAAGGGGTCGCGGAGGGGTGGCTCTGTAGGATTGTTTGGGTTGTTCCATGTTGGAAGTTTAGCCGGGGGATGAAAATTGATGGGAATTTTCCAGTTTTAAAATATTTTTTGTCATATTTTTCTGAGGGGAAAATGGAGGAGAAGTGTTGCAATTATCAATCGACACATAAAAAAAAATGCATTAAATATTATTTTTAGCAGCGCTCCGCAGTTTCACCCGCGTAACTCCCGATCCCGTGGGAATATCTGGATAAAAAGTAGCCTATAGCCTTCCTCGATAAATGGACTATCCAACACAAAAAGAATTTTTCAATTCGAACCAGTAGTTCCTGAGATTCAAACAACGCGTTCAAACAAACAAACAAACTTTTCAGCTTTATAATATAAGTATAGATTTGTTTCCGATTTGGTTGCTTAAAATTTATATTTACAAAAGAAAGTAGATATTCCTATAAGTATTCTGCACGTTGTCTAGTCACCATAACATAAACCTAATGACTTAACTTGGGGCTAGATGGCACTGTGTGAATCGTATCTTACAATATTCATATTAATTAACATTTTTACTTATTTAATTTGGATCACAAAACGCTGAAAGTTATAATCAAAATTTTATAATACATTGAACATAGCACCATCTAGCCCCAAGGCAAGCCCTAAGCTTATATTATGGTGACCAGACAACGGATATAAAACGACTATCTTATTAAGTATTGCACAAAAAATAATTGAAGTGATGCCGTTATTTTTTTACCATCACAAGAATTATCGATTTAAATCATGATGCCATTATAAAACTGAATAATTTTAAGACATACCAAATCAAACAGTTAATCATAGATCTTTTTAAGAAACAAACCTTACTGTAATCTGTTAAGGAAACGTATTATTAGAATCGGAAACAAATCGATATTCATCCGCTTTTTCACCGTCTAAACATTGTTCAATTCGAAGAGTTTTATAGCTTTCAATCCAGACATGTTTCCGGTCATAAAGGCAGTATTAGTATTACAGTGGATTTTTACCAGCCATTTTTAAAGTCAACGAACTTTGATTCTTTTTAAATTTTAAAATTAATCTGAAGACAAATAAGTATGGTTAAATGTGCAAACAGTGCGGGGTCCAATAACCAAAAGCAAAAAAAATAAATTAAGACGTTTTAGCCCAAAAGTTTTTCATTTATTTAATGTTTAAGTTTTCGAATCGTTACTTGTCCCAGACACTTTTTTGTGCGTGTTTCTAATGAGCTTCCCGCTGTGCTGTGGGTATTGGATTTCAATACCATTTAAAAATATTTGGACTTATTTATTTTGCATTTAATCCACACTAATATAGATTTTTTGTTTTTTTATTTGATTGTTTTTATGTTTGTAACGAATAGGCTCCGAAACTACTGGACCCATTTTGATGAAACTTGGTATGAGGATACATTGATTCATTGGAAATAATATAGGCTTTTTATCCAGATATTCCCACGGGATAGGGAGATACGCGGGTAAAACCGCGGAGCGCTGCTAGTAACTTATACTTAGCAACAATATATTTTTGAATCGATACTAATATTATAGGTAAAGCTGCAGAGTTTGTTTGTTTGATCGCGCTAATCTCAGGAACTACTGGTTCGAATTGAAAAATTATTTTTGTGTTGGATAGCCCGTTTATCGAGGAAGGCTACTTTTGTCCCGATATTCCCCCGGGATCGGGAATTACGCGGATGAAACCGCGGAACGCTGCTAGTCCGTCCATATAATTACAACTATTTTTAATAAATAATAAATATTGCAAGACATTCCACACATCGCTATCTAGCCCCAAGCTAAGTAACTAGACTTGTGTTATGGGTGCTAGACAACGGATATACTACTTATATACATTTCTTTTGTAAATATATACTTATAATACATAGAAACAACCAGACCGCAGACAAATATCTAAGCATAAATACTTGTCTGAGGCGGGAATTGAACCCGCAACCCTGTGTTTGGCAGTCCGGCATGGTGACCATTGTGCCAACTGGCTCGTCTTTACTACAAATCGTTTCAATTTACACGATGATCATTATATTTTCAGAATTATTTTCCCAGATCTTAATCGCATGTAATTATTATACTAAATGTCTTGCTATATTTTTTTTTTTAAAATCATACAAGTCTTAGTATTGCATTAAAATCAGTTCTGTCTACCATCTTCGTAGCGTGCCGTCGGGATTTTAATTTTCTTATTTACAAGCTAGTTTAATTTTCAAATATGGAAGAATCTACTTGAAACATAATCGTTTTTAGCCGACTTCAAAAAAAGAAAGAGGTTCTCAGTTCGGTTGTATGTATTTTTTTATCTGATATACTTATTTAGGTACCTACTTACGTATTAAAAGCTTGTAAAATTTCAAATTAAATATTGACTGTCGTGCTAGATAAATAAGTGAATACTCCTAGATACATATTAGGTAATAACCATCTTGTGAAATGTTCCAGGCACAGTTAATCAACGTGATCTTTAGCATTAGTTGTAGCATCACAAAAAATCACCCACTTATCTGTTATTATCGAAAATTACTCGAACGTAATGGCTACCCAATAATCTTCTAAAACAAACATTCATCAGAATCTACCGTAGAAAACCCGTTCTCAATAATTTATAACAGACAAAAGCTTACTTAACTACCGATTGATCTTAACTCGTAACTTAATGTCAACACCCTATCCTTTTCTAATCTACGATAAACTGTATACTTCCCTCCCTCTTTATTCAAGGGGAAATTCGCAATATAACTTATCAAACCCAATTTGTCGCGTAATTTCTCCTCTCTTTCCATCTTTCTATCTCTTTCACACGTTAATAGATCGACAATAAAGTAATATACAGATAAATAGCTTTCCGCTTAAATTTTGGCCCAATTCACGCTTTACCCCTTAATTGTGAATCTCCCCTCGGTTGGTTTCTCTTTCACACCCGTTAAGTAATATTTCTGTCTCTTTCTCTCTGTAATCTAAAGGGGGTTGTATAATCGTGCACATAAGTACTTAATCGCATTTGGGGCATGTTGTGAATTGCTCCCTATTTATTCTGTATGGTGTCATTTCGCCCCTCATCGTATTAATGCGATTGTGGGGACGAATGTACTCCGTATTAAAGCTATTATACGACCAGTTTGAAAAGAGACGTTTTACAAAGGTGCTATTAATGTTTTTGACAGTTCATTTTACGGTAGCCGTTTGAAGCAGATGTGTCGTTTATTATTGTGTTATGGCCGAACTTCGTACCGAATTACATTTGCATTAAAATGTGATAATTGTTTAATTGTTTGAATTTTAAGTTACGGACCTATTGTCAATTAGTTTGAGGGTCAAGTTAATGTCGACTTTTATGACAATGATTTGTCTGTTCGTTTGGGATTCATGACTTTTACGACTTAGATTTTTGGTTTTGTAATTCAAAATGGCGACTGACAGACTGTTTAAAGTTTAATGACTGTACTTATTAGTGTTTCCACGAGTAATTTATTTAATTACAACACATAGTTAATCATACGTCCATAAATAAGGTAGTTAACTAGCTGTGAATTAAAAAATTACGTATTTATATGCGGAGAAATACATTTTCATTTCTTCGGCGTAAGCTAAGTTTGATATGGTTTATTATGACAGGTAATAATAATTTATATTACCACTTTAATAGATAAGGAGGCAAGAGATTTCAAATTAGTTGTAGAACGGAAATATTAATAATTTTAATATTCAATTATTAATTTTTATTCATGAACTCGCACGGTCACGTGCGACATGCCTTACTACTCTTTGATAATTTATACGGCTGTAAGCCACAATTATAGTAAAGTTCTATCTAACCCTAGAACTTTTAAAACATTATAACATGAATAAACGTGAAAAGTCATATTTTAAAAATCAAAAATAAAGCTATTGCATCTTGCGCGCTTCGTACAGTCGTACCATATACGCTCAGTCGAGATACATGGTAGGCGGAGGGGGTGTTAGGTTTTATTTTCGTTACGGGATTTCTTGATTCGGTCGCCGCGCTCAAAGTCCGCGATAAAAGCTTGCAATAGCTTAATAATTTACTCATTAACGTTCAAATCATAATGGTTCAATTTTTTTTGCATAAAAATACATAATCTTTTTGATTAAAAAACGTAATACCTACTTAATGAAATGCTATTTCTCGAATTGTTTAAAGGAATTAATTTCCAAAAAATAATATTTAATTTTGTAGAATTCATTTAAATTTAGTATTTAGAAGAACCTTGGACTCGTCCAAAACATATTTTTTTTAGAAACAGTATTCTCCTATTGATTCATGTATCGGCTGATCTTTATGTCTGCAATCTGTGTTTGCCCCTAAAGGGTCGAAAAAGGTTACCACAATGAGATGTTATCTCATCCCTTGGGCCTAGTTCGTCACGGACTAGTTTATTCGTCTATGGCGAGTCGCTACCCTCCCTGAGGGGTTTAGGGGAAATTGCCTTTTGGTGTTTGGGAAGATTTTTCTTATTTACGTTCTTATATACTTAGACCAGGGCATTATTTGTAGTATTATGAGCATTTTTCTGTCCATAATGACAAAAGAAAGGTGTTTTAATTTTGATGACTATATCTATTTGTCTATGTATTTCACATCGTAACTCCGAAACAAATCAACCGATTAAAATGCGGTTAATTTTATCTGAAAGCTGATTGTTCCATGATTGTTTTAGCTATGTGTCATGAAATCGGTTAAGTCATTTAAAAGAAATGTTATTTTTTTGTTCAACTTATTTTGTATTGAAAACAATAAAACATTTCCCACCTTAATACCAAAACAGTTCACAATATTTCGCCAACTTACAAGTTAATGAGCAAAAACGGAAATTTCTTAACGAATTTACTGACTTCAGACATTTTGTTCGGTCGATTTTTCGATTGGGCGAAACTTAACTCACATTTTTATTTGTCTTCATTATTATTTATTCAATTTAAATTCACATTTTTGTTTCTCTTCAAATGGATTATTATTAAGATTGAACCTTAAACTCGTCCCACGTTGGGACAAGTTAGCGGTATCGATAAAAAAAATAAAAGGAAAACTATCACGGTTAAGTAGACTTTGAAACTCGATTAAATAAACGTATAAATTAAATTGAAAATTACTTAAAATCAATTCAAATATCAAATAAATAGCCCCTTTCTAAGTTCACATGTTATGACAGGTAACTATGGACTGCTCGTGGCTCAACGACAAGCATTGTTTTTTTTGCCAATCTATCATCCAACAATAAAGTTACTTACTCTACGTTCGCACTTACAAAAAATTGAGTTGAAATAATCAAATTATGTACGGTAAACATTTTAAGTTAATGACTGGCAATATATGAACATACGGACAGCTGTGTAATTTCTTAAATTATATAAAATTATACTTGTATCGTGGTAAACCTGTTTGTTAAGAAAAAAGTATGCAACCTCCATGGTTGCAATTTTTGCAAGAAAATAAAGAACCAAGTTGGATCGTTAGCTTTAACTTAATTTAAGATGGTTAAAGACGTTAAAAGCAAAATATATTTCGCTTATATCTATAGTTGTTAATTATTGCATGGGAAATTGTTTGCCACTTTTTGTGTTTACCGTTTGTAGGTGAAATCCTTTCCTACATTTTGGTATAATTTATAGACGAAAACTCTTTTTTTTATCTTAATTTTAAGCCTAACCAAAAACTTAAAAAATTACCCACAAATTAGAGAGTGGTGTTGGCTTAGTGGTAGATACCTCGACTTTCATTCTGAAGGTCGTGGGTTCGAATCCCGGCCGGCCGTGCACCAATGTATTTTCTTATGAAAAAATTATGTGAAGGAAAACATTGTGATGAAACCCGCGGCTTAGTTGGCTCCAGAAGTAATGACAAGTTCTCTCTTCTGGACATGGTCGACTAGGCTGAGAGGGTAGTAGGTGCTGCGCAAGCCTACTCCATCCTCACGCAAAAAGGACCCAATTAAAAAGGGTCTAATAGCGGAAAAAAGTCCATTCAAGTATAAGTACCCACAAATTAAGATTGGATAAGCTTAGTAACTATAAGGATTTTTATACACAACCTTTCCATACAGTAATTAGCAATTTTAGCTTTAAATTGCTTTTGGCTCCAAAAGAATGCGGGTCAAAAAAATAATATTAATAGAACTTAAAATAAAACATTTTTACAAAATAGATTTTTACTGGTCGTATATTTGTTTTTTTATCACAGTAACTCGTGGTGGCATCAGCCGAAGAATAATCAAACTAGTATTTTTTTTAATAAAATCCACAATGCGATAAATTATTATACCGCATTTCTTTGCAACCTAATATGGTTATAGACACATTTCAGTTTATTATCCAGTAGTAAGTGGTGCTGCCATCTGTTGAAGCATAATTAAACTAGTTCTTTTTTTAATGAGCCTCATTGCGATAAATATATACCAGGTTTTGTTTTTGCAACCTAATAACCACACATTAATACCTACTCAAGAAGTAACTACACAACCAACTAGATAACTACGTATTAACGCAACCATTCTAATCAATAACCCCTACTAAGTACTTATAACTCTATAACCTATAAATAAAATATTTATTTCATCGAAAACACCTTGTAATTTTCCCTTACAGTGTATGTATTAAACACTTAATGCATCATTAACCAGTTATAAATTACGTACGATATGTATGGCGTGGATCATTACGTACCAATTTTGTATGGTAATCTACTAACAATTGTGAGGGGACGGATTCAGAACAACTGTGACAGGGGGCTATTTAAAAAGAAACAAATTTTTATTAATATCTTATACTGGCTGCGATCTGCGGTTCCACCTACGTAAGTCCCGATCCCGCGGGAATTTCGGGATCAAAAGTATCCCATGTCCTTCCCTATTCCCTAAACTAAACATCATCCAAATGAAGTGAAGTGGAAACAAACAAATCTAATAAAGGTATAAAAATCTTGTGTCTCAGTTTTAGTGTCTATACTCCTCCGAAACAGGTTGACCGATATTCAGCAGGTCTGAGAATAGGTTTATAAGTAATTTTTTATATATTTTTTTTAATGACAAAACAACATTTCCCACGACAGCTAGTAAATAAATAAATTTTCAGATTTATAACATTGTGTTAGGATTAGAATTATTTTCGCCTATTTACGATTAAAGTATTAGTTGAAATAAGAGCTTTTTTATAAAATATGGCAGAACACTAGGAGGTTTAATTCCTTTAAATATACTTGGCGCCGTTCAAACTGGCAAGCATAATGGGAACAACGACGAATAAGGAGCAGGCCATGAAGTGCTCCGATAAAAAATTAAAATAATAAAAGAATATTATAAGTAATAATAATATCTATAAATATTTTGCCCCCGCCTTGCCTATGTCTAGATCCAGCCCTGGCTTTATGCAATGTTAGCAAAAAATACCAATTTTCTTGCAGCAAGCAATTAGTAGTAAATATTTTCCTTGTATTGCCATTTTTTGTTACTTTTTTAAATAGGTACCAATTGTATCTAATTACTTGGAATAAAACTATAATGTCTTACTTATAACCTTTAGATAATAAAATGGGACGAGTTCAAGGATATATAACTAAAATATTAGTTTCCACAGATTCGTCCCATTTAGGCTTTAAGTATTTGGGACGAATCCAAGGTTTATTTTATATGTTAAACTAACAGAAAACTTAATTATTTTTACCGAATTACTTAAGTTCTGTTTATTTTCGATTACGCGCAATTTGAAAAAATATAAAAAGATTTTCAAAAAATGTAGCTTTACAAAAAACATGCGAATTTTTAACAGACCGACTTTCCAAAAAAAACGTGTTTTAAAAAAAAGTAGTTTATATGAGCATATGATATATGCAGAACGACTTTGGTTACCAATGACTCGCGTCCTAAGAGGAAAGAGTACCGGGCGCTCTCTCCATACAGACGTAGTCGATTGTTTCCTCCCTGGATAATGACACTAGAGCAAATATGTTTGTTGCATAAAACTTATAACTGGCATGACCAATGCCCTATGTTTTGTTTTTTTTTATTTTTAAAATTATAGTTCTATGATAATTAGAAAATGAAAAAACCAAGACAAGGGCATAGTCATGGCAGTTATAGGTTTTACACAACAAAAGTATTTGTACTAGTGTCATTATCCAGGGTGGAAACAGTCGACTACGTTTGTATAGAGAGAGCGCCGGTATCCTTTCACCTTAATTACTATAGTACTCCAAAAAGCAGGATTATCATACTATAGATAATTTAATCGCTAGAATCTTCTTATCGTGCCTGACAATACCTAGCTTGCATCGTGAGCCTCGTAAAGGTCGCCCAATGCATAAAATGTAATAAACAATAACCTAATGCGTTCTAACATATTATTATATGTTATTATAAACACATTTTCTCTCCTTTTAAATTCTGCTTATAAAAACCTCTTACCAACGCCCTCTGAATTAGAAATCTGAGCTGTCAACTTGTAATCAATTAAATACTCAACTATGGGAGTTTTGGCGGGAACTAGTTAACAACATGTCGTGCTGCAGTTTTATTTTCATGAAACTTAGTTGTAACCCGAGTTGAATTGTATAATTCTGGTGGAATGTTATTCAATTTAGTTCTGTGAAAGTGCACAAGTGTAGTGAAAGTAAAAATCAGTGTCAAACATGAAGTTTTCTCGTTGCCTCCAAATCTCCTATTAAGGTTATGGTAAACTTGCCACCGCTTTACTATAGCCCCTGACTTGACGGACTATGACGACTTTGACTGTTTTGAAACACTTTAGGCCCGATTTATGAAAAATCGGGTCACAATTCGATGCAAAATATAACTCGACACTGGCTAAATGCACAAGCCATGCGAAGCCATAATTAATAGAAAAAAAAAAAAAACTCAACTATGGTACATGTGTTTTTTAACTATGACAAGCTACCATTGCCGCGCAGTTTTCTGATACTATGAAAATATCGGGATAAAAAATAGCCTATGTTATTCTCAAGAATGTTAGAAAGAAAAAAAAGAAATTAATCTATTTTCGTACCAAATCTTATCAATATTGGGCCAGTAATTTCAGCAACTACTTGTTCTTAAATGGTGTAGGCTTCAGCAGCACCTCTCAGCTTAGTCGACAGAGTCCAGAGGAAAGAACTCGTCAATTCGTCTGGCCAACTAAACCGTGAGTTTCATCACGATGTTTTCCTTCACCGTATGAGTAATGACAGCACAAAAACATTTTTCATAAGAAAAATCTATTAGTGCACGGCCGGCCGGCATTCGAACCCACGACCGATCAGAGCCTATAAAAAATACGTAGACCGTATTTAAAACAGTAGAGACGAAAATATTTTTAATAAACCAAATGAGGTTGGATTAGCAATATCTGTTACAAATTATGACGTCACAACCGGCATGTGATTTTCGAAAGCGAGTAATTGTAAAGACACATCCCAATAAATATTTTCTCAATCAATCATTCTTTTTAATAAAGGAAGAGATTATTAACAAACAATCGAACGGAAATAACAAATAAGTGCGCGAAAGTTGGGTAATACCAATCAATTATAGAATATTAGTACAAATTGTTATACTAATTAGACAAAAACTGCATTGTTTTATCTAGGTCAGTAGTTACTATAGCCACACCCGATATTTCTATGTACTGTTCGCATAAAATTCAATATTTTTCATAAATTTATCAATAACTTAAAACATTAAATAAATACATATTGCACGACATTCTACACATCGCCATCTAGCCCCAAGCTAAGTAACTAGACTTGTGCCATGGGCGCTGACAACGGATATACTACTTTTATACTTTTCTTTTGTAAATATATACTTAAAATACATAGAAACAACCAGACCACAGACAAATATTTACTGCATAAATACTTGTCTGAGGCGGGAATCGCAACCGCAACTCTGTGTTTGGCAGTCCGGCATGGTTACCAATGTGCCAACTGGGCCGTCACTTAATATTTTTTATTCCAATTAATTATTATTATTTTTAAAGAGATAATTCACCTTTCAAACAAAAAAAAATAAAATCAAAATCGGTTTATCCGTTGGGGTTATATGATGCCACAGACAAACACACACACACACAGGCACGTCAAACTTATAACACCCGGTCGTTTTTGCGTCGGGGTTTAAAAAGAAGAATAGAACAAAACTATTGGATCGATTTTAGTGAAACTTGTTATGAAGTCACATTCCATTTTTACAATTAACATTTATAATACTACTAGCTGCGCCCCGCGGATTCACCCGCGTAACTCCCGATCCCGTGGGAATATCGGGATAAGAAGCATTGCAATGGTTTGGTAGTTTTTGTGGGACGGAGTAATAAACTCATACACAAACACATATACTAACATACAAACTTTACAATATGAGAAGGATTTTTATCCCTTTATCCTATATTTATACAAAACGAGACTCTATTAATTCACTGTTTATCCGTCTATCTGTTTACCTTTGAAAATATCTTATTGATTTTTTTTACCGATATAATAATAACTTTAAGAAAATCGCAGAAACAATATTAAATAGGTGATTTAGAAACACGCAACTCTGCAACATTGAAATATTTTTTTTAATGTTGCTATGTTATTTAAATTTATTAAGTTAGTTACACCAAACGAATCTTGTCTGAGGCGGGTTCGATTCCCGCCTCAGACAAGTATTTATGCTTAGATATTTGTCTGTGGTCTGGTTGTTTCTATGTATTATAAGTATATATTTACAAAAGAAAAGTATATAAGTAGTATATCCGTTGTCAAGCACCCATAACACAAGTCTAGTTACTTAGCTTGGGGCTAGATGGCGATGTGTGGAATGTCCTGCAATATTTATTATTATTTATTATTAGTTATCGCTTCTAAAACATACTTAAAAACGTTGAAACGTTCCTTATTAAACAAATAACAATTACCTAAATCAGTTATAATTAACAATAACATAAACAAAATTCAATTTCCTCACTCTATAATTGATTAAAAATAAAATGATTAATCGACGTTTATGCCATCCGTACAAATTTTTCACACACGCTAGTTCGCTGGACTAATGATCCGTCAATTAAATGGTTTTTTTTGCGGTTCGTTTCGTGCAATTAGATGCAATATTCAATAAGCCAGATTTCATTGTTTCGTCGGCTTAAATCACTAAAGTACTTAGGGTGCGGTTTTCACACTATATATAAATTTTAGTCTAATAATATTAGCGTTTAAGGTGAAAGAGTACCGGCGCTCTCTCCATACAAACGTAGTCGACTGTTTCCTCCCTGTATAATGACACTAGCACAAATATTTTTATGCCATAAAACCTATAACTGCCATGACTATGCGCCTATGTTTTTTTTCACATACAAATTTTCAAAAACAAAGAGGCATGGTCATGGCAGTTATAAGTTTTATGCAACAAAAATATTTGTGATAGTGTCATTAGCCAGGGAGAAAACAGTCGACTATGTTTGTATGGAGAGAGCGCCGGGGTACCCTTTCCTATTTATCTATCGAGATGATTTATACCGCGACAGCAACTTTAATACATCTTTTATTATAAATCTGATAATAACAAACACTACAAAAAAATAATGAGCGAAATTGGTCCAGCTGCTAGCCGTTCACGCGTAATGCGATGAAAAAGGAAAATATTGTTTTCTATATCAGTATACCTTTTGCCCGCGACTTCGTCCGCGTAACTACAATTATCAGTAGATTGGACCAAGGAATCACGTTGTCCAATACAAACTTTGCCCCCCTTTTTCATCCCCTTAGGGGTAGAATTTCGGAAAATACTTTCCTTATTTTGGATGCCTACGTCATACATAGAGCACACCCTCCACGTTTTTTACGATCAGCAGCTTAGACTGTGCGCAGTCAGTCAAGACAAAGCATTTTATATGTATAGATATAGAGTTTTCTTCACATACCTGTGTCTCAGTCAAACTCAACGCCTGTGCCAGCTGTTTCCTCTCAGCTCCGACAACATAATGGTTCTTCTCGAACGCATGTTCCAACTTGAGGAGTTGCGATGGTGAGAAGGCGGTTCTGATCCTCTTCGGTTTTCTGAAGGGTTGGAGGAGGAAGCCGGGTATGTCTGGACCTGAGGACAAAATAGCAAGAATAATGGTAAAACTTGAGTACCTACATACCTACACAAATAGAAACAAATATGAGAATAATTAAAAAATAAATATTGCTGGACATTCCACATATCGAAATCTAGCCCCAAGTTAAGTAACTAGACTTGTGTTATGGGTGCTAGACAACGGATATACTATTTATATACTTTTCTTTTATAAATGTATACTTCTAATACATGGAAACGACCAGACCACAGACAAATATCTAAGCATAAATACTTGTCTGAAGCGGGAATCGAACCCGCAACCCTGTGTTTAGCAGTCCGGTATGGTGACCATTGTGCCAACTGGGTCGTCTTATTAAGAATATTAACAGTGTTTCCAGAATACAATAAAATTGATTAGATGATGAATAGTATGTCGTGTAATGTGATAGATAGATAATATCTTTATTGTACCACATTAAACCTTAATTCTAACATAAACTCCTGCTACAAAAACAATATTAAAGCTAACAATATGGCACAATAGGCGGCCTTATTGCTAAAAGCGATATCTTCCAGGCAACCTTATTTAATACAAAGATATAAGCATTTAAAGGCACGTGTTTTTCATTTACTTTATCAGCATCTGATGCCATTACACAATAATAGAAACTTCAAGAACATAACCTCTTTGCAAACAAGTTATTTTTGGAGTTTTGCTTTTATTCTTTAGTATTAATACCCTACATCTTTGCTGACATTTGATGACCTCAGTAACACGGCGCGGCCGGCGGGCTAATCCCGTCTGAGACGCGCCTCAAACAAATAAAATACTTGCGAGTAATATGGGTCAATAAAATATGATTTAAAAACATTGATATAATCGACAAAATAACAAGAAAACAAACAACATAAATTGTTTTACAGATTGACAATAAAGAAAATATTTATCTAATGACCTGTTTTTAAAAGCTTTCCCTATTTTTAACACGCTTTTATTAGGCCAATCTGTATGTAACTAATTATTAAATATTTTAATTAAAAATGTTAATATTAAGGTAGCAGGTGCCCCTTTTTACCCGCAGGTACCTTATTTATGTCCATATATTTTATCCCTGGTCTAAGTGTCTGTATGTATATTAAATTTATATTTAAAAAAGAAAAATATTTAAGAGCATATTCTAATATTTCTCTAGCCACCATAACACAAGCCTATATGTAGATGTTTAGCTTTTGGCTAGATGGAACTGTGTGAAACGTTATCATACAATATTTATTACTGGCTATTTTAAACCACAATCCGAAGCCATCAGTGAAAGAAAAAACGAAACTAAGTATTTCTTTACTTAGAATAAGTAACTTAAAATTACGATAGATTACTTTGTGATAGATAGTTAAACGATAATCTTATTTAATTCAGTTTTAATGGTAGCCCTCTTTATGGTCATACATATCTATATAATTGGGAACTACCATTAAATTGCACGTCGGTTAATCTATTTCACATTACCAGCTGCACCTCTCAGTTTTGCCCGCGTAAATTTTGATCCTGTGTGATATTTAGCATAAAAATTATCCTATATTACTCCTAATGAATCAATGTATCCTCATACCGAATTTTATCAAAATTGATCCATTAATTCCGTTGCAAGAAAAATCATTCCTCTTTATAATCCTACTAGCTATTGCCCGCGACTTCGTCCGCGTAGAAATAGTAGATTTTGCGACTAAAATTTGAGATTTAAACTATCCTATCTCTCAAGTTGGATCGAACTGCACATGGTGTGCGAATTTTATTATAATCGGTTAAGTGGTTTAGGAGTCCATTGAGGACAAACATTGTGACACGAGATTTATATATATTAAGATTAAAATTATAAATGTAAAAGTTTGTGTTGGTATGTGTGTTTGTTACTTCTTTACGCAAAAACTACTGGACTTATTGCAATGAAACTCGGTATGTAGATAGCTAGAGATGTGGATTAACACATTGACTATTTTTTATCCCGATATTCCTACGGGATCAGGACTTACGCGTGTGAAACCACGGAGCGCAGCTAGTATAAATATAAATATATATTTAACTGGCACGATTGTATGAGTTTCCGTGCAAATCTGCTACCAATTGCTTACATGTTTTTTTTTAATTAATTATAATTGCTAAAACATTAAAATTACTTCAAAATGGGTGAAAATATAAAAACTCCCTTCTATTTCCAATGCTTTAAACAACATTTCTTCGAATTTTAAAACTTTTTATCATTATAAACCATATTATCATAAGAAGTAGGCAATTATAAGCCTTCCAAGTGGCAGTTATCACTCCATAACCGCTGCTTGACATGGCTTCAAATGGCAATACATCATTCGTACTTTTCATACGTAAGACAGAATTTTATCGATAACCAACTACGCTCCGCGGTTTCACCCGCTTAAGTCATCCCGTGGGAATATAAAAATGAAAAGTAGCCTATAGCCTTCCTCGATAAATGGACTATCCAACACAAAAATAATTTTTAAATTCGAACCAGTACCAGTACAAACGATACATAGTCTTTTATTAGTATAGACATTATGATGAAAGAGGAATACTATATTTGGTAATACTTAAAAAATATTGAGAATTATCAGGACTTAAATTGCTTGCGTAGAGAAAATAAATATCAAAGTAGTTCCGTGATTCGCACGCTAAAAGTTCATAACGAATGTGCGAATCACAGAAATGCTGAGTATTACCCGCATAACTTAGAAATACGGTGTTATCAACCGTATCCAACAGCCTAATAATTTATTGAATAACTAGCTTTTGTCAAAAAAATTGTTATAATAGACTTTTTATTGGTTTTAACTCTTATATATTTCTTTGAATTTTAAAAATTACCAAAATCGGTAGGTTAGTTTTAATATTGTTTTATTTGATTTTTTCATATTAGTCGATCGTTTTTGGATTTAACCTCAAAATTCTACCCGTTTTTCATATTGAGTTAATACTGAATTAGTAAACTGGCATTCACCGGGCCAGTCACTAAGAAGGCGAGTTACTGAAACACTTATCTATTGTAATATGTGCATACCTACCCACAATCAAATCAAATAAAGTTTATTTAATTATTTAACGACAATTTAATATTAAAGTATTGCAAATGTCCAGTTCGCGTGAGAGAGGGCAACTAAAATAAAATGCCTGACGATTTTATGATATTAAATTTAAGAGTTAATAATCATAGCTTCTGATAAATTATAAACTGACTGCGTCCTGTGGCTTCGCCTGCGTAAGTCCCGAACTCTTGGAAATATTAAACCTTTTTTTTAAATTTTTTTCGACGTGGTAACGTCTAGTTTATTGATGGAACACCGGCATTCACACAAAAGTGTCATGGTAACATTATGTGACGTCATGCGTCATGGTAACTTCGGAAACAGAGTATTTAATAATAATATCGCTCATCTAGGCTTGTGTTATGGTGTGGCGAGTGAATAGAAGACTTATATAAAGGAAAAAAAATCTAGAGGGAAAAAAAGAGAGAGAAAAAAAGGAATAAAAAAATCTCAATTTTTCATCGTTTTCTTATTGCGTTATCACGAAAAGTCATCGTCCGTAAATCGACTTTACACACAACCATTTGTTTTTATAGTCACATTGAAACGTCTTAAAAACAAAGTTAGGATGTATACCTTTGAAACGGGATATAATTTAGTATTTATTAGTTTTGGCATGAAGAGGTAACGGTAACTCGCACGATCGGGTCAGTTTCCGCGAGCAGGATACAGAATAAGTTTGAAATAGACTAGGTATGTATTAAAAGTTTTTTTTTATAATTTCGTACCGGAAGCTTTTCTAATAAGAACATCTTGAAAAACAATTTAACGACAATTTGATAGTAAATGATAAATCAACAAGCAATCATTCAATTTTAAATTTTAAACCGTTAATTATTAAAGTACAAAATTGTCCAATAATAACGATGACCCCAAGTGTCATGTAAATCGTTAAATTTGCTTTAATGGCCCATAATTTTGTTGACGTATATGAAGAAATTAACTATAACTATTTGATAAACTATTGGAAAAATTAAAATAGAGGTCAATTATACAAATGATAAATGATAAGTTTAATGTAACAAAGTATGGTTAGGGCTAGCTGTGAGTTGTGTGCTTATAATTAGAATATTTATTTATTTATTTATTTATTTGGAAAATCAACAGCTTTACAAAAATAATAAGAAACAAAACAAGAAACAGTGAGCAAATATCTATATAACCAGTTTCATTATTAACTGATTTTACGATTGGCCACTATGAGTTTTGGCCATTTTGAGGCTCGGTCAATTTAAAAATTAAGCTCTCTAAATATTAGCGAATTAGAGGATTGGTCTTCTTGAGTATTAGGCAATTTGGGGATTGGTCACTATGACTATTGTCCATTTTCGGGCTTGGTCTATTTAAAAATTGAGTTAATTAAAGTCTTCTTGAGTATTAGCCAATTTGGAGTCTGTCACTTTGAGTACTAGCCAATTTATCGATTGGTCACATTGTAAAGGTATTATTAGTCATTTTGAGGATAGGTCATTTTGAGAATAGGTCATTTTGAGTTAATAAGCAATTTTCAGAATTGAATAAATTTCAAAATGGCTATTTTGTATTTGAATGAAAAAAAAATGGGAATATCGAGTTAAAAAGTAGCATTAAAATCAGTCGAGATTCAGAGCTTTACAAACAAAAATCCAAAAAACAATTCATTTGGGGTCGGGCCTCCTTGCACATTTGCGCCAGGTCCTTCGATCCTGGGTTGTCATTGTAGCCTAGCAACATTGGTCCACCAGGTGGCGAAAAAAAACCATCCTTTATTATAATTAAGTAGGTATAAGTACCTACGTAGAACGATTATTATCAAATACCTACCTAAATCCGTCAGTTCAGGAAATAACCGGCTTAATTCCAAAATAATTAGCAATGATTCACAGTTTTTATCAGTTTAGAATCGCTAATTTAAAATCACATATCACAATTATCATCTTAATTATACGATTAAAACTTTAAAACATCAAATAAATCATCACTAAATGACATCATTCGTTTAAAAAAAAACACGTCTAAACGTTGACAGCCCTAGTAAATGAATTTGGTAATTAAGATCTTGAGAGCAAGGTCAAGAATCAAAATGGTTGGAATTAGTTAAATAATTTTAAGTAATCAGTATAAAGTTCTCAATGTTGACGACCCAGGCTGCCAAACACAGGGTTGCGGGTTCGATTCCCGTCTCAGACAAGTATTTATGCGTAGATATTTGTCTGTGGTCTGATTGTTTCTATTTATTATAAGTATATATTTACAAAAGAAAAGTATATAAGTAGGTAGTATGTCCGTTGTCTAGCACCCATAACACTAGTCTAGATACTTAGCTTGGGGCTAGATGGCGATTTGTGGAATGTCCTGCAATATTTATATTTATTTATTATAAGTAGTATATCCGTTGTCTAACACCCATAACACAAGTCTAGTTACTTAGCTTGGGGCTAGATGGCGATGTGTGAAATGTCGTGCAATATTTATTATTATTTAGTGTTGGTTTGGTTGGAGATATTGGGACATAGTTAAAATATCAGTTAATTATATCTTTTATGAGAAATAGATTTATTGTGACAATTTCGTGTCGCCAAATAGGCGCGTAGAAGTGGATCTATTGCGACATGGATAGAAACGCATTTAGTCTAAACGTGTTTAAATGACATTTTGGCATAAAATCGGTAGACTGCGTTTTAGGTACCTACTCTGGGACCAAAGGCGTGTCGTCTTGCTATCAAAACTCTCTAGATTTTACTACTTATCTATAATACATACAATTCTCGTGTCACTCGCTATGTTAGTTGCCAAACTTCCCCTAAACGACTGAACCGATTTTTATGAATTTTTTGTGTATATTCGTTGGTTCCGAGAATCGAACAACATCTATTTTTTCCCCTTTTTTTGTAAATGGCAAAACAACGTTTGACGGGACAGCTAGTTTTAGTATAAAGTTATGAACTCGCACGATCGGATCGGCTCAGAGTTTTCCGCGTGCGAGTTACGGAAACGTACGGACACACTGTATTTTCAGTGATTTCATATAACGTCTATTCTTACGTCAAGTTGATACAATTCCACGGATGCAGCTAATTCCACCCCTTTATTAGAAGGACTTGCGCACTTAAAGTAACCACGACTTCTCAGATACTTTTTATTTTTATTGTCTGTTTTTTGTAATTTCTTTTATTTGTAACTATCTCTTACTGTTTCTTATTTGTATCTATACCTACTTTGTCGTGTGTTTGTTCGAATAAATTATATTCTATTCTATTCTTAAAGTTATAGGTGTAGCTAGAGAAAGATGTAGCTTATCTTCTTTCCTTATAAAGTACCTATACGATACAAATTATGACGTAATATCTAGTGTGTGCAAGAACGATTTTAAAGATGTTAACAAATCAAGTGTTTACTTTTTAAAGTCTTTACTTTCCTTAATTCACTCCAATGGTAAATGAATTATTTTTTATCTAAATGTTCCGATAGAGTCTTCGCTATGAATTAAAAACGCTGGTCATCAATTAAAATAAGCCTTCATAGATATATTAGATACCTATTAAATTAGGTGCCAATTGAGCGAAACGAAAGACTTAGTTAGGCATTTTTTATGAAAGAAATAAAGCATGTGAGAAAAATCTACCATCTACACAATTTTAGGGTTACGTATTCAAAGGGTAAAAACGGGACCCTTCTACTAAGAAGACTCCACTGTCCGTCTGTCAGTCTGCCACCAGGCTGTATCACATGAACCGTGAACAGTTGAAATTTTCACAGATAATTATTTCTGTTGCCGCTATAACAACAAATACTAAAAACAGAATATAATGGTGCGGAACCTTTGGTGCGTGAGTCCGACTCGCACTTGGCCTGTTTTTTTTATAAATTATGGCTGCGTACGGCTCGTCAATATAACCAGCTCCACTTTTAAAAGTTCAAGGATTTTTGAGGTAAAATATCAAAAGAATATTAATATTAAGGTGTCAGTTGCAAAAATCAAATGTAACTGATGTAACGTCATAAATATGCAGATTTAAATGATGGAGGATGTACCAAATATAACCTCTTTGTAAGAGCGAAGCGAAGCGGTTTTCCTTGCTTCTTTTTCTAAAGAGGTTGGATTTACTGCATTTTTTTTATTGACGGGTACCTAACCTCTAGTAGAACATAGTAAATACAGGTTTTAATATCAAATTAGACCATAGAAAGCGCATGTAAATATACTTCCTTCGTCTAATTCTATTAGACGGAATTAACATTCTTTTTATACATCGTCAAACCTAGATATTACATTTAACAGGAGCTAATTCAATCTCTTTAGTTTCACAAAATAATTGGACATTAAAAACGACCACTCAAACAATAACTCAAGTCTAATTAATCATAACTCTTCAACAGCTCACGACAGTATATCAAAATGGCGGACACAGTATAGCCAACCAACTAACACTAAACTGAACTTTTTAAATAAATTACTGAATGAAAAAACCAAAAAAGAAAAAATACTTCTATGGTATAGTCGAATTACATCCAATTAGAGGGCTTTCAAAAATTTTATTGAGTATGTTATGAAAAAAAATCTAAATTAACAATTGTATTTAACAGGAGCGCGTAACTCGTGGTTGACGTTTGCTACTGATGTTAACGAGATTAGTGATGTGCCGTTATCGATATTTATTATAAAAGCGTGCGTTTTTGTCGATATTACAACGCCAGAATGATCGTAGTAGTTATGTGTTAAATGAACGAAATATAGCTTCGTTTTGAGTAAATATTTTGGGGAACAAAGTATGGTAGGAAATGTACTAAAACATTATTAAATCTCAATAATACCTAAATTATATGAGCAATTTAACTCCGCCAGCCCCTAGGTGCATCTTTTATAGTGATATCCAGCTATTTCTATAATAAATAAAAACTTTTAACATATTTTTCTTTATTGTTTATTAAGTTTAGTTCAACAATTTTCATACTCTTGGAATGAATGTATTTCCGAGACACATTAGCTCTAAAGTTTAAAAATCTAAAAGGATACGACTGATAAAATACTAATTTGAAATCAGATAATATTAATTAAAATCGATTATCAATACTTGACAAACGTCATAATAATCTAATTAAAACTATCGATAACTCTTCCAGATAACATTGACATCACTATCAAACAATCAAATATGGAACAACGTTTCGGTTGATCTCCCCATTTCGATACAAAGAACCTTTGTCAATACGATTTAGAAAAAAAACACCACACATCATGGCGACGGCAATATAATGCCTTTTTAATTAAAACTCGTTTACTTTTTGCATTGTGAGTTAATAAAAATAATAAGCTTTATAAATAAGGGTGACAGTCAATTTTAAGGGATGAAACTATGATATTTTTAAAAGTTTACGAGGGTTCGCGCTCGACAAATTATTCTTTTTTTTTGTTGGAAGTAGTAATGGCACGAAATTTTTACGCAGGGGTTGGTACTACCGTTCCAAATTTAATATTAACTGTGACAAAGAGGCGGATAATAAAAAGATACAATAACATAAAAGAGATCGTATATTATTTACCTAATTATTTTTCTTTAATTTTTTTATAGAATAAACTAAACGTAGAATAAATGTTCTATTATATTAAATTAGGTTCGCAACTACGCACCCTACACTTTTAGAATTCAGTATTTTAGATAAATCACATATTTTAAAATATAAAAATATTTTTGGATGTAAATAAAATTTGTAGGTACTTACTAATATTATAAAGAAGAAAGAATTGATTGTATGTTTGTGTTTTTGTTTGTTTGCATTGAATAGTCTCCGAAACTACTGGACCGATTTTGATAAAACTTGGTATGATTGCTATGTTATAGGCTACTTTCTATCATGATATTATTATTCCCACGGTGAAATCGCGAAGCGCTGATAGTAAGTCAAATTTAATTTATTTTTGTAATGATATCTACAAAGATGGCATAATGCGCAGTGCGCTCACTGCCAAAAAAAAGTCACGCAGCTCTATCATCAGTTCGCGCTCCAATTAAAACAAAATCCAATTAAATCTTTATCATCGCTTAATTATTCTACTTCATTATCATTACGAAGTTAATTTTAATGTTAAGTCAGTGTAATAAAATTGTTATTTCGGATTTTTATCAAGTGACTTTTGACTTAGTGATTTTGTAAATGCCTACGTAGAATGTATGAATGTGAGATAGCCTCCGACATTTTACAATGTAACTATCGTCGGCCATTAGTCGTAATTATTACTGTGATAACATAATTATGAAGATAAATAGTTTATGTAGTTTATTGCATTGATTTATTTAAAGATCGCTTGAAAATAAGGTCGTTGGGTAACATGTTTAATGAAATAGTTAGGCCTGCTAGATTT
The DNA here is from genome assembly GCA_951213275.1 of Idaea straminata. Lineage (NCBI taxonomy): Eukaryota > Metazoa > Arthropoda > Insecta > Lepidoptera > Geometridae > Idaea > Idaea straminata. The sequence goes on along the minus strand of OX577867.1, from coordinate 9,729,798 downwards.
TTTTAGCGTTCCTAACATTTAATGTTAATTCCATTGTATTCAATAGCTTTGTTTTTAATCCACCGCTCTTTTTAAAAGATAATTTAAACAAAAACAGTTTAAGCCGGAGGATTATAGAGGTTTAAAAACTTTACTTTTCTTTTCTCAATAAATAGATTAATATAACTGCACTTTTTGGTCAAAAACTGACAGAAAAACTCACCGTAAAACGTTTCTAAAGACAAAATAAACTCTTTTATTCTAACCTCTTTAAAACAAAAAAGCGTTCTATATTCAAACAAGGATTAAGTTCTTAACTCAAGTAATAATCACAGAGGTTTTTGTGACAAGATCTCAATTATGTTTTTAGATAACGGAGTATTCAGTTTTATCACAAAGTGCCTTGTTTTAGATAAGCTACCATTTTTTTATTAAATCAGACAAGAGACTTTTAAATCGGCAGATCTATGGTTTTTTAAAGACTTCAGAAAAAATACTAATGTATCTTGAGTTTTAGTTTTAAAAAGCCATAAAAATGATTTATTTTTTGATTACTAAATTAGTAATCAAGCCATTTTAAGTTTGTTTCCAGGAATTTATCCCTATTAAATACTTACAAAATAAAGGGTGGTTATTTTACTGACAAAACATGTTCTATTTCGAAAAATCTAATACATACAGTTACAGTTTTAGACAAAGTGGGACACGAAACTCCTTTCTGCATTTATCGCTATCTATTGTAGTTTAAAATATAGCATAAAAAATTTAATTTGAAAAAAAAAAGAATTTCCTCTTTTTTTCTTAAAAATAAACTAAATACAAAGACAACGGCATTTCTTCTCTTTACGAAAAGTTTTCGATCTGTGGTGTTTCTTTTTTTGTGCTTAAAAACTCTGTCGTCGGAATCTCTTTGGCCACGCGACGACATTTTAACACAGCATTTTTATCAACATTTTGAATGTGTTTAACAATTAGGTTTTTTTCTTGCTCTATTTTTATTTTCGGGTTACTCTACTACAGTAGGTAAGGTCGGAGTTTTTGGCGGGAACGAGTTAACAACATGTCGTGCTGCAGTTTTATTTTCATCAAACTTAGATGTAACCCGAGTTGAATTGTATAATTCTGGTGGAATGTTATTCAATTTAGTTCTGTGAAAGTGCACAAGTGTAGTGAAACTAAAAATCAGTGTCAAACATGCAGTTTTCTCGTTGCCTCCAAATCTCCTATTAAGGTTATGGTAAACTTGCCACCGCTTTACTATAGCCCCTGACTTGACGGACTATGACGACTTTGACTGTATTGAAACACTTTAGGCCCGATTTATGAAAAATCGGGTCATAATTTGATGCAAAATATAACTTGACACTGGCTAAATGCACACGTGCGAAGCCATAATAAAAGAAGAAAAAAAAAAAAGTAGGTAAGGTCATAAGGAGGCATAGAGGTTGAATACATGCTCGAAGGCTTTTAACTTCAGAAATAAGGTTTGAAACTCGACGCACACAAAAGGGGATTTTTGTAAATGTCTAGGAGGGAGTTTTGGCGGGAACGAGTTAACAACATGTCGTGCTGCAGTTTTATTTTCATGAAACTTAGATGTAACCCGAGTTGAATTGTATAATTCTGGTGGAATGTTATTCAATTTAGTTCTGTGAAAGTGCACAAGTGTAGTGAAAGTAAAAATCAGTGTCAAACATGCAGTTTTCACGTTGCCTCCAAATCTCCTATTAAGGTTATGGTAAACTTGCCACCGCTTTACTATAACCCCTGACTTGACGGACTATGACGACTTTGACTGTATTGAAACACTTTAGGCCCGATTTATGAAAAATCGGGTCATAATTTGATGCAAAATATAACTTGACACTGGCTAAATGCACACGTGCGAAGCCATAATAAAAGAAAAAAAAAAAAAAATGTCTAGGAGAAATTGATAATCGAATTTTCGATTTTATTTAAAATTATTAAAAAAATAGGTTTAATGGAATATCAGATTTTTAATGATTTATTTCAGTTTAAAAATATAACAGTTTTTTAAGTTTAACTAAGTATCCGATAGAATAATGATAATAATTTACAATTCCTAAGTACATAGAATTTTAAGCTAACAAGGTCAGTATTAAAAACCGTATAATAACCATGTTTTATCGGACCTACCCTCAAAACCCCAGTCCCGTAAACATTCCGCTTGCACCAGTACCGAAACATCCACATTTCATTTTTGATAACTTTTGTCTTTATTATTACTTTTTTGAAGTAACCTACTTTGATCTAGTCTATAAATTGTTAATTATGTAGCAATTATTTAACTGAATAATGAGACGATCGTCCGAAGCCGATAAGCAACTTTGTCGTCAGTCGCCCCCTTAGGAACGGGCTAGATTACTAACATAGTTTATTCACACAATAAATTATGTAAATTTTTAGGTACTTATAGCTACTTACCTAGGTAGGTACCAGTTATATATATCTATACATATAAAATTCTTTGTCCTGACTGACTGACGGATCAACGCACAGCCTAAACTGCTAATCTAAGATCTGAATCTTGCGGAGGGGGGGGGGGGTGTTCTTTGTATGACGTAGGCATCCGATGAGAAAGAAAAAGTGGGGAAAAGTTTGTATGGGACAACTAGGGCTACATTCTACGTAAGTAAGAAACTTATCGTTACAAAAAAATAGCTCTTTTTCTTCTTAATAATATGCGATTCAGGTTTTCTTTTGTATATTTTTGCTTATTTTTTAAACATATTTAAATCACTTTAAAGTTATTAGTTAAAAAAATACTTTTTTGAAATAATAAGACATGTACGGTCGCAGTCAGAATTGCAGACCCACTGTAGAGCTCCCAAAACTGCTATTATTGTTTTGAACTCAAGCAAGATTCTAAGGTCTTGCTTGAGTACAAGTTTAAAGTTTTTCAACTCATGAATATATTAGATTAATTAGAATAAAAACATTCCAATAATAATTATTTTAAATTTAAAAAAAATCGTAAGTATATAAAATAATTATTTTCGTCGTCGTGATTCAAAATCGTGTTAATAATAAATAATTATAAAGTAGCACATAACAGAAGCCAATTATTAAAAGCTGAATGTATTAAAAATTAATAGAATCGTTATTAAAAATATAACGCGGTCGTTAAATGAAGAATTTTCATAATAAAATAATTATTAATAAATAACCCGTGTCATTAAATGATCATCTCGATGATGTTGTAAAAATGATGTTAGGTAGGTATAAAGTTTTTATTATTGTTATTAGTGCTTTCATTAGTTTACTATGTGGGTACTAGCTATTTTCTTAGTTGGTAAAGCTCGTAAGAATTAACTTAATCTAGGTATCTTGTACTTGAACGGGCTGTTTTCCGCAATGAGACTCTTTTTAATTGGGTCCTTTTTGCGTGAGGATGGAGTAGGCTTGCCCAGCACCTACTACCCTCTCAGCTTAGTCGACCATTTCCAGTGGAGAAAACTTGTCAATACAATCATGTCAGTGGTTGAATGCGGAACTTTTAGTCTAAATTTGTTAAATTTTCTTTCCTTTTTTTCACATTGTTATCGGTTATTTTTATTCTCTTCATTATGTGTAGTGTAGAATCAAGCGTCTAGCAAGCCATTTGCGGAGACATTTAAATGGTATTTAGTTTTATGTTTAGTTTTATACTCTAGTAAAGTGTAACTGTCTGTCTTCCTTAATAAATAAAAATAAAATAAATAAATACTTCCGGAGCCAACTAAGCCGCGGGTTTCAACACGATGTTTTCCTTTACCGTAAGAGCAATGTCAATTAGCGCACATAATTTTTTCTTAAGAAAAATACATTGGTACACGGCCGGCCGGGATTCAAACCCACGACCTTCAGAATGAAAGTCGAGGTATCTACCACTAAGCCAACACCGCTCTTAATCTAGGTATCTATCGGTGTACCTAAATAAAACCGGCCAAGTGCGAGTCTAACTCGTGCACGAAGGGTTCTGTACCATTTTTTATGAGAGCCCTATTTAGGTATTTGTTGTTATAGCGGCAACAGAAATAGGCACTTACATAATCTGTGAAATTGAAACTCTTTGAGTTCACGGACAGACGGACGTAGGATACGTAACGGTCGGCTGCAAAATTGCAGACCCACCGTAGAGCACCAAAACGGGTGTTATAAGAATGTTTTCAACACGAGCAAGATTCTAGACATCTGCTTTAGGTGAAGTTTAAAGGCTTCTTACTCATCAATTGATCAAACAAAAATTATTAGAATGCAAACTTTCCAATGATAGTAATTTTCGAACTCTAATGAGGGCTGCAATTATGCAGCCGACTGTACATTAAACTCTTTATAATAGGGTCCCGTTTTTACCCTTTGGGTGTATTCTTTATTGCTAGGACAAGGTTTATATGTTTTTTATTTTAAGCTTTCCACCGCGACTTCGTACGCGCAGTGGTTGTTTTTTCCACTAGCAGCGCTCCGCAGTTTCATCCGCGTAACTCCCGATCCCGTGGGAATATCAGGATAAAAAGTAGCCTATAGCCTTCCTCGATAAATGGACTATCCAACACAAAAATAATTTTTCAATTCGAACTAGTAGTTCCTGAGATTAGCGCGTTCAAACAAACAAACAAACTCTTCAGCTTTATAATATAAGTATAGATAATAGCAAAATGTTTAGTCCAATCCGTCCATTGATATTGATTTGGGCTGTGCGTTGTTATTAGTTAGTCACTCAGTACTTTGAATTTTATATTTATATAAATGTTGTGTATAGGAAAAATGTTGACCAATGCTACGGGGATTCGAGAAAAAACGTCCAGCGTTTGACAAAAAATTTCAACTAGGGATGTCCGTCAAAAAATTAAAATAGTTATTCAGCCTATGAATATTCGGCTGATCAAAACAAACTTTAAATACTATTTATCTGAGGTTTTGTAAACAAGTCATTAATTTAATTATAATCAATCATAATCAAATTAATTGTTAAAATCGAAATCGGTACCTAATAACATATTGATAACATTAGTCATCGTTTGATCATCAGGAACTAGATAACGATGGAGTTTTCTTTAATTAACTTATAATATAATTATCAGTCAATCAACATCCTGGTTTAGGGAAATATCTCATAGAAGATCTTGGTTTTGATAGATTTTATCATCCATCCAGGGCATAACTTTTAGATTAAGTACTAGGTTTTTAATAGGTAAATTTTATTCCTCTATAAATATATATAAAAATTTCGTGTCGCGGTGTTTGTTCCTACGAAACGGCTAAACTGATTTGTATAAATTTTTGTGTCCCTATATTCGTTAAGTCTAAGAATCGAACATCTTTTTTTTATTTGGTAGCTAGTCTATTTATAAATTTGATATTTTTTAACACTAACCTCCAGGAAATCTGTGAGGGAATATCCTTCCATGCCTATTGATGAGCCAAGGGTAGAGCTGATAGGATTCCCGGGGGACGGGAGCGGCGGGGTGCGGTGGTGGATGTGGAGGTAACGGACCCGCGAAGCCCTGCTGCTGGTGCGCTATGGCCGCAGCCAGCGCAGCGCCTTGGAAGTGCGCCAGGAACTGATGGTGGTGGCTCTGAGCGTCCAAGTAAGGTAGCCTCTTCAGTTCAGGAGAAGGGAAGACTGCGGGTAAAGCGCTTGGCCTTAACAGCGGTCTCGGGGAAGGACTCCGCGGTGAAGCCACAGGACTCGGAGACCCTGGGCTCGCGAGCGGCGGCGACGTCTGCTTCCCTCGCTCCGAACCACCCACTATACTGTCTATACTGAATCCGATCTTCGGTTTAGATGGCACCGCCACCACAGGGGTCGGTGCGAGAGGCATCATGCTTTAACACAACAACTTGTCCGTCACAAAATATTGATCACCAAATATTAGAAGCACATGTCACAGAACACAATCCATGGTGACGCGTACGCGCGATACGAACGCCAAGGCGGCGCGCGGCCGAATGAACCCTCCGGTTTAGCCGAACGCCCGGCGACCGTTTAAAAAAAATAACTAACATGGACTCCTGAACGTCTATTGGCTGCCGTTCTCCGATGGGTGTCGACTTGTCTCGAAGCTGCGTTCTTTATTTGACTATCTGTGAGGTTATTGGCGAGAGGGCGTGTTGAGGTGTTATTTGAATTCCGAACGCTTTCGGAGTGGGCGGTTTGAGAGTAAAGCTTGTGATTTAACCGGCCGTATGGTGTGCTACGTGAGATTTGTCCGGCGCTCGTGACAGGTGGAGCTTTTGAATTTAGTTGGTTTTTATTTAATTAAGGCGTGAGGTCGTGGTCGGGCGGGAGATCGAGTCTAGTTGCTCGATTTGGGAGAGTCGGCGCGGCACATCGCGTCGTTCGCCACCACCATACAGTTTATAACACTTTTTAATTAACTGAGATGCTTTATTAGCTTAATGTCGCGAGATAAACGTGATTTTTTTCAGAACGAACCCTCGTTGATATATAAATTGATCGCACAAGATGGCGGATGGCGTCGTTTACCAGACCCGCGTATGTTCTTGTAATTATTTTTATCGACACTAATCTATCGGAGAACGTTATTGTTTTATTAATGTCGTTAAATTAAAATTTAACTGAAAACCGATAAAAAATTGAATTTCACGCAAATTTTCCAATATTATAACCTAAGCAAAACAGTGTTTGTTAAATAGTTTGATTTTTCAATTAAATCTTGTTATTGTTTGCGTAATGGACGCACTTATGCAGCATTGTGATTGATTTTTGTTTAATAAATATTGAAGTTTTACTACGCATGTGTTACGTAGAACAACCGACCTAATTTATGTAATACTTTACCTACTGAGGTTTCCCTTTCAAATTGCCATAGTCCAGTTATATTGGGTGTTCAGTTCGTCCGTAGGGTTTAGTCCTAGATGTCCTTTGAAGTAGCCTTTAAGAAAGTGTGAGCTTATTTTCTCAGGTGCTAAAAGGACACTAAAGTATTTGCTAAGCATCTGGGTAATATCAGCCAGGCCCTTAACAGGAAAGGGTACCGGGGGCTCTCTCCATACAACGTAGTCGACTTTGTTCTCCCTAAATAATGACACTAGAGAAAATATTTTTGTTGCATCAAACTTATAACTGCCATAACCATGCCCCTATGTTTTGTTTTTTAAATCCTAATTTCTATGATAATTAGAATAAGAAAAAAAAAACAAAACATAGGGGCATAGTCATGGCAGTTATAGGTTTTATGGCACAAAAATATTTGTGCTAGTGTCATTATCTAAGAAGGAAACAGTCGACTACGTTTGTATAGAGAGAGCGCAGGTACCCTTTCACCTTAAGTGGAATAGATAGCAGCGCTAACAGAGCAGGCAATCAAGTTGAAGACGTAATGGCCGGCGGATTCTTACACCACCCCTGGAAAACGTCATGGTGCATTGCGTCACGTTCCATCATGTTGTCCAGACATGCCGTTCTCCTTCTAGGCGAGCATACTACATCCTCGATCACATCAGGTGGATTGAGGTCAAATTATGTGAGACCTATTTTTAGTAAAAAAAACTTGAGAGGTGTCAATGGACACCCAAAGTTTCTTTCGTTTAATTAGTGAAGGAATTATAATAAAATCTAAAAGTGTCGTTACAACTTTTGGTCTTAATTTTTTCCGTCTAGCCCTTTCGCAAAGCGCGATGAGGAACTTCGTTCCAAAAACATGTTTTATTATTATAGTTCTTATCGCAAGAGAACAAGAAGAATGTTTCAATAGTAGACACTTAGATACACAAAAAATATTCTATCACATCATATCATAAAATGTCACAGTTTGAAGAAACGAGTAGTACCTACGAGGTCGGAGAGAGTAGGTACCTACATTTTTTTTAACTTCACTATCTCATATTTCTAAACGTGATAATTTAGGACATAAAGTGTACGAGCCAATAAATATAAGTCAGTCGTAACTAAGACGCCTAGCGATGGAGTTTTGGCGGGAACGAGTTAACAACATGTCGTGCTGCAGTTTTATTTTCATGAAACTTAGTTGTAACCCGAGTTGAATTGTATAATTCTGGTGGAATATTATTCAATTTAGTTCTGGGAAAGTGCACAAGTGTAGTGAAAGTAAAAATCAGTGTCAAACATGAAGTTTTTCATGAAGTAAACTTGCCACCACTTTACTATAGCCCCTGACCTGACGGACTATGACGACTTTGACTGTTTTGAAACACTTTAGGCCCGATTTATGAAAAATCGGGTCATAATTTGATGCAAAATATAACTTGACACTGGCTAAATGCACAAGCCGTGCGAAGCCATAATTAAAAGAAAAAAAAAGACGCCTAGCGTACTGTTTGTGCGATTCAATAAATATCCGGATAATCAATACATCGTGCTTTGGTGTAACTATAGGTAAACTACAACAGGGTACCTACTACCATCATAACAGGTGGAATCCCTACATAATGTGACGAAATACTTTGAGTTATTCTACATTTCCTGTAAATAAATCTATAAAAATATAAAATGCATGCTTTGTCCTGAACTACTGACTGACTGACTGACGGATCAACGCACAGCCTAAACCGCTGATCGTAGAGACCTGAAATTTGGAGGGTGTGTTCTTTGTATGACGTAGGCATCGGATAAGAAAGGATTTTCCGAAATTCCACCCCTAAGGGGGTGAAAAAGGGGGGGGGAGTTTGTATGGGACAACGTGATTCCTTGGTCTAATCTACTTCAAGTTTTCGACTTCTACGCGGACGAAGTCGCGGGCAAAAGCTAGTCTACTTATAAATTTTAAAAGAAAATTGTTCATTCGGCTAAAAACCGTATAAGCTGTTACAACACTAGTTGAATCTCCATTAAGTAAAAAGCACTGTTTTTTAACCGACTTCGAAAAAGGGGGAGATTCTCATTTAAATTATTTTCCCTGGTCTTAATAGCGTATTTTTATTTCTTTTGAGTCTCCTCACGAGCATGACTATTGTAACATAGTCGAAACGTCGAATAAAAATACGCGATTTAAAAAATAATTACTATGAATACAAATCGTGTGAGTTTAAAAAGTTTATTAATTCTCATTTTGTCACGTATATACAATGTGAAAAGAAAACCCTTTGGTAAACATAGGATAACGTTTGATTATGTGCATTGACTCGTGGCACCGAATTCTCGGTACTAAAGAATAATGTACAGTTTACATTCCTTACCTACTTAGTACTTAGATACCGGCCGTGTTTGTAAACCATAGACAATCATAATATCGCAGCTCTATCCGCGATAAAACGTGACTTCATTTCAATATTCAAACACCGCCTTGTGTCTATGAGCCACTTTATGCTTTAAGACGGATTTTTGTGGCACTATAATAAATAAAAATTGCAGGACGATAATTGAGTAACCCATGAACTTACGGCCCAAATGGGACGAATTCGTGGAATAAAAAAATCATCAATGAACTCGTTCTATATTTTTTTTGTATGGAGTTAATAATCAAGTACTTATTGACAGAGTCCCATCTAGCCTCAAATTAAGCAACTAGGCTTGTGTTATGGTAGCTAAGCAATGGATAGAATACATATTATACTTTTGTAAATAAATACATAGAAAGCGTACAGGAACATAATTATTCTTTTAGAATATTCTAATAGTAATATAATAAAATAAAAATAGGAATACATCATTATAAATAGAAAAATAATTTAACATTAAAATACAAATAAATGAAGTGACCCGTTAGTCAAATAACTCACCCATTTTATCGTTCCCGGCGTAAAGGTTCCCATAATGCTAGGCATTGCCCAGCTGAATGGCGATGGCTCACCTTTTATATTTTATTATTTTTTAATTCAAAATCGGCAGTTTTTAGAGTTAAAGGTAGGTCTTTTTATACATATATTTCCAAAAAAACTTTCTTCAAAAATCGTAGAACAGAAGTTGTTAGCGTAGACGTCTAGAACAAAATTTTATACCCTTTTTAAAACACATTGTTGTAACACATTTTTATTTATTTTTTTTGGATTTTTTAATACTTAGTAGCACTGCCCCGCTGTTTCACCCGCGTAAGTCCCGATCCAATGGGAATATCGGGATAAAATGTAAGTACCCATGTTACTATAAATTTGTCAATGTATCCTCGTACCAAGTTTCATCTAAATCGGTTCAGTTGTTTTGGAACCCATTCAATGCAAACAAAAAATCAAATATTTTCTTCTTTCATATATTCATAGACTAGCTTTTGCTCACGACTTTGTCCGCGTAGAAGTTGAAATTGGACCAAGCGAATCAAATGAATTACATCGTCCCATACAAACTTTGCCCCACTTTTTCACCCCCTGAGGAGTAGAATTTCAGAAAATAAATAAATATTGCAGAACATTCCATACATCGCCATCTAGCCCCAAGCTAAGTAACTAGACTCGTGTTATGGGTGCTAGACAACGGATATACTACTTATATACTTTTCTTTTGTAAATATATACTGATAATACATAGAAACAACCAGACCACAGACAAATATCTAAGCATAAATACTTGTTTGAGGCGGGAATCGAACCCGCAACCCAATGTTTGGCAGTCCGGCGTGGTGACCATTGTGCCAACTTGACAGCGTTTCATATAAAAATTATCACGTTCCGTCCGGCACGGGAAAAAGCCTGTCACGTATGCAGCAACCTTTAATTAGCGCACATAAATTTACCTTAAGTAAAATTCATTGGTGCACTGTCGGGATATGAACCCACGACCTTCGGAATGAAAGTCGAAGTATCTACCACTAAGCCAACACCGCTCCAGTGTGTACTTACGAATGTTATAAAGAGGATTTTTTGTTTGTTTCCAACGAATAGGCTCCGAAAATACTAAACCGATTTAGATGAAACTTGGTATGAGAATACATTGATTCATTCACAGTCACATATGCTACTTTTGATCCCGATATTCCAACGGGATCGGGATTTACGCGGGTGAGACCGCAGTTAGTTATTAATCTTCTTCTTCTCGTTTAGTGGTGTGGCTCACCTATTGTTAGAGTTTTCAGATCGCCTTAAGGCCTCTAACTTGACCTAACGACTGCTACTAGAGGTAACAACCGGGACCAACGGCTTAACGTGCCTTCCGAAGCACGGAGGGGCTCACGAAAATACATTTTTACCACATTACTAATTGGTCACCCATCGAAGTAATGACCGCGCCAGGCGTCGCTTAACCCGCACGACCGTTAACGATCAGTGAGCTTTGCTTAGCTGTGAGCCTCCCAACCAGTTATTACACACTAGCGCCACTCCCAACTCCACAATAAAATTTGCTTTAGAACCCAGAAGCTCGTTTATTACGTTAAATCTAGACTTTATAGATCTTAGATGTAGCGATAAGATCTAGGTAGACTTGGATCTAGGCTAATTGATGGCTAGGTGTTGATCGGAATGTGGGTTAGGTATTTTATTAGTAAAGGTACAACCAATGTTCAAAAATTCACCACCACCGAAACGTTTACAATCATCCTGTGCAGCTATTTGAACATTATAAAATAAATATTGCAGGACATTCCACACAACGCCATCTAGCCCCAAGCTAAGTAACTACACTTGTGTTATGGGTGCTAGACAACGGATATACTACTTATATACTTTTCTTTTGGTAAATATATACTTATAATACATAGAAACAACCGGACCACAGATAAATATCTAAGCATAAAATACTTGTCTGAGGCGGGAATCGAACCCGCAACCCTGTGTTTGGCAGTCCGGCATGGTGACTTGCACACATACTGTTAATGCAATTACTAGCAAAATGTCAAACTTGGATGAAGTCAAATCCCTGGGTTGGAGGGACAAGTAGGTATGATATTCTCACACACACATCAATGGCCCAATTGAAGAGGCTAAGTACGAAAACAGCCCCGTAAAACTAAACCTTTTATTAAGCTACACAGCTCTGAAAAAGAGGTTAAATTAGCTACATAATATTTAATTCCAAATTTCCACTCATATACCAAGGTATTTACGAGGGAACGGGACTCGCCCTTCATACAGGTTGCTATCCGTAGCCTAGCTCCCTAGCTAGTAGCAAGCATCATAGTATGAATGCTTAGCCATAACCATAACCTTAGTCAAAGTCAAAGTTCTTTATTCCTTTGCTTAATACCTAGGTACAAAGCCTTCGGAACGCGCCCACCAATGAGAAAAAGGCACAAGAAACTCATGGGGTTTTTTTTTCATGTGATCACGCTCACAAAGGTCAATATTGAAATGGAGCAACTAAAGTCACGTCCATGGGTTGTTACCATTAAGGTAAGACGAAGTATCATAGTACGCCTTACTGCACAATTTATGCTTAATAAAAGTTTTGAACCTGTTAATGGACATTTTAGGTAATTTATTATAATAGAGCACACATAGTAGGTACTATTAAACGACCTGTTTATTTTCCGGAGCCTACTACCGGACACGGTCAGTTCATCCTTATGAATATCGCTTATTTTACGAAAAATATCAGGATTTTTGTGAACGTATAGTAAATTTTCGTAAATATATTGTGAATAGAGCGTTAATATATTTATCTCTTTAAATTTTTCTCTAAGTGATACCCCGTATCATTTTTCATGTTATATTTTTACCCTGTATGTTACTTTGACAATAAATAATGATTTATTAGTATTATTTGTTTGTTATATGTCATATATCACGGGACTATGGAGTCTCGGACCTTTGCAAGGCATGCGTGGGGCCGAAACCAACACGTAGAGGCCCTTTACAACAACAAGTTTAATGGCAAAGTATGATGTGGACATCAAACCGGCGATTATCCCTGTCTGCACTATAAAATGCAGCCAAGGATAACCTCCGGTTTGGATAAAACTATTGATGAACTACAAGAAAAAACTACTCGGGCTATTGTGATGGGATGGTAGTGGACTGGATACTGGGGGACTATGGGTACTATGGCACCTGCCGTAACAATGTTCAACAAACATGAAGTGGCAGGCGGAGACTCGCCAATATTAATATTGTCTATCGTTTGCATTTACAGAGTAAACTCCAGTACCGCGTCAGAGTTGACACGCACAATCTTTGTTGAACAAACACAGTACTTCCTTGAACTCTAAAGTGGGCTACCCGCGGCTACACGGCTGCAGTAAATTAAGGTTTTATTTCTGTTTCTGCTTACATTATTTAAGCGGAGTTACGAGTAATAGATCCCAAAACAGTCGATTTACATTCAGACTCCCCATGATTAATATCGATGAAGGGATGTTACAGATCTTTATCGATACTATAAAGATAAAGTTTCAAATGGAACGATTTCAGTACACCTAAAAATAAAGTCGGTTTACGGACGATAATTTTACGTGATAACGTTTTATGAAAACACTAGCTGCGCTCCGCGGTTTTACTTGCGTAAGTCCCGATCTCGTGGGAATATCAAATGAAAAGTAGCCCATTATAGCCTCGATAAACACTTTTTTTTTCAATTAGAAACAGTAGTTCCTGAGATTAGCGCGTACAGACAAACATACCTACTCCTCAGCTTTATAATATTAGTATAGATTGATGGTAAGCAAAGCATAGCAACTATATACGTTGCTGTGCAGGTGTTCATCGATTTATAAGACGTTATCACGTCAATATACACATTTAAACGTATCCTGATTACCGCTTAGGTTATTAAGAAAAAATAGCTAGTAGTAAATATTTACAAATACTCTATTATTTTATGAAAACAGAACCGAATGATTATAAACACTAACTCGATAGGACTCAATGTTAAACCTCTCGTCATTTCCAAAAAAATATAAACTTTGAGTTGGTCGTCGACGGAAAGAATGAACTTTTTTTTAGTTCAGTTCAAAGATATTACCACAATACAAGCTGTAATGTGATCCTGCTAAAATCATGCTCAAAAAGGTCAATATCACAATGTAAATCAAAGTCGCTTCCTGCTGTCTGTCCCTATGTATTGCTTAGATATTTAAAACTACGCAATGGATTTTGATGCGGGTTTTTTTAATAGATAGGTGATTAGAGAGAAAGTTTTTAGTTTAAAAAACTTAGTAAAACACAGCTAATTACAAATATTTCTGAAGGCATGTTTGAAACCACGACACTTTGCTAGTTCACTATAAAATTCAACATAATAAAAATAAACCAACACCTTTAATCATTAATAATACCACCCGGAGGCATCGTTAACCTAATAAAACTATCGATATATCGATAAATACGATCACATCACTAGCGGAATCAATCATAAAACTGTCGTTATGAAACAATACAATGGCAGCGTGTGGGCGACGCGGGCGGTCGACGCTCGGGAGCACGACACATTAGCGATATACGAATTATTGTGATTATATCGATATGTCGATATTAATTGTTATGGACGATGCGTTTCACTAAACTTTTGTCTGGTTTAAGTGTTGAAAATAATGGAACAAAGTTCCTTATCGCGCGTTGCGGAAGGGGGTTAGACGGAAAAAAATAAGACCAAAAGTTGTAACGACACTTTTTGCTATAGTTGTAAGCCGTGCGGCGTGCGCGTGTTTCTCTGTCTGTCTCTCTCTCTCTCCCTCTCTCTCTCTCTCTCATAGAAAGCAATTACTAAAATTGAGCCTACTGATTAAGTTTATATTCCTACATTATATTTGTTAATAATAAAAAAATATTATAAAAACTTATAAAAACAATTTTTATTACAATTCCTTCACTAATTAATCGAAAGGAATTTCGTTCCATCCGGGTGTCCCTTGACACCTCTCAAGTTTTTATTTTTTAAGAAAATAATTCGTCTTCAAAAATTGCAACTAAGCCGAGACTCGAACTCGTATCCCTTGAATACCGTTCAAGTGCGCTTACCAATTACGCCACTCAGTCAAGTACCGTTATAGTTTAATTTAAGAATCGCATTAACCTCTTTTCGAATTAAGTTTCGTTAGCATCTGTTAGTTCAGATAGCCCAGTGCAGGCCATGCATTTTAAAAAATAAAAATCATTGGTTTACGTATTATTTTAATGATGAAGGAATAAAACATCAAAATTACAAAAAATGCCATAGGTTTACTATAAAAGAAATACCAAACTTTAAAGAAACACATTAGCCATATACGAATTATTATGATTATATCGACATGTCGATATTAATTGTTATGAACGATGCGTTTCACTAAACTTTTACTGGTTTGCGTATTATTTTAATTTTGAAGAAATTTATCATCAAAATTAATAAAATTTTGGCATAGGTTAATAATAAAAGAAATACCAAACTTTAAAAAACACATTAGCGATATACGAATTATTGTGATTATATCGACATGTCGATATTAATTGTTATGAACGATGCGTTTCACTAAAATTTTACTGGTTTGCGTATTATTTTAATTTTGAAGAAATTTAACATCAAAATTACAAAAAAAATGGCATAGGTTAATTATAAAAGAAATACCAAACTTTAAAGAACACATTAGCGATATACGAATTATTGTGATTATATCGACATGTCGATATTAATTGTTATGGACGATGCGTTTCACTAAACTTTTGTCTGGTGTTACGTATCATTTTAATGATGAAGAAATATCACATGAAAATTGTAAAAAAAAACGGTTTAGTAGGTATAGGTTTATAATGAAATCCACCAAACTTTAGAGGACGTTTGTTTCAAGAAAATATTGTGCCAAGCCTACTATTTACAGAAACCGGTACCGGTAAAGATTTTTTAAAACCTTGATTAAAATGACCAAAAACCTAAGAAAATTAAAAAAACATTGTTTTTCATAAAGCAAATATATATATAATGACTTGTTTTTAAGTAGAATTACCTATTTTTACGAAATATTATTATTTATTTTAAAATTAAAACGACTGCCCTTATTACCCGCAAGTAAAGGTACCTATTTGCGGGTAATAAGGGCCGCCACCACCATTTTCACCAACACAACCCTAGTTACTTATCTAATTCATCAAAGTCGAAGTAAAAACGTCTAAATAGTTAGTTATTTACAAACTTTCATCGTGTAAATTACGTCTCAGTTAAAAGTAATTAAGAATAACTAATTATAAAGTTGATGTATGGCGTTTGCTTGTTTATATCGCGTACTAGCTTCTGCCCCTGACTTGTACTTGTATACTGGCTTTTTTATCACAAATGACAGTAGAAAGTGAATAGAATACAGAACAAAGTAGAAACGAGCAACAGGAGCCCTATTTTTGAATCGTTCGCCCCGCGACAAGCGTTTGATTTCTACTGATTGAGTTCAACATCGGAAATTCGCTATTACCACTCGTTACGCCGACAGGCCGTGGCGACAGGCGTGGCGTGGTAGAATAAACGTCAAATAAAGTCAAAAATTCGGAAACGATCTTTGAAAAATAATTCTAGTAATAGTCTCAGTTAAAAGTAATTAAGAATAACTAGTTATAAAGTTGATGTATGGCGTTTGCTTGTTTATATCGCGTACTAGCTTCTGCCCCTGACTTGTACTTGTATAGGGGATGTTTTATCACAAATGATAGTAGAAAGTGAATAGAATAGAACAGAACAAAGTAGAAACGAGCAACAGGAGCCCTATTTTTGAATCGTTCGCCCCGCGTCAAGAGTTTTTTTCTACTGATATTCGTTCGACACCGGAAATTCGATATTTTTCAATCGCTCGATCGTAACGCATCTCAGCTGAGGTTGCTCCATTTACGCGGCATCATTACTTTTTCTTTTAATAATTAATTGCCTACTAATTTATTCTTAGATTGTTTTTAAGTCTGTCTGTTTCATTTTAATTTTTTGTAATATGTAAGATTTGCTTTTATTTTTATTCGTTTTCTTGTCTGTGTGCTCTTCTGTTCTGCTCTGGGGCTCTATTTTTGAATCGCTCGTGTGACATAGCTTCGTCATATACGCCTACAAGTCATGATCTTCTTTTTCAATTTCTGTATTTTTGAATCGTTCGTCGTCGAAATCTAAAATGTTAATTTTTGTTCGTAAAACGCAGAAAATTGAAAACCGGTAATTACCGACGAACATCCGAAATAATCCTAAAAGATATCAATATTTTTCAAAGATCGTTTCTGAATGTTTGGCTATGATTATTTGACGTTTATTCTACCACTCTACGAGGGGTGGAGACCACTCGTTACAATCGAGCGATTCAAAAATACCGAATTTCTGATGTCGAACGAATATCAGTAGAAATCGAGCCCTTGATGCGGGGCGAACGATTCAAAAATAGGGCTCCTGAACTAAGTTAGTACCTACTTAGTTCAGGAGAACAAAAATAACACATATGCCTGAACTAGATAATCCTGTATCTCAGGCGAAAAAGGACTTACATTAACTTTTAAAATAAAAAAAATAATTGGATTTTTACACACTATATAGTAACATACTTACAAACTTTCTTATCGATAATATTATTAGTAGATATATTTAATTGACCGTTACACTCGGTGGCAATTAAATGAATTAACAAACAGAATTATTGTTGAATGTTTTAGCTGGGTTTTTTTGTTATAAATGACCGCCGCAGGGCTCGTAATGTATTGTTTTTGGGTTTCGTTCGTTGATAATTATACGTTCGACTTATGTACTTAGTTGTTTCTGAAGGATTATTTAATTATAGTGATCGTAAGCGTCCCGCGGTTTCATTCGCGTAAGTCCCGATCCCGCGAGAATATCGAGGTAAAAAACATGAGAGGTGTCAAGGGACACTCGGATGGAACGAAGTTTCTTTCGATTAATTAGTGAAGGAGTTGTAATAAAATCAAAAAGTGTCGTTACAACTTTTGGTCTTAATTTTTTCAGTCTAGCCCCCCTTTCGCAACGCGCCATAAGGAACTTCGTTCCAAAAGTAGCCTATATGTCAAACCAGGTCTCCAGCTGTCTATGTACCGAGTTTCATCGCAATCGGTTCTGCAGTTTTGCGTGAATGAGTAATAAACATACAAACTTTCACATTTACAATATTAGCTGCGCCCCGCGGTTTCACTCGTGGAAGTCCGAGAAATATCGGGATAAAAAGTAGCCTAAATGTTAATCCAACTTTCTAGCTATCTATATGTCGAGTTTTATCGCGATCAGGTCACTAGATTTCGCGTGAAGGAGTAGGTAACACACATACTAACATACTAACTTTCACATTAATAGTAGGTAATTGCTGCGGTTTCACCCGCGTAATTCCCGATCCCGTGGGAATATCGGGATAAAAAGTAAAGCCTATGTGTTAATCTAGGTCTCCAGCTACCTATATACTTACCGAGTTTCATCGCAATCGGTCCAGTAGTTTTTGCGTGAAGGAGTAACAAACATACACACACACAAACTTTCACATTTATAATATTAGTAGGAATAGGAATAGGAATTAGTAGGATAGGATTGGATTTTATTCTTACCGTAGATTGTTCTAAGGTAAAATGATAAACAGCGGCATATACGCGTAATTTAAGTAACTCCATCTGTTGCAAGTTATATAAAACCTTATGAAATCTATATTAAGAAAAATGACCCCCACAGATGGCGTTTTTAATAAAGAATTGCAGAGAACTTTAAGAATTTATATTTTATTGTCGCGTATATGTACTTTTTATGTATTTATAATGCATGCAACTGCTAATCATACCTTAATCACCATTTTGTAATTCATATTAAATTACCATGCAATTTTATGAAGTATTTATCAAATTATGTATTACTTGTTCAAAATGAATTAACTATAATTACCTATAAATACCTACTTATCTAAGCATTTAAAATCTAATAAAAATGTGTAAAATTATTGACAATAAAAAGTAAATTTCTATGCGATAGGTACAGGGTACTAATAATAATATACTCATATAGATTTTTTTCTCTCTATTAACTATGGCATCGCACCGCTTGTGCATATAGCCAGTATAATGTTGTATTTAACTATAATACAAACACTATACTTGTGCACTTCCACAGAATTAAATTGAATAATATTTCAACAGAATGAAAATAGTACATTACGATATAAATGTGGTAAATTGACCTTTGCATAGAGGCGGTTTATGTCGCGCGAGCGGCAGCGAGCGTGTTAAGAAGCCAAGATGCAAAGATCAATTCTACACGTATATCGTACGACGTTAATTATCACAGTTGCGAATAAAAGAAAAGACTTGAAAAGAAAACAAAATAATAATTAACAAAATATTTGTGATAAGTCTATGTTTACATTTTTTTTGAGGCAATATATTTTTGTTAATTATGCTCCGGAAAGGCCAGGCTAAAGACTTTTAACCTATATATTTTTAGCCTCGTCTGACATACAATATTTTTTAGGGTTTTTTCTATTTGTTTTTGCGTCGGGGGTTAAGAACAAAATACAATGGTACGGAAAAACAATATATTTAAGTAAAGAAAAAAACAAAAAATTAACATTACTCAACTTTTAATCGTTTTCTAAGTCATTATCACGTAAAATTTTCTTTCGTAAACCGACTTTAGAGACAAACATTTTTGCTAGCTAAAAAACTCTTTAGTACCTACCTACCTTTTTTATACATCAAAACAGTATAACCCAGATAAATTAACATGTACCTAACATGTAATTAGCAGTAAGATACGTATTTAACTTATCGGGATAACTTTATAACACTAGTTAGTTGGCAATATAAAACGCACGCGTGCATGTTGGATTATGAGCCTAAAAGCCGTTGAATAACATCCACTTTATGAGCAACTGTGATAAAAAATAATTTATTAAACACGGTTTAAAGTTTTGTAGTTTATAGTAGTAACTATTTTGTATTCTGTGTTTGTAGGACATCAATACCATATAGAGATACTAACGCGAGTAAATCCGCAATTCCGCAAGCCCAGCTAGCTTAAAATAATAAAAAAACTGTTCTAAAAACGTGTTTCAGAAAAAATGGTAAAAATTCTATATCTAACTGGGCAGTTTTTAAGAAAACCTGAAAAAAAAGAGATTTACGCGCCGCCGTTATTTCGATATAACTCTAATAGGTACCCATCAATCTACAAAAACAATGGAACAAACAATTCATAACGCTATACAACCCGATAATTAACCGAACTTAATAACACAGGGGTCGTACAAAATGGCGTGCGTGCCAGCCATTCAACGACGATTAATTAGCAATTCAAACATATTTAGCTTAATAACAACCGCTATACTTGGTACCGATTGCGTTTACTAACGTTTAATTGATACCTTCCATACACCATTAGGGCTGTATGGCTAATAAGGACCCAGTGCCACTGTTTTAAACATGGCGGCTGTTGTCGCTATTTTTCCCGCCGATTTTTATCGATATCGATTGTTTTCTTTGGTCGCAGAGTGCATAGCCAGAGTAAGCCATTTTCGTTGTTCACATTGTGCAGACCTAAGTCACTAAGTTATGACTTTTTGCGTCGATAATGTCACAGAATTTCTCGCATGTTAATGTTGCCAAGATTTATGTGGGTTTTGGCGGAACGAGCCAACAACATGTCGTGCTGCAATTTTATTTACACGAAACCGAGTTGAATTGTATAATTCTGGTAGAATGTTAACCAATTTAGTTCCATTCCATATTTATAGTGTTTCCTCCAAAATCTCCTA
This sequence comes from Idaea straminata, assembly GCA_951213275.1. NCBI lineage: Eukaryota > Metazoa > Arthropoda > Insecta > Lepidoptera > Geometridae > Idaea > Idaea straminata. The sequence goes on along the minus strand of OX577867.1, from coordinate 9,709,294 downwards.
CAAGGTATGTACAGTTGCCATTGCTATATGACCATCTTGAAACACTTTGAGCCTTTCTGAAAATCGGGCCATAATTTGATGCAAAATATTACTTGATACTGGCTATATGCACAAACCGTGCGAAGCCTTAATTTATGTTAAATTATCTGTCAAAAAAGTGTCAGAAACTGTCTGACAAAAAAGTATAGCCAGATGCCAGTTTTTTTTTCGTACCAATTCCCAAAATCCCGTAACTTCAGAACAATTTTCTTAACTAGAAACCCCGTTTCCGAGACGCTTTAAAGGTCCGGTGTAACGCTTTATTTGTTTGCCGTAAATTGTATTCTATCAATTGATCGGTTGTGTGTAAAGTCGGTTTACGGACGATAATTTTACGTGGTAACGTCAAAAAACGTTGCTATGGTTACCTTGTCAATAACGGAACGTGTGCGATGACGTCACACTTATTTTGTGAAGGCCGGTGTTCAGCAATTTATAAGACGCCAAAAGTAAAACAAATATCTTTAGTAAGTCTAATTTGATTATAAAACATAACGTATTTATAGCGTAAATTATTGATTAGGTTTAAAAGAACAAGATTTTGACAACCTTGATACGAGAAAAAACAACCAGTATCTGGCAACACTGCTGTTAGCAGCACGGAGTTCACGGAGTGACCAACTAGTCTGGTTTTAAATCCTCTTTGGTCTGGGTTGTATAGAAGTACGATTATTCCTGTAAATAAATGTATTTTCGCTTTAAATATGGTACAGTTTAGAAGCAACAGCTACTCATGACACAACCGCACATGAATAGAGCGTTTAATTTAATGGGTTATCGAATTAGCAGCTCGAAATGTCTGATAACCTGTTTGATTCTTACCTTCATCATGGGATGCTATTTAGCATCTTTACCTATACAAACCGGTAAGTTAATTGTTTGAAAAACTCTATTTTCCCAAATAATTATGTAAGTACTTACCATTACCCTTATGAAATAAATTTATGTATTTTAAATCACTCAAAACTTTCCTTCTTTAACTGATATGGGTTTTTTTCTTCATTCGTTCAAAGATCCATCCTTGCAGATGTAGTTTAGTTACTTTTTTACCATCACACATACACCTATATAAATGCCAGCCGCCTAGTTCTAGAAACCATCTTTGTAAATTCTGATTTTAGTATTTGTTGTTTTAACAGAAATACTCATCTGTGAAAATTTCAACTGTCTAGCTATCACGGTTCATGAGATACAGCCCGCTGACAGACAGATATTGGAGTCTTAAAAAAAGGGTGCGTACAAAACCTTAAAAATTAATAAATATAATTTTCCTTTTTTACAGAACAAGAGGCATTACCTAAGCTCGATCGCTTTCAAATCACACAGAACTCATCAAAGAAACGTCTAGCAATACTCGTACCATTCAGAGATCGATTCGAGGAACTCCTAGACTTTGTTCCTCATATGTTTACATTTCTTAACAAACAGAACATACCGTTCCACATATATGTCATCCAACAACAAGACAGCTATCGTTTTAATCGAGCATCACTAATAAACGTTGGATTTTTGTACACCAAACAAGATTATGACTACATAGCAATGCATGATGTAGATTTATTACCATTAAATGATAATTTAAAATATAATTATCCTATAAATGGACCTTTACATATATCTTCACCTCAGACTCACCCGAAATACCACTATGATACATTCATCGGTGGTATTCTGATAGTGACAAGAGAACAGTACCAAAAAGTCAATGGTATGTCCAATAATTATTGGGGTTGGGGGCTTGAGGATGACGAGTTCTATGTGAGATTGAAAGAAGCAGGATTACATGTTACTAGACCAGTTAATATTACCACTGGCACGGAAAATACTTTTAAGTAAGTAGTTTTTATATTTAATTTTATTAACTCTGTAAGAAGGTTGTGGGTTCAATTCCTGCCTCAAATATTTGTTGTGTTCTATGTGTTTCCGTATGCATATTTAGTATGTATTTACAAAAACCGGCCAAGTGCGAGTCAGACTTGCGCACAAAGGGTTCTGTTCCATGTTGTATGGGAGCCTATCTTCATTTTTTTTTCTGTTTTTAGTATTTGTTGTTAAAGGAGCAACAGAAATACAATACATCATCTGTGGAAATTTCAACTGTCTAGCTATCACAGTTCATGCAATACAGCCTGGTGACAGACAGACAGACAGACAGCAATGTTTTAGCAATAGGATTCAGTTACTGTCCTTTGGGTATGGAACCCTAAAAGGAATCTATCTGTCTATCTATCTTCTGGCCCAAACAGCCTGGCTCATAGCTAAAGTTGATCGATTTGAAACAGCAGACAGCTTCCCTTTCTTTTCTTATAAATTATAAAGTCACAAATCAGATTTTAAATTTGTTTCTTCTGTAATTATGTTTTTCGTATGTTTAGTCTCTAAACTATTAGATTCTAAGCTTAGTTGCTTAGCTTGACGCTAGATGGCACTGTGTTTTCATATTTTAACCTTATCTTACAGGCACTCCCATGACAAAATCTACCGTAAACGCGACATGCGTAAATGCTTCAACCAGCGTGAAGTTACCCGCAGACGCGACCGTATCACCGGACTGCATGACGTCAGCTACAAGATACATAACACGCATAAAGTTACAATAGACGATCTACCTATAACAGTTGTAAATGTAGAGTTACATTGTAATAAGACAGCTACTCCGTGGTGTCAGTGCCCTGAACCGGTTAAACCTAAGAAGATTTAATATTAAATAAGGCAATACTGTATATTTCAGTCTACTAACACATAAGACTCATTTTTGACTAAATAGGAAACATGACTCATTTTTGGCAAATTGACATATGACTCATTTTTGTCAATTATGATATTATGACTCATTTTTGGTCACATATGACACAGGCGCGATCGTATCACCGGACTACATGACGTCAGCTTCAGCTACAAGATACATAAGACGCACAGAGTTACAATAGATGATTTACCAATAACAGTTGTAAATGTTGAGTTACATTGTAATAAGACAGCTGCTCCGTGGTGCCAGTGCTCTGAACCTGTGAAAAACCTAAGAAGATTATTATTAAAATGACATTAAATAAGGCAATATTGTATGTTCTGGTCTTATATCACATAAGACTAATTTTTGGCTTTATAGGAAATAGGCTCATTTTTGACAAAAATATAAAACTCATTTTTATTTAGTTCGTCGTTAGTCGTTTTTAGACATATAAATATTATTTTGGGTAAGTGTAAACATTTATTCTGGAAGCACATTCAGCCTTGTAAATATTACTTGTATGAAATATGGCAAGACTCATTTTTGCTCAAATAGGAAAGAACTCATTTATTGTCTAATATGGAGAATCTATAATTCTTTAGAGAAATAAAGATTCTTAAACCGTAACCACATCAAATCACTCATTGAAATGAAATGGCAGTCAAATGACTCATTTTTGGCTAAATAGAAAACAGGCTTCATTTGGTAAAATAGGAAACAACTCATTTTGGTCAAATATGACCCGGGATTATATTTTATTTAATTTTAATTTCATTTAGGTTTGTATTAAATCAGATGTCTTAGATCTATTATTTTGTTAGTAAGTAACATAAAACTATGTTAGTAAAAATTTATATAAATTATATAATTAACTGACGAAAAATATAATGTTGATTGTCAATTTGCCACCGTTACACAGTTCATTAGCTAAATTATTTAGGCCAGAATAATATGACCCTGGATCAAATTATCAAATACAAGCTGCACTCCACGGTTTCACCTGCGTAACTCCCGATCCCGTGGGATATCGGGATAAAAAGTATGTTACTTTCAATGAATCGATATATTCTTATACCAAGTTTCATCAAAATACAGTATTTCGGCGCCTATTCATTACATACAAAAAATCTTTTCTCTTTATAATATTAGTATGGATGACCTAATCCTACTCATTTGGGTCAAAAACCAAACTCGTCCTTTATACATATTCATTAGTTCTAGCTTTAAAGTCATTTAATATTCAGTTAATGGAAATTTATATAATCTTTTTAGTTTTTAGAAATATCTATTTGTTGATTTAAAAAATAAGACAATACGTGGAAATGAGATTAGCTAGAGTAAGTTATAATTTTTGCTCAGTGGCTTTATTTACAAATTTTCCCACTCGATCGTAAAGTATTAATATTTGACGACTCAGTTGGCCTTGGCACAATGGTCACCATGCCGAACTGCAAAACACAGACTCAGACAAGTATTTATGCTTAGATATTTGTCTGTGGTCTGGTCGTTTCTATGTATTATAAGTATATATCTACAAAAGAAAAGTATATAAGTAGTATATCCGTTGATAACACAAGTCTAGTTACTTAGCTTGGGGCTAGATGGCGATGTGTGGAATGTCCTGCATTATTTATTTATTTCCCATGAAACTTAAAGATAATACCGGAATCTTGAACTTCTCAAAATATCATTTTTGTTTGACCCCATGAGTTTTTTGTGCCTTCTGCACATGCCGAAGGCAGTCATCTAAACTAAATTTTTAAGACGTTTCAATGTGATCTCATGCAAATATTTTAAACGAATAAATATTTCATTTTTAATACATTATGTTCTTACCTATTCTACACAAAACATTTTTTTTTCTATTTCATTAAGTTGTAATATTTTCACAATATGAAATGGATAAAGATTTTTTACTTTGACTCTGTTTCGGGTGATCAAATATTATAGCTGCAATAGCCGGAGCGACAGAGATAGATATACTGTTTTGAGCCATCTCTCTCCTAGCCGCATTGGCCGATTCCAATCTTTAAGTTTCATGGGAAATATTCGTTTGATCGAGTGCGTAAACTGCTCTAGGAAAGGCCTCTGTATATTTTATAGTCGTTTTATCAGTATTTCAATTAAAAAGTACCTACTTATTTCTATTTAATTCATTCTAAAATTGTGAAATACTGATAACACTAATGTTAAAAATGTTTTTTTTATCCGTCGGCTTTTACCAAATAAATAGGTTGTACATAATTTAGATAAATAAAATCAATTAATAATATTGTTTTTAAATTATTCTACTGTATAATTGGCCTTTACTTTAATCTAGATTATACAGCACCAGCATTTTTAATTAATGTTATTTAGGGGTCTGTAATGATTGGGACATCTATAAGATGGAGTAGGCTAGCCCCTATGTGGTAGCCTTTCAGCTTAGTCGACCGTGTCCAGAGGAAAGAACGGTTTGCACGCTTTATGTCAGATCCGCATAATGCCAGATACGCATAATGTCAAATCTGAAAATTTGAACGCAAAATGTCAGATTCGCAAATTGTCAGAAACGCAGAAAGCCAGATACGCGAAAAGTCAGAAACGCAGAATGCCAGATACTCAAAATGTCAAATACGCATAATGTCATACATTACTTAAAAGTTAGTGAGTGTCAGAAGAAAACCATTTAAACACTTTTTTAGGTTTAATACACTTTTATTTTTATATAAAACAATCAAATTTAACATGTAGGAAACATGAAAAAAAAATTTGAAAAAAAAACGCTATACTCTGTATGCGCTAAACGCTATATTTAAAAAATAACATTATCATTAAACTGAACGTCAATATTTATTATAATAATTCAACAATTATTAATATAAATATATCAGTGCAGTGATAAAATAGAACGAACAAACGCTATTAGTAATTTAAAAAAAGAAAAACAGATCTAACTTAAAGTTACTATTTTTATTTTAGTGATAATAATTTTTAGAAGAAACACTAATAATATGTACCTATAGTCATAAATAAAATCACCTAAATCCTAATTTAAAGTCATTAGGTATTTATTTAAACAATTCAACAATAATTTCTATAGATAAATATGACAAGTCTTTATTTTACCTAATTATTTTGTACTTAAATCAAACGGTATAATTTATGATTTAGGTATGAAAATCCACATTGAATCAGGTCAATATTTATTTTAACAATTCAACAATTGCTTTATATAAATATGACAGTAAATAGTATTTTAATTCTTTTGTAAATCAAATGCTATAATTATTATACATAAAAAAATCAAATTGAAGGTCAATATTTATTTTAGCAATTCAACAATTGCTATATATAAATATGACAGTAAATAGTATTTTAATTCTTTTGTTAATCAAATGCTATAATTATTAAATAAAAACATAAATTGCCATATATAAATATGACAGCAAATAGTGATGATCTCAAGGAAGTCTACTAATAAAGTAAAAAAAAAACTGGTTCCATTTTGTATCGCTAGAACTTGTGATAAATAACTTCTACTATTTAAGCTCAGGCTTGCTATTTAAGCAAGTATCTGGCATTTTGCGTTTCTGACTTTTCGCGTATCTGGCATTCTGCGTTTCTGACTTTTCGCGTATCTGGCTTTATGCGTTTCTGACTTTTTGCGTAACTGACATTCTGCGTATCTGACTTTTTGCGTATCTGACATTCTGCAATTTCTGACATTATGCGGATCTGACATAAAGCGTGCAAACCGAAAGAACTTGTCAGTGCATCTGAAGCCAACTAAGCCGCGGGTTTCATCACGATGTTTTCCTTCAATGTTATATTAACGCACCTAAATTGAATTATTTGATGAAAATTAAAGATGGTGTTTACAAAAAGAAATTAAGTATCTATTTTTCTATCTATGGTCTGAACTTCATAATTGCACGTCGTTCATAACCGTGTTGGGAGCATGCGCTAGAAAATCTCAGCTTTTATAAAAAATTACGAAAGTTTGGTGGTAGGCGGGATCTTGGTCTACTTAGTACGACGACGCTACTCTTGACAGTTGACTTTGAGCATCGTAACTGGCAACATAGTGCACAGCCATAACTTCGGTCTGCGACCGAAGAAAGAAAAAAAAACTGGCAACATCTTGCTCAGAGTGTTCAAGTAAAAATAAGTTTTTCCTCTGCTAACAGTTTCGGAGTTTTGGCGGGAACGAGTTAACAACATGTCGTGCTGCAGTTTTATTTTCATGAAACTTAATTGTAACCCGAGTTGAATTGTATAATTCTGGTGAAATGTTATTCAATTTAGTTCTGTTTAGTAAAAATCAGTATCTAACATGAAGTTTTCTCGTTGCCTCCAAATCTCCTATTAAGGTTATGGTAAACTTGCCACCGCTTTACTATAGCCCCTGACTTGACGGACTATGACGACTTTGACTGTTTTGAAACACTTTAGGCCCGATTTATGAAAAATCGGGTCATAATTTGATGCAAAATATAACTTGACCCTGGCTAAATGCACAAGCCGTGCGAAGCCATAATTAATAGAAAAAAAAGGGAGCCATCCCTTAATCCCTAAATATGTAAAAACTTTTTTGTTAATTATTAAGGAGCCTTCGGGTAATAAGGGTCATTAAAATAATGAAAAGATACTCTTATTTAAATAATAAATATGTAAAAAAAGATAGGTAATTAATTTGAAAATTATATTTATTTTCTTTAAGCGTAAACATCTATTCTACAATAAATATCTAATTTTAACAATTTATTTATATTATAACAATGAAATTTTATTTAAATTATATTAATAAACAAACACAACATAATTTGAGACACAGTTAATTTGATTAAAAATAACATCATTTTCTTTAGAATTTTTAATATAAAAAAAATATTTGTACATTTCTATCATAAAATATTATTAAAAAAACAGTAAAGTACGCAAAAGTAAAAATACGTAAAAAATATTCTAAATAAATAAATGCTATTAAATAAAATCTAATCTTAAATATCTAATTTTGCTAGGTATGTAAATAATACAGGGTGGTCCAATTGACGTTAAAAGAAAAAATACATAAACGGGAAGAATTGATCACCTCTTTTAAAGTTGGTTAAAAATTCGGAAAAGCTGTATCAAGGACTGTTGGACTGTTTTTTTAGGTCTATTAAAATGCTGTTTGGACCACCCTGTAGAGGTACTGCATCAGACCACCTACGCAAATAAACAAAACAATTTTCAACTAAAAAAATATCTTTTTGAATTCAAAAATCAGTTAATTTTCTAAGTACTTATTGATACAAAATGTGTTTTATCAATTTTGATTTAGTTTGAAAACCAGATTGGGAATTCAGGACATTTTGAAAATATTGCAAGCAAGCAGCGATTAAGTTTAATAAGGTTAGCCATTACTAGATATTTTTTTAGGAAAAAATGCACCTCTATTTAGCACCGAGGCGAGATTCGACCTCGCGAACTTCCGCTTACCGTGCAGGTGCAATAACCACTACGCTACGAGGCCAACTAACGCCATGGTCCAAATCAGAATATGCATGCTACTTATTTTCGGAGATGCATTTTTCCTTAAAAAATCTTTAAAGGTCTGTTTTTTTACCTGTACCCTTACCACAAATTGTGTAGTTTAATTTTAATCGTTGATGGAATAGATAGCTGGAGACCTGGATTAACACATAGGCTACTTTTTATCCCGATATTCCCACGGGATCGGGACTTACGCGGGTGAAACCGCGGTCCGCGGCTAGTTATAATATAAGTATTCTGTCCGTTTTCTGGCCATCATAACACCAGGATAGCTTGGGGCTAGATGGCGTTACGTAAAGTGTCCTATAATATAATCAAATACTATCACAATTTGGCGTAGGGGCACTGATTTGGAGCAGTATTTTCAATAAGCAATGTTTCCATTAATGTAAGCTTTATATCAGTTATATTATTTAAATAGTTTGTCTAAATTAAAAAAGGTAAGTACAAATAATAAGTAGCAATTGAGTATTGCACAAATTTACAGGGTTTTTTTTTAACTGAGACAGTATAAATAATCAGTAACCATATAAAAGACACAGGGAAACTTTCTTAGGAACCTTAAGGTCTTATATAATTAAGAAAAAGCTTTAAAAATATGACTGAGGTATCCAGCACCCCTATCCCGAGCTGTAATCGTCGATAACCACAACTCGTGATAGTAGCACAGATGTTTGTCCATTTTATAAGTGTATGTTGTCAATGACCGGTACAGATGGCGCCATCAGTAGGAAGAACTGATGGAAGTATGTACGTACAAAAAAATGTCCAGTTACCTCAGTCATAACCGAATGTAGCTAAAAAGATTTAAATTAAACAATTATTCGAGTTGTCAAAAATTAAAAATCAGGGTTGGAAGAAAAAATTATCAATAATATTTTTTTTTTATAGAAAAGAAAGAACATATCACAAAATAAAGCAGATTCAGTGAAGTAATTAGGTGTAGATAATGATAAATTAAATTTCTAAAAGTATTTAAGATCCCGTAATAAATAAATAAAGAACTACGCAGTTTTGTAACAGAGTTAAAAAAAATAGGAACTAACTTTTCAAAAGAGCATTATACTTGATTTTTATTCTATTTTGTCGTGTACGATATTTTTTTGGATAACTATCAATGAACACAATTTAATAATATCCAACCCTGATAAAAATGCACTATAAAATTATACTAAGTCATGTGCCAGACGACCGTCAACAAGATAATCTGCAGAAGTGATTTTTCTGCTGTATAGACAGTTGTGGTCCAATTACTTACGTCGACGAGAGCGCGCTGCGGACCGCGGTCGGTCGACAATTGTCCTATCAACGGTGTAGCCGCCCGCAGGCAACTTTCGTCACCCAGCGTGTATGTAGGCACGTCTACTTGTGCGGTAAATTGACAAACCAACATAAAGTTTACAAGTTAGGTGTATCTTCAAAGTACAGTAATTAAATCTTTAAATTACTCAGAATTAGCCGTTCTTTCAGCCCATGCTTCATCTACTTTTTTCACCAATGATCTGTGATCAAATGGTGAGCTCAAATCACATTGCGAAGTTAAGAGCTTGTCGTCAACAGTGTAGCCGACACGCGCAACGGGTGTTGGCAACCGACACAATGTCACCTCTGCAGATTTACTTGTTGACGATTGTCTGGCACATGTTTTAACTGCAATAGAATTTCTGCTAAACAACAGTAAGTACATGCTTTTAACAAATAATATATGCAAAAAGGAATGGTCGCCGTGCCCAGTCGATATTTCAATGATAAATAAATATATAACTTTCACAGCCATTTCTATAATAAATCACAATATTTATAATAAATACCTTGGAAATAATATATTTTAGTGACACATTATACAAGGTGTAACGAACATGCCAATCTAAAATAATAAGAGGTTCTCCTACATGTCTAGACGAACAACTTTGGTTCTATGATTTCTAGAACTTAAAAAATATAGTTCTGAAAATCAGCTTTATTTTGGGTGTATAGTTTTTTTTTTAAATTAAATTCACGTTCTCTCATAAAAAAGCGAGATATAAAAAGCAATTAGGGCTCAATTCAAGTGTAGGGAGTATTTTCAAATTTTAGCCGATCAGGGAAGGCAAAGACTGCTGAGACTTTTATATAAAAACTATTATATTTGAACTATAAAGGCTTCCTTGCACAAAAATAGTGGTGGTGCCATCTGGGTGTAAGGTTATAAACTGTGCAAATAGCAGTGGCGCCATATAGATATAAGAGGTATAAACTTTATTAATAGCACTTGTGCCGTCTAGCAATAAGGGAGTTTTTTGTGTCACGTGTTTTATCCCTAAGTATCAGTCGCAAGCCTTAAAACGTGCAAACAATCGTCATTGAAATATCAACCGTAACAACTTAGCTATTAAGGTATATCCGACGCGCCCGTCGCCTTCCTGTCGCGGGCGCAACATGTCAGCTACAGGGGGCACCCTCCTCCCTACACAACACAATACAAATTAAAAATGCAGGCATTAAACGCCAACTTTCTAATACCCTCTGATTTCTTTTAGAGATAAAGATAGATGAAGCATTTATTTTTTCTCATTAGACTTTTTATACCACTTAAAAGGTCGAGTTTTTTTTAATTCTTAGTGCTCGTCTACGACCTAAAAGGAACCCCCATGCGAAGTTAAAGATTAGCTACATCCTCGATGTTACATTTGGGATTTTATAAGCCCCTTTTGGCAGATTTTAAAGAAGTTGACACGTCAAAAAATGTGAAACTAAAAAGTTTAGAATTTACCTTACTTTAGCCCAGTTTGTACAATTTTCTAAATGTGTTCAAAACACCATAGTTTACTAAAGGGACCGCGGCCGATAATGGTGTTGCCACATCTTGAGAGTATTTTACCCCAACTTTAAATTAAAATAACGTTGTATTTTGTTATTTTAAAACACAAAATGTATTGATAACATCAGAGGGAATTAAAAGATTGGCTAAAAGTATAACAGCTACAAATTGGAGGGACAAACAATATTAATTTCTGGAAATATTTTCGAGCCTCGTCCAGCACTATTTTCGGATAATTTTACCTAAAAAGAATCGGATTGGCTGTATCAGCATATTTCGACACAATTCTGACGAATGTAGCTAAATCTATCATATTTCTTGGAAGGTTAAATCTTACCTTCTAACAAACAAGAAAGATTAACCACCTCCCCTTTCCTTATATCCGTTACAAATTATGACGTATTTTTAACGTTACATCCGGTTACATTTTATTCCACCATTCAAGTGTTCTGACCAATTTTATTTCCAGAAATTAAATGCCGAGTGCAGGCATTCGCACAAAAAGGTATAAATAATTTTAAAAAATCAAAATTCGGGGCGATATAGTACATGCACTAATATTTCATTGGAAATTACATAGAAAATGTTCTAACTACATAACAAGGAGCCACTTAAAAAGTACCTACTTAAGACGGGGGTAGCCGCAAAAGACCTAACGCGTCACCACTAACGATTTCTTTTTTGCTATTACTAATTAATAAAAACAATATGCCTAATGAAAAAAAATATTTCCTTTAAAAAGATCTAAAGAAAAGAATTACGTTAAGCATAAGGAGAGGTGGCGCCATCTACATCTAAGGGGTTTTTGTTGAGAGACGCTTTATTGTACGTGATTGGCCATCTCTGGTACAGAACAATTTTAGTAAAATTCGAGTACAAGGAAATTGGCGGCTACCCTTAGCCTTAATTTAAAATAGTACATACATAAATAAGTAAGTACCTACATAGAAAATTATTTGAGCCGCGACTAAAAATTACTATAGCAACGTATAATTAATTAAATGTAAATGTAAGTTTATCAGACTGTAAAGTTTGACAGATGTGAGAATTCACTCTATAATACTTCATCTGTTTATTTTACCATTGACTAATAATTACCAGATATAAACAAACACTGCCCAAACAACATAGCGTACGTGACTTTTAGTAACGCGATCTATTACAAACCTAATGAAACCTTTAACTCTTGAAAATGAGTCACACAGATGACGGATATTGTAAACAGCAGAGTGATCTGATAAGAGTTCCTTTTTTTACCTTTTGAGGCATGAAACCATAAAAAGCATAAGTTAACTTAAACATATATTGTTCCACCAATTAAAAGGAATTTTTCTAAGTTTAAAATTATAATATTTCACACTTCATATATTTTTATCAAAAGCTAAATATTGAATAACAAAATGAAATGAAACTCGTAAAATATAAGGTAAAATATAGCGGTGGCGCCATCTAGATCTAACATTTTTTATGTCGTTTTTGTTTATATTATGTAATTCTTAGTCAATTATTTAACGTACAATAAAAACAACCATTAGCAATAAGGATAATTGGCACAAGTTCAGGTAATCAAGGATAGCATAGGATACTTTTTATCGTACAATTATGCGGGCGAGACCGCCGAACGCAGCTAGTTTTGTATTAAAATAATACTACCAGGTATATCACAGAATCGACGAAACATAATATTACTAAATTCTTGTTTTAAAGCAACGTTAATATTCGATATTTTTTTATTCTAAAATAAGATTTCAGACATAGAAAATGCGTAGAAATACATAGAAATTTCTAAGAAAAAGTTTTTTAAAACTATTTTCAAACAGCTTAATTAGTTTTACAACAAACAGTTTCGGTGATGACTGATATCCAAGTAACTCTACCACGAGTTGAGATTGTTCGACAAACGTTAAACGATGGCGATTTCAACTCGAGCCTCCTTGTTAACTCGATAAGAATGGAAATTTTAAAAAATTACATAGGTATTACAAATGTAGGTAAATATAATTAATTCCATCTAAAATCATATCCCAAGCCCTGCATGGATCAAAATTGCTGATGTTGTTTTATTCATCTAGATTAAATGTAAAAGCCAATATTATTATGTAAATATTTTAATTTAATTTTGTTTTCACTTTGAATGTAAGGATTTGAAATCAAATTATTGTTAATTAGAAATATAAAATCGTAGATTCTATAAAATAAAAAAATAAGAAATTAAATAAAATTCTATTTTGGTGTACCTAATATAAAAAAATGTGATGACTGTACTTTTCTTTTTAATTATTGGCGGACCGGGGCCGGGGTGTGGGCGGGCTGTTTTGACATGTCATACGATTAACGTTACAAATAACCATTACTAAAAACAACTCATGGTAATGGTACTTGAATTCTCAGACCTAATACAACGTATTTCTTGGAATTTCTAATACTAGTTGTTCTAGACGTATAGGCGAACAACTTTTGTTCTACGACTTTTGGAAATTCAAACTATTTTTTTCTATAATGCTGAGGGAATTTTTACTCTAAAATCAGCTGTTTCATACAAAAACTTCAAATTTCCAAAAGTAGTAAAACGAAAGTTATTCGCCTAGACGTTTAGGACAACTTTCTTTCGAATTAGAAACCCTTCGCGAAACACGTTCTACAGCCGAATTTAACATTTATACTAATTTATACTATTAATTAGGAAGTATACATCGATCTATATGTATATGATTAAAATTGAATATAAGTATAAAGGAGGTATAGTCTAAAAATAATTAAATAGATTTCAAAAACATTGACAACACTTAATACTTGGTAAAGTTATTAAAAATTATACCGTTTTTACCATGTTTATTGTTTTTATTTTGTGGAGCTCGATATTTCAATGCTTTTACAAGCATCATTTTCACGAGATTGACACAATTGCGGACTTGATAGAGACGACCGTATTGGACCACCTCCTTTGCAAGCCTTTGCTGTGTGAGTATAATATCAATCTCGTGAAAATGGTGCTTACAAAGGCATCGGAATTTTGAGCTCCACAAAATAAAAACAACTCTAAATATTCCTTTTTAGATAACTTTAGTAGTTAAAATAACAAAGTTTAAAATTATATACCTAATACTTGGTTTTTGACACAGGAATTTATAGGTAACACATTTATTTTAACTACAGGGTAATAAAAATTTTGGTTGGTGGTTGGATTAATTTTCTTAATTAATACTGATTGAACCTAATTAAAATTAGGTTATGACTTAGCTTCGATAGCTAACGCTCTAAACAAAGTCAAAGATTGGCTTTGGGCAACGTCCGGGAAGTATGGTCATAGACAAATATAAATAATAGATGAACACCGCCTGTACAATACAGCGTAAGCAATTTAGTAACGCCGTCTGTTGGAAATCTAATGAAATAAACAAACTTTTATAAATAAGTCACACAGATGGCGTAGTAATAGAGAATAAGAGAACTTTAAGATTTATTTCTAATAAGAAACGGGTTTCTTAGTTTAAAATTATTATTTCAACTTTCATATTTTTTGAATGAGAGCTGAACATTATTTATGTTCAAAAATTTAACTAATTCTAAAAACAATAATTCATTCGTTAAGTATAAGGTAAAAATAGAGGTGGCGCCATCTAGAAATAAGGGATATAAATAACGGTGGCTCTAGATATCTAGATAGGTTTTGTTGTGGGACATTTTTTATTCGTGATTAGCCGGGTCCTGACTGAGCGAGCATCCTCGCGAGGCAGCCTCGAACATTAGCCTCGCGACGTTTGCAGCCTCGGTCTATAGAGTTTACCACGGTCGAGGCATGTCCTGACCGACCGAGGATTTGACTCGCGAGGATACTCGCCCAGTCACTACTCGTTTATAAGCAGTCTATCTCTGGTTCTAACGTATTTGCTATGACCAAGACATTTTGCCATTGACACTTGACTATGACTTAGATTAGAGCGTCATCTATCGAATCACACAAAAAAAATTGGGACTTACACAGCAAAATTGACTTTTACAACGGTCAAATGTTAAATTCTTCATGTAATTGTATTACTTCAAAATAAAATGGTTTTACTAATTTATTTCTTTTAAATGTACCGTTTTTTTAAACCATAGTCGACAAGCATTGATTTGAGTTATTGTTAACTATCCGAAGGGTTTAAAAATCAAGTCTGTGGCGTAATGTTGCCAGCTGAAACTTTTAGTCTAAAAGTAAAATGTATGAATTTCTCTCTTACAATCTCTCTCTTTAGATGAAACATCTAAATGTATTGAAATACCCTGTCCTACATTAAACATTCAAGGATTTTATACAAAGATTATCTAAGGTACAAAATTTTACTATAAACTACCAAAGTTAGACTAATATTTTACCAATATTGGTAGAAAATGGAAGAAATTGAGGGAAATTTTTATTTAATTTTTCTTTTTTTTTACAGATTTCCCATTAAGAAGGTAGTGGTAAATTCGGTATTCAATTATGTTGAACACATTTCGAATTTTGTAACTGTTTTAATGACAGGCACAGATGGCGCCACGAGACTGGAATATTTTGCCAGTCAAATATTTTGGCTTTGAAAATCAGTTTTTTTTACAGTTACGTATTTATGAACGCCATCTTGTGACATGGGTTGGAACGGACAAAAAATAGGATCACGGCTCTTAAGTGCCCGTTTTCCATAATTTTCTTTAAAAAAAATATTTTTTTGCTTTTAATAAGTAAAATTATTGCTTTATCTATATTTCAAGTGGGTCTTTTTATTTCATAGAATGTGGTAAAAAATATTTTTTATCATCTTACTGTACTACTCATAAAAATCCAACAACTAACTAAATCGAACTATCAATCTACCTTCATCGGCCCAATATAAAGAAAACAATAATTCTTACTAATTGGAAAATTTTGTAAACGGCCTCAAATGTCATGATTGGTCGATTTTATGTCCGTTCCATACCATCTAAGTCCCGGCCTTATTCTAATAGCATATATATTCCAAACATTGCTTTTTTGTGCCATTTTGCGCTAAATTGCGAAATTCAACTTTTAAACAATAATAAAGTTATTTATTAGTCAAACGGGATATTTATCATGTTTTTATTTTAACTTACGCAGCAAACTCACGCGAGAGGACGGTCACCACTATCAAGATCTACCCGCAAAAATACACAAGTCTCATAAAAATGGTGGCTCCCTAGATAATTACTTACCTACTACCTTCCATTACTATACCATTTCATACTTATTCCTTACCATTCCCATTTCTTACCATACTTATTCCTTACCTTATTATTTCTTTACCATTCTAATTCCTTACTATCCTCATTCATTGCCATACTTAGTCCTTACCATACTTATTCCTTACCATTCTCATTCCTTACCATATTCATTATTTACCATTCTAATTCCTTACTATACTCATTCATTTCTATATTTAGTCCTTACCATACTTATTCCGCACCATTCGAACCTGTTGAATTAGTTTTTGTAAGAGAATTAAAATAGTGTTGCCGATCGATAGCATGATGCGTAATAATAATTTCGATTGGCCTATCGATAGGGTAGCTGATTTTCGGGAAGATAACTTTATATTGATTGCTTGGAGCTTGTAACATCATCGAAATATCAAGCTTAACAAAACAAAAACATGGCAAATATCCCGTTTCAAATAAACTAACCGTGTTTATAGTACGGGATCCCTTTAAGAACTACCTTCATCGAACTGTTTAATGTATGAAAAGTATTTTATATCAAATGAAATAGGTCAATAAATATATTGCAAATAGGTTGTCTCAAAAATTTCAGTTTATTTTTAAAAAAAAATTTTACTTTTTACTGGTTTGGTTAATAGACAAATTCCATACTAATGAAATACATAATCTTTAACTTAACTTTAATTCATTAACCAGACCAAGGACTAGTATCAATTTACCTGCCTACCCAAGAGTTGTGAAGGGAAAATATAGTCAACCTAACGTTTGCATATTCTATAGGCTTCATACTTTCGATTGGAATGAAATTTTTATCTGAAACCACTAAAAAGTATAAAAAAACAAATTAAATTGTTAATTATATTCCCGACTGAATTTTTTTAGACAACCCATTTGCAATATATTTATATACCTATTTAGTTTGACTATAAAATACTTTACATCAATTAAACAGCTCGATGAAGGTCGTTCTTAAAGGGATCTCAGACTATAAGTTTAAATTCTAAACAATAGCCTCAGTATCGCTTATGACATGTATACCGTGTTTCGTTAAAATCAATCGAACAATATCATTACAAGACCTCGTCTTATATTTGCAATCTTTATCCTTTAATTTTATACTCTTTACTTTATCGCAAAGTTTACTCACTTCGGATTTACTCTTTTTCATATCATCGGGTTTTAATTTTCTTATAGTGGAAGAGCAACGTTTTTTTATAGGCGTAGTTGCTGAGTTATCTACATTCCCTTCGCTGACTCTTCGTCTATAAAGTTCGTAGTCAATTTCATCCTTTTTAAGGTAACTGTCCAATGAACAAAACGTGTTTTCATCGAAACTTACCTTCTCGATTGAATGTTGGTTAGCATCGCTGACGATTTTTACAGCTTTACCGGGTACGTAAGTTGCCGGTACTTTGTCCAAATACGCCATTTTCGGTCGTATATCGGTAATAGGGCTGACTGTATCGGTACGATTCGGCATTAGGAAGTTTGTTTTTCTCGGTTTTTTTATTGGTATCTCATCGGTCAAAGTATGTTTGTCGGTTATTGAAATTAATATGCTTTTGTAATTGTCTTCGGGAGATGACATGTGGATATCTTGAGGGGATCTTTTACCGTATGGTATTATGGTTGTGGTATACTCACTGTTTTCCAGATGCGTGTAAAGAAACGTTATTTTTAATTTTATGATACTATAATTGTTTTTAAAACTAAGGGTACTGCTATGTCAAAGATGCATCGCACGTCGCACATTGACGTCACCTGCGTGCTCGATTTTGAAACCCAAAACTGCATCATTAGGAATCGACGCGTTAATTTTGCAGTTTATTAAAATCAGGCACGCAGCTCCTTTCAGTATTTTTCGAAAAATCTAAGGCACTGTCCTTATAGGCCATCGGACGACCGCATCGCGCGATAGATGGGGCCTAAATGCTATGAAACTGCTGTCAAAATGATCGCACGATCCTGTCAAATTGGTCGTACGACCGCGATATATAATATGGCAGAAATTTTCGAAGATGATGAAACATAAAAATACCTACAGGTTATGTATGTACCTACAAATTTAGTATAAGTTCTACCTATGTTTTAATATTGTATGCTCGGAATGAGTAATCTGTTGGCACTATATTATTTTTAAGACCTTTACCTATGTACACAGATAATGATTTTCATAGCATTTAGGCCGCATCGGTCGCGCGATGGGCTATTGCGTCTTATAGTTATAGGGATATATCCCTAAAGTCCGTAGGCGCTACGGATACCGGTTGTGGTTGGGGAGCCGGCCTAAGTCCCCACCGCCCAATGCCTTCAAGCCTTAGAAAACGCTTATTATAAGTCATTACATTGCAAATAAGTCAGATTACGAAGGGCCTTTTAAAAAATAGGTGAAAAACTTACGTGACAAACGGAGTGTAAAGCCTATGCGCCCTTATGTATGACAGGACACCATCGTCTGTCAGATACTTAGCGCTCTCATTGCGTCTGACGAGTCTCCGTATCACAGTGGAACTGACCTCATTGGCTATGTAGTTTGTTACTAGAAGTATGTTCTTCTGGAATTTGAAATAATAAAAAGTAGTACATGGACAAAAAATGTTTTAAAAAAGAAATAATCTTCTCACTATAGACGCTAAATAATAATTTTTTGGGTTTTAGCAGGTAAACTTATATATAACTAGCAGCGCTCCGCAGTTTCACCCGCGTAACTCCCGATCCCGTGGGAATATCAGGATAAAAAGCCTATAGCCTTCCTCGATAAATGGACTATCCAACACAAAAAGAATTTTTCAATTCAAACCAGTAGCTCCTGAGATTAGCGCGTTCAAACAAACAAACAAACAAACTCTTCAGCTTTATAATATAAGTATAGATATAAATATCTAATATAAATATCCACTATCTAGATAATAATACATAATATAAAGAGGAAAAATTTTTTTTTTTCAAATTGGCTCCGAAACTACTAGACCGATTTTGATGAATCTTCGTATGATTCGTATTGATTCAATGGGAATAACATAGGCTAGTTTTTATCCCGATATTTCCACGGGATCGGCAGACACGCGGGTACACAATATGTAGCTATTACTTGAAAGAAAATAGTATCTGAAAGGTCATACCCGATGTTTATACAGCATGTCAGATTCATAAATGAACTTGCCGGGGTCGCTGCCCGCTCTAGACACAACCACTAGTCCATGCTTGCCTACTATCGTTTCTAACTGAAATATATACAAACACACAATTATATTAGCAAACTTATAAGGCTCCACAAAATGGGATGGTCAACAGGTCGATATGGAGTCCATATATCGTACAGAAGCGACCATGATATTACACAGCTCGATTTTAGATCTGGTTGTGTGTCATGGTCGCGTATCATTGGCTCCTCTAGCTTCACTGTCACCCTGTCAACGTTGCCATTCCTCTCTGCCATGTTGTCAGACTAACAAACATACTCACATCTTCATTGGACCAGAGTCCCGGTGTAGCGAAAGACTCCAGCAAGTCAGCGCCACATAGAAGCTACACTGTCACCCTGTCAAAATTGCCATTCCTCTCTGCCATGTTGTCAGACTAACAAAAATACTCACATCTTTATTGGACCAGAGTCCCGGTGTAGCGAAAGACTCCAGCAAGTCAGCGCCACATAGACGCCACACTGTCACCCTGTCAACATTGCCATTCCTCTCTGCCATGTTGTCAGACTAACAAACATACTCACATCTTCATTAGACCAGAGTCCCGGTGTAGCGAAAGACTCCAGCAAGTCAGCGCCACATAGAAGCTTCACTGTCACCCTGTCAACATTGCCATTCCTCTCTGCCATGTTGTCAGGCTCGTCTACACTGTTGACGTTGAGTATGTCGTCCGGAATCCAAGATGGAGGGTCTATACTTGTGTTGTAAGAGTTTATGTGTTCGTTTAGTGCTTCCTGTTAATTGAGAAAGTAGTTTTTAGACCATTCGACACCGGCAATCATTTTCGCATGCATAGAAAATGTTTTTTAACAAACTTCGCAAAAAGGTGAAAGTTTTCAATTCCATTGTGTGTATTTTTTAATCGGTAGCAGTAGTATTGATTTAAATGATTTGTAAGACTAACTTCACTTCAGTAAATCTTCCGAAACATCGGGTCTAGTATAGACATGGTATTTAATAAGGTAAGTACATACTTTATAATTAAAATACATGTCAAACGATGTTTGATATGATTATTTGCAGAACAAATAGGTATTTGTCACACTCATTATTTGATAAGCTATGTAAGAAATCACAGCTATTGAAATACAATAATTATTGTAGCATATTGAAGATTTCAATGACTTATTATTCTTTTTATCGTGTCAGAGAGGTTCAACCAATTAAATTTTATCTGACCATTAACTCTGATGTAATGAATGAAGGTCACAGGTTCAAAGACTTCTTAGGGCAAATTTTTTATTACTTTAACTTTAATTAAACCTTTGGTGAAAACCAATAATTGGCTCTGTTTCTTGTATTGTTTCTTATTATTTCTGTTTATCTGTTGGTTTTCCGAATAAATAAAATTCCTAAATAGACAGGGCCATCTAGCCACAATCTAAGACTATGCTTGTGTTATGATGGCTAGACAATAAATAGAACACTTAAATACCTTTCTTTTGTATATAAATTTCTATATCTATACTTCTACTAATATTATAAAGAGAAAGATTTTTGTTGAAATGAATACTTCGAAGCTACATGACCGATTTTGATTAAACTTGGTATGAGGACACATTGATTCATTGGGAATATTGGCTATGTTTTATCCAAATATTCCTACGGGATCGGGAGTTACGCGGGTGAAACCGCGAAGCACGTATACCGACACACCCAGAACTACATATGTATCTGCAAATGTGAGTACAGGCTTATCCACTTAAACAATTACCTGATGGTACTGTAATGATATTTTAGTCCTCGTCCAGCCGGACTGCTGTGTCTCCCAATCTGATATCTTCACCCATCCTGAGGACCTGAGCGCTAATTTTAACATTGCTATCCTGCAAAAGAAATTAGAAAGTACACTAAATTTCTTGTCAGTTTCTTGTGCCTTCATCTCATTGTTGGGAGCATTAGGTAGGCACACAGCCTAACATCGTTTTTAAGATGATTCAAAGTGATCCCATGCAAATTGCATAATTCCAAATGAATAAAGAATGTTGACTTTGACTGGATATAAGCGAAAATTAAGTTCTATACTATTCATTAAAATATTAAAGCAAGTTGTCCTAGGGTCTCAGTTAAAACTTGGTCGGCTGGAGTAGCAGTCGATGATACTCGCACAATGGGCAGAATAATTGCCTGTGTGGGAAATCGGAGACCTCAACCTCAACCAACCTAAGCCATGGATTTTTCAAATCACAACAATCGCTACATTGTTACTTAGTGGGTTACTGGCCAAAAGATGACCTATCATTTGCAAAAAAAATTATGCAGTATTAATATAAAAAATTATGCATTATTAATGTTAAAAATTATGCAATATAATTATTAAAAAAATATGCAATATTAATATTAAAATAAAAATTAAACAATATTAATTTTTCAAAAAAATAATGCAATTTTATATTAAAAAAATTATACATCATTAATATTTAAAAAAATTATGCAATAGGTATTAATATTGCATTTTTTTTGTGCTTATGGTGAAGAGAAACATTGTGATTGAAATGGCTTAGTTGGTTCTTGATATTCTGATGAGTTCTTTTCTTTAGACACGAGCAACTAAATAATAATTGAAAGGGTGGTATAGGTAAGTGCTAGAGAAACCTACTTAATCTAATACGTATCCCAGGCAATGCATTATTCTGAATACTATGGATTAAAGTTTCTATCGCTGTTTATACCATCACTATATAGTATAAAACAAAGTCGCTTCCCACTGTCTGTCTCTATGCATGCTTAGATCTTTAAAACTACGCAACATACGTACGATTTTGATGGGGTTTTTAAAGATAGATTCAAGAGAATAGTTTTGGTACATAAAACAAAACTACCATGCGTACAAAGTCTGGGGCAACAGCTAGTATCATCTTTATAGGACCCAGTTGGCACAATGGTGACCAAGCCAGACTGCCAAAACAGGGTTGCCGGTTCGATTTCCACCTCAGACAAGTATTTATGCTTAAATATTTGTTTGTGGTCTGGTTGTTTCGTATTATAAGTATATATTTACAAAAGAAAAGTATATGAGTAGTATATCCATTGTCTAGCACCCATAATACAAGTTTAGTTATTTAGCTTGGGGCTAGATGGCGATGTGTGGAATGTGCTACAATATTTATTATTTATTTATTAGATGTATAGTTCTGACCTATGTGGTGCAGCTACCAGTTCTTTCTTTCCGTAAGCATCGTGAACAGGAGACACGATTCCTCCAACCACAGTCCCGAGGCCCAAAGACTGGATGTAATCTTTTGCTATTTCTAAAACAAAAAATACCTTTTTAAATCACTAGAATACAAACTGTAGCCTAAATATTGTTGATGAATAATCCTATTGTTTCTGAAGGTCTATAATTACGTAATATAAAGCTTACGAACTTGCTTGCGAAGAGGGATGATAATAAAAATACTGCATTGAAATTTTGCAAGGTTATTTACAAAAGAAAACTTACCAAACATTCGGAAATGCATGTAAGTTGGCGGGCTAAAGCTGCCGCAAGCCATCAGAACGATCTTCGTCTGCGACATTTTCCTTTTCACTAATATTTTGCGTAGTTTCTCAATTTTTGCATTGCACAAATGAAATACCTACTCGAGCAAAAAAACTAACAACATTGATTTTTACAATCCGATTTAATTAAAAACTCAAATGAAATCTCGCATTCAGTAGGAAAATGTGCCCTTCTTAATTTTTCCAGGTAATAATGTCAAAATTTAGTGAATTCTTCACGTTTTGGCTTCGCACGATTTGTGCATATAGCCAGTAACAAGAACGTGTCATCAGAGGCGAGTCCATATATTGTACAGCCACGTATTGTACGACCTGATAATTGGAAGCCAAATTGACTTCCAAATATCTGGCTGTACAATCCATGGTTGCGAATTACTGGTCGCGAAATACATGGCTGTACTTTATCTGTACAAGGTGATAATTCAGAGACAGTTATTTGACGAACTTATATTGTACGACCAGATAATTCGCGACCACGTTTTTCGAAACCGGCTTCGAATTAACTGGCTGTGCAATATCGGTACGGTCACGTATTTCGTGTACACGGCTTCGCTGCTATTGGTCGAATTATCTAACTCCCATTGGTCGACTATTTTTGTTTCTTGTTTTGGAGCCTCGTTTACTTCTTCCTCCGGACCATAGACATCGGACTTCATACTCCATTTTTAACGATGTGTACATGTGGCCAGTGTTGACTATTTCTTGACCAAGTCTTGCAAATTTGACATGACATTGACGTTTAGCGTTTGTTTGACATTGATTTAAAAATTCGTCCTGATTTGTTTTATCCCTACTTGATGTTATTTATGCAAAAGTCACAATCTGTTCGTCTGTCTGTTACACTGTGGTTATACTATTAGGCTTTAACCGTTGAACCGATTTTCTTGAATTTTGGTACAGAGATAGACCGGACCTTGTAGAAGGACATAGGCTACTTTTTATCATGAAAAATTATAAAAAAATGTGATTTTGGAGAAGGGTATCGGCTATGAGGGTTTTGAGAGTGCTGTTTTCGATTCCAAGGTTCATTTTTAAATCCACTCTGACATAATTCGCTCGCTTTATAATAGACTGACCGAAATCAAAAAAGGTGTTTCTTGGGAAATGAGATGAAACATTTTGACGATCCTGACTTATCGCACAAAATTACTTATAAGTTTATGAAAAATGCAGTTAACAAAAAGTAGTATTATGCCAAAAATAGGTCGTGAAGTGAAGTGTGTAACAAGACTTAATTGCATATTTGCAGAAATTATGGAAATAAAATAGAGTTTAAAAGGTTTAAAAATATCATCGAAATAGGTCTGTATACTATGAAAAATTATAGGATATTGTTATAGCACTGGTGACAAATGTTGAAATGAGTCTGGGTTTTATTAAATGTAAAACTGTAGAATATGACATTTTTAGGTAAAATCTATATTGGAGAAAATCAAAAATTAATTTTAGTATTTTATGTCTTTTTATTGGTAAAATTAAATAGAAAAATATCAAAACCAATGCAAAACAATTAAGAACAAATTACTGAAATTCAGCTTAGTATAAGTTATAGCAAGTAGCAACAGTGATTGAAGCTTATATCCATCTAACTAATTTCCTATGAAGATTTCGAGATTTTACTTTTCACTTCTCAAAGTACATTTTATAAGTTACTCGTCTATTACTAACTAACTATAAAAGCCTGTTTAGCCGTGATAATATTTTTTAAATTCGATAGATATTTTATACTATATTTAAAAACAACCAATGAACCAGGCTGGAAGAAGCCATTTAGCTAGTGTAGGGTCCTTCCTATAGGGAGCTATTTCGGTCAACTATTTTTTTTATCTAGATGATGTTTAGCATAACAGTTTTGGCATGAGTAATAAATTATGATAAGCATAGTGTTATAAACGCATAATGGTTTAATTGGCATAATTATAACATACAATTTTTTTTTAACATATTATTGTAATCACCATAAATGTAAAAGACATTACTTTTATACTTTTAAATATATTTTATCATAAAAACGAAACGCATAATGGAGTATTCATAACTGTGGTATCCCATAGTTATGGATACTCCATTATGCGCTCCGTTATGCGTAGGATGTAGCAATTTATGATTTTTTTTGAACTTAGTTTTTTTTCGGCGAGTGTCAGAACCGAATTTTGGACTGTCACAAAACCGACATGGATTCGATAGGTCAGGTTAGAACTGCGACATGACGCAAAAAAATCATTTTATTTTTTCATAATAAGCTACGGCCAACATTTAATATTTTAATTTCATAACCCCACACATTGATTAATAGTTAAGTTTATAAACTACAACAATCATATTTAATTATATTCTAAATGGTGTTCTAATAAAATATTCTAAAAAAAAATAGCATGAACATTTTATGCTGATATAATATCATAAAAAGAAATTATTGCGGAAAAATTCATGCTTAATTATTTGTGCTTTATGAACATTATACAAAATGAATAGTATGCCCAAAAACGTTATACAAATTTAATTTAAGTATGCCTTTTTAATGTATGCAAACTTTTTAAAACTCCCCCCTGTACCAGCTAAATGGTTGCTTCCAGCTTGACTTTAACAAAAAAAATCACTTAAAATAAAGCTTAATATTTTGGAAACAGATTCCAGGATCAAAAAAAAGGTTTTCCCATACTCATAATATTTAAAATTCAATACAAGACATTCCTGAAAGTACTTATATTGAGAAGTTAGTCTGCTTTATTCAGTTTCCTTTTCGTAAAATTATCGACACTATAAAAAATTGTTGAAATACAATTTTAAACACAGTGCTCTATAGAACTCAAAAATATGTCTACCTCGTTTTTGGACACAAACAGACGGTAATTTGTGTTTAAAATACAAGCCCGTTTATCCTAAGTTCCAATTTAGATAGTTTCGGAGAAAACAATTTTCAAATTTGAGACTTTTTTCCGAAAAAAATATTTTAGCTCAAAAAGTATTTGGGGATTAAAACATTTTTAAAGTGGCTAAAACAGCGCATTTAATGCAATCATTTGCCTCTAGCTTTTATGAAGACGTATTTATTGATGTGTTTCTGAATTTCACGTTTTATTTTTTCTTCGGAATGCCGCCATATTAGTATCTAATTATTACATCAAATTTAAGCTCTCTCTATACACTATTGACACAAAAAACCGCTTGCTAATATCATGAGGTTTCGAAGTTTTAAACATATAACTGTTTTTATAAGTTTCGGCCTTTAGGGTTGTCACACATTATTTTGTCCGAAATGTTTTTTTAATTCGGTCATCTTTGTCCAAAATGATTTTTTAATTTGGTATTTTGGACACTTTGTCGTTCACGCCTTAAACTACGGATGTTACGAAGATCGTTTTATCGGAACCGAAGTTGGAGTCAAAGTCTTTAAATTTGTTTTGTCTGTGTTGGAAATATGAGTCGGAGATGTGTCAAGGGTAGGCCTAATATTAAAAAAACAGGATAACATAGTCAATAGTTTTACGTCATTTCAGTACAAAATGTATGGATATAGTTTTTCGCGATTTGTGGAGTTTCTGAGAGATATGTTTCTTTTTCAAAACTACATCAATATAATATGAAATAATATTTTTTGAAAAATGCCACTTTTATCAGTAACAAAATTTAAAATAAATGCCGATGATAATCATTTCAATATAAGGGGAATGTCTCCTAAGAACGTTTTCTCACCGGCAAAGACGTTTTTAAGTACCTGTCCTTACTGACCCAGTTAAATTGAACACCCTGTTAATAAAATGCAAAGGTGACTGACTGTTCTGTAAACGTACAGCTTAATTCAATGGACGGATCAAACTAAAATTTAGCATCTTTTTATTTTATAAACTTCAACCCCTACGCGGATGAAGTCACGGGCAAAAACATAATATATGTAGTATGCTTGTAACTCGTTTTTGCTTTTTGTAGGGTTTTTTTCATAGCTTTTTTTTGCTTGTTTTAGGCTTTTTACTTTAATTCTATTTTAAATTTTTGTGTCGGGGGTTTTTCAAATTTTTTATTTCATCCTTTTTGAATGGAATGTGCAAATGATGCCCTTTCATTTGATACCCCACTCGAGTATATCTACTTACATTTGATTTTTAATCCTGACTTTTGTCCCTCATAACTTTCAGACAACTAAACCGATTTCGATCAAACATAGCTAAGAACACTCCCGACTAATTTACCTTTCCTGCAAAAAAAAATTAAAATCGGTCATCCGTTCGGGAGCTACGATGCCACAGACAGACACACACACACACACACACACACTCACAGACACGTCAAGCTTATAATACCCCGTCGTTTTTGCGTCGGGGGCTAAAAATTGAATTTCTTATAATAACAAACCTTACGGGAAAACGTCACAATTATTTTGAAAAAACAAGCTTAATACTAAATTTGTCACACAAATGTTTATATCATTTTATAGAAAATAAATCTTAAAATTTACACGACTAATGTTAAACTTTTTGTATTAAACAGCCCTATTTCACAGCAGGTCTCTTTTTTATAAATAATTTTAATTAACTTACCGTCACACTCATTAATCTATCACTATTTAATAAAATACGATAAACTTGCTATGCCAGTGGCGGGCGCTTGATGAGATCTGCCTTTGTCGGATAATAACCCTAGTAAAAGTCGACGAGAATGAAACAGACAGATGCATTTCAAATGTCAGCTAATTTTGGAATAAGATGTTGTTTAATACGTTTTTGGAGGTGCTGATTCCGAATCCAGGGTCCATTTTTAGATCAGAGTTGACATCTGTCAAATGTCACTCTTGGACAATACGTTTAATACATTTTATAGTTTCATGCATTAGTCTGTCTGATGATAGGTACTTAAAAAATGCAAAAAAAATCTTCAAAGGGTTATTTTATAAAAATGACATAATTAATAAAGATTTGTGGAAATACTTAAAATATAGGGACTATGCAAATGAAAAAAGGCTTTGCAGTCCAAGTCTCTCTCTTTTTTGCAAACATATCAAATCTGCAAGATATTCATTATGCAATAATAAAAGAAAACTACGAAAAGCACAAATTTGGACAATTCATAAAAACTATGATTTTATTGTTAATCGATTTCGATTTTATAAGTTGTGAGTTTCACAAAGAAGGCATGACTAACTACTTTCACATCTGCAGCACTTTGATCACGGATTAAAGCCTAATTAATCTCGACTAAGAGCAAAACATTATTCCCAAGGGAGATAATGTTGTATAAAACTCCCAAGGGATTAAAGTGATTTGAAAGTCTCAGCAAATAAGTTTCATTTATATTTTTAGTCATTTGATTGGTCTACAAAAATCTAGCAGACTACGTTTTTTTTTAAATTTTGATTGTTACGATAAGTCTACGCAAATAGGTTTTGCATGAAATACCTACCAAATATCTAAAATCTTGCTGCTACCTCATTGCAATTGACCCAAAAAAATAAAGTGGTTTTTTCCAATAAGGTCTGGCCACCACAACAAATTTAATTTTTTTGGCGGGATTTAAAACAGTGTTATCATCAAAAATGGCACTCTCTAAGATCGATCCAGACAGAACAATGCCGGAATAGAAGAATAGAATAGAAATCATTTATTATTTAACTGTGTACATTAGCCGATAATAATGCTATAAGTAGTAGACACAACAGTTCACCACACTGGCATACAGGATTTTGTGAAATGTAAACTTGTACTTATACTTTACTTTTACTACTAAAATTACATCATAATTCGTTTTAACGATAGCTTAATTAATTTTGATTAGATACTTAATAATTTTTACATATTATCATTAAATTTATTAAATTACATTTGTTGGTCAATTTATCATGCAATGTCAAAATGGAAAAAATAAATAATTAAGAATAAAATAATTATCCAAAAAATCAAAACATACAAAATAGTCATAGAATTTGGTAATCTATAATTAAAATATTCATTAAGACTATAAAACGTTTTTCAATCAACCATGTCTTCAAGTTTGCCTTAAATTTAGGTCCATTTAGCATTTTTATGTCAATGGGTGTGTGATTAAATACACGTACTGCAGTGACAAAAGAACTTTTATAAAACATCGTATTATTAACTTTTAGGAAAATGATATCCTGTCCACACCTATTACGTATATTATTTTGTCGTCTATCAGATCTGAGATCAAAATACTCCGTGTTTTTCTTAACAAACACGCAGATTTCCAGGATGTAAATATCAGTCAATGTTAAGAAATATTTATCCTTGAATACTATTCTCAAAGATTCAGTGCTATGCATTCTGTTGATTGTACGTAGGCATTTTTTTTGCAATACGAACGTTGATTCGAATTTAACTGAATTACCCTAAAAAATTATGCCCGTAAGTAAGTATTGGATACATGTTACCAAAATAAGCACTACGTGTAACACTCTCTGAGTTAACCCCGACAAGTATGGAGAGCAAATAGTAATCACTTGATATCTTATTGTATATTTTCTCAATATGGGCTTTCCAATTAAAATGTTTTCAATATTAAGAAAGTTATTTTCCATGACTAATCTATGCGCGTTCCTGATTCGAAAATATTAATATTCAGACATTGCGTTCGATAATTTCTCAAATGCATCAATTTTGTTTTAGAAGCATTGACTTTTAAGTTTATCAGCCAATCCAGACTCAACCTGTTCCATTGTTTTAATATTATTGTTATATGTATCAATGATAGTCACTTGTTTTCTATCTGACAAGTAACTTTTAAATAATTTTAAAGCAACACCCCTAATACCTGCACTTTCTTATTAGGTTAACAAAATTTCGTGTGAGGTGTATGACGGACACGATAACGAATGTTTATAATAAGAAAACTAAAATTGTATTTTATGAAGATCAATACGACACACGATGACAGATGTTTATAGTAAAGAAAAATAATATTGTATTTTACACAAATCAAAACGATAACACACTATGTAATTTCTAGATAAGGTAATACTATAAAAACCCTGTTTCCCATCAATAAAGAATCAATTGAAAACCGATAGTACAAGTGTTATTTACTCCGCTATATCCTAACATTACACGTGGACGACGGAGTCAAATACCTTAGACATGTCCAAGAATAAAGCCACGGAGGACACCTTCTTGTTAATACTCTCCCAGACATCCCTAAGTAATTTAAATATAGCTGAAGTTTTGGATTTAATTTTTTATGTATAACATTATGTTAACTAACCTCTCAACTGGCAGACAAAATTTATTAAATGTAAAATCCCAAATTTACATAATGTTGATGAATTAAGGGATTTTAGCAACCTATTGTAAATTACCATCTCGATAATTACATTACACAGTGCCAACACGTGCCGTACTGTAATGTATTCATACGATACGTTTCTGAACTGGATACGGCACTATGCTGTCACTGTTGTGTGCGGATCAGCCATAAAGGTCTATCCGTACACAACAGTACCGGCACGTGACCGTCAGTTCCGTAACGTGCTATTCATACATCTCAGTGTCAGTACCGACATGCGTGCAGTGATTTTTAGTACTCTATCGCTAGGGTCACCATAACTTTCGGGCGCGAGTCCAAATCGCACTTGGCCGGTTTTATATTATTTATGTAAAAAAACGAGAGCGAGCAATGATATGACTGCGGTTATATGGAAAAGGAATGCACCTAGGAGTCGATCGTCAAAAAACGTGATTAATACGGGCAATATACGGACCACTTTCGTATCTATAAAATGTAAATTCATTTTGATAGAAGTAAATCCATTATTGTCACAAAAACAATATGGCGCAAAAAAAACTTCCACACACTCACTCAGACAGCACAGTTCATAGAGAAGTTTGATACACTCTGTGGTTTGATAGGTCTATGACAAGCAAGTTGCAAGCAAGTACAACTAAAGGAAGCACACTGGCACGTGATTGGTCATAATCGTTCAAGGTCATGTGTACACGAAATACGTGGTTGTACAATATTTGTACAATGAGATATTGCACGGCCTGTTAATTCGCGACCCGATATTGTACGACCCTTATTTCCATGCCAAGCTGCGTAATACGTGGTCGCGGAATAAAGGGTCGTACAATATTTGCACGGACCGTTAATTCGGGACCTGTACACGAAATATCAGGCCGTACAATACCAGGTCGCCAAATATCAGGTTGTGCATTATCATGGTCGCTTATTATTGGCTCCCTCAGAGGCCATATCGTGTCATGTAGAAGTGTCATAGAGTTAGATGGTCGCATGGATGTCGAAGATGGATGTAGAAAATCTTTCGAAGGACCGTGTACGATGCGTGTAAGCCATGCATGTACTTATACGTACACCAAGTGAACAATAACTGAACACAAATGAAATGTAAATAGGTACCCCAAGAAAATATGACAAAATAGAAGGTTTGACGAAGAAGAAATGACGTAAGAAAACTGCACTTACTCATGTGACTGCACCAGAACTCTTAACTTGATGCAATGCAAATAACTTATTACTGTCTCTATGAGCAAACTGTTCGAAGTCATTCATTAAAAAAGGCAATCAGCTGATTATCCCTAATGTCACCTGTCATTTCGCTCGTTTTTTCCAGTTTTTCTTTCTTTCCGTTTGCTCTCAGAGCGCAAAAGTTTGTTCGTGGGTTTTTCTTACATTTCCATGAATTTTCCCGCATGTATGATTTTAATTACGAGGAAAAAATAAGAAATGTTTCAGTAGTAACAAGATATTTTATCTCAACACATGTTTTGCATTTGTTGTGTTTTCTGAACTTTAATCTTCTCCATACTAATCTTGAAATCGTAGATACTGTACTTTAAAACTTTTCTCGCGATAACCTATGTTTGTTTATCGAGATTAATACGACTTTAAGCCATTCTAAGCTGCAAGATGAAAGTGACCTATCGTTTACTATCATCTGTAGTACAGAGAAGACCGTTTTTTGTGACTACGCCTATATTTTATGTGAATGCGGGTAAGACGAAATACATTTTAATTTATTAACCTACATATCCAAAAATATGCAAATTTTCGTTTGTTCGATATTTTTTTGAGTTCTTGTTATTGTTGACTAACTGCACCCCGCGGATTCTGTTTGAATATCAAAATAAAAAGTTGCCTATAGCCTTCCCCGATAAATGGACTATGTAACATAAAAATAAATTTTCAATTCGAACCAGTAGTTGAGATTAGCGCGTTCAAACAAACAAACTCTTCAGCTTTATAATATTAGAATAGGTCTATTATATAAAAATTAATCGCTGAATGTGTTGCTATGCGAAAATCTCGAGAACAGCTGAACAGATTTTGCTTATTCTCTTTTGTTGTGTTTGTTAATGTCAGGAGAAAGGTTCCTATGAAAAAAATTGGATAGAAAATTATCAGAATGCTCCATGTTGTTTCAGAGCCTCACCTCGGCCATCTTTATACAGCTTTAGTTGCAGATGCAATACAAAGATTTGAACGACTTGTGAACCCGCACTACAATATATTGTTTAGCACAGGTAAGGAATTTTAATTTTCAAACAAATACCTTTAAAGAATATATAAAATTTAATACACTATGAATTATTATTGAAAACATCTTTCTTTTTTAAAGTTGAATAACGAAAGGACCCAATTAAGAGGTCTAGTTGCAGAAAACAGCCTTTAAACATGTACAAGTACATTACAAGACAAACTTATTTACTAATTTTTAACCCCCGACGCAAAAAGGACGGGGTCTTATAAGTTTGACGTGTTTGTGTGTGTCTGTCTGTGGCATCGTAGCTCCCGAACGGCTGGACTGATTTTGATTTAGTTTTTTTGTTTGAAAGGTGAATTTGTCAGGAGTGTTCTTATTATCCTTAGTACCTGGATGACCGAGCTTTGCTCGGTATTTTTTTTTTATTTTTTATTTAACATGTGCATCAAGAAGACACAAATAATATAAATAAACATTGATTTTCTTAGTCTAACCTCAAAGCAAATACTCATTGACTTTGACAACGCCATCTGCTGGAATAACTTTATTGCTCACAAAAAATAGTATATTAGTAGTTTGCCGATAGATGTCAGGAAGACTCTATTTTTCAGATTAAAAAAAGTAAGTTTCGATAAAACACAAATAAAATGACATTTTCTAAAAATGATTCCTAGCTAGATCGATTTATCGACCCCGAAACCCTCTATATACCAAATTTCATGAAAATCGTTGGAGCCGATTCCGAGATTCCAATTATATATTTATATATATACAAGAATTGCTCATTTAAAGATATAAGATATTTCCATTAGATCAAAACTATGTAGGTGAAATGGCATGGTGCAATTAGTACTGATTAGATTTTCATATTGTTTTATTGTAAGTACTTATAATTATGACATTTGTGTATTACATTGGAGTAATAATAAAGTAGATCGATTAATACTGTCATATCCTTCCTAATTATATTATATCTATTACTAGCCGCGCTCCGCGGTTTCACCCGCGTAAGTCCTGATCCCTTGGGAATGTCAAAATGAAAAGTAGCCTTATAGCCTTCCTTGATAAATGGACTATCCAACACAAAAATAATTTTCCAATTCGAACCAGTAGTTCCTGAGATAAGCGCGTTCAAACAAACAAACTCTTTAGCTTTATAATATTCGTATAGATCTATTATATAAAAATGAATCGCTGAATGTGTTGCTAAGCGCAAATCTCGAGAACAGCTGAACCGATATCGCTAATTCTTTTTTGTTGTGTTTGTTATTGTCAGAAGGTTCTTATAAAAGAAAAAATTTAGAAAATTGCGAAGAAAATTATTACGCATTATTAATAATTTTGGTATATGGGGTGAACCAAATATAAGCTATTCCCTACGATTCGCGATTTGTTTCGAGGATTGATCTCAATCAGCAACACTATCAATAAATACAAAAAATACAGGATGATAATTTTCTCCTAAATTAACAGGTTCGATTCCTGGCTACGGTATTGACTTTTCTATAAATGTAATGATGCAGTTTTCATTTTTGTCATATTGGACACGCGACTACTTTCACAATTTTTCGCTATGTCTTGAAATTGGCCCGTTTACAATATTATTCAGCATTAGCATGGTTATAGAGTAAATTCTCTATTTACACTTTCTAATGCCCTTGTTATCTAACCTTGCGGAGTTTATAGAGGTTATTTAGTTTCTTAGATAAAATAGGTGTGTTCATTGTTTGCACGAGTATAATATTATATGCCGAGATGAGAGCTATTCAATTGTGAATTGTTTTGAAACACGACGTTTTGTTTTTCAATAAGTGCGCATTGCGGCTTTGCGGTGCGCGATTCTTGGTTTTCAATAGGTCTCAGGTTTTTTTTTCATAATAATTGATTTGATTGGTCTACAAAAATCTAGCAGGCTACGATTTATGTTTGTCATTTTGATTGTTACGTTAGGTCTAAGCAAATAGGTTTTGCCTATAATACCTACCAAATATATACCATCATGCTACCATCTCATTGATTGCCCCATTTTTTTAGAGTGGATTTTTTTCAAATAAAGCACCTCGTGATAAAGCATGTCTTCGTCTTGGGCGGCTTAAACCCCTTGGTTCACTCAGGACTCTATATAACTACCTCGCATCGCTAAGGGGTTGACCCAAGAGTCCCTCGTTACACTCGAGGTTCAATATGCCACCCGCAACATAAGACATTGCTTTATTCCCTTGGTGCATAATCTACTATTTGACGCGATAACGTCTTATAAATCCTGCATTCTCAAAAAAGCTCTTCGTACGCGACTTCAACTCGTATTTCGCCGGTTTATATTTACATAGAAATGTTGTTCTTGTACTTGAACGGGCTGTTTTCCGCAATTCACCCTTTCTAATTGGGTCTTTTTTGCGTGAGGTTGGAGTAGGCTTGCCCAGCACCTACTACCCTCTCAGCCTAGTCGACCATTTCCAGAGGAGACAACTTGTCAATACTTCTGGAGCCAACTAAGCCGCAGGTTTCATCACGATGTTTTCTTTCACCGTAAGAGCAATGTCAATTAGCGCACATACATTTTTCTTAAGAAAAATGCATTGGTGCACGGCCGGCCGGGATTCGAACCCACGACCTTCAGAATGAAAGTCGATATCTACCGCTAAGCCAACACAGCTCTTATATAGATATGTTATTACCCAGGTACAGATGAACATGGCACAAAGGTCCAGCAAGCAGCTACAAGAGCGAACCTCTCACCCCCACAGTACTGCGACTCTATCTCCGAGGTGTATCGAGATCTCTTTAAGGAGTTCCACGTTCAGTACACGGACTTCGTACGGACGACGGAGGATCGACACAAGAAGGCTGTCACACATTTTTGGGTAAGTTCTTTTAGATTGAACTGGCTTCAATCTGAAAGTCAATTCTCGTAAATAAAATTGACCAAATTGAAAATTAAAGTAATATTTGGTACCTACAAGTTTTCACGAAAATGTTTTGCTAATAATATAATTTATCATGTTGACTATAGACCTTAGTATCTGGTATGAATTTCAACTTGCTAGGCCCATCCGTTCGTTCCTGAGAAAATTTGTAGTGACACACGGACAGACAGACAAACGGACAAGACAGTAATCTTTTAAGGGTTCCTTTTTACATTTTGAGGTATATATTAGAGTTCCCCTAATTAGCAATAAATATACTCAAAGTCAGCTTTTGGTATCCTCAAGAATACGAAAAAAGATTTTTTGTAATCGAAATGCAATGAGAATGATATTGCAATATAATTTAAACAATTTTATTTACAAGAATCGGCCTTCTGGGGCTTTATTCGATCCAGTAGGAATATTGGGATAAATAAGTAGCCTGTGTGTTAAGAGCGGTGTTTGCTTAGTTGTAGTTACCAAGCATTCTGAAGGTTGTGGCGTGGGTTGGAATCTTGACAGGTGTGCAATGGGTTTTTCTCTTGTATTTGGTGTTATCATTGGTCTTAATGTGATGGAAAACATCGTGATGAAACCCGCGGCCAGTTAGACATATTGAAGAGTTTTCCTCTGGACACGATCGACTAAGCTGGGAGGGTGGTAAAGGCCGATATTATTATGTTTTCCAATGTCAAGATGAACTAAAATTCATAGCAAGATAGACATAGCTTGGGGCTAGATGGTGTGAAATGTTCTGTATTTATTTAATGACGACCCAGTTGGCACAATGGTCACTATGCCGGACTGCCAAACACAGGATTGCGGGTGCGATTCCCGCCTCAGGCAAGTATTTATGCTTAGATATTTGTCTGTGGTTTGGTTGTTTCTATGTATTATAAGTATATATTTACAAAAGAAAAGTATATAAGTAGTATATCCGTTGTCTAGCACCCATAAGACAAGTCTAGTTACTTGGCTTGGGGCTAGATGGCGATGTGTGGAATGTCCTGTAATCTATACTAATATTATAAAGAGGTATATAAAAAACTAGCTGTCCCGGCAAATGTTGTTTTGCCATATCCAAATTTCCCGCTTTTCTGTTGAAATTTTTCTGAATTTTCTTTGCTATAAACCTCACGGAGCCCGGGACCTTTCCAACGAATGCAAAACCGTGGAAATCGTTTCGTGCGTTCTGGAGTTATAGCGTCTGGAAGGAAAAGATGACTTATTTTTATATAAAAAAAAATATAGAAGATACGTTTCGTTTCAGAATGATTTAGTAAAAAAGGATTACATATACAAGGCTCGATATTCGGGTTGGTACAGCGTCAACGATGAGGCTTTCGTACCGGAGACACATGTTAGAGATGAAATCAAAGACGGGGATAATGTAAGTACCTACATATCGACGGTTAAAAGGAAATAGGGTATAACCGCCAAAAACCAAATTGTTCAGGACAGCTGTTTAAAGTTTGAAATTGCAGAACACAACTTTCTTATTTATTATCGGAACGTAAAAATGAAAACAGCTTTAAAATCGAGAAAAATGAAAGCATTAATTGGTTTTTTATTTATAAGAGTAGAATGGCATTTAAAAGTCATTTTTGACAAAAATGTCGCATAAGCCCTATTTCCTTTTAACCGTCGATATATAGATTTATTTGTATGTTCTCTGAGTGAATTCACAAAGATTGCACTGTTCATTATTAGATAAAGAAAAAACTAGAATTTAAATTGGCTAGGAATAATTAAGTTAAGGCTAAGTTAACTATACTATCCTACTAATATTATAAATGTGAAAGTTTGTGTGTGTGTGTTTGTTACTCCTTCACGCAAAACCACTGGACCGATTGGGATAAAACTCGGTATGTAGATAGCTGGAGACCTGGATTAACACATAGGCTACTTTTTATCCCGATACTCCCACGGGATCGGGATTTACGTGGGTGAAACCGCGGGGCGCAGCTAGTAATATTATAAAGCTGAAGAGTTTGTTTGTTTGAACGCGCTAATCTCAGGAACTACTGGTTCGAATTGAAAAATTATTTTTGTGTTGGATAGTCCATTTATCGAGGAAGGCTATAGGCTACTTTTTATCCTGATATTCTCACGGGATCGGGAGTTACGCGGGTGCTGCTAGTCTAGAGATATAGATTAATTCGTATGTTCTCTGAGTGAATTCACAAAGGTTGCCCTGTTCATTATTAGTTATAGAAAAAACTAGAATTTAAATTGGCTAGGAATTATTAAGTTAAGGCTAAGTTATAATGTAATTGAATACATATTTGTAAATTAATTTTGTAATTTATGTGCTTCAATATCGCATTGGGTATCACCTGTAATGATAGTTATAAGTTGGAAATAAATAAATAAATCTACTGGTGACCAGTGCGGACACCCGGCTACGATGCAGAAGGTTGCGGGTTCGATTCCCGCCTCTAACATTTTTTGTATGTACAGTATCTGTTTTTGGTCTGAGTATTTATGTATAACTAGTTTTGGCTCGGGACTTCGTCCGCGTAGGGTTTGAATTTTCCAAAATCCTTTCTTATCGGATGCCTACCTCAACAACAAAGAACACACTCTATAGGTTTCAGGTCTCTATGATCAGCGGTTTAGGCTGTGCGTTGATCCGTCGTCAGTCAGTCAAGACAAAGCATTTTATATGTACAGAAGAATATTATGTACTTTGGATTAACTACATCTGTCAGATATATGTTGTGTTGTATCGGCGATGATCGTCTACAATGTATATTTTGTCTATGGTATAAACTGCCAAGCCTGGCTACACATTTTGACGCTAGATGGCGCTGTACACAATGTCCTACAATCTCTACAAAACATTTTTCAGGTGAAAGTATCAATAGATTCCGGTCACAAGGTAGAATGGACGGAAGAAACAAACTACATGTTCAGACTGAGCGCTTTCAGAACACATCTTCAAGAGTGGCTCAAAAAAGGTATTAATTTCTCCTCATCACACGGAAAGTAGGGTCTACTTTTATGCCCTAGGGTGAAAAGAGTTACTTTAGGCCCTTTGAAAAATGCATTTGATTGGTCTTCTAACTTTCAGGTAAATCACTTTATTGGTAAACAAAAATATTTGTATTTTATTTACCTTTATGATTAACAGGGAGTAATTATGTTTTGGACCCTACTATGTTTGATCAACGAATACATAATTCTTACTCATCCGCTAACTAACATCTTCTATCATCATCGGGCCCCAGCCCTCCGTCCCAATCCCCTCAAACCAACTCAGAGCCTGGATCCGCAACCACTCTAAAATGCGACACCGTAACCTCTGGGCCACGACAGAGAGCTAAACTAGCACTCCCCGACACAAACAAACGAAACGCCTTTTAAATTTAAACCGATCTCAAATGCGCTTGCTTACAATCGCTTTGACCGATCATGGTCCTTCAACAAGCACTTTCACAACCTGTACAAAACGAACAGCCCACTGTGCAGAGCGTGCATGGAGGCTGAAGAAACGACCGCGCATGTGCTGCTGGACTGCATGGTACTAACGGAAATTAGACTTAGGACAATAGGTGACGTTAAAAGCCTTCCAAATTTTTTTAGAAACCGCATCTGGTGGAAAAATTTATGGAAGAGCTGGGCTGGTTCTCCCCCTGACAAGTAGAACCTCACGCAAAGGGGACCCAACTAAAGAGATTGGGGAAAACAGCCCTTATATACAAAGATTATCATCATATCAGCTATAACACGTCCACTGCTGACCATAGGCCTCCCTCAAAGACTTCAGAGCTATCGGTCGCATGCTCCCTGCGTTCAACGACTTCCCGCTACCTTGTACTTGTACTTGAACGGGCTGTTTTTCCGCTATGAGACCCTTTTTAATTGGGTCCTTTTTGCGTGAGGATGGAGTAGGCTTGGCCAACACTTACTACCCTCTCAGCTTAGTCGACCATTTCCAGAGAAGAGAACTTATCAATACTTCTGGAGCCAACTAAGCTGCGGGTTTCATCACGATGTTTTCCTTCACCGTAAGAGCAATATCAATTAGCGCACATACATTTTTCTTAAGACAAATTTATGTTACTTAATTAAGTCGTGTATCTATCAATCTAGGACTTTTTGAGCCCAACGGCCATCAGTTCTACGAGCCAGATTGTCACTTCAGCTATTTGTCTATGATTTTAAGAATTCAAAATGGCTGTTAATTATCGAATCTATCCATAAATGTAATTTTGTTTTGGTAAGTAACTAAACTTGCGTTATGGATGCTAGACAACACGTCATATACTACTTATATACCTTTCTTTTGTAAATATATACTTATAATACATAGAAACAACCAGACCAAAGACAAATATCTAAGCATAAACACTTGTCTGAGGCGGGAATCGAACCCGCGACCCTGTGTTTGGCATGGCATGGTGACAATTAAGCCAACTGGGTCGTCAAATAATTATTGTCAATGTAAAGTTATGATATTATTTTCAGACGGTGTCATAACTCCGGCAAAGTATCAGATTTACCTTAGAGAAATGCTATCAAACGAGGAATATTTCCCTGACATATCTGTCAGTAGGCCATCTTCGAGAGTACATTGGGCTATACGAGTGAGTATTAAGAAAGAAAAACTTTTGTTTATAATGGAAGAAAAAAAATATAAAGATTTTCTTAAGAAAAATTTATGTGGGCTAATTGACATTGCTCTTACGGTGAAGGAAAACATCGTGATGAAACCCGCGGCTTAGTTGGCTCCAGAAGTATTGATAAGTTCTCTCCTCTGGACATGGTCGACTAAGCTGAGAGGGTAGTAGGTGCTGGGCAAGCCTACTCCATCCTCACGCAAAAAGGACCCAATTAAAAAGGGTCCAATGGCGGAAAAACAGCCTGTATATAAGTATAAGTAAGTAACACTCCAGCATAACGTTTGTAACCAGGTACCGAACGATCCAGACCAAAGCATATACGTATGGCTTGACGCTTTGATCAACTACTTGACGGTGACGGGGTACCCTAACGACGAGGAGATGAAGGCACGAGGCCGCCCGTGGCCGGCTGATGTACAGCTCATTGGGAAGGATATACTCAAGTATGTAAATGTTACCGGATATGTATGTTATCCGTCATTATGGTACGACCCAGTTGGCACAATGGTCACCATGCCGGACTGCCAAACACAGGGTTGCGGGTTCGAGTCCCGCCTCAGACATGTATTTGTGCTTAGATATTTGTCTGTGGTTTGGTTGTTCCTATATATTATAAGTCTTCAACCATATAACTACAGAACCCGACATGAGCATAGCGCGGCGAACAAATTATTCTGTCAACTTTAGCGGGCGACGAGGTTACACATACATAGAAAATCCTGAAAATTGAGCCGTGTCATTACACACCCACACATAGATATTTATAGGTAAACTTACTCACACATCCAAGAATAACGCACACCTTGTGCGAGGACTTGTCGATAAATCTATACTATATAATATTATAAAGCTGAAGAGTTTGTTTGTTTGTTTGTTTGTTTGAACGCGCTAATCTCAGGAACTACTGGTTCGAATTGAAAAATTCGTTTTGTATTGGATAGGCCATTTACCGAGGAAGGCTATAGGCTACTTTTTTTCCCGATATTCCCACGGGATCGGGAGTTACGCGGGTAAAACCGCGGAGCGCTGCTAGTTTTCAGGTAAAATGCTTGCTTGCTTGCAATAAACAAAAAATGGTTGTCTGTAAAGTCGGTTTACGGACGATAATTTTCGTGATAACGTCATGAAAACGATGAAAATTCGTTTTTTTTTTGTTATTCCTTAATATCATGATGTGTCCTTCTATTATTTTTAATTTGACGTAATGGAGTTATATATTATTTGCAGGTTCCACGGTATATACTGGCCCGCCTTCCTGATGGCAGTGAACAGGGCTCCGCCCCGGCAGCTCGCCGTCCACGGACATTGGACGGTAGACGGACACAAGATGTCCAAATCTCTGGGCAACGTGGTCGCGCCCGGGTCGGTGCCCGCGCCCCAAGCACTTAGATATGTACTGCTAAGGGAGGCCACTATGCATTCTGATGCTAGTAAGTGTGTTTTATAATAAACTACTCAGAGCTCCGCGGTTTCACCCGGGTAACCCCGATCACGTGGGAATATCGGAATAAAAAGCCTATGTAACTCCCGATGAATCAATGTATCCTCATACCAAGTTTCATCGAAGTTGGTTCGGTAGTTTTGGGGCCTATTCGTTACAAACAAAAAATCTTTCCTCTTTATAATATTTGCAAAGATACAGATAAATAGGTCAACATTTGACCAGTATCTCAAACGATGGTAAGTGACGATGCGGTCTAAGATGTAGCACGCGCTCCTAGAAGATACTTATAAGCTACTATACCTTCGAGGGACGCGAGTGAAGGTAGGAAGACGGCAGGATAATACAAAGTTTTCCGACCAATCCTCCTTTTGTGGCGGTACGGATTAGAACACGGACAAGTCTGCTTTGCTTGGCTTTAACATAATATTCCTTTTAATTCCAGATTACAGCGAAACAAAGCTAATAAACATAGCTAACTCAGAGCTAGCTGACACTCTGGGCAACCTCGCGTCTCGTTGCTGCGGCGCCGCACTCAACCCTCGCTCCGAGTTCCCAGCTCTACATGCTGCTGAGTTGACGGACATGGAGGGAGTCACGAGGGACCTCAGGGACGCTGTGGAAAGGCTGCCTGGTCAGTATACAA
Organism: Idaea straminata; assembly: GCA_951213275.1. NCBI lineage: Eukaryota > Metazoa > Arthropoda > Insecta > Lepidoptera > Geometridae > Idaea > Idaea straminata. The sequence continues at coordinate 9,667,244 of OX577867.1, read as the reverse complement.
CCTTGATGAATCTTGAAAAGCCCTAATTGCAAAAAAACATAGTATTACAAAACATAGTAGTAGTTTGACGACCCCGTTGGCACAATGGTCACCATGCCGGGATGCCAAACACAGAGTTGCGGGTTCGATTCCCGCCTCAGACAAGTATTTATGCTTAGATATTTGACTGCGGTCTGGTTGTTTCTATATATTATAAGTATATATTTACAAAAGAAAAGCATATAAGTGGTATATCCGTTGGTTAGCACCCATAACACAAGTCTAGTTACTTAATTTGGGGCTAGATGGCGATGTGTGGAATGTTCTGCAATATTTATTTATTTATAGTGTAGTCTCTGAGCTCCCCATATGATATTGTGACTGGTGTTGGTTCCGTGATTTAAATGATTTATCTATTTACCGTCTGCATCATTGTTAGCAGTTTGAACCACGCAAGTAGTCAAAATTCAGAATAACAAAATCCCAAAACATTGCTTTTGGACATATCTATGGCTAACTTGAATTGGTCACACTTTGCAGTAAGTATATTTAGGATCATATTTACCGATATATTAAAGCGCCAAACGTTTTCCGGTCTATGTTATAACCGACTGTTACCTTAAGAAATTCGAAAACCATAACTCTCAAAATTTTCGCTAACTTTTAAATTATGAATAATTTTTCTTTTGTTTCAGAAACTTGCCACTTTTTCTATCGAAACTATCAATTTTACAAAGCAGTAGACGCCGTTATACACACGTTACACATCGCCAATCTATTCTTCGAATCTCAAAAGCCTTGGGAACTACGAAAAAACCCAGAATGTCAAAAGCAATTAGACGTCATACTGCACATAACAATGGAAACTTTAAGGATAAGTGCAATTATATTACAGCCCATAATACCTGATTTATCTGAGAAATTATTAGATAAATTACTAATTAGTAAAGATTGTAGGACCTGGCAACACTGTGAGACGCCATCTTGGAAAATGAATGGCGCCATTTATGAGACGAAAAATATTCAGGCGGGAAAATTTGTTTTGTTTCAGAGAATTTATAAGGAGAAAGAAATTCGTGTGCCTAAAGCTATAAAAGAGGGTAAAAAGAAAAAGGCTAGTGCTTGAATTTTTAAGTAAAAATATAACGGAGTTATTTTAGAAATTTAAAATCTGAAAAATATAGGAGTTATTTTTGTTGTGGCAACATTGCAAACCAAAGTAAAAGTAAAATGTTGGTATTCGCAAAATTCATTAATAGAAAAAATATTTTCCTATAGCAATTTGAAAACCTTCACCTTTCACCTTTGCTTTTTATAAAAATACAAAGTCAAAATCTACTTTTGGAAGGTTACTTTTCAAAATATTTGCTTTTCAATCAAAAATGTTTCACTCCAATCCGTCCATTCGTTTTTCGAAAATCACGAACTTACATTGTTCCTTTTTTTTTCTCAGTTTCTTAAAAAAAATCTGTTTCGATCTTTTTGTGTCTGGTTATTATTGAAGGGGGGTAGAAATAGTTTATTTTTTCCTTTCCAACCCCACGTGGAAAGGTCTTTTCCTTACCAAATGGGAACATAAATAAATTATTTGTTCTTTTTAAAATAATTCTCTTCTTCTTTTCCACGGAGATCAAATAATGTCTTAATTGAATACATTATTCTTGAGACTAAAGGCGGCTTCTGAAATTGTATGAAGTTTGCCAAAAAATTGCCTGATATAGCATTTGTAAGAAATATTACGCCTGCTTATATGGATCGCAAATTTACCTAGATTGGCTTGATTCTGGGGTAGTCACGTCTTCGTGATAGTTCTTCGGGACCTGTTTTATATCATGATCATCGCTCCTGTTGCTATCTGCAGCATAGTGGTCCGCAATGAGCAACACAGTTGTCCGCTTTCGCTGGGGAGTTATGTCATCATCTGGAGAGGGGTCCATTGACCCCATTCCTCAGCCCTTGTATACAATTTAGGTGAATCTGAGTCGTAGGCATAGTGTAACTACACTATGCCTTTTTAATCTAGCGTGGGCCTTCATCACCGCTTCTTTTTGTTCGTTCGTGACTATATTCTTGCCAAGTTTTTTTACCAGCTGCTTCGAAAGCATCAAAAGAGTCTCTTTTGCATTCAGTGGTCATGTGTTACTACAACTATGTGACCTATGTGAACTAAGAAACCTCGACTTTAGTCATGTTTGATTTTATTTGAATCAGGGTGAAGTCTTCCTAGGTTTTTTTCTATGTACCTTTTGATTTTTTAGCCTACCATGGCGTCTGTTTTTTGTTGTCCAGGGTGTCTATATTATTCCCCCCCCCTGTGTTCTAAGTAGATACCACACGATGATGGTGTGATTAGGCCCTGGTCATTTTGCAGTAAGGCTAAAAACTGTAACTGCTTAGTTTACCTTTTTGGGGGGCGATGCTGTTCTCGTGACAGACGGGGAGTTGTCCTGTCGTCGGCGTAGGTTCTGAACCCCTCGCACCATGTGTTGCTGCTGGACGAACTTGACGTAATGCTAGTACATGAGGGAATCACTCAAGTCGCCGCGGAAGACCTGTAGAACCCATGTGCAGAGTGCATCGAACGATATTCAGTTCAGGACAAGCTTTGGTCGTCGGATGGTCACAAGTTTGGGGATTGGATCCCCCGTGTTCGTTAGGTTTAGAATGAAACACTTGAGTTATTTGTAAGACGTAATTATTAGCACTTAGGTACACCGAACAGTTAAATACACTAAACAGGGTTGTTGTAATACTTAATTAATAAAGGTATTTTACAAACAAATGTGACGCCATTGTAGGTCATGCGCAGGAGAGTGAGAGCGAGATACCGGGACGGAACGAGATGCTCTAGTGTTTTTCCCTCTTCGGTTTTACAATGTCTTAGCAAACGCTAGTGATGTACGAATCGAACAATAACTAATGCGACGATGTCGCGACACCTTATTGCTATTACTCAAGTCACGGTGTTGTGTAAAGTTGTTTAAAAGGATGCGGACACGAATCATAACTTCAATCCGCGTTTCGTCCTTTCTGCGAGAGGAAGCGCAAACTACGATTTTTTATTTTCCTTGTCGTCTTCATCGATGACGGCAATTCATTCTTTACATATTCCACTAGTTTTAGTCAGTTTAAGGTTACGACTTCGATTCAGGAATCCTGTATCGTCAAACCCTTAGAAGCTCGGCAAAAGAAGTAGGTCCTTGAACTGTAGAAGTAATCGTAGAAGCACTCAGAGTGATTCGAATGCACAGTATACACCCTACCAATCACATGTTCCTTAAAATCGCTTGAATAAACGTCCAACGTAGTGCACGTCGCAATCCTAAGTCGAGAGTTAGTGTTTTTCTCCAAATGTAGCGATTGGTGAACCATTAGCGGCGTACAATGTGTAATTGATGGTTTGTTGTGTTTTCGGCCTTTTTGTTTGTATGGGAGGACCGATATGTCAGCGCCAGTATCTATTAGAAAACGCATACCGGTTTTGCGATCGCTGACGCTGATTCAATATGAGGGGTCGACACCAACGCTCGCCAGCACTGGTGTCAGATTCAGTTTGAAGATTTTTGACTGCATCTATTGTCACCGCACTTTTTGGCCTGGGTGCCAAAGGTAAAGTGGTAAAAAACATTTGAAGTCTGGGTCACCGGGTTGCGCCAGTTGTTGTATATATTTAAAAAAATTGGCTGATGCTCGTGACCTCTACCTTGCTCGATGGCTCTGCTCCGTGCTGCCTCCGCTGGTTGAATTCAGCTTATTGAATTTTTTATTTAGTGTAGCGATTTCTGCAGTATGTAATCTAATTTGGATTCTAAGTTACTGTGTGTTCGTTCCTGGGCATGACTCGTTTGAGACTGGGTTGCAGCTGCGGAGGCTTACTGACTGCGTAAATAGACGGGCGTAATGATTCTATTATTTTACCGGCTATGTCACCGTGTGGGGTAGCCGCCTCAGCCACAGCAGTCTTAAGGTCTCTTCAGGAATTAACTTATTCTTACTTAGCTCCCCCATGTTACGTAGAAGCTGGGTGGACTTTTTGTCCCCTAACTCTAGTTCAGTTAGTAATTGTTGAAGCTCGTAGGTGTCTGATTGTGAATAGGCAAAGATTAGTCTCTCCTTGAAGGCAATGCACCTATTTGTTATAATTGGGTGGGTTGACAAGCATGTCGCTTACCTGGCTCAGTTCTTCTTTGCTTAATCTCGCGATGAGTAGTTGATATTTGTGGAGATCGCTCGGCCGCTGTGGTTCCACGATTGCTTTGAAACGGTGGAACCATAATCGTGGTTTTGTCGTATAAAAATCAGCTATCCTGGATTGGACGGTGATGACGCTGACTGGTTTCTCGTTGAGCGCGCCAGACGGAAGAGTAGAGTTATTGAGAGGGCTGCCGCCGTCAGCGATGGCGTGTGGGCCGGCAGCGATTGGCTGTGGGGGTGTTGGGTAGAGACCCATCTGCACATTGGGCATTTCCACTTGATTTTGCATTGTCGTTTTTTTACAAAATGTTTAGAAGAATTTGAAAATATTAGTGTCACTTCACTTAAAAAACACTAGGTACTTTTTTCGCTGTTACTTATAGAATCTTCTTCTTTCCCTTATCCAAGGTCGGGCCTCCTCGTATTTTTGCGCCAGTTCGTACGATCCTGGGTTGTTAAGTGGTTTAGATTCTGCGACTTCATCAGCTTGTCCTTGTTTGTCCACCATGCATCGGGTGGTCTTCCTCTATCCCTAGGTTTCTCTGGGATGTTCAGTGCCTTGTTTACGGTGCGATCTACTTCGCGTCTAAATATGTGACCGTACCAGCGCAGTCTATTTTCTGTAAGCTTCTCAGTGATCGGGGCAACTTTAAACGATCCTATACTCATTCCGCACTTTATCCATGCGAGTGACGCCGCCAGCCCATCTCAGCATCTTCATCTCGTTGACGTGAAGTTTCTATTCGTGTACTTTTTTAACAGCCCAACATTTAGACCCATACATCAGAGCCGGCCTCACAGCCGTCTTTTATATTTTTCCCTTTGTCTTTATTGGCATGCGTGGGTCACACAGCGCTCCCGATAGCGATCGCCATTTAAGCCACGCAGCGTTAACACGGTTGGTAACATCGTCATCTATGCACGCGTTATTAGCGAGTATAGAGCCTAAGTACTTGAAGTGTGACACTTTTGGAAGTAAACATTTTGTCCAACAAGTTCTGGACCACCGTAGTCACACTCCATAAACTCTGACTTAGCTCTCGCTCGAACGTTCCCAACCATTTGTTAAGTTGTTGTCGGGGACGTTTCCGCTGGATTAGCCACATCGTCCGCATATAGTAAACACCAGAGAGTTGGTGCTTGGATGTCACGGAGCTTGGATGTTACTTACAGACTAACATACAAAAAGTGAGATACCTTGGTTTGCATCGTTAATAGGTACAGTCGGCTGCATAATTGCAGCCCTAATCTAAAATTACTATTATTGGAATGTTTTCATCTTATCATTTTTGTTTGATAAATTGATCAATTAGAAGACTAAAGCAGGTGTCTAGAATCTTGTTTGTGTTGAAAATATTCTTATAACAGCCGTTTTGGAGCTCTACGGTGGGTCTGCAATCATGCAGCCGACCGTACGTAGGAAGGTAACGTAAGATGTAGGTAATATTATAAGAGGGCCTAATAATAGATGGTAGGTAGCTACAACATCTTATTTAAAAAAAACTCACCGCTTGCAGAAAAATAAAAAAAATATCGATTTTATTATACCGTAAATTCGAGATTTTATCCTTCCAAATCCAGATCCAAATTATTCCTGTAAGCGGCACTTAATCTATTTATATAAATAAAAATAAATCGCCAAACTGTACGCACATAACTTCCGAAAGATTGCAACAAATTTGATAATTCCTTTTTTAATGTTCGTTATTGTCAGGACACGGTTTGTTAATAAGAAAATTTAAAAAAATCGAACGCGAGTGAAACCGCTTGGCGTAGCTAGTTATAAATTTCAAGCTGTTCCTGAAAAAGTGCATTCAAATTTATTGTTCAAATAAAATTAGAGTTTACTGTGTGTTTTAGAATGTTTGTGTTGTTGTATTTATTAGATAATTTAATTTAAAAAAGTTATAATATGAACTGATTTTAGAATAACTTTAAGGTGCTAAATAAAATTCTAAAATACTTTATTTAGTTTTATTTTAAATCGATTTAAAAAACATGAGAATATTCTCATTTTAATTGTTTAAAAAACCTACGTAAAAAACAATCTATTGTGAGTTATGAATATTTGAGAGGGATAAATAATCTCTGAAACCACTTAGAATATTAAATTTAGCAGCGCTCCGCAGTTTCACTCGCGTAACTCCGCGTGCGAATATCGGGATAAAAAGCCTTTAGCACTCCCAATTATTAATCATTGTTTCCTCATACCAAATTTCATCAAAATCTATCCAGTAGTTTCGGAGCCCATTCAATGCAATCAAATCTTTCCTCTAGAATATTAGTTTATAGAAATATCTTGAATAATAGTAGAAAGCTGATGGCAAAACTACATTTTGCTAGTCCTACTATTTCCTACTAATATTATAAATGTGAAAGTTTGTGTGTGTGTGGTGTCTGTATGTTTGTTACTCCTTCACGCAAAAACTACTGGACCTATTGCGTTCAAAGTTGGTATGTAGAAAGCTGGAGACCTGGATTAACACATAGGCTACTTTTTATCCCGATATTCCCACGGGATCGGGACTAACACGGGTAAAACCACAGGGCGCAGCTAGTAGTCAAATAAAACACTTACATTCTATATCGGAGTCAATTTATTTATGAATACGCTTATTAAATAATAATATTTGCATCAAAATACTGCAATAACGACTAACATTACCATAAGCTAACACTAGAAGCTAGATACAGCGCACGCAGAGTGCCACAACTAGTCAACAATACACATTGTATCATTCGTAACAATGCTAGAAACAGATTCTCTCTGACATAATTGTAACAATTTAATTTTCAGCATTTGTTGGCACAATTGTCACCATGCCCGATTGCCAAACACAGGGTTGCGGGTTCGATTCCCGCCTCAGGCAAGTATTTATGCTTAGATATTTGTCTGTGGTCTAGTTGTTTCTATGTGTTATAAGTATATATTTACAAAAGAAAAGTATATAAGTAGTATATCCGTTGTCTAGCACCCATAACACAAGTCTAGTTACTTAGCTTGGGGCTAGATGGTGATGTGTGGAATGTCCTGCAATATTTATTTTTTGTTTATTATCACCCCGCACTTCAAAAAATTATGTTGTGTTGTATTGGCCTTTTGCGTTTTGGTAATCTACTAACATGGCCATTCACCGATTGGCAAATTTAAATACGCGATACGCCAAAAATGTATGTATTGGCCTTTCGCGTTTTTGATCAAATGCGACGAAACCGGGCATATAACTCGCTAATGGAATGAAATTAAAGGCCTTAGGACACAATATGAACTTAAAATATCGACAGGTATGGGTTACAAAGTGCATCGGGATCATACACCTTTGCGTCTTCCATTTTGAGACTTGAATATATTATGTAGCTGTGGCCTGATATACCACCTTTTTTAACTACTACTTAGCGATTGATATAAATTGGCGGGATTTTTACTATATTATTTTTTACCACTAGCAACTAGAATACAATGTGTATTGCCAACCGAACGGCACTAACTCCAAATCATACAAGCTTACAAGTAAACAAATTCAATAGAATTCAGAAACGTAGTCTAGCTAGTTACAATATAAGATTTAAAAATTAATATCATTCAAAATTCGTTTGTGAGAATGAGTCGTTACAAATTGAAAAAAAAAAATGGCTACAATTTCCATTTTTTTAATGGGTCAATTTAAGTGGGTCCAGAATTATTTCAAATGCAGCCTAACAATAATTTTTATTTGAGTTATAAAATCTCCTTTTTTTTTAATTTGTAAAACTCACTCACACACTCCATTCAAAAATGCATCAAATGAGTATAATACAGGTAATACATATAAATTCATATAAAATTCGGTGACATATACATTTATCGTAAATGCTTTTGTTTAGAACATATTCTCTGGCAAACTAATAGAGAACTGTAACATACTAGTTTTTTTTAACGCACATTGCCACAGTCACGTGTACACATTTTTTTTTAATGAGAATGAACATTAAAATTGTCGTTTGTTCAATTAAAAAACATATTTTAATAGATTTTTAGTAGACTTTGCGTGTCATCTTTTTATGAAGAATGAACGTTATATTTGTCATTCATTCAATTAGAAAATCATATTTTACAATTCTTTACTGGATTTCCCGCTGATTAGCATGTTAAAACCTGGCTCAAATACAGTATTGAATCATTTACGTAGTTTGTCAGAGAAATGTCACAAAAATAAGTCCTGTTACTCTAATGCTATAAAGTAACTGGTACATTTTGAGCTCTGCTATTTGAGCATCGTAAATGGTAACTGGCCCATTAATTAATGATTATAAAGTATCATTAATGAATTGTAATGTGACTAAATTATGAATTAATGAATAAGTGAAAACTACTAATGAAAGTGGTGATTATTTTAGTTATTTTCACTCATGTACCCTAGATTTTAATAATGAAATTTTCACACTAATATATATTATAATCTGTAATGAAATAACTTTTATTAGGTAAAGTAAATGACGAAAAATATTCATTAATGAAACTTTAAAAATCAACGGGTCCAGTTTTAAGGGCATCTAGTCTTATTTGAACTTGTGCGTTTATACAGTTCTATCAAAATCGGCTTAGACATTAAGACATTCAATTATGAAATTATCAACTTTGAAAAATAATTTCAAACCAAAAATCTTATTTTTTGATACTTTTTTGTAGTAGGAACTTTTATCTTTTTTTCAAACCATATAAATGCCCAAGTCCACATGGAAAAGGCAATATAAAAAGCTGAAATCGTACATTTTGTCATTCATTCGTTCACTTGAGAACTTTATTCAAATCGTTCTAAAATACAACTTTATTCTACGGCAATATGAACTTGGAATGGACGACGATCGTTCGGAACGAGTGAACGAATGAACAATAACTATTGTTCAGTACAAAATTGCAAAACGGATACAAAAGATCCTAATTTTATCTATGGTTTTGATGATGTGGCGTTTTACTATAAAGATGACCATAGACTAAAAATATATGAATTTATTATACATACGACTTTTTGAGGATAAAAGATACATTAAAAATATTTTTCCTAAATGAAACAAAAAGTAAGAGATATTTTTCTTTAAAAACAAATATGTAATTATGCCTAACAACGTCGCGCTAACACTTTAGGCATGATAATATTAAATAGGTACACATCAAAAAGTAATTCTTACACCTAATTTGTGTAGTGCATGAACGTGGCCACAAAATGAACTATAGTAGACTTATGTACTCGCTACAAACTGGGTCATTAATATGAACGAAACAGCAATATTGCGGTCTCTCTTCCACTGAGCAGCACGTTACGGGCTTTTTGTTACTGCAGTTGATAAACACTTTCATTTATTTGTAAAAATAAGTACCTTAAAGATGAGTACATATTTAAGTATTTTTCTGTTACTTGGCAACCATTGTTACAATAATAATTTTGATTTAGAATGTATATTTTAGATCTTTAACTAATTCTACATCTGGTGAAAACATGATACCATAAATTTTCTCGAGGGATTTTTTGAAATTGTGTTTTGAATCAACACAGATGCTACTATAAAATTTACGAGTTTTATGACCCAGTTTGCAGCTAGTGAATGATCATACTATAATTTACTATCATGTTGAATAAGGTTCAAAGATTTTAGTATTCCGTTTTATACAGAAATACGTTCAGGTATTATACAGGGTTATTGGTAATTATACTAGCAAGCCGTTGAGGCATACTTCTGTGCACCGTAACGAACAACTTTTGTTCCACGACTTTTGGAAATTCGAAAAAAAATTGAAAATTCTGAGGTTATGTAAATTCGAAAAACAGATTTTTTAAAACAAAGGTCACTCAGTCTAGGAACAGTAGATAAAACTTAGAAAATAAATTAAATTTTAAGGTCGATGACCTCTCCGTGTATGGAACAGCGGATTTTCAGGTAAACTTTACCTCAAAATTTTCAAAAAAAATGTTCGAATTTCCAATTGTCGTAGAACAAAAGTTATGTAGCCCTCAACGGCTTGCTAGTATAGTTACCAATAACCCTGTATAAAGGATTCATTTTTATCCGCTCTTTTTATTAGCCCAAAAATGATTGAGTTTACTTAGATTGCTTAAAAGGTCAATTTTTTACATCAAAATTGTTAAAATCACTATTTCCAAGTATAAAATTATAAAGGATAAAAACTTTTCGATGAAACTATTTAAAAATCTACATTTTTACTAGTGAATAACCTCAAGTAGGTACAGTTCTAGTCACGAGTAGCGAGCACAGATAGATATGACCAGTGTTTTTCAACTTTCTTAAAAACGCGACCTCTGTACATGTTAAAAAAATCTAGCGACCCCCGCCAGGATATTAATAAAACATTTTTATATTATTACTAGCTGCGTCCCGCGGTTTCACCCGCGTAAGTCCCGATCCCGTGAGAATTTCGAGATAAAAAGTAGCCTATGTGTTAAGCCAGGTCTCCAGCTATCTACATACCGAGTTTCATTGCAATCGGTCCAGCCGTTCTCGAGTTATAAGTGTTGTAACAAACACGACTTTCTTTTATATATATATATATATAAGAAGATTTTTGTGATTCTTAAAATTAGCATTTCTTGCCGATCTTTTTAGCGACCTGAATATATTAAACAAGAGCCTTCAAGGGCAAAGGGAGAGAACCAAAGATTCTAACAACTAAGGATAAAATGAAAGGATCCATTAGTAATCTTCGTTTATAGTCAACATCTTTACAAAAAATAATTTGAATCTTTCGTTTGTGATCAAAAAGTTTTCGTACTTATTTGCGACGCAACTGGGGGTCGCGGCCCACAGGTTGAAAAACACTGGATAAGACGATTGGATTCGACTGACCAATGAAAAATATGCTCACGCCTCGTGACAAAAATTATAACATAGTTTTTTTTTACTAGTTAGTCTTTATTTTTACAGTCTGACAAACTTATCTCAACTCGCTATTAGCGTTGCAAATATCTATCTTTACTTATATTATACAGTAAGGTTTTTTGTTTTTAACGAATAAGAATAACTACTGGACCGATTTTATTGAAACTTGGTATGAGGCTTTCCTCTTTGAAACTGTTTGTACACTTTTAATTACCTTCCGCTATATTATTTCCTTTCCCTAGAGGTCTGTCGGCAGAAAACTCTTCACAGGGTTAGACTTACCTTAGTAATAACTTTATAATGTAATCTTTTTTTGTATTTTTCTTTTGTACTGAATTTATTGAATAAATAAATAAATGAGGATACATTGATTCATTGGGAATAATATGGATTATTTTTTATTCAGATATTTCCACGGGATCGGGAACTAACGCGGGTGAAGACTCAAGGCATAATTTCTTTAGTTAAATCATTTCTGTAACGGGTGTAGAAGTTTGTCAAACTATAAGATTATTCACTCTTACCACAGATTTTCCTATACATCAAATTACGCTTATTCCACGACCACAGAATTAAACAATTTTCGTTTCATAGTTATTATTGCTCAAGTCATTCATTATAATATCTAAAACATTTAAAAAACACCGCTTAGCGGGTGATTAGTTATCACTAATTAACTGATCAATGGCTAAGCAGCGTTTATGAGTGCAGCAAAAAAAAATTGGCACAGAAAAATATGTTAGTACATTATAATATCAAAAGTCGAAATATCAAATTATTTAATATAAAAAGATATATATTTACATAATACCCAGGTTATTGAGTTAAATGCTATAAGTAATACATAATTATGTCAGTCAATAATACATAATTTTACTTTACATAATTATTGCAATTATGTTTATCGATTCATTGGTAAGGTGACAATTTTTGCACACTGAAACGTAAACGAAAGTAAGTTAAATTATTTAAAAATGCAGTCAATTAAATTCAGTTATCGAAGCTCGGATTCGATTTCAGAAAAATATTATTTTGTAAGTGTGGAAATTCAATCAATTTTAGTAGATGAAAGAAAAAAATGTTTAAAAAAAGCACGGTGGGAATTCTGGTACGATAGAAATCATGGTGCTAAAAACCCATTTCTACAGTCTGATTAATCCATAAATAAATCCTTTTTCTGAAATAGTTTCCTTAAACACAAGAAAAAATTTATTTCTAACGTGAAAAAATTGCCACTTTTTCGTAGTATCCATCTTAATCTACATTTGTTCATGTTTTTTAATAATTTCATTTACGTATTTCATGATTATTTGCTTTGTTTGTGAATGTTGTGCGGTTTTATATCAATCAGTAAATGAATGAGTGGCTATGTAAGTTTTAATCATTTTTTAGATTATCTTCATAAACGTTTTTAAGAAATTTAATTTTCTAATTCATTTTTATTGATATTTTTTTAATAATAAAAAGTTTTACTTAATAGATGTTTAAGCTTAAAACTAATATGATTGAAAATAGATTCAAAAGAAAAGAAAATACAATACGTATAAAAAAATTGATACAAAAATATATTCTTCAAAAACCATTCACACTTATTCAATACCTAGCTATTCTTACAAGTAGCAAAATAAATACATTTACAACGATATTTTCTTACAAACTTTCAATCTTTATAGTTACAAAATAAATCACACAACTTTCACAAACATACAAAATAACAGAACTAGTCTTTAAAGATATAAAGTTCACAGTAAGCCAAATTTTTCTCAATATCCTTGCGTTCAAAAGCCAAAACACTAACCAACAGGTACAAAGAGAAATGCATCGTATTCCTACGTATACAAAGTTCAAATCCGCTTAACAATTCAATGATAAATTGATAACATTTAGTAAGCACGATCTAAAAACTTCGAATTACATTTTATTTGTACGATTTTCATAGTGAAAAGTCATCGCGTTGATTTTTTAGCTGAACTCAAAAATAATGATTTTTAACTTACGATATTTTACTACACAACAGTCGATATAGGTATTGCTCTTATGAGCTTGATTATTTTATTTGTCATATTTTTGTTCTTTTTTTTCTCAATTTGAGATTTTTATAATCGTTTGAAAGTAGGAAACACGACTTTTCAAAGATTTTGATATTTGTGTCATTTTGATTTTGTGTGTTTTTTTATCCATATACCACAGAGTCAAAAATATCTATGTATACATTGTGTACGTTTGTGTGTTATGTGTATTAATGTGTTTGATTTCGTCAAATCCATCATTTCAGTCATACTTAGTATGTATAGCATTGGGAACTACAAATCGCTGTGTATGTTTATGTGTTGTATTCCCATATTTTGTGTGTGTTTAGACAACCACATCACTTTTAAAATACATTAATTTATTTTGCGTTGTATTTACGAGGTTTTTCGTGTTTTATTTTTACGTGACGTTATGTGTGAAATCGTGTCAGTTTAAAACACATTAGATTCCTTTATTACAGCTACAACGCCGTGTATGTTTATGTTATGTATTCTACAACGCAGTGTGTGTGTTTGAGTTGTGTATTCTACAACGCGGTGTACATGTATATGTATGTTCGTGTGTTGTATGTGTTGTGCTTATGTTAGTGTTCCCGTCAGCTGTGCGTGTTTTCGGGAGCGGGGAGAGGGAGGAGGTGTTCCGGGACCGGGATCGGCCGTAAGCGAGGCGGGACCTTCTTCTGTGGACATAATACCTGTGAAATAAAACAAGATAAATGTAAAAAATTAAAAAACCTATATAAACCTATATATGGTTTTGTGTCAATTAAATTAATATGGAAACACTTTTGAGGTATCTCCTTTCCACAAATCACCTAAATCGGTTCATAAATAAAGAAGTTATTTATTACTAGCTTCTGCACGCGACTACTTCGGAATTATGAAAAACCCTTTCTTAATTAATATCGGGACTTAACAAAGAACACACCCTCTATAAATAAATATAATAATAAAAATAAATATTGCAGCATATTCCACACATCGCCACCTAGCCCCAAGCTAAGTAACTAGACTTGTGTTATGGGTGCTAGACAACGGATATACTACTTATATAATTTTCTTTTGTAAATATATACTTATAATATTTAGAAACAACCAGACACCAGACAAATATCTAAGCATAAATACTTGTCTGAGGTGGGAATCGAACCCGCAAACCTGTGTTTGGCAGTCCGGCATGGTGACCATTGTGCTAACTGGGTCGTCCTATATTTCATGTATTTAGGACTTTTATATATCAGTAAGTCAAGACTTTGATAGACCCGTGTTAGTGTCTCTTTAAGAGGAAAGGGTACCGGGCGCTCTCTCCATACAAACGTAGTCGACTGTTTCCTCCCTGGATAATGACACTAGAGCAAATATTTTGTTGCATAAAACCTATAACTGCCATGACTATGCCCCTATGATTTAATATATTCATTACTTTAAAAGTCCTCTTAATTCTTTCAGACGTCGATTTTCCGAAAATCTATTCTTGTGCCCGCTTTTGTCTTAAAAGGAACCACTATGCGAGGTAAAGTGAGATTTCTTGATGAGTCTTTTTCTCTTTTATATAGCACCAGTTGCGCCCCGCTGTATCCCGGCGTAAGTCTCGATTCCGTGGGAATATCGGGATAAAAGTAGCCTATGTGTTAATTCAGGTCTCCAGCTATTTAAGTACCAAGTTTTATCGCAATCAGTCCAGCAGTTTTTGTGTGAAGGAGTAAACAAACACACTTTCACATTTATAATATTAGTTGAATAGGAAGTAAACTTACGCGTCTTGCGAATAGAAAGCATCCTTTGTCTTCTTCCGGCGTGTTTGTTGATGGAACTAGTACCAAGTCAGGCGTCGGACTTTCCTTGTTATCATCCGCTAAAATACAATACAACATGGATTAGTTTTCTATTGATCCGGTGCGAAGGACCAAAACTAAAATATTTTAAAGCAACTTGTACTTGTATACAGAGAACGGTGTTGGCTTAGTGGTAGATACATCGACTTTCATTCTGAAGGTCGTGGGTTCGAATCCCGGCCGGCCGTGCACCAATGTATTTTTCTTAAGAAAAATTTATGTGCGCTAATTGACATTGGTCTTACGGTTAAGGAAAACATCGTGATGAAACCCGCGGCTTAGTTGGCTCCAGAAGTATTGACAAGTTCTCTCCTGTGGACATGGTCGACTAAGCTGAGAGGGTAGTAGGTGCTGGGCAAACCTACTTCATCCTCACGCAAAAAGGACCCAATTAAAAAGGGTCCAATGGCGGAAAGCAGCCTGTATACAAGTACAAGTACAGGCTGTTTATTCCGCAGTTCTCACTCAGTTTTTTATACATATAAACTGAACATTTAAATGTTTTGTAGTATATAAAAACAAACGATTGTCTGTAAATTCGGTTTACAGACGATAATTTTACGTGATAACGTCATAAGAAAACGATGAAAAATGTTTTTTTTTTGTTATTTCTTTAAATATTTTTTCCTTCTTTTTCCTTTATTCGTCACTCGTCACCATAACACAAGCCCAGATGAGCGATATTATTATTAAATACTCTGTTTCTTAACGGGCACGGAACGCATGACGTCACACAATATTACCATGACAGTTTTTTGTGAATGCAGGTGTTCCATCAATTGACGACCCAGTTGCCACAATGGTCACCATGCCGGACTGCTAAACACAGGGTTGCGGGTTCGATTCCCGCCTCAGACAAGTATTTATGCTTAGATTTTTGTCTGTGGTCTGGTTGTTTCTATGTATTATAAGTATTTACAAAGAGAAAAGTATTTATGTAGTATATCCGTTGTCTAGCACCCATAACACAAGTTTAGTTACTTAACTTGGGGCTAGATGGCGATGTGTAGAATGTCCTGTAATATATTTATTTACTTACTAGCTGCGCCCCGCGGTTTCACCCGCGTAAGTCCCGATCCCGTGGGAATATTGGAATAAAAAGTAGCCTATGTGTTAATCCAGGCCTCCAGCTAAATAGATACCGAGTTTCATCGCAATCGATCCAGTGGTTTTTGCGTGTGAAGGAGTAACAAACACACACACACGCACACACAAACTTTCACATTTATAATATTAGTAGGATTAGACGTCATCACGTCAAAACAGAGCATATTCTATAAGAGACTTACTAGTTAGAAAGTGATTGAGTTGTGTATAACAGCCGGTATCGATCATCTCGTTCTGCCACGGTATCGATACGCTGCCAGTGTTGAACTTGCCGTAGAATGTGTCGTCGGCGGCGTCCAGGTTGACACCCTTCACTGTGCTGAACTGTTCTATGTCGAGGACATCTTTAGCGTATACCGCGTGGGGCTGTAAACGTGATTATTATTTTCATTACTAGCAGCGCTCCGCAGTTTCACCCGCGTAACTCCCGATCCCGTGGGAATATCAGGATAAAAAGTAGCCTATAGCCTTCCTCGATAAATGGACTATCCAACACAAAAAGATTTTTTCAATTCGAACCAGTAGTTCCTGAGATTAGCGCGTTCAAACAAACAAACTCTTCAGCTTTATAATATTAGTATAGATTAGGTCATTACATATGAAATTGGCGTTTTGTAAGGGAGGAACATAAAGTATTTTTTTTTAATTATAATATATTTATTTAATCAAAGTATGTACCATTGCTATCTATGCACTTTTGCAACGCACTGTGTTTTCTTTTGCGACACCGCCGCCATACACATCATTAATCCTTCGAGCCGTTTCTGCAGCACTGGTACCACGGTGGAACTCGTACTCGTAAATAACGCGATATTTCAAGTTTTCCATTTTGTAAACTGCGTGACGCAAAGAAAAAACAAAACGAGGACAAAACAAATGAATTACGGTTTTCGAAATACAAATGTATGAATAAATAGCTGTATTTTGAAATTGGAATCCCTAACCAAAGAAGAGATATTTGAGATGAAAGTGGCCAGTACGACAAATCGCCAATTTCATATGTAAGAACCTAATATTAGTCGCTGGTTTTTAGCCTTTCGCCCGTATTCAACAGTACTGAGTTGCTCTTGGATAAGTGAACGCACTGAGCTAAAGCGGCCCTATGACCAGGCAACTTGGAGCACTTCATGTCAACCAGACAGCAACAACAGTCAGAAGTTCCAAGTGGCGTAGCGCGGGTCACTGTGGACCGGGGCGGAGTTATAATTTCCCGTAATTTAATGTCACAAAATAATAATGTTGGTAATTTGCCGCCCCTTTGACGTCATAAAAATAATAATGAGAAATACGTAACGATATGAAAAAATTGAGCGAAAACAGCGGCACAAAATATTTTTCCCAATTTTGCCGCCCTCCTAATGATGGCACCCGGGCCGGTCCGCCCCTCCGCCCCCCCCATCGCTACGCAACTGGAAGTTCCCTAACACTTACATCAGGTACGAACGGTGCAGGCACCATGCCAGCTTCAAGCCTCGCCCAGTTCATGGCGTTAAAGAACCGATGTGCCTTCACTTGGGTCGCGCCACGACGTCCGGTACCGCCAGTACACCCGAGTCGACCGGACACAGACTTAGTTAGTAGAGCCGAGCACAGTGCACGCCCGCACTCTGAGAACTTTGATGAGTATTTCTCTTGCTCGTGCTGGGGGACAAACAGAATAATGAAGATTTATAAGTAACTAGCTTCAAACTATAAATATTGTATGCCTGTAATGGGTAAGTGATTGTTACCTGACTATTATTTTTAATTAAGAGCTTAATGTACAGTCATACTGAATTTTAGATAGTTTGCTTAATGGGATTCAGTTTTTAACCCCCGACGCAAAAATGACGGGGTGTTATAAGTTTGTCTCTCTCTCTCTCTCTCTGTGTATGTCTGTCTGTCTGTGGCATCGTAGCTACCGAACGGATGAACCGATTTTAATTAAGTTTTTTTAAGACATGGCCTGCAGGCATTTTGCTTCGTATTTATGTTATTTTTAGGTAACATGATCATGGAGGATTATTACCGGGTCGTGTGAGTTTCAAAAGTTCGTAGATCTTACCTTAACCCTTCTATCGACCTCTTCCCGTTTAACCTTCTCCTTCCTCGCACGGAACGGCGCTCGACCCTCTATCATTTCATAGACAAGACATCCGAAGGAGAACCAGTCCGGGCTGAATGCGTACCTCTCGTTGTCTATTACCTGGATATAAATAAGTGGTTTTGTGGTCAGATTATACACTAATGCTTATTATTATGGTCAAAATATACACTAATGCTTATTATTATGGGCAAATTATACACTTATCATTTTCGTATGGATAGATGATAAATTAGTTATTATTGTTTTAGGCAGTTGATATATTACAGTTATAGTTATGGGTAGAAGATACATTAAAGTGTGTTATTATGGGCAAATGATACACTAATCATTATCATTATGGGCAAATTATATATAACGGTTATAGTTATGGTATCCTCATATTGCTATTGTTTCATTATTGCGTTATGAAATTGCATTTTAGGGAAAGATACACTACTAGTGGTACTAGTACAATTCTAAAATTTTTAAAATAAATAAATAAATAGATAGGTTAGGCCACTTTTTGACTAAAAATGTTTTAAAAAGCATCTTATTATTATGAGCATCACAACATTGCAGATGATCCACTAATACTTGTCTTTATGCGCAGATGGTACACTAATTGTTAAAGTTATAGGCAGAGTATACACTATCATTTTTGCATGCATACCTCAGGCGCCATATATCCGACGGTGCCGACTCTGCCTCGCACCGCGCCGCCTTCAGGCACGTCGACGGCGAGACCGAGGTCCGATATACGAACGTGACCCGCGTCGTCTAACAATATGTTTTCCGGTTTGCAGTCTCTGGAACGAACAATCATTTAAAAATAAGTTAGTTGAACATTTTTACGAAAAATGTATGTGCGCTAATTAACATTGCTCTTAAGGTAAAGGAAAACATCGTGATGTAGTTGGCTTAGTTGGCTCTAGATTTGTATTGGTGAGTAGGTACTTTCCTCTGGACACGGTCGACTAAGCTGAGAGGGTATAGGTGCTGGACGAGACTATACCTACCCATGCGTCAATTTTACGAAATTTACGGAATCAGATGTTCTCATTGTCTCTTAATATCCATTATTTTAATCAGAAATCAGAAAAATATAACTTTATTAATGGTGTATAATAAAAAAACCGGCCAAGTGCGAGTCGGACTTGCGTGCGAAGGGTTCCATACCATTATATTCTGTTTCTAAGATTTGTTGTTATAGCGGCAACAGAAGTATATCATCTGTAAAAATGTCATCTGTCTAGCTATCGCTACGGTTAGCTACGGTTCATGAAATACAGCCTGATGACAGACAGACGGACAGTGGAGTCTTTGTGAATTATCCCGTTTTTACCCTTCAGGTACGGAGCCCTAAAAAACTGTACTGACCTGTAAACAATGCCCATTTTGTGTAGATGATCGAGCCCGCACGCGACCTGCGCCGCGTAGAACCTCGACCTCTCCAGTCCTAGACCGGGTTCCGCGCTGCACATGTTGTATATGTGGAATTTTAGATCACCACCTTTAATATAAACAAAAACAAATATTAAAAGAAAACTTCAAATTATTTTATATAAATAAATATTGCAGGACATTTCACACAGCGCCATCTAGCCCCAAGCTAAGCAACTAGGCTTGTGTTATGGTGGCCAGACAACGGATAAAATAGGTACATATATACTTAATCATACAGACACCCAGACCGGAAACAAATATATACATTACAAGTATATACATTTTAAAAAATCTATATTTAGTCATTTTTAGTGCATATTTCTACTATCTACGAAAATTCCACTTGATATCAGGCAAAATGTACTTTTTTTTCATGGTACATGGTGTAACGCGTAATCGTAACTCATTGAGGAATTTTGTGATGAGAAGGTGATTTCAGATGCTCCATCAATCTTTACCTATTAGTTTAAGGGGATTCTATGGTAGATCTTGAAAACTAAGCAATTTTCTGCACGCTCGCAATTATTTTCATCACTCCGAAGATCCTCATCAGATTCTCACCAAATTTTTATGGGACCACTCCTGACTGTCTAAGACAACCCTCCACCTTTTTGAAGTCGGCTAAAAAAATATACTGGAGAAGCGGAGATTAATAGGGAATTCGGTAGAGTGCTACCAATCTGCGTCCTCGTGCTTTTAAGCTTTCATTTCTGTAACAACCCCACCGATCGAGCGTTTCATCACTAAATTTTAAGGGCTGCCTGTCCACACGAAGCAGAGCGGCGTTTCCACGTACATTGTACAAGTTAAAGACTCCGCGTGAGGAGTTGTATTTGTAGTCAGGCTGTATTTTCGCAGTTCGACATCTGAGCGGCTATTTTGCGTTATGTATGTGGAACGCCTGTCGGCTACCTCGCTCCGCTTCTGTGGACAGGCAGCCTAAATCGCCTCTCTCCCCCTGTCAACAAAACTTACCATTCATAATAGTAAGAACCAAACACAGCGCGTCTTTAGTCTCGTAAGCGTACGCCAAGTTGACCACGAACCGCGAATTGATTCGCTGTAAGATCTGCTTCTCGATCAACACCATTGCTTCTCCTTTGCGCTTCTTTATGCGTTTCTTTTCTAGTTTCTTGCAAGCGTACATTTTGCCTGTTGCTCGGACCTGGAATACAATATTGCTGATTAAAATTTGTTTTTTGTTATCCTTATTTGGAAACGGACGCTTGGGGCCTGTATCATCCCCACGGAAAGTATTAATTTGCAGCCCTTGGATGAAACCCTTTTCAACCCGCTAAAGAACACATTTGATTAGCCAACCAAAATCGAGTAGGTTTTGATAATGGCTTTCAAAATGGTCAATAATTTTTCGGTAACCCAATTGCAAATAAAGTCCTTATGGACAAAGCGTTAAGTTCAAGCACTTCTGGAATACCAGTGGAAATATATTTAAACGCTTCTTCTTCTTTCGTGTCAACGGCTTCTGTTAAGTTTTTGATTAGAGATAATTAATTACTGGGTGTAATTTTTTTGTAGACCAGTGCCTAGCCACATTCACGGCAACGTCGGTGGCCTTCATTAGGTCTTTCCTTGTGCAGGTGGTAGGGACGATGGGCAAGGAAACCAGGTGCGCCATAAAGTACCATAATCGCTAGAATTCCACAGAGAGCCACCTAAGATTTAATGGTATTCTTACCTGACAGGCGCAGACCTCTCCAAACCCTCCTTTCCCCAACACCCGATACATTCTGAAAGTGTGCTGCGTGACCGGCTGCGCTTCCAACCATTTCCACTGAAGATACCGATGGAAATACATAGACCTTTCGAACTCCGCGAACGGAGTTCCCGCTAAGAAGTTCTTCACGCAGCGAACGCATTCCGTGAATATGTCTCTGGAGCCAACTGAAATTTCATAGGAACTGACTGAGTATTTGAGATATAAGCCGAATATGTCATACAATTATTTAGGTATATTAATTTGGTCTATAATATAGCCCCGCCCCAATAACTAGAGATCCATGTTTTTCGAAATCATCCTATATAAACAATTCGAAAGTGTTGTTAAAAGTGTCTCTCTGTTCAAGAAGCAAACCACTTAAAAACAGTCGCTGTCTAAAAACACTCCCCTTACTTGCTTACAAAAACT
This sequence comes from Idaea straminata, assembly GCA_951213275.1. Taxonomy (NCBI): domain Eukaryota; kingdom Metazoa; phylum Arthropoda; class Insecta; order Lepidoptera; family Geometridae; genus Idaea; species Idaea straminata. Next base: position 9,645,572 of record OX577867.1, on the reverse strand, counting down.
TACACCAAATATAATGGAAGCTTTTTGTGTTAAAAAGAGTAAGTTGATTATTACCTTCTAACTGTTCGTTGGCGTCATCAATGACCTGCTTAGTAACAACATCATTGACAGCCTCGCAATCATCAGTCTTGAGATACTTCCCGAATACCTCGGAGGCGTGCGTGATCCTCGTCTCGTCAACTTCAACCTCGTACCTCTCCGCCTGGAATACACCAGTGCAACATTTCATACTTGATAGAGGCTTCATTCGCGTTATAGACATCTGGAACGACGAGGTTCTTTGTCACTCCTCTATTCTGCCAATTAATGTGCTCGCATGGTGTTAAGCGAACTCATAACATCACGGCTTGCTTTAAAATTTCTGTCATATTTGTAAGTTTTTATAGATGACTACGTGATGTTTTCAGCAGACAAAAAACACTTTGTTCCCTAGAATCCAATCTATACTAACATTATAAAAAAATTGTTTTGCTTCGAAACTACTAGACCGATTTTTATGAAACTCGGTATGAGGATACATTAATTCATTGGGAATAACATAGGCTTTTTATCCTGATATTCCGACGGGATCGGGAGTTACGCGTAGCGGTGCTAGCTCAAATATAAGATTCATTAAATTATTTATATTTGTAAAATTAATAACCAATCTTAGACAGCTCGTTCCAGAAACGAGAAATTTGTCTAATATTTTGTGTATTAATTAGAATTTATCGAAATTCCCACATGATTCGGATCTGCGCTGATAAAATATAGCTAATCCTTTTCAAGTTTAACCATCACTTAAACTAAATCGAAAGGTTCGAAACAACATTATAAAGTTGAAAGGTTAGGGTCACACGATTTATTTTCGTGTCAAGTGTTTGGGCTGCGCAATCTATATGGCACGTCGATTATGGAAATATACTTCGGAGGCTCGTTCGATCGACCAATCAAGGCAAAATAGCGGAAGACATAACTTTTAGGGAACATCTTTCGCGTCATTTAGAAAAATATATCAAATTACTGAACCGATATCAAATAATTACCCTCCATAATGTTGTTTGTTACTATAATTAAAGGCTTTATTTATGTAGCTCTAGCTTTTATTCGGTGTGAAAAGCGCCTCGGGATAAAGCATGTCTTCAATTGTCTTCGTCTTGGGCGGCTTGAACTCCACTCAGGACTCTACATATCCAATATGCTACCCGTGACGAAAGATATTGCTTTACTCCCTTGGTGCATAATCTACTATTATGTCCCCAATAGGATTATATTTAAAAATAACCATGTTAAACAGTCATCTTAGAGTAATAGAAGTAAATTTAATTGTACATTTACACGATTGTCAAGAGTAATGGAAATGGAATTTTTTTTTTTGGAAATGAGCAGATTTGTGGATCTTTAAATTATGTGATTTATTTCGAGATTTTTACGGGATTGGGGTAGGGTAGTATCTGCTAGGTTTATTACAACGTGTTTCCGCGATGGATTTCTAACATGAAAGGGTGAATTCTACGACTTTTGGAAATTCGAACATTTTGTTGGAAGTTTGGCAGCAAGTGGCACAGAATAGGGTGCAATGGCGTCTTTTGGTGTCGGAAACCAAGATCCACTTCGGGTAAGTGTTGGAAGTTTGAATTGAAACACCAGATTTTTAGCAGCTAAAACAAAAGTTGTTCGCTGAAACGTCTTAAATAATCCCCTTTCATATTAAAAATTCTACACGGAAACACATTATATAATTCAGGGTCAGCGTTTAAAGTCCCAGTTACCAGTCTTAGTTAAACGCTGTTACCTCCTGAAGCAAAACAGTTAAAAATATCAAAGCACAGGACTTTGCTGTTGGATCTTGTAGTCACTAGAAGTACATGGTACTAACCGCATCGATAAAGTTGTTGTACTTGTGGTATTCAGGTCTGTTCTTCTCGCAGAACTGCCTGAACAGCAGCTTGCCGATCGGCTGCTGGTCGACTACGTAGTCGTAACCTACATCTGTAACAAGAGATATACACTTTTAGTTTTGTACATTTTATCCTACTAATAGAGAGGAATAGCGCAGAACAGGGAAAGATGGAAGACTCTGTTTTCGGAGGCCAAAAGATAGATACAATTTGCATGAAATCACATTGAAACTTTCCTATTAATAGAGAGGAATAGCGCAGAACAGGGAAAGATGGAAGACTCTCTTTTCGGAGGCCAAAAGATAGATACAATTTACATTAAATCACATTGAAACGTCTTAAAAACTAAGTCTGTATGAGTGCTTTCGGAATGCTCCCACCAATGAGAAGAAGGCACAAGAAACTGGGTTTTTATGTGATACACTTTAGGACACTTATAATAACTAAGTCTAAGTGTGTGTCTTTTTATTTTTCTTTTTCCCACTTTAGTTGATGTCTCCTAAAGTGTGGGACCATGATAATCTGAAACCCTTATAAAATCACTTACTTATCAGTCTGTCTGTCTGACTGTCTGTCCGTGTGCCACCACTGATTTTTTCAGGAACGGGTGGATCTAGCAAATTGGAATTCATACCAGATACTGAGGTCTTACCATACCACGGCAAGGGTAGAGAAAGAGAGTTGAAACTAATGTACCGGTCAACCGAGGGTAACCGGTGCGCGAGTTCGTCTCGCACTTGACCGGTTTTTATTTTTATTTTATACTTTTTTGTTCTTATGCACTGTACATGTCAGTGTTCTTATGTTTGTTTGTCTCAATGTTTTCTATTCTATTCCTCGAAAAACACAGGGTAATTTTAATCTGTATATTCCTACGGGGTGAAACGGAGGGCTTCATCTAGTCGAAGATATCGTAAAGAAATCCTAATGTTATGTTATCGCAGTAGGTATTGGAGATGTTCGAGCCATTTGTTATAGATTTACAACCGTTATATTTTACTGGATTATGGATTAAGTTTCGGCAATATAGACGCTTTGTTTTATATCTTCTAGTTTATACAGAGTTATTTGTAATTATACTAGCAAGCCGTTAAGGGCTTCTTCTGTGCACCGTAACAAACAACTTTTGACCTACGACTTTTGGAAAATCGAACATTTTTTTTGAAAATTTTGAGGTAAGGTTTACCTGAAAATCAGCTGTTCCATACACAGAGAGGTCATTAACCTTAAAATTTTACTTATTTTCAAAGGTTTATCTACAGTTCTTTAAAGAATTAGCTGTTTTTCGAATTAACATAACCTCATAATTTTCATATTTTTTTCGAATTTCTAAAAGTCGTAGAACAAAAGTTGTTTGTTTAGGTGCACAGAACTAGCCCTCAACGGCTTGCTAGTATAATTACCAATATCCCTGTATATAGTTTTACGTTTTATTGTACGTACAGCCTGATAAGAATCTCGATGAAGAGGTAACAAACAAATAAACAAACTTCGGATATTATTTAGGATCAATAGTGATGAGTCTGAATGTAGAGGGATGGAGAGGAAGATGACGACCTGAGAAAAGATGGATGGACTGCGTGAGACAAGACATGAGAGAGATGAATGTTAACGATGAGATGACGACTAATAGAAGTAAACAGAAGAAGAAGACATACTGCGCCGACCCCAAATAAATTGGCATAAGGCCAGAGAGAAGAAGAAGTTCAGTTAAAATTGAACTATAGGTACAGTCAGCAAAGGACTAAGGGTAGCAGGTGCGTATTTTAAAGTTTTAATTTTTTAAATAACTGTTCAGTAAATGTGAATTATTCAGCCTGATATCACTAAAGCTTTCGAAGTCTTAGTTATTTCACGCAGAATAAACAAAAATTAAAAAAAAAAACTTTAAAATATGCACCTCCTACCCTCAGTCCTTTGCTGAATGTACTACTGCTATACGAGAAGATCAATTCTCGTCAGTAACATTGCAATATCAATCCGATCAATCGATTGACGACCCAGTTGGCACAACGGTCACCATGTCGGACTGCCAAACACAGGGTTGCGGGTTCGATTCTCGCCTCAGTCAAGTATTTATGCTAAGATATTTGTCTGTGGTCTGGTTGTTTCTATGTATTATATGTATATATTTACAAAAGAAAAGTATATAAGTAGTATATCCGTTGTCTAGCACCCATAACACAAGTCTAGTTACTTAGCTTGAGGCTAGATGGCGATGTGTGGAATGTCATGCAATATTTAATTTAAGGTTATATATAAAACTACGACTAAACGACCCGCCCCGGCTTCGCACGGGTGCAAAGAGTTTGTTTGTTTGTCAGGAACTTCTGGTTCGAATTGAAAAAATCTTTTTGTGTTGGATAGTCCATTTATCGAGGAAGGCTATAGGCTACTTTTTATCCCGAAATTTCCACGGGATCAGGAGTTACGGGAGTGAAACCGCGGAGCGCTGCTAGTACTAAATATACTACAAAATGTCTTTATATGCAACGGGACTATTTGCTTTAATCGAAGCATGTCCAAAATTAAATGACCTCATGAATGCTTGTACTGTCAATACTGAAAAAAAGTTTCAATTTTACAGCAAAATCTCCATTAACAAAATGATCCGCCGGGAGTTTTGGCGGGAACGAGTTAACATGTCGTGCTGCAGTTTTATTTTCATGAAACTTAGTTGTAACCCGAGTTGAATTGTATAATTCTGGTGGAATGTTATTCAATTTAGTTCTGTGAAAGTGCACAAGTGTAGTGAAAGTAAAAATCAGTGTCAAACATGAAGTTTTCTCGTTGCCTCCAAATTTCCTATTAAGGTTATGGTAAACTTGCCACCGCTTTACTATAGCCCCTGACTTGACGGACTATGACGACTTTGACTGTTTGAAACACTTTAGGCCCGATTTATGAAAAATCGGGTCATAATTTGATGCAAAATATAACTTGATACTGGCTAAATGCACAAGCCGTGCGAAGCCATAATTAATAGCAAAAAAAATGATCTGCCATTTATTGAACATTTGTTACAAAAAATGTTATAAATGAAGAACCGCTCGACCGATTTTGTGCAAACTTCACTTAAACCATCTACTAAATAGTCCGAACAAAGCTTTGGATAGGTGAGCCCGTTCTTGAGTTATAAAATTAGAACGAAAAGTGGCATTAATTTTTATAGATATAGATTATCTTGTCGCGGTGTTAGTTAGAGTTACCTAAGTTGACCTAAACGGCTGAACCGATTTATATGAATTTTTTCGTTAAGTCTGAAAATCGGACATCATTTTTTTATTTTATTTTTTTGTAAATGGTATATCAACGTTTGCTGGGTCAGCTAGTTTTGCTATAATAACAAGAATTGACCTTCAGCAATGCACAAGAAGTTTTTCTCGCTGAACGAATGTCCAAACATTAGTTTAAATCAGAGCGTAGTCTGAATGTACGAACGTCATCAATCTTTGTTTGCCTCCATCCCCTAATCTAAACATATAAAATTCTTTGTCCTCAAGGACTGACTGACTGACTGACGGATCAACACACACCCTAAACCGGAAGGAGCCCCCTTAGGGGGTGAAAAAGGGGGGCAAAGTTTGTATAGGACAACCAGAGGACAACGTGATTATTTGGTCTATTTTCGACTTCTACGCGGACGAAGTCGCGGGCAAAAGCTAGTACGGTAAATAAAATATTTTCAACGTACATACGTCTTTTCCTCACATAAATTATCGTTTTGACGTAAATAATACAATTTCCTCCCTTTTTGATGACATTTCCTGTTCCAAAGTTATTTTTAGTACGGATAACTGTTTGGTAATTTAAGCCACTTAATAATTGAAATGCGAATTTTTTGGCGTGTTTTTTGTTGACTTCTTACGCGGAAACTACTGGATTGATTGCGATAAAACTTGGTATGAGAATACATTGATTCATTGGGAGTTACATAGGCTACTGTTTATCCCGATATCCCGACGGGATCGGGAGTTACGCGGTTGGAACCGCGGAGCGCTGCTAGTAAGTATATAATATGTTTCAGCAAAGGGGGTTTAATACGAAAGGGGGTTGTTCTAGACGTCTAGGCGAACAACTTTTGTTCTACGACTTTTGGAAATTCGAATATTTTTTTTGATAATTCTGTGGGAATTTTTACTTGAAAATCAGCTGTTTCATAAAAACTTCGAATGATCAAATTTCCAAAAGTCGTAGAACAAAAGTTGTTCGCCTAGACGTCTAAAACAACCCCCTTTCGTATTAAAACCCCTTCGCTGAAACACATTGTATAAAAAAATGCATTGAAATATCATTCAAATAATCAAAAAACCGACATCAACATTATACTCCAAGTAAACAATCCAAACTCGATAAATAATACACTTAAGAAACAAGTTGAATAAATCTGTTCCACCCAGACTGTCTTACTCGTATACCACTTAGAACTTCAAACTTTAAACTCAAACAAGTTTCCAAAGCTACGAGTTGTAAGACCGGAGGAAAATTCCCTCTATATTTTATCTTAACTACGTCTTATCCTTTGAGTAAGTTTCAACTACTCAATAGGCACTTATTGTTAGAGAGCTTCCCTATATGTTTTGAACTAGCAACGAGCTAGTTTCATCCACGTAACTCCCGATCCAGTGGGAATTTCGGGATAATAAAAAGTAGCCTATGTTACTGTCAATTAATCAATGTATCCTCATACCAAGTTTCATCAAAATCGGTTCAGTAGTTTCGGAGCCTATTCGTTACAAACAAACAAAAAATCCTTCCTCTTTGTGATATTAGTGTTTATTAGTCTGCTTGGCATAAAAATCATCCTATCAGTTCGGTTTGTTAAGGAATTACTTCAATACTGTCTAAATATTGCGGAAAAATAATAATAAATCACTTTAGACAATGAAATCTAGCAACCACCGTAAAAAAAATTATATGACCTGCCTAAGAACACTTCGACTAATGAGACGAACCTCTGAAGAAATCCACTGGTTTAGAAGTTATGAGGGAATAAACAATATTACAAACAAACACACAAATATAGGTGCGAAACACATAACCCATTCCTTGCAGTCGGGTAAAAACATAACCCATTCCTTGCAGTCGGGTAAAAACATAACCCATTCCTTGCAGTCGGGTAAAAACATAACCCATTCCTTGCAGTCGGGTAAAAACATAACCCTTTCCTTGCAGTCGGGTAAAAACATAACCCTTTCCTTGCAGTCGGGTAAAAACAACCTCATTTTGCTTTGTTTGTACACACTACACACACAGCCAAAGTTAATATCCCTGTTTGAATTGAAAACATCTAATAGTTAATTATATGGCGCTCTCACTCTACTCGATCCCATATCTATCCGATTTAAAATTACCTAACAAAAAATTCCAACTCTCCCCGATTTCTAGAAAAAGGTAGTAAGTACAATAGAGATAAAAATTAGTAAAAAAATATTGAAATTTTTTATTATGCCTATTGGCAATTATTTCCTAAAATAAACATTGAAGATGAAAAAAAAACTATGTTCCTAACATAATGTGTAATTAAGCATTATTATAACACTACGGCGGGCCTCCACTTTTGTTGCCGACTGTACATCTGTGGTTAAGAGCGCGTATCAAATGTCAGTTACGGTGTTAGAACCCGAGACGTTTTGCAATTGTGGTTTTGTAATGTGCAGTAAAATTGTAAGGGTTTTATTCTAAGTCTAGCGGTTTTACGTGAGTACGTAAGTCCCGATCCCGTGGGAATAACGGTACAAAATACGATAATAACGGTCTTTTTAACTATTGTAAAATTTTGCCAATAAAAACTCAGTTCCAATATCTGATACTCAAAGAGATTTTTTTTAATCAACAGTTTAGAAATGAACGAATATACCAACACCCTGTATGTACATAGGCAGCCGCTCGGAATCAGCTGGAGCTGTGTACGTTAACCGGTACGAATAATACCTACGGTAAGCGAACTGCTGCTTACCTGCCCCCTTAGACAAGACTGCTTACCTGCCCCCTTAGACAAGACTGCTTACCTGCCCCCTTAGACAAGACTGCTTACCTGTCCCCTTAGACAAGACTGCTTACCTGTCCCCTTAGACAAGACTGCTTACCTGCCCCCTTAGACAAGACTGCTTTCTATTAGCGATATCGCCAATCGATAGATTTAACTGTATGTAATTGACATAAAACATTGTACAAAATTAGCATAATATGGAACTTATTCACATTTTTTTTTGGGTGACTCTTTTTGGCTTGTGTCAATTTTGTTCAAAAATATAAAAATAAATGTCTGTCGATTGGCGATATCGCTAATAGAAAGCAATGTTTTCTAAGGGGCCTGGTTCCTCGACTTATAAATGAACTACCGCCGGATTTGCGTTATATTGATAATGTCAAACCGAACAATATTAAATGTAAATTAAAGTCTTATTACTTAAGCAAACTGTTAACGTCGTAGACTAAATAATAACATTTATTGCCAAACCTCTTTGGTTTTTAATGTTATTTAAGTTAAAAAAATTGAAAATTTTAAGCTATTGCATAGCTTCTATCGCGGGCCTTGAGCGCGGGGACCGAATCCAGAAATTCCGTAACGAAAAAACCTCACACTCCCCATTCAGTAGTAAAACGTAATCGAACTGTAATGAAAATAAATATTAAGATAAATGTATCCAGCACCATCATAATCTGAAATCTGTCAGTTTTACGTTAGCGCAGATTTTACACCTTTTATATCGAAATCGTTTTTAGTGCATATTTCTACAAAAGTCAGCTAATAAAGTTAAAAATATATATTTTTTAATAATATAAACGCATCGACATGGGACCCGGTAGGTATAAATGTTCCGAGGTCAATAGGTAATATAGTATCAGTGTCAAAATGTACTCATGCTCAAATGTACAAGCGTTCACACAAGTGAATCGCGTTACATCATTCTAAACAATCTTCTGGAACTACGACGGAAAACAATCTACATCACTCGCTTTAGTATAACAAGTTGTAACAAACACTGTTACATAAACTTACATGGACATTTCATGGTTTATTATAATAATATACTAGCTGTTGCCCGCAACTTCGTACGCGTGGTAGTTTTATTTTTTATGCTAAAACATTCCTCTTGAATCCTACTAATATTATAAATGTGAAAGTTTGTGTGTGCGTGTGTGTGTGTGTGTGTGTGTGTGTTTGTTACTCCTTCACGCAAAAACTACTGGACCGATTGCAATGAAACTCGGTATCTAGATAGCTGGAGACCTGGATTAACATATAGGCTACTTTTTATACCGATATTCCCACGGGATCGGGACTTACGCGGGTGAAACCGCGGGGCGCAGCTAGTAATTTATATATTTATAAAAAAAATGCATCAAATTTCATAGCGTAGTTTCAAAGATCTAAGCATACATAGGGACAGACAGACACAGGGAAGCGCCTTTGTTTTATACTAGGTATGTAGTGACTAGCTGCGCCCCGCGGTTTCACACGCTTAAGGTCAGAATTTGTGGGGAAATCGGCGTGTGACCGAAGTTTTTCGTTAGTTACTATGGATTTTCTGGTTGGATTAAAATGTTAAGTTTACCACGACTTTTCCAAGAAATACAGCTATCAAATAGTAACAACTAGATTTTAATAGGTTCACCTAATCTACCCCAGATGTTTCGATCACGTTGCACCGAACATGGTCACGGAAAGACTGGAAAAGCTTCTTTTTTTATATATAAATTTATGACATGAATTACGTTTTACATTCGAAGTATGAATTCTAGTTCTTGTAATTTTTCTAAGATCCCTCTAGACTAGATTTATTTTGCTTCAACGTACAGACATATTGTCCGTTCATCCTTTATTTTATGTATATAAACATCAAATGGGTCGGGTCGACCCTCGCGGGAGGTGCTGTCACAACATCGAGTACGGTTCACTGCTCCGTCGCGTTTAATTAAATATTTTAACAAGTTTGTCGATGTATGTACAAACAATGTACACTCGGCATCATAATAATATTGTGCGCTTTTTAATGGCCTATTTAATTTTAAGTTGGTGTAACCCTCATTTTAAGGGTTCCGTGCTCAAGGGGTAAAATCGGGACCCTTTCACTAAAACTCCACTGTCCGTCCATCTGTCTGTCTGTCACCAGGCTGTATCTCATTAACCGTGATAGCTACAATTGAAAACTTCACAGATGATGTATTTCTGTTGCCGCTATAACAACAAATACTGAAATTAAAGTATAATGGTACGGAACCCTTCTAGCGCGGGCCCGACTCGCACTTGGCTGGTGTTTTCAATCTCGGTGCCACATGATGGGATTATTTCATTACATAATATTTATTCTTATTATAAGACGAAGTATATATTTTGTTTTTGACGTCATAACGTCTTATAAATCGATGAACACCTGCACTCACAAAAAAGTGTGACGTCATATCATGTTACCATTATTGACAAGGTAACCATAGCAACGTATTTTTTGTTTAAGTTCATAGGTATAGTTATTATGTTGTAAATTATTTTTCTTTTTAATTATCTTGTAAATAAAACTGAAATAACATTTATCAATCTGACTGTACAAGTAGAAATCAATGGTTACTAGTTTTCCTCGAGCAAGCAATTTGAGATGCCAAAATCGCGATACGTAAGGGTCAGATTTAATTAGAGTAATAACTTAGTTGCCTATCTCTCATCTAATGTAAGTACTATTAGATTAATATAAAGATAACACGTTAAATTGAATCTAATAGTAAATAAAAAGAAAGGAGTTTCCTTTCGAAAAATTTATGTGCGCTAATTAATTGCTCTTACGGTGAAGGTAAACGTTGTAATAGAACCCAGGCTCTGTGCAAACGGGCCACCGACCACAGGCCACCGGTGGCCAGCCACTAGCAGTTTTCATACATTTTGTTATGTGTGCGCCGCATTTTAACAAAAAGTATGAAAAATCGTGTGAGTGGCTGGCCACCAGTGGCTGTGGTTGGTGGCTCGTTTGCGCAGAGCCAGTTGTCCCTAGACGTATTGATTAAGTTATTTTCTCTGGACACGATCGACTGAGCTGAGAAAGCTGTATAGGATCTAGGCAAGCCTACTCCATCCTCAAGCAAAAAGGACCCAATAAATATGGGTGTAATTGCGGAAAACAGCCCAATACAATTACAAGTTTATGTTATTGATGTCAATCAATGTTTAATTATTTCAAAGAAGTGCATATAAAACGTTTCAGTGATTTAAAAAAAAACTATTATTTCGATAATGCCCTATTCCGAAAATAGACAGAGGTTTAAAGGACTTGTTCAGAAAATGACCTCGGTCTATAAAGACTTATTCTTTAATACACTCATTCTGGAAATGGATTAAAATCTGACGACCAAAAAAAGACGGTAAAAAATTGACAGCTGTCAAATGTCTCTGATTATGAATTGGGGTATCGTTTAACAGGTTTTCGGGGGGTGATGATTCCGACACAGGGATTCACAGTTGACAGCTGTCAAATGTCATTCTGATCCAAAAATTAATCCCGGATACGGAATCAGCACCCCCGAAAATCTATTCCTATTAGACGACACCCCACAAAAATAATTGACATTTAACTAAATCACAAACTTTCAGGATCAAAGTACTCTCTACGACTTAAAACATAAAACTAAATGAAATCCAAAGCCTGTAAATATCAACAATATATCTAAAAGTAAAACTAAACAACTAAATAAGGAAACATTTCCTTACAATATTGTCGTTGTTAACGTACGAGAGCGCTGACATCTTTGTACTGACCCCATAACTTTAGCTCAAAACAACAACATTTCTCTATCCTTTATATCCGAATTTCCAATACAATCTTCATAGTAATATTCCGGATAGAATGGGACGTATTGAGGGTATCGCCCTGGGCGATGTTATACATACGAGGTCAACTAAAACATAAACCCCAATCCGATTTATTATAATTTCTGCCGTCTATTAAACGAGGAAATCTACAGTTCACATAGACACTCGTTAAAAATGTCTCTAGGGTAGGTTTAAGATGTGCTTTGATACATCAGTCAGCCAATCTGTCAGGACTTTGTATTTCATATTTATAGAAGATAGATAAAAATAGATAGATAGCGATTGACCATTATGTCACTTGGTGTAAAGTAACGATAGTTTAAGATACAGCTTGTGCGTTTAGAACACACTTGTTAACTCCTGACTTGAAGACCACTAAATGAGCGGGGGGCTTCGAAGGACGAGAGTAAAGGCAGAAAAACGGCAGTGGAACGAGAATAACGATATAATTAATCAATAAGAACAGAAAATAGTTTCCAGATTTTTGTGCTAAAATCCGTATACAATACTATAAAAAATAGTAAATTTTCACAAAACAACTAAGTAAAACAAAAATAAAAAGGGTAAACGGTTTGCCTAAACAAAGAATGTTTGTAATAAAAAAAACATGTCTGTAGACCGAAAGAAGAACAAATCCGCAAAAACTTCGTAACCAACGATAACAAAATGCAATTTAACCACCCTAATTAAAGCTAAATAAAGCAATAAATTCGCCCAACCCTCCCGATCTGATTACGGCCCTGTAACAATGGCCCTACAAATTTCAAATCAAGCGGAAGGGCCCTATTACGTAATCAAAGGTGATAGAGAGAACAGCGACCCCTGGGAGGAGAAGCCCCCCCCCCCCAGGTCGTTCATAAAACTTCGTGAAACTACATAAAAGTTGCTCGGTTGATAGGAAAAGACGTAGCTTACTGGGGACAGGTGAGTTGCTTCAATCAATCGATTTGTTCTCTACGCTCCTTTTCGGAGCGTATATACAATGAAAACAAACAATTAAATTCCTCTGCGTAATCTATACTTATATTATAAAGCTGAATAGTTTGTTTGTTTGTTTGTTTGAACGCGCTAATCTCAAGAACTACTGGTTCGAATTGAAAAAATATTTTTGTGTTGGATAGTCCATTTATCGAGGAAGGCTAAAGGCTACTTTTTATCCTGATATTCCCACGGGATCGGGAGTTACGCGGGTGAAACTGCGGAGCGCTGCTAGTATTAGTATAGATAGATTACAAAAAAACCGGCTAAGTGAGAGTCGGACTCGTGCACGAAGGGTTCCGTACCATGTCGCATGGAAGACCCACTTAATATTATTTTTTAAAAGTATTTGTTGTTATAACGGCAACAGAAATCTTATATCTTTAAATGAGCAATTATTTTATATATATATATATATATATAATTGGAATCTCGGAATCGGAAAATGTAATTTTATTCGTGTTGTAAAGCGTTTGAGTAGTCCCAATTTAAACTGAAAAATATGACTCTTCATGACATCTATTGGCGAACTACTAATACTATTTTTTATGAGCAATAAAGTTATTCCAGCAGATGGCGTTGTTAAGTAACACGAAGTCAATGAGTGTTTAGACTAAGTAAAAAATAAAAATACCGAGCAAAGCTCGGTCATCCAGGTACTACTACATAATCTGTGAAAGTTTCAATTGTCTAGCTTTCACGGTTCATGAGACCGACAGACAGACAGTGTAGTCTTAATAATAGAGTCCCGTTTTTACCCTTTAGTTACGGAACCCTAAAAAGTTAAATATAATACCCAATTAGGGATCAAAATGTTACATTTCCTTTGTAAAGAACATCATTTCAAATCCCCTATTAGGTTAGTTATGTTTTGAAACTATCTTACCGAACTAAAATGTCTTGACTTGGTTTTGAAATAAACATTGTCTTGTAGCACTTATTGCTTATTAGAGAGCTTTTTCTCTATAAAGCGCTAAGCACACTGAGGCAAATATCCAAAAATTACCACCACCCGGAACTCCTTTTGTTATGGTCGAAAATTGACCTGCGGTATTTATGGCATCTGAACTATTCTGAACATCTAGACCCCTTGGACATTTTGACATTTGGGTCAATACATCCTGAGTTTTTATGCACCATCATCATCATCTGTGGGACAAATTCTTTCTAGACTTTCTATTTAGATGTCGTTTTAATTTTGACTTTTACGGGAGCGACTGCCGTCTGACCCCCTAATCTCAGAGAAGAAAAGTCAGCGCCAGAGCCTAGTCCGTTTCCCAGCAGGTGCACCAGCTTGCAGGTGAGGTTGACTTGGTCCCAAAGATCTTAGCGAGCCCCATACACACCCGAGTTTTTATGCACCACGTAGACACTACCGACCGACCGGTCTCCGTGTGGTATGGTGAATAGAATCTTGAAAATAACAAAAAAATACTAAAGTTAAGTATTTAAAGCGGAATATCTTTTTTTTGTTCTCGAGTTTTCGATGTTTTTTCAAGTACCATTTTCACCATACTCGAGTGTATACGCAGTTTTAGGTTTTGTCAAAATCAAGCACGCAACTCCTTTCAGCATTTTTCGCCATCTCTTGTTGTTTAGAGTTTAGCCCTGAAGGTCCATGTAAAAAACTCAACCTGTATGCATGTGTGATGAAATAATCAATTTATCTATCTAACGCTCCCGGGTACAGACTCAGTGCGCTTTAGGGTTTTAGGGTTGATTTACATTAGACCAGGCAGTGTGCGGGCCGGGCCGTGGACGTGGCTCGGACGGGACACGGTGTAATATAAATTACTTCATATAAAATGTATGTAAAACTAGCTGCACCCCTCGATTTGACCCGCGTAAGTCCCGACCCCGTGGGAATATCAAAACGAAAAGTAGTCCATAGCATTCCTCGAAAAATGGACGATCAAACAAAAAATATTTTTTCATTTCGAACCAGTAGTTCTTGAGATTAGCGCGTTTAAACAAACTTTTCAGCTTAATAATATTAGTATAGACTAGCTGCGCCCCGCGGTTTCACCCGCGGAAGTCCCGATCCCGTTTGAATATCAAAATAAAAAGTAACCTATAGCCTTCCTCGATAAATGTACTATCCAAAACAAAAATATTTTTTCAATTCGAACCAGTAGTTCCTGAGATTAACGCGTTCAAACAAACAAACTCTTCAACTTTATAATGTTAGTATAGATTTTAAATCCGTGCCCTCCCCGGGCCACGTCCACGGCCCGGCCCGCACACGGCCCTGTCTAATGTAAGTCATCCCTTAGTTACTGTTTGTCGATGGTATAACGTGCATTGCTAATCCTCTCTCGGAACTCTAGTTTAATTCACTTAGAAGCCTTTATGCTCCTAATTGATTAGTAAATAGTTAACAATAATCTTGTATCTCTTAACGTTCTTATTATCCAAATGGATAGATGATGATATCTCCTTGATAGATTTTGGCCACAGTGACTATTATGCAGAAGAATATCCCGATATTCCAACGGGATCGGGAGTTACGCGGGCGAAACCGCGGAACGCTGCTAGTAGTAAATATTATTTTAGATCTCACGCCACCATAAAACTTTTAAAGTACGGTCAGCAGAGCAAAAATATAGGTGCGGAAAGCAACCCATATATACAAATACTAGCGGCGCTCCGCGGCCACACCCGCGTACTCCCGATCCTGTGGGAATATAGGGATAAGAAGTATTTTATTCCCAATAAATCAATGTATCCTCATACCAAGTTTCATCAAAATCGGTACAGTAGTTTCGGAGCCTATTCGTTCTTAAAAAAAAAAAACAAACAAATAAATATTACCTTTTTATAATATTAGTGTAGACTAGCTTTTGCCCGCGACTTCGTCCGCGTAGAAGTCGAAAGAATGTTTAAGCAAATTTTGTAGTAGACCAGGGAATCATTTTGTCACATACAAACTTTGCCCCTCTTTTTCACCCCTGGGGTAGAATTTCGAAAAATCCTTTCTTATCGGATGCCTACATCATACAAAGAACACACCCTCCAAGTTTCAGGTCTCTACGATCAGCGGTTTAGGCTGTGCGTTGATCCGTCAGTCAGTCAGTCATTCAGGACAAAGCATTTTATATGTATAGAAAAAGTATACAAATGTGTAGGTAGGTATAATGTGACGCTTTTAAAAATGATCTAATTTTTATTTCGTCGTTTATTTTTAAGAGCGTTTGTTTAGTGAGCTCTTTGGGCACAAACACAATTAAACTTTGATGTAGGTACAAAATGCGATGTGTTCACTAAACATTTTGATGTTAACACCGTTAGTCACCTCAAGATGTGGGGACACAATGTTGACATCGCGTTACTTGGTTTTACAACTTGTAAACTAATCTTCTATACATATAAAATGCTTTGTCGTGAACTACTGACTGACGGATCAACGCACAGCCTAAACCGCTGATCGTAGAGACCTGAAACTTGGAGGACGTGTTGTTTGTATGACGTAGGCATCGGATAAGAAAGGATTTTCCGAAATTCCACCCCTTACCAATATATAATGGTATTTACTGATCGTGAGTTGGCTTAAAGGTAGATACCTCGACTTTCGTTGAATGGATTTTTCTTAGGAAACATTCATGTGCGCTAAATTACATTGCTCTTACGGTGAAGGAAATTATCGTGATGAAACCCGCGGCTTAGTTGGCTCCAGAAGTATTGACAAGTTCTCTCCTCTGGACATGGTCGACTAAGCTGAGAGGGTAGTAGGTGCTGGGCGAGCCTACTCCATCCTCACGCAAAAAGGACCCAATTAAAAAGGGTCTAATGGCGGAAAACAGCCCGTTTACAAGTACAAGTATAATAAAAAAGAAATATTTTTATGTTTGCAACGAATAGGCTGCGAAACTACAGGACCGATTTGGATAACACTTGGTTAAAGGATACATTGTTTCCCGAGGTACATCGGGATAAAAAGTTACTCCCAAACTTTTTATCCCGAAGTACCTCGGGATCGGGAGTTACGCGGGTGAAACCGTGAATCGCTGGTAATCTATACTAATATTATAAAGCTAAAGAGTTTGTTTTTTTGAACGCTATAATCTCAGGAACTACTGGTTCGAATTGAAAAAAACATTTTGTGTTGGATAGTCCATTTATCGAGGAAGGCTATAAATATTATAAAGCTGAAGAGTTTGTTTGAACGCGCTAATCTCAGAAACTACTGGTTCGAATTGAATAAAAAAAATTTGTGTCGGATAGTACATTTATCGAGCCAGGCTATAGGCTACTTTTCATTTTGACATTCCCCTGGGAATCGGTACTTACGCGGGTGATAACCGCGGAGCGCTGCAAGTTATTATAAAATGGTAAACTGACCTTACTAACGTTAGAACAACTGAGAAATCAGAGGCGGTAACTACAACTGCCACTATTATTGTATCCAAATACCAAGGTCTATTAAAGACTCTTGACCTATAGGTTGGAGAACATATTTCGTTGCTTATAGGTCAATTATCTATTGAAATAATGTTTACTGATGTTTTTTCATAATCATTTTGACTATTTTAAGGTGGAACCGGCGTATGGTGGGTACTTCTTAATGATCTTCTATAAGGGGCTGTCCATTTAGGTGAAAGGGTATTATACCTGCGCTCTCTCCATACAAACGTAGTCGACTGTTTCCTCCCTGGATAATGACACTAGAGCAAATGTTTTTGTTGCATAAAACCTATAACTGCCATGACTATGCCCCTATGTCTTGGTTTTTATCATTTTCTAATTATCATGGAAATTAAGATTTAAAAAACAAAACAATGGGCATGGTCATGGCAGTTATAAGTTTTATGCAACGAAAATATTTGCTCTTGTATCGAATCAAACAAGATATTAACGCGAACGAAGTCGCAAATATGAGTTAGTTAATCGACAAAAGAAATGGCTAAGTGCGAATCGGATTCACGAACGAAAGGTAGCATTATATTGTTTACTAGCAGGGCTCCGCAGTTTCACCCGCGTTACTCCCGATCCCGTGGGAATATCAGGATAAAAAGTAGCCTATATCCTTCCTCGATAAATAGACTATCCAACACAAAAATAATTTTTCAATTAGAACCAGTAGTTCCTGAGATTAGCGCGTTCAAACAAACAAACTGTTCAGCTTTATAATATTACTAGCTGCGCCCCGCGGTTTCACCCGCGTAAGTCCCGATCCCGTGGGCATATTGGGATAAAAAGTATCTTATGTCCGTCTCCTGGCTCTAAGCTACCTCCCTACCAATTTTCACCCAAATCTGTTCTGCCGTTCTTGAGTTATAAGTGGTGTAACTAACACGACTTTTTTTTATATAATATAGATTAGTATATATAGTATTTGTTGTTATAGCGGCAACAGAAATACATAATCTGTGAAAATTTCAACAGTCTAGCTATCACAGTTCATGAGATACAGCCTGGCGACAGACGG
The DNA here is from genome assembly GCA_951213275.1 of Idaea straminata. Lineage (NCBI taxonomy): Eukaryota > Metazoa > Arthropoda > Insecta > Lepidoptera > Geometridae > Idaea > Idaea straminata. Next base: position 9,627,484 of record OX577867.1, on the reverse strand, counting down.
ATAAACGGTCTTAGTAAAAGGGTTTTTGCCCGTTGGGTACGGAACCCTAATATATGAAAGAAGTCAAAATAACTACTAATGCCGCATAAATATTTATAAATCCAAATAGAAAAGTTCAACATGCCCATTTCATGGCCAAACTTTTGAGTGGCACTCGAGACGATAGGGACCAAAATTATTCTAACTTTCCGACTCAAGGCACCGTGAAAAACCGCTGCGGCGATAATAAAAATATGCTCCGTTTTATATTATGGAAAACCACATTTGCTTTGATTAAATATATTAATATTTATTAAAATTAATGAGTTTTCTGAAGTAAATTCCAGATATCTAAGTTTATGAAAGTAATCTCTATAAATAAATAAATATTGCAGGAGATTCCACACATCGCCATCTAGCCCCAAGCTAAGAAACTAGACTTGTGTTATGGGTGCTAGACAACGGATATACGACTTTTATACTATTCTTTTGTAAATATATACTTATAATACATAAACACAACCAGATCACAGACAAATACCTAAGCATAAATACATGTCTGAGGCGGGAATCGAACCCGCAACCCTGTGTTTGGCAGTCCGGCATGATGACCATTGTGCCAACTGGGTCGACATCGATGAAGTTTATCAAAGTTATCTTGCTCGTGATTGGTCACCTGTCCTGTAATCTATATCAATAACTAGCAGCGCTCCGCGGTTTCATCCGCGTAAGTCCCGATCCCGTGGGAATATCAAAATTATAAAAATAGCCTCTAGCCTTCCTCGATAAATAGACTATCCAAAACAAAAATATTTTTTCAATTCGAATCAGTAGTTCCTGGAATTAGCGCGTTCAAACAAACAAACTGTTCAGCTTTATAATATTTTATTTTATTTTATTTTTATTAGGCATAGTAACAATATACAAATTTAATATTACAAATAGACATGATGGTCCAGGAGCCAGGTACATTTTCGGTCAATCATTTCCTCTCGAGCGAAACTTCGTAAAATGCATAAGGGACTTGTACTATGAATACTCGCGACCGTCAGCTGCGACTCCGTTGGTGGGGTGGGCAGAGGCAGCCTCCCACGCATGGAGAAAAAAAAATTATTTCAGTCATTTCCTCTCATTTGAAAATTCATCAGAGTATAGTTTATGTAGTATTTTGAAAAAAAAAACATAGTCAGCTGACCATAACACGGTGGATTACACGTCAGCTTGCTCCTTGAACATGAAATTTTTTATTTTATTTTCAATGATTTCCTCTCAACTAAAAATTTACCTGGTGATCGCTTATATGCTACTATGAATGAAAATTAATGTCAGCTGGCTGTCTCAGTGGAAGGTTTGTCAGCTGGTACCTTGAAAGGTGTAACAGCATCTATGACCTACTGAAACTTATCAGGTGACGACTTTTCCCTTGACTTACAGCTAGCTGATTTTTTTTATTATTTACTAGAGTATTTTAACAATTCTCTGATAATTTTTCATCCGGGAGGAAATAACGTTTCTTAAGTTATTTTGCAGTTTGTTTGATTTGAGAATTTCAAGCTTTGCATTTAAAGCGAATACAGACAGACACGGAGGTCAGAGCATCTATAAAATAAATAATTTGTGTGTTATTTGTGTTTAAAATTTTAATTTAATGTCATAAATAGAAATAACAATAATAAAACATGTATTATTATTACTCTGCCCAATAGATGACAGGTATTATGTATAATTCCCGGGCAGTATAATTATTTCAGAATTTATAGATAGACTTTATTCGTACAACACAGGAAGAAACAGAACACTATATACACAAAGTAAAGTAAGTTATAATCACATTGCACTCTGATAATGTCCGGGCATTATGTATAATGTCCAATTAATCACTTGGTCCGTAACATATGGGGATAAAATTAACGTTTAAAAAACTAAGTTAATAATATTTCAAAGGTTTCCATTGCATTATTCCTTTGACAATTTTGAAGAAAACATTTTACATTTCAATTTGTTTCATTAAAATGCGGAAAGGAAGAGAAGACCGAAGGCGTTTACAAGATAAACGGAAAAGCGATAAATTATTACGTTTTTCCTCATCAGTGTCTCAGGAATATCGGTTTGAAAAACGTGCTCCGGGAACAATGGTTATTATTCTTATTTTTATTTTAGACTAGTTTTGGCCCGCGACTTCGTCCGCGGAAAAGTCTAAAATAGACCAAGGAATCACGTAGACCTCCGTTTTTCACCCCTTTAGGGGTAGAATTTCGGAAAAGCCTTTCTTATCGGATACCTACGTCATACAAAGAACACAACCTTCAAGTTTCAGGTCTCTACGATCATCGATTTAGGCTGTGCGTTGATCCGTCAGTCATTCAGGACAAATAATTTTATTTGTATAGACGAGCAGTGTTCCGTGGTTTCACCGGCGTTAAACCGGAATTATCCGGATCCCGTAGGAATATCGAGATTAAAAATTATGTTATCCCCAAGTTTACACAATATTTTTTTTATGAAAATCTCAAAAAATAGAGCAAAAAAAGTTTTGACTTTACTTTGACTCTCTATGCGGAGAATATAATAAACTAGCAGCGCTCCGCGGTTTCACCCGCGTAACTCTCGATCCCGTGGGAATATCGGGATAGAAAGAAGCCTATGTTATTCCGAATGAATCAATGTATCCTCATATAAAGTTTCATCAAAATCGGTAAAGTAGTTTCGGAGCATAATCGTTACAAACAAACGAACAAAATTATTTCCTCTTTATAATATTAGTGTAGATTCTCTCTGCGAGTTTTGCTCCATAGACAACAACGGTGTTCAGTTCATTCATTACAGAGCTCTAGTTTCTTTCGTCATGTCGTTAAACAAATGGCATTGACAGTAGGAAATAATTATAATTATCCTGCTGCTGTTGAGAGTCTGGTATATTTATTTAGTTAGTTTAATCTGTCCAACTTATGTAGTTTAGAAGTAAAATTAACATTAAGCCTAATCCTACTCATATTATAAATGTGAAAGTTTGTGTGTGTATGTATGTTTGTTTGTTACTCCTTCACGCAAAAACTGATTGACCGATTGCGATGAAACTCGGTATCTAGATAGCTGGAGACCTGGATTAACACATAACAATTTTTTTCCCGATATTCCCACGGGATTGGGACTAACGCGGGTGAAACTGCGGGGCGCAGCTAGTATACCATAATACCTATCGGCTATTTGTGTTTATTTGGGTCCTTTTTGCGTAACAATCCCTTCTTACGCAAAAAGGACCTGCTCCCGCAGGCTTGCCCATTACCTATACTATCCCCATGAGTTTCTTGTGCCTTCTTCTCACACGTTTAAAAGTGATCAATGTACAAATATATTAAGCATCCAAAGGAATAAAAATTTTGGCTTTTATCCTCTCAGCTTAGTAGACCATGTCTTCAAGACAACACATCTTTATTTAATACTAGTTGCGCTCCGCGGTTTCACCCGCGTTAGTCCCGATCTCCTGGGAATATTAAAATGATAAGTAGCCTATAACCTTCCTCGATAAATGGACTATATCCAACACAAAAATATTTTTTCAATTCGAACCAGTAGTTCATGAGATTAGCGCGTTCCAACAAACAACAAACTCTTCAGCTTAATAATATTAGTATAGATACCTTCCACCTTGCTAGAGGGAAAAAAATCTGTTTTTCCCACGAGATCCTGACTTCTTCGTCATCTATATTGCTTATTTCATAGCAATTCAATATTGCTTGCCATGGCAATGCCACTAAACATAACTAGTATATCCTCCGCCTTTGCATTTCGTAAGAAAGTAAGGAAAAAAAAAATTGCACTCCGGGAGTGCCGGCAGAAGTGAAAACTTGATTATTAACGTTGAGCATGTTTGATATTTTGGAATGGTTAGGGAATAATTTTGCACCAATTGCTTTATCAGTATAAAAGTACTATCATTTATGTGGTAGAATACAATATTCATTTATTGCGCTATCGTACACAAACATGACAATTTATATTACATTAAAAATTTAACACTTTAAAACTATAGCTGTCTACTCTCCATCCGTCTTACGCTTTTTCGATCAGGTCACGTGTCCTGACGCGAGTTTAAGATTTTATACCCATTACAGAAAAAGTGCTCAACGCCGCTAAAGAAGTTTTCACTTCAAAAATATTTGTAACTCAAGTAACTAAGTACAAAGTTTCGTCATATTTTTTGAAACTTCGGAAGTAAATAATTTATTTAAACAAACTCCTAATGCTTCTTTTTGTTGAACTTTTTATATTTTTAGTAAACTTTAGTAACCTATTTTCTTCAACTTTTTGCATAAATTCAAAACACTGTTAGGTAAGCGTAATGTGTGAAAATCTATCTTTTTCTCTTTGAGGACCTAGGTCATAACCTAGAGTAACCTAGGTTAAAAGACTTAGGTTAACCTTCTTGGATTGTGTGCGGATTGAGGAGCGTGGATTGAATGTAAATCTTCAATTTGAAGTGGAAATCAGATGGACCTTAGAATCTTGGTCGAGTTGAAAATTTTCCAATACTAGCAGTTTTATAGCTCTACAGTAGGTCTGCACTTTTGTTGCATGATTGTACAGCAAACCACATAACAACGTTCTATCATTCATAGGAAGTATAAAGTTTTGATAGCCCCCAGTACTTGATCTTGATGGAGTACTAACTGTAAATAAGTATACAGGGTGTCCCGTAATGAATGGACAAATCTGTACCCGTACGTGCCCCTACGGGTTAAGGTTACAGTGCCTTTTTAGATGAATAAAAGTTATGCTCTATGAAAGTCTCTCAGTTTCCGACATATTCCCCATTTTCAAAATTTAACAACCTTCTCTATGCTTTTTGGTGCCAAAACTGCAAATGAAGGAATTATACCAATCTGTTTTTAACCCCCGACGCAAAAACGACGGGGTGTTATAAGTTTGACGTGTCTGTGTGTGTGTGTGTGTGTGTGTGTGTGTGTGTGTGTCTGTGGCATCGTAGTTCCCGAACGGATGAAGCGATTTTATTTGGATAGTATTCCAGGATAAATGCGAACAATTGTTTTTATGACATAAGGATTTTTTTAAACTCAGATGTAACTCAAACTTCATGTTTTTTTAAATACCTCAACTTTAACCTTTCCTGGTGTAAATTACCCGCAATCCTACGTTTATATGGTCACTATTGGTCATAGTGTCAAATAAATAAAGTTGCCTATTTCATTAAGATTCTGAAATGGTATATGTATTATTTCCAGCAATAATACAATATTAATTCCTATCAAAATGAGCCACCCGTAGATACCCGTTAATCCATTCATTACGGGACACCCTGTATATCGTCTATGTAACTACGAGTCACTTTATAGGCACATATTCGGTTTATTGTTCATTTACAGGGTAGCTTAGGTAGCGGCTAGATACAAACTTAAATTATACACTTGCAGCGGTCCGCGGATTCGTCTGCGTTATTTCTGATATCAAGATAAGCCTGTATTACTTCCAAGGAATTAGTGTAGTTTCATAGAAAGATGGCGATGTGTGGAATGTCCTGCAATATTTATATATTTTTATTTACATAATTTAACAAAATAAGAAATCGCTTATTTTTGTACCAATCGATAGGTTGCTGAAATTTTATAAAATCACGAAAGTTCGTTGGTAGGTGGGATCTTACCCTAAAAGCTTTGTACTTGAGTTGAAAACATTTTAAAATTGCCGTTTTAGAACTCTACGGTGGCCTCCACTTTTGTTACCGACTGTATTTATATAAAAAATAATTAATTCATAATAAATAAATCCACACAATACAAAATTAATGATAACTCCGATAAGGACCGGTTATACGTAAATAAATGCGATAACATAATAGGATTCTATTACATCGAATTAGTCAATATTATTGTGTACTACCAGCGCTCCGCGGATTCATCCGCGTAATTCCCGATCCCGTGGGAATATCGGAATAAAAAGTAGCCTTTGTTACTGTCAATGAATCAATGTATCCTCATATCAAGTTTCATCTCAATCGGTTCAGAAGTTTCGGAGCCTATTCAATGCAAACAAACAATCATTTTTTTTCCTCTTTATAATATTTATTAGTATAGAAAATAATATTCGTGACTCAAACCTTATTGTTATTAAGTATATTATAACTAGATAATAAAATCCGGGATTTTCGAACTGGAAAATAACGGAAATCCCGCGGTCATTTTCCAGTTCGAAAATCCCGGGACTAAAATGAGGTATTCCGGGAATTTCCCATATCTTTCCTCCGATCTTTCCGTTAAGTCGCAAATAGGAGCCAAACGCAAAATGCCCGTAACTTAAATATAGGGAAAGATTCTAGAGAGCACAAACGGCGGTCTATTGCCTTGGCGATTTCCTCCAGGGACCCAAAGGGATGGACAAGACTTAAGAAAGGGGATGGGTGACAAGTACTTATGGGTTGCGCGCATCATCTTTATGCGGCATCTATTTGGGGGTTATCTATAAAGTGACAAAATTAATATAAAAATATTATTAAAAAAAACCCGTGGCACTCGGGGACTGCCGCGGTAAAGCTATTGCATTGTGCGAGCTTCGTACAGTCGTACCATATACATACACGTTAAGCGAACGCTCGGCCGAGCTACATGGTAGGCGGAGTGGGGGGTGTCAGGTTTTATTTTCGTTACGAAATTTCTTTATTCGGTCACCACGCTCAAAGCCCACGATAAAAGCTAATAAATATTAAAATAAAAAGTAAGCCACTGTGATGTTGCGGTCTAAACAAATGCCTATTACACTTGCGACTTAAAAACTAACTAATAAGTACCTGTAAAACCACATAAATAAAACAAACAATTCATTAATATTAATAACTTTAAACACATTTAACGTTCGTAACTGGTACGGGCGTTAAACGTGTTAAAATGTGCCATTAAAATATCTCTTAATAGGCGTTAAGTAAACAACGGTTAGGTAAAGTAGGCTACCGAGTTGGTAACGAGGCAGAATAACCGTGAAATTATTATACTGTATTACAGGGTGATTTTTTTATATGGGCCTACAAAGCCATATATCCTAAACTAAATAAATAACAAAAAAACAAATACAAATAAATAAATAATAACAAATATTGCAGGACATTCCACACATCGCCATCTAGCCCCAAGCTAAGTAACTAGACTTGTGTTATGGGTGCTATACAACGGATATACTACTTATATACTTTTCTTTTTGTAAATATATACTTATAATACATAGAAACAACCAGACCACACACAAATATCTAAGCATAAATACTTGTCTGCGGCAGGAATCGAACCCGCAACCCTTGTGTTTGGCAGTCCGGCGTGGTGACCATTTTGCCAACTGGGTCGTCTATAAGAGACTGCCCGCGACATCGTCCGCGTAGAACTCCAAAATGGTTCTTTCATCTTTAATGCAAATTACCCTGAAATAACTTTTACCCTTTTTTAATCCCGCTATGGGATGAATTTTAATAAAATACAAAACACTTCTCCCATCAATTCTGTTACAGAATGTTTATACAAAATCTGAAGTAGATTGGACCAAAGGAATCATATTGTCCCATACAAACTTTGCTCCCCTTTTTCACCCCCTTAGGGATGGAATTTCGAAAAATCCTTTCTTATCGGATGCCTACGTCATACAAAGAACACACCCTCCAAGTTTCAGGTCTCTATGATCAGCGAATTAGGCTGTGCGTTGATCCGTCAGTCAGTCAGTCATTCAGGACAAATAATTTTATATGTATAGATAGCGAAAAATGCTGAAAGGAGATGCGTACCCGATTTTTGAGAATAACTAAAACAGCATCATTGGATTTTTGAAAAAGCCAGTACCCTAGCCAGGAATCGAGCCTGTTGATTTTTCAAAAAAATAATCACCTATATTTTTATACATTAGTATAAAAATATAGGTGATTATTTTTTTTCACTATCGATTACGATAGTGTTACTGATAGAGATTAATTCCTGGAAAAAAACATAGTAAGACAAATCCCATGTAATAAAAATCATCCTGTATATTTTACATAATATTGTCCTTTACATCTAATCTATATAATTTACACAAATACAGCGCCAGCAACTTTATTGACAACCCAGTGGGCACAATGGTCACCCGTAGCCGTGTTTGCAAAACACGGTTCGATTCCCACCTCAGACAAGTATTTATGCTTTGATATTTGTCTGTGGTCTGGTTTTTTCTATGTATTATAAGTATTTATAAAAGAAAAGTATATAAGTAGTATATCCGTTGTCTAGCACCCATAACACAAGTCTAGTTACTTAGCTTGGGGCTAGATGGTGATATGTGGAATGATCTGCAATATTTATTGTATTTACTTTTAACACTAAAATCAAAGTCAATTTTTTTATTATTTTTTATGTGTGGAATATCCTGCAATATTTATTTATTTTATTGATACTCCATGACGGCGCGGCACGACATGCGGCAAAACAAAGAAGGAAGGAAACGTACAATACAAATATTTTGTTATAAATATTTAAATATATCGGCATTGCGAACTGATGACGTCAAACCATCAATGACATTAACCGGTTCTAACTAACTACAACAACAATTAGTTAACGTTATATACAGGATGAATTTTTTACATGGGACTTCAGGGCTATATCATAAACTATAAGAGATAGCGAAAAATGCTGAAAGGAGTTGCGTGCCCGATTTTGACAAAAACTGAAACTGCATCATTATATAAATAATATAATAATAAAGATTTTTTTTTCCAAATCTACAGGTTCGATTCCTGGCTAGGGTAGGGCTAGGGTACTTTTAAAAAAATCTAATGATACAGGTTTAGTTTTTGTCAAATTGTGCACGCAACTCCTTTCAGCATTTTTCGCTACTTAACTATTTCTAATCTATACTAATATTATAAAGCTGAAGAGTTCGTTTGTTTGAACGCGCTAATCTCAGGAACTACTAGTTCTAATTGAAAATTATTTTTGTGTTGGATAGTCCATTTATCGAGGAAGGATATAGACTACTTTTCATTTTGATATTCCCACGGGATCGAGACTTGCGTAAGTGAAACGATTGAGCGCTGCTAGTTTAGGATAAATAGCCCTGAAGGCCCACATAAAAAATTCACCCTGTACCTATTCTTACTTACAAATACCTAACTAATTATTAAACTGCTTCTTTGTACTTGAACGCTTACGAATTTAGTGAGGGAATAGATAGAGAGCGTTTAACAGTATCCGTCCAAGGGCGAGTCAGATTCGCGGACGAAGGGTTCCGTACATGAGAGCCGTTAACTTTAGGCATAGTTATTGGTAACTATATAAGCGAGCTGTTGAGGGCTACTTCTGTGCATCTAAACAAACAACTTTTGTTCTACGACATTTGGAAATTAGTTTTTTTTATTAATTTTGGAATTTCTGAAAATCATTTGTCTTTTACACGGAGAGGTCATTAACCTTAAGATTATACTTATTTTTTAAGGTTTATCTACTGATCTAGGTCCGAATTACCTTTGTTTAAAAAAATCAGTAGATTTTGAAATTTACTTAACCTCTAAAATTAGGAAAAAATTCGAATTTCCTAAATTCGTAGAACAAAAGTTGTTTGTTAAAGTGCACAGAAGTAGCCCTCAACCGCGTGCTTAGTTAAAGGGTCCCGTTTTTACCCTTTGGGTACGGAACCCCAATAACTGTTACCCTTCATAAAAATATGTCGGATAAATGGAAAGATAAACAAAAAGACCCTGAACCTAAATCAAATGTTGAATGTATGCCAATTTTGTACTTTGAAACAAAACATTGAAGATAGATAAATCTAAGCTCAATGAAAATATATGGTCTACTAACTATGCTAAGGATTTACCCGAAGTCTCCATCCCTTGGGGAAATAAGGATAAAGTAGCCTACGAGTTATCTAAGGGCCCAACCTCACTGCAAGGACGTCATGGCGACGTCGCTGGCTATGTATCTAACTAATTCGTATTGAAATGTATGGAAGATAATTAACCTGGCGGCGGTGTGGTGACGTCGCCAGTTTGGAAGCCTAGCCACGACCGACGATGAGCTTGGTGGAGACTGGCTACTCTGGTGTTTTGGCAATGCAGCCACAGTAGCCAGTAAAATGTATACGCGTAAGCTGTGCCGCACTCAGTGTCCTACGGGTCGCCAATGAGGAAGGACGCACTTGTTTTTTTTGGCGACGTAGGGTAGCCAGCAATAGCCATGGATACGTAGACGTCGCCATCGCGTCCCGGTGAGGTAGGGCCCTAAAAGTCAAATGCAAACGGTTCAATGACTGAGGAAGAAATATAAACAGGCACACAAAAACTTTCCCATTTTAATATTATGTAGCAGAATAAAAGATCTAAGCACAATGAAGATATATGGCCTATTTTCCGAGGGGGCGCGTTCCGAGCAACGAAGCGTTGAGTCCACCTTAGAAGATAAAATAAAAACGTCTTAAGGAAAACATAAGAGAATTAATGATAGCAGGGCAGATGATGAATTGTGGACGTAGAAAATAAATTGTTCTCAAAACTGCAAATCATGGCAAATGCAAGATCACTCATGAATAATTTTATTATGATTAAACTCTTAGAATTGTGCTCATTCATCTAGAATGGTAAAGTTACGGTAGGAAGTATGCTAATTCCACGCAGAAGTCCCAATTGTTAAATACGCTTGTAAAACTAAATAAATAAAATAGCAGGATAAATTATAAGCTGAATTTTAAGAAATTCTACTCAAAAAATTATGGATTGAATCTATAAATTTAAAATACAAAGTACTGACTAACACGAGTACACAAAGTATAGCTGAAACCAATGGATGGATCAGGTTAATATTTGGCATACAGATATTTAATAAAACGTAGGTATCCGGTAAGAAAGGTTTTCGTAAAATTCAAACCCTACGCGGAAGGAAAACGCGAGCAAAAGCAATATTTTTTTTCACTAGCTACGCTCCGCGCTTTCACCCGCGTATGTCCCGATCCCGTGGGAATATCAAAATAAAAAGAAGCCTATAGCCTTCCTCGATAAATGGACTATTCAACACAAAAAGAAATTTTCTATTCGAACCAGTAGTTCCTGAGATTAGCGCATTCAAACAAAGAAACTCAGCTTTATAGTATAGATTCATCACGTGCTTTGCCTGATGTTAAAGAATTTACCAAGACATAGCGGCATGGACTCCAGAGACAACTGTCAACCACTAACTCTACACTTCCGGCATGAATTGGATTGGAAGGTATTAACTTAAAATGGCACTCGGGGACTGCCGCGGTAAAGCTATCGTATCGTGCGAGCTTCGTACTGTCGAACGCTCGGCCGACCTACATGGTAGGCGGAGTGGGGGGTGTTAGGTTTTATTTTCGTTACGGAATTTCTTGATTCGGTCGCCGCGCTCAAAGCCCGCGATAAAAGCTATGCAATAGCTTAAAATATTTAAAAGAATAACATGTTATTACATTGTGGGTGGATGATAAAAGCCCATATTTAGGTCAGTAGATCTATTATGCAGGGTAACAACGCAACTTACAGCCATAAATTAAACCACATCGTCGTTTTATAAATCCTCTGTAATTACTAGCTACATTTTTAATAACGCTAAGCTATCGTGTTATATAGAAACTTTTAAACTAACGTGCTACCTGCTGAAAGTGTTTCTGAAGTTTTAGAAATTTAGTTCTTTGTTCAATAGCAATATTGGCTCATTATAATAGGAATTTGGTTTTGAATGCTGGCAATACCACATTTCTTTTCAGAATGGTAAAAAAATGTAGTTTGAGCTTAATCTTAGTTTAAAAATAATTTGGTTAAGTCGAAAACATAATAGTTTATATTCGATAGCACATTTATCCTGAAATACTATCCAACAAACAGATTGGAAGAATTCCTCTATTTGCTTGGAGAAATTATATTAAATTTCTTTGCAGTCTTAATACAAAAAGAAGATGGAGGGTTTGAATTTTTAAAATTTTGAAAATGTCGCTTAGATCTGAAACCAAGATACTTTTACCAAGTATAACTTTATTTTTCTGAATCGGCACAGTGTCCTCTACCCTAATTTAATTTAATTTAATTAATTTAATTTATTTATTAATAGGCACAACAACAGAACACAATAAGTACCCGTTTATCCATTTATTGGAATTTCAAAACGTAAAACAATAAAATGATAACATTTTTTCTAGCACCGGAAAAGAAGCCAAATAAATTCTTCACATCACCAAGGCTAATGTGAAAGCGATACCTAAATAATTTATAACCAAAAATCCAATCGAGCAACGTCTCCCGACTCTCGACACGCTATATCGCCACCGCCGACCTCAAGTCGCATAAACGCGGAATACACAATAAGGGGTTAGGGTTCTTTCATAGCAAGTCCGGGTGCTTTTTGGGTAAGTTCAAAATACTGATCGATCGGTGCCGAGATTATTCCACGGTGATGATGTCTTCTTAGCCGCGACTGTTCAAAGACTATTTCTATGTAAGAATATCCAATCATGATAATGACGGATTTTGCTGATCAGCCCGGCGCGGCGACGGTGTGCTCGTTAGTAACTGACGTACCCGATTTTGGCAGAAAATGTTTTGCCGTATGTTTTTGCACGGTATCGAAACTAATGCGTGCAAAACTGGGAGGCGCAGGTCTTTTATGTATATGATACATGCGCAATACAAAGTTTCAGATTCGTAGCTCTTGTAGTTTCAGGGCCCTATGTTTTAAAAGAAACCCCTATGCGGAGTTGACGACCCAGTTGGCACAATGGTCACCATGCCGGACTGCCAAACACAGGGTTGCGGGTTTGATTCCCGCCTCAGACAAATATTTATGCTTAGATATTTGTCTGTGGTCTGGTTGTTTCTATGTATTATGTTTACAAAAAAAAGTATGTAAGTAGTATATCCGTTATCTAGCACCCATAACACAAGTCTAGTTACTTAGCTTGGGGCTAGATGGCGATGTGTGGAATGTCCTGAAATATTTATTTATTTATTTATTATTATTAGTTTCTGACTTATAGCCCTTGTAGTTTCAGAGATTTATTTCTAAGTGCTTCTCTACGTTCTAAAAGGAAGTCTGAAACTTCGCATGAGGGTCGTGCTAAGTTTCAGACTCTTAGCTCTTGGAGTTTTAGACACTTTGTCTTTGTGATTAATCTTTTATAGATACGTTTTTACATCTTATGCGACGCGAGTGTTATCTGAGTTTTTTTTAATGAAGTATACGATATGTTAAGAATGCGTGTGTGAAATAACGATAATTTGAAAATAAAGTTCTGTCTGACATTGGTAAAAAGCAACAAAGTATGACCAAGGCGATGGTTTGCTTGGAGCGGATTCTTGATGCTACTTCTACACTTTGATACCACATGCGAAAACTGCGTCATTTGTAGAAATGACAGAACTATTATTCTCGGCTGTTTTTTCTCCTATAAAATATCATGTGAATATACCAATACCGATCGTTTTGTTATGCAAGCACCCTAAAAGAGAGAACGCCACGTGAATAGAAATAGGTGAATTTACCTAACCGCAAAAGATTGCTATCAGCAATAAAGTAAAGCGAAAATATTATAACAAGGCAAAAGTGAAGGCTAACCCACTCTGCCAAGATAAGGTTCCTTCTATCGCAGCAAGAGGAAGGAAGGAGGAATTTTGTCTTATATACACAGTACAGGATAAAGCTCATCAAATAGAATCTGTCTGGATAAATCCGGATTTACACATCGCTAAAACCTCGACAAAGGTCTCAAAGAACGTTCGAAAATCATTTGAGCGAGAACTGATCGCAAATATTTATCTTTTACGAAATGAGGGGAGAGCGACGAGAAGTTTTTACTTCGGTTTACCGTTTTTCTTTTTAAGTTTTATTGAGGCTGTTTAGAAGTTTGTCGTTCTCGTGACTATTTTTCGTTACGTAGCGTTATTACTTGAAAGGAAATGTTGGTATTTTGATAATTTAAATAAATTTCGAGCAAAAACTTTTTTGGAATACAAATCTTACTCTAATTATTGACTTGTATAATTTGGAAGTTACAAGAATTTTTTTGCTATTCTGATCTTTCTAATATGAATCAACATGAATCTTAAACAGCTGTTACTTAATCAAGAGTTGATAGTTAAAACACTGGATGATAAAATCACAAAAATATTATGTAAATCCCAAGAACTAATTATCACTACAAATGAAGTAATCAATGAAGAAGACATCAAATCACAACTAAAACAATTAACTCAACAAACATTAGAACAAAGATTCGTTATATCTAACTTTAGCAAACTCTGTTCAAGAGACATCAAAAGTCAAGATCTACAGGACGCCCTCTTGAACTAAGAACTTCGTGAATGCTACGAGAGAAAATTATGGAATTAGTTGAAATGTTTGTTATTATATCGTTAGACAGTGATATACAGACTGACAAATGTATTACCCGACTGGAAGGAAAAGGTTATGTTTTTCGCCCGCATCTTTGTATGTTGTTTGTAACAGCGAAGTTAGTATTTGTACCACTGCAGGCCTTAGCCCTGCAGTACAAATACTCTCCTTTTTTCCATTCCCTTCTGTCTAGGGTCATGATGGGCCAGTCCTTCGTGTACGAGACTAATCTGTCTCTCCACCTGCGATTCAGTTTGCCTACAAGACATTTTTTACTGAGCTGCCATTCTGTGACTTTGGCTCATAACTCTTCGTTCATCCAGCAGACGTGGCCCGCCCAGTCAGTACACTTTAGACGACCTCTATGACGCGCCTGGGACGCAGAAAGGTTGCGCGTTCGATTACCGCCTCAGTATTTGTATCTAGTCTGGGTGTTTCTGTATGTATAATATGTATGTATTTACAAGAGTATTTAAGTAGTAAGTACTATCCGTTGTCTCGCCATCATAACACAAGCATAGTAGCTTAGTTTGGGGTCAGATGGCGCTGTGTAAAAATTACTTACAAAATTTATTTAAGCACTACCTGCGCCCCGCGGTTTCACCCGCGTCGAGGGAATATCGGGATATAAAGTAGCCTATGTGTTAATCCAGGTCTCAAGCTATCTAGATACCAAGTTTCATCGCAATCAGTCAAGTAGGTTTTGCGTGAAGGAGTAACAAACATACACACACAAACTTTCACATTTATAATATTAGTAGGATTAGTATACTATTATACAAATCATCGAATATTAATAAAATGTTTAAAGCGGAGACTTGATTTGTTTCAAAGTACCACAAAGGAAAAACAAATAATAACATCTCAAAGACCTTTCTCCGTTGTCCCCAATCTATTAGACCTTCAATCATCAAAAAACGAACCCCTGAAAAGATAACTAATGAAAAACGAAATACACGATGAAGTAGTACGCTGTAAATCAATAAAGAATAGCCCGTCCAGTTAAAGGCACTAAAACCCGAAATCACTTCCCTATAGGAAATTCATTCGTCACTCGAATTGACCCTAAAACGGTTTTTATTATCATCGGACGAGAACCGAAAAATCGAATTGGCGGGGTGGATCGGGTGACTCACAATGTACTTACAGCACATTTTATTTGAAATTGAAACTCTACTTCCAGCGGAAAAATGTTTTAGGGCCATAAAATGTTTCATCAGTTAACGCGGAGATAAAGGAAAGATCTTTTTACAAAGAATATTGTGAATGAGAGATTTTTTTTTCTCAGAACATTATTTGTTAGGTAAAATAAAAAATTGGGTGCCAAATTCCTTTCTTAGCGGATGCCTTGTACAATAAACAGCTGTATAATAAATTTTAATAAATAAATATTGCAGGATATTCCACACATCGCCATCTAGCCCCAAGCTAAGTAACTAGACTTGTGTTATGAGTGCTAGACAACGGATATACTACTTAATACTTTTCTTTTGTAAATATATACTAATAATACACAGAAACAACCAGACCACAGACAAGTATTTAAGCCTTTAAGCATAAATACTTGTCTGAGGCGGGAATCGAACCCGCAACCCTGTGTTTGGCAGTCCGGCATGGTGACTATTGTGCCAACTGGGTCGTAATGAGTTTCTTGTGTCTTCTTCTCATTAGTGGGCGCGTTCCACTAAGCCTAACTTAGTTTTTAATGCATGCGAATGATATTAACTGAATAAATAAATTTTGACTTTGAATTTGCAAGCTGCGTTTAGTCACTTTTACAAATCTCGAAATTCTCCATGTAGACAAGCCTTAAAGATAAAACCAAGCCACTTCATCTTCGAACGAAGGGAAGAAAGGAATATTGATTATGAATCAGATAATAAATCAATCAAGGATTTCTACAGTCAAACGATAACAGATTCAGATAGCACAGGAAAATATTACTGTATTAATCCAGTCAGATTTAGGAGATTTCAACGAATCTGTCTCGTTGATTTCCTTTACGGAGAACGAATTAATTTGTGATTTGGTTCATCATGATATCTTTAGGTAAAGCCACGAATTTAGGGATAAGTAGACTTCTTAACACACAAGACGGGAACAAGGATTCTAATACCACCTTTCATTTCGCGCATTTTATTTCGTTAATAAAATAAGGTGTCACTAGCAAAAAATATAAGAAAAAAGATAATATTATCATGGAATACATGAAATACTTATGCTAGGGTGTGTAATAGGTATGTGGTGTAGTACCTATCACTTTTAAGACGAAAAATAAGTAAATTTTTTATTACTTTTTTATCCCTATATAGCTTTTGCCCGCGACTTCGTCCGCGTTGAAGTCGAAAATAGACCAAGTAATCACGTAGTCCCTTTGCCCCCTTTTTCACCTCCTAAGGGGTAGAATTTCGGAAAATCCTTTCTTATCGGATGTCTACGTCATACAAAGAACACACCCTCCAAGTTTCAGGTCTTTACGATCAGCGGTTTAGGCTGTGCGTTGATCCGTCAGTCAGTCAGGACAAAGGATTTTATATGTATAGAAGATCTAAAAAATTCTCCCCGTGAACACGTGATCCGATTGCTCAGTCCGACCGATCGGACGACGTGAACTTTTTTTTACTTTTGGTTCGATTTAGGAATTGGAGAAGTTTATCGTTATTTAAGAACACATGGCCCGACCGATCGGACAATGTGAACTTGTTTTTTACTTTTGGTTCGATGAAGGATATCTACTCAGTGATAATGCGACCCGAAAATACTCGTGTCGCGGTGTTGGTATCTATCTCCAGCTAAACGACTAAACCGATTTCTATGAAATTTTTTGTGTATATTCGTTACGTCTGAGAATCGAACATCTATTTTTTTTGTAAATGGCAAAACAACGTTTGCGGGGACAGCTAGTTTAAGTATAATTTTTTACATTTTTATAGGTATAATTGCAGCCCTCGGTCGGTTTGAAAATTACTATTCTTAAAATGTTTGCATTCTAATAATTTTTGATTGATTAATTGATGAGTTAGAAGACTTTAAACTTCACCTAAAACAGGTGTCTAGAATCTAGCTTGTGTTAAATACATTCTTATAACAGCCGTTTTAGCTCCACGGTGGGTCTGCAATTATGCAGCCGACCGTACCTTTTAGAAATATGCTTTTGTATTTTGTTCTTAATAGATTTTTTATTACTGTAGCTATTAAAAGACAGAATATAACCAACTCCTTTTATAATAGTAAGAACGGTTACAGCAAAATTACATCACGTAGGTAATATAAAATGGCGGGTATAAGTAACGGGTCTTTTTACCTCTGACCCACGGTTCTACAGGCAGGGTTAACAACATTTCCGTCATGATTTATTGATTTAATTAGGAACGTCATCGTCGGTGTGTTGCTGTTGATGAATCATACTCGGTTAAGTATCACGTCAATCAAATGTTACCTCTTCATTATTTTACTTCGAGGAATCAGTGTCAAGATGAACGGTTTTTTTTTCTTTTTTAGGGTTTGGCGGTGTCGAAGGTACATGGCACGTCGCACATCAATGTCATATCTATGTAAAACAAATATATGGAAACTAGCTTTTCTCCGCGACTTCGTCCGCGTAGAAGTCGAAAACTTGAAGTAGATTAGACCAAGGAATCACGTTGTCCCATACAAACTTTGCCCCCCCCCCCGTTACCCCCCCCCCCTTAGGAGTAGAATTTCGGAAAATCCTTTCTTATTCGATGCCTACGTCACACAAAAAACACACCCTCCAAGTTTCAGGTCTCTACAATCAGCGGTTTAGGCTGTGCGTTGATCCGTCAGTCAATCAGTAGTTCAGGACAAAGCATTTAATATGTATAGAAGATAGAGTCGCACGCGCATACCGATTGATGCATCACTGCGAGACATAAATCTCTTCTTCTTCTTTGTCCATCCCTTATCCCTTTTTATGGGGTCGGGTCTCCTCACTTTGTTGCGCCAGGACACTTTGTCTTGTCTGCTCTGGTAATTGGGCTCTCTTAAGGTCTCTCTTTATGTTTGACCACCAGGTCAGTGGCGGGCAGCCTCTTCGTCTCTCACTCACTGCGATACATAAATAAAAATAAATAAATATTGCAGGACATTCCACACATCGCCATCTAGCTACAAACTAAGTAACTAGACTTGTGTTATGGGTGCTAGACAACGGATATATTACTTATATACTTTTCTTTTGTAAATATATACTTATACTTATAATATATAGAAACAACCAGACCATAGACAAATATCTAAGCATAAATACTTGTAGAATAGAACTACTAATCTCGAACTACTACTAATCTGCCCCCTTAGACAAGATTGCTTTCTATTAGCGATATCGTCAATCGATAGATTTAATTCTATGAAATTGACATAAATCATTGTATAGAATTGGCATAAGATGATACTTATTTATCTTTTTTTTTCTAACTACGTGACTTTTCGTTGGCTTATGTCAATTTCATACAAAAATAATAATAAAAAAGTCTGTCGATTGGCGATATCGCTAATAGAAAGCAATCTTGTCTAAGGGGGCTGAATCGAAATGAGTCTCGTAAAATGATGCTTGTAACAGCATCGAAATATCCAGTAATCTATAGCAATGAACATAGTAAGTATAGATAGTATACTTACAAAAAATTATGAAGAGGAAATTTTACTTATTTAAACAGTGGCGTACGTAACCAAGAGAAATAAGGATTCATTTTTGTGAGATATTATCTCGAACGCATCTTTGATTTCATCTGTCAATTTCTAATATGTCACTCTCTCTCTGCCCGGTCCGTCCAACCACTACATGTGCCTAGTATTAATAAACCACAATTAATAAATTTGCGGGTTTTATTTGAGATACAACAATTTTTATAATATTATTTAAATTTATTAGGACACGAGTATTTTATCCTAACAGTACCCGACAGATTTTCACTGTGGGATATGTATCTTTAGATTTAATCAGGATCTAAACATACCTTCCCTCTTTTATATTATTATGTGCGTTCCCGAAAATTGAATACCCAAGATAAAGTCTATCCTCAATAAAAGCGTCGACATCAACTGTTTTACAATTGTAATTCGACCAGCCCCTTCTTTTCAAGTTTTCCAGGGTGTCCACAGTATATTAACTAGCAGTGGCGAGGGGTGGTATTTTATAAAGATAAGCCGATAAAACACCACAACAAAAAAGATTTTCTAATCTCATAAGGAGTAGTAGACATCCAGTTCTTTTGCCACTTTTTGGGTGAAGTACAGAAAAAAACTTTTTACCTGTATACCAAGTATTGTCAGGCGCTCGGTCTAAAAAAACTATTTTCCTGACAATTTTCTTCAAACCTAGCCTAATAAACTAAATATGTCTAAAGAAAGATGTCGTTTTTTCCATAATTTTTTTGGGGAGCTCAGTTTTTTCTCTGACTTTTATGGTCTTCTCAATTTAAATGTCGATTTACCAAACTATAAGAGCGAAATATGCTGAAAGGAATTGCGTGCTCTTCTTGGATATACATTCCTTGGTTGGTTTTAATAATACAAACCTTTACAGTTCCTCTTACGGTTTTTCGTTTCACGTTTTTGTAATGCGTACCGTGTTTTCTCAGCTAGGACCTCGCCAACCTGCGATAAGGATAAGTTGCAACAGTACGTTCTAACAGAACTACTTGGACCAACTCCTTTTCCTGACTAACTTGAACTCCCCTAATTTTCCAAAACATGGACAATATGGACACCCTGTTTTCGTATGTCTAAAAATACTTATATTGGTAATAAAATAGTGAAACGACATCGTCTGGAGACAATTTACATATAACTCGCACATATCAAGTAGATTGTACTTGCGTTAGACGATATGATCAGTAAATTCCATGCAAATTGCATTATAGGTATCTTCAAGGTTGTTGGCCTGTACCTACCTATTGCAAGAGTGTATTGCATTTGAAACTTTGCAATGCAATTGGTTCTTTTACAGTTTTCAAGTAATTCGCAAATGTTTATTCTTCTTCAAATCAATTTTTTTTATTCACTAGCAGCGCTCCGCGGTTTCACCCGTGTAACTCTAGATCCCGTTGGAATATCGGGATAAAAGTAGCCTATAGCCTTACTCGAAAAATGGACTAACCATACTAAAGTATAAAAATATAAGAACAATATTTGTTTTGTAAAATTGCCGGTTGCCCTAATCTCAGGAACTACTGGTCCAAATTAAAAAAATCTTATTGTGTTGTATAGTCCATTTTTCGAGAAAGGCTATAGGCTACTTTTATCCCGATATTCCCACAGGATTTGCTAATAAAGATAAATTCCTGGAAATCAGACATAATAAAGCAAATCAAAGGAAATACCTCCTTTTTGGAGTTTTCTGCAAATACAATATTAAAGGGACAACAGAGCTATTCCTTTAAGGCCCTGTGCTAATAAAGCTACCAAAATCGACCTTTGTTTTAAGCAACTCTAAGTAATCAAATACTCTTTTTTTTTATTTTGATATAAATGGATATTGTAGTTTAATAACCATATTTTTGTTTATTGTAGTTGAAAACATGATATGAACAACTTCGTTCGATAAAAAAAATTTTAGAAAACAGAGAATTATTAGATCGTTTATCGGGTTTTAGTCAAAAATAGTTAACGTTTGTTTCTAAAAATGAATCAAATAATAAGTTTTGATCTCTAGGAACTATATTTGTGGATAATAATGCTAAAATGTTTTGCATATCGATCAAATATGACAGTTAGCACGCAGCACGCTACGTCTTTGAGAGCGGGGGCTAAGGTAATGTGAATAACTACACACGGTACTGGAAGAGCGCCTTAAAGGGACAACAGAGCTATTCCTTTAAGGCCCTGTGCTAATAAAGCTACCAAAATCGACCTTTGTTTTAAGCAACTCTAAGTAATCAAACACTCTTTTTTTGTTAATTGGATATAAATGGATATTGTAGTTTAGTAACCATATTTTTGTTTATTGTGGTTGAAAACATGATATGAACAACTTCGTTCGATAAAAAAAATGTTAGAAAACAGAGAATTATTAGATCGTTTATCGGGTTTTATTCAAAAATAGTTAACGTTTGTTTCTGAAAATGAATCAAATGATAGGTTTTGACCTCTAGGAACTATATTTGTGGATAACAATGCTAAAATGTTTTGCATATCGATCAAATATAACAGTTAGCACGCAGCACGCTACGTTTTTGAGAGCGGGGGTAAGCTAAAGTAATGTGAATACCTACACACGGTACTAGAAGAGCGCCTTAAGTATGGATGGAGTATGTAACCGTCTTAATCTTCAAACTCGTGTTAATGTTTAACTAAATAATCAAGTCTGCGCGCGCGCAGGTCAGTCGGCTAAGAGGTTAAAAACACTCGCGTACGTGAGATGAGATCAATTGCGGTAATCAGTTAAATTAAACGGTGTTGATAACCTGAGTACTGATGTGATGACGTGATGACTCATCATGGTTGCCAGTAGTCTATATAAAAACCAGGCCAAGTGCGAGTGCGGCCTTGGGCACGAAGGGTTCCGTACCATTATATCCTGTTTTTAGTATTTGTGGTTATAGCGGCAACAGAAATATATTATCTGTGAAAATTTCAACTGTCTAGCTAGCACGGTTTATGAGAGACAGCCTGGTAACAGACACGGACGGACAGTAAAGACTTAGTACTTGTACTTGTATACAGGCTGTTTTCCGCCATTGGACCCTTTTTAATTGGGTCCTTTTTGCGTGAGGATGGAGTAGGCTTGCCCAGCACGTACTACCCTCTCAGCTTAGTCGAACATGTCCAGAGGAGCGAACTTGTCAATACTTCTGGAGCCAACTAAGCCGCAGGTTTCATCACGATGTTTTCCTTAACCGTAAGAGCGATGTCAATTAGCGTACATAAATTTTTCTTAAGAAAAATACATTGGTGCACGGCTGGCCGGGATTCGAACCCACGACCTTCAGAATGAAAGTCGAGGAATCTACCACTAAGCCAACACTGCTCAAGACTTAGTAATATGGTGCCGTTTTTACCCGTTGGGTACGGAACCCTAAAAAAGTGTCAGTTTTGACGCGCGTTTATGTGCCAATGTCTTATTTCACGTCACGACTGTTTTAGTGCGAAAATTCAAATTAATGAAGTAAAATGCATTTTTGTTTCAATTACCACACCTTTGCGTTGCGCAGTCGGGTAAAAAAACAGATACCTACTGGACTGAAAATACTAACTGGAAGACTGTAATGGAGCCAATTTTGAGAGTTCCGTGCCTTAAGAGTAAAAACGGGTCTCCGCTGTCTGTCTGCACCAGGCTGTATCTCATGAACCGTGATAGATAGACAGTTGAAATTTTCACAGATGATGTATTTTTCTTGCCGCTATAACAACAAATATACTAAAAAACAGAATATATAGTAGGGAACCCTTAGGGCGCGAGTCCGACTTGCACTTGGTCGTTTTTTTTTTCGTTCCGTCATTTTTTTTTTCTATAACACAATGATAGTTTGATTCGCCGATTCTTCCGATAAACCCAGGGGCCCTACCGCGCTAACTGCGTCGGCTTCAAGCCGACGTTGATATCCCAACCCGCGCCTCACAATGGGCGGAATTTTGAAAAATTAAGTTGTTTTTCGTGTGTTTTAAGTAGGTAGTATGCAGGATTGTCGGGGACATCAAAACATTCAAAATATGTGATTCTGGTGGGGTTTTTTTGTGATTCTGGTAAATGTTATTTAAAAAAACAAAGTCATATTTTGTGGTGTTTTTTTTAAAATAATATAACCGGAATCACTTATTTTTGAATGTTTTGATGTCCCCGACAATCCTGTACACTTAAAACACACGAAAAAAAACAACTTCATTTTTCTAAATTCCTATGAAAGGCAGTCTCAAAATTTCACCCATTGTGGGGCGCGGGTTGGCTTAAAGTCGACGCACTTAGCGCGGTAACCCAGACCATGAAATTGCTATGATGCATATAATGCGTCTAGTAGATCTTGTACTTATACACTTGTACTTGAAATACTTGGCTACTTTCTATCCCGCGGGACTCAGCTACCTACTCAGTTGATATATTTACAACAAAACGCAGCCGAAGTAGTAAAACAGTGTTTACAATAAGTTGACGCCCGCACGGACTGGCGACGGTACGTCTGCTAGGGTTGCCAAGTTGTATCGAATGATATATTTTAAGGCTACTTCTATATAAAGCTGTCCATAAGGCGAAGTTAGATAGATAGATAAACACTTTATTGCACCATAAAAATAAAACGCAAAATTATTACATTTAACAAAATAAAAATAAATTCTAGCAAAGAACTTGTAGAAAACCTTTGCGTGTATCGCGATCTTGTGGAGGGGAAAGATTCTATAAATATAGTAGCTGTCCCGGCAAACGTTTTTATTGCCATTTAAAAAAATATATAAAGGAAAAAATAATGTAAAATTAGTTGGTAACCTATTTTCAGATCTACTGAATATACATATAAAATTTCATCAAAATCGGTCAAGCCGTTTCGGAGGAGTATAAACACTAAAACTGTGACATAAGTTTTATATATCTTACTAATATTATAAAGCTGAAGAGTTTGTTTGTTTGAACGCGCTAATCTCAGGAACCATTTGAATCAGGACCGCTGTTTGTGGCGTCGTTTGGGGGAGGCCTATGTCCAGCAGTGGACGTGTATGGGCTGATATGACATTCGTTAAGAGGAAAAGGTACCAGGGGCTCTCTCCATACATCCTCTCTCCTCTCCATCTAATTATCATAGAAATTAAGATTTAAAAACAAAAAATAAAAATAAAAACAAAACATAGGGGCATGGTAATGGCAGTTATAAGTTTTATGCAACAAAAATATTTGCTCTAGTGTCATTATCCAGGGAGGAAACAGTCGACTACGTTTGTATGGAGAGAGCACCGGTACCCTTTTAACTTAAGAAAGGATGTTGAAAAATTCAACTCTGGATGAAGTTGCGGATCCTCTATGATCCTCTTGGCAAAATGTCTAAAGAGAGCAAATGTCCCTTCACAAATGGCCCTTTTGCCATACATCTCTTTTGCAAAATATCCACTTTCTCAAAATGTACAGTCAGCTGCATAATTGTAACCCTCGGTAGAGTTCGAAAATTACTATTTTTGGAATGTTTGCATTCTAATAATTTTTGTTTGATTAATTGATGAGTAAGAAGACTTTAAATTTCACCTAAAGCAGGTGTCTAGAATCTTGCTTGTGTTGAAATCATTTTTATAACAGCCGTTTTAGAGCTCTACGGTGGGTCTGCAATTATGCAGCCGAACGTACCTTACGAAAAATATACAATTTAAAAAATAACCGCGATAAGAAAATCTCATGCCTGTTTTTTGCACATTACAAAATAAGATGAGCAAATAATAAGTAGAAAGCGAATCGTGATCTTAACGCGGCACGACAAAACGCGATGTTACTACTTAAGTATACAACAACTAACAATTTACATAAACAAACAATACATAAACATGAAAATATCAGCGGTTATGTAATAAAGATATAAGTTTATGACGTTATCTCTATCTTCTTGAATACCTTGTTTACGTTTATTGTAATGAATAAAAAATGTATCCATTGTCATAGTCTGTTTCGTCTGTAAATACTTTTAGGGACACGGCTAAGTTTCAGTTAGTTTTGCGTATCGATAGTTTATTCAAAATCAATAGTATCGATACGTTATCGATACTTTGATAGTATCGATAGTATCATACATTAAAAGTAACTAAACTATAGCTCATGCTGGGCCTACGTGGTCCAGAAAGACCGATGATAGAAGACTGCAGAGAGACGTTGAAGAGGCATATGCAGTAGCCTAATACATGCTGCTGAAGAAGAGAAACTATATCTATACATATAAAATGCTTGACTGACTAACGGATCTAAGCACAGCCTAAACCGCTGATCGTAGAAACCTGAAACATGGAGGGCGTGTTCTTTGTACGACGCAGGCATCCGATAAGAAAGGATTTTCCGAAAGTCTTCCCCTTAGGGGGTGAAAAAGGGGGGTAAAGTTTGTATGGGACAACGTTTTAACTTGCTAGGTTCACTCATTCCTGAAAAAATCGGTTGTGACATACAGACGGACAAGAAAGTGATCTAAAAGGGTTCCTTTTTTACCTTTTGAGGTACGGTACCCTAAAAAGAATCATTGCGATCGGATAAGCGGTCGTACGTAAGAAAAATATATACGAAAAACTCTTAAAGTCGGGTAAAAATGTCTCTAGCCTTCGCCCATAAAATGTGATTCACGAGAAAAATTCAATTAAAAATAAGACCTACAATAGTAATTTTGACAACCCTACTCCTCCCTAAGCACTCATCGGCAGTAATAAGTAGCTACATCCTCCCATACAGATATTGTGACCATAAAAATCGTAATCGCATTTCGACCGTTATACGACCAAAGGTTCCTTTTATCCGGCCGTTATACGAGTAAAGTCCTTTTTTCGAACGACTGACTTCTTTTAATGTCATTTTGTTTACTAAACTATAAAAGATGTTTTTGTTTGGACTGAGAGAGCACATAAAAAGATACATCTGTGTTGTTCTTTTATTTTGCTATTTTGTATTTTTATTTACTAGCCCCGCGGTTTCACCCGCGTAAGTCCCGATCCCGTAGGAATTGACATTTTTTCTCGCCTTTTAAACCTTCCCTAGACCTCCACGAACATTTTAAGACTAAGATAATATAAATCCGTTCAGCCGTTATCGAGTTTTAGTGAGACTAACGAACAGCAATTCATTTTTATATATATAGATTTTGTATTTTTATTTACTAGAACGGACACTTTGTGTAACTGTGGGAATTAGTTTAGTTGCTGTTTTCTTTCCACAACTAGACCTCTTTAGTTGCTGTTTTCTTTCTGCAACTAGACGTCTTTAATTGCTGTTTTCTTTCCGCAACTAGATCTCCTTAGTTGCTGTTTTCTTTCTGCAACTAGACGTCTTTAATTGCTGTTTTCTTTCCGCAACTAGATCTCCTTAGTTGCTGTTTTCTTTCCGCAACTAGATCTCCTTAGTTGCTGTTTTCTTTCTGCAACTAGACGTCTTTAATTGCTGTTTTCTTTCCGCAACTAGATCTCCTTAGTTGCTGTTTTCTTTTCGCAATTAGAGCTTTTTAATTGCTGTTTTCTTTCTGCTATAGCTGGGTCCTTTTTGCAACACTCTCTCAGCTTAGTCAACAGAGTCCAGACAAAAGAACTCAATACATTTGGAGCCGATTCATTACGATGTTTTCCTTCAACGGTGAAGGGAAACATCGTATAAAACTATACTAATATAGTACTAAAACTAAATATTTACATGCTAAACTAAGTGCTGGTAAAATATGTTGAACTATATTTTTATGTGACATTTTTATACCATACTTCGAGCAAATAAATGACATTCATTCATTCAAAACCAGCGATTTAATGCAATAAAGTGTGAGGAGCAATGTTAATTAGCGCATATCATGCTTAAGAAAAATCCATAGGCGCAAAGCTGGCTGGCCAGGATCCGATCCCTTCGGAATGAAATTCAAGATATCTACCGCTGGGGCAACACTGCTCTATTAGTATCAAATATCCCTAGATTATGTTTATTCATGTATTTTGATCGTAAAATAGTCAGACAGTTGGTCGTATTCAAAATAATATCAAATAAATATTGCAGGACATTCCACATATCGCCATCTAGCCTCAAGCTAATTAACTAGACTTGTTTTATGGGTGCTAGACAACGGATATACTACTTATATACTTTTTCTTTTGTAAATATAAAAAACTAGCTGTGCCCGATCCCGTGGGAATATCGAAAAAAATATCCTATGTCCGTCTTCTGATTGTAAGCTACCTCCCCACCAATTTTCAGCCAAATCGGTTTTGCCGTTCCCGAGTTATAAATGGTGTAACTAACACGACTTTCTTTTATATATAAAAAGATATACTTTAAGAAACAACCAGATCACAGACAAATATCTAAGCATAAATACATGTCTTGAGGCTTTAAATCCCGGCCGGCCGTGCATCAATGTATTTTTCTTAAGAAAAATTTATGTGCTCTAATTGACATTGCTCTTACGGTGAAGGAAAACATCGTGATGAAACCCGCGGCTTAGTTGGCCCCAGCAGTATTGACAAGTTCTCTCCTCTAAATATGGTCAACTAAGCTGAGAGGGTAGTAGGTGCTGGGCAAGCCTACTCCATCCTTGGGGAAAACAGCCCGTATACAAGTACAAGTACATGTCGTGAGGCGGGAATCGAACCAGCAACCCTGTGTTTGGCAATCCGGCATGGTGACTATTGCGCCAACTGGGTCGTCAATTTATTGATTCACATGACTGCACTAGAAATTACTCTAGCAAATAAATAGCCATTGGCGCCGTAAAAGTTGTCCCATTTAATTAGTAGTATAACGGTCGTATAGGATACGATTATAGAGCAATTTGCATCAGTTTAACAACATTTTTATTGCATTCGCGTTATATAACAGCAATTTGATTAATCGAAGTTGGATATTCTCAGAGAAAAAAAACTTTTTATACTTAGTTGATAAGTATTTTTTTTTAGTAGGTTTGTAAGTTGCTGAGCCCCGCGTTTTTTGCAGCTTGTCCCTGTGCTTTTCTAATTTGAAACTAACCTATTCTATTTTGAAACTAACCTATTCTATTTTGAAACTAACCTATTCTATTTTAAAACTAACCTATTCTATTTTAAAACTAACCTATTCTATTTTGAAACTAACCTACTCTATTTTAAAACTAACCTATTCTATTTTGAAACTAACCTATTCTATTTTTAAACTAACCTATTCTATTTTTAAACTAACCTATTCTATTTTGAAACTAACCTATTCTATTTTAAAACTAACCTATTCTATTTTGATAAATTCAAAACATACGCGAACGAAGTCGCAGACAAAAGCTAGGTAGTAACTAAAATAATAGCAATTTGAAAACACTACGGCGAGTTTTTGCTTATGTTGTATTATTGTACGTACATAAATACATACATACATACCTATGTAGTACAAACAAACAAACACACTTGTTGACACAATGTTAATTACCGCTTAGGTAAAAAATACAACCGGAGCAATGACCTAGGTAATGTAATAGTAGGTATAGTTAGACATCTTTGTTGTTTGGAATTGTTCACTTTATTTTACATAATAAATATTGCAGGACATTCTACACAGCGCCATCTAGCCCCAAGCTAAGTAACTAGACTTGTTAACTTTATCCAAGTTTGACCTTATGCAAGTCATCCCACCAACTTTCACAGTCTAATTAAAATAACTTCTTACGTTGATTTTCTAAACAATAAACTAAATATTGCAGGACATTCCACACATCGCCATCTAGCCATAAGCTAAGTAACTAGACTTATGTTATGGTGACCAGATTACGTATAGATTATATAAATACATACTTATTTTACATACATAATTGATACAAATATGTATTTTCTTTTTGAGGCGAGAATTGGCCCTGCAACCTTCTTCGTCGCAGGTGAGTATTCGCCCACAGCGCCACAGAGGTCGATCTAATTAATATTTATTTAGTTCGTGAGTCACCTAAATACTCAATCAGTTGTTAATTTATGTTTAGTATATAAATGACCTAATTGCACCAGCTTTGTTATCGACTTTTACCTAACGTACAATATTTAATTAATTTATTGATGACTAGCTGCGCCCCGCAGTTTCACCCGCATAAGTCCCGATCCCGCGAGAATATCGGGATAAAAAGTAGCCCATGTGTTAATCCAGGTGTCCAGCTATCTAGAAATCGAATTTCATCGCAATCGGTCCAGTAGTTTTTGCGTGAAGGAGTAACAAACAAACATACACACACACACAAACTTTTACATTTATAATATTAGTAGGACTAGCCCACGGTCTGCTGTTTCACCCGCATAAGTCCTGTTTCCGTGAGAATATGGGATTATAAATTAGCATATTATGTTACTTCCAAGAATTAAATGTATCTTCATAACAAGTTACGTGAAAATTGGCTCAGTTTTGGAGCCTATTCGTCACAAACAAATAATTATTCCGTCTTTTTAATATTAGTGATTAAACCGGCCAAGTGCGAGTCGGAGTCGTGTATGATGGGTTCCGTACCATGTTGTATGGGAGCCCCACTTAAATTTTCCTTTTAAGCTATTGCATAGCTTTTATGGCGGGCTTTAAGCGCGGCGACCGAATCAAGCAATTCTATGTAGCTCGGCCGAGCGGAAGCTCGCACGATGCAATAGCTTTATTTTTTTTGGATTTGTTGTTATAGCGGCAACAGAAATACCATCATCTGTGAATTTCAACTGTCTAGCTATCACGGTTCATGAGATACATCCTGGTGATAGATAGACAGACAGTAAAGTCTTAATAATAGGTACGGAACCCTAAGAATTAGTACGAATAAAATAAAACCCTGTTATACTAAGTATGTATACAACATGTATGTATGTATATAAGACTTAAACATGTATTTTTTTAAACAAAACACCAACGCGAACGTGTCAGCGCCAGGCTAGGCTACACGTTGTTCCAATTTTCATTGTCTTTTTTATTTGCTACTAGCACACAATGGAGCTTCGAGCGACGAAGTATACGGGTGCTTAGACTAAAGTGAGTAGAGTGCCGAGTATAGCCACAATCAGAAAATAAATAAACAAATAAATATTGTTAAACTTCTACATTTACTGTAAAAGTATAGCACTAAGCTGCAAAAAGCAAATAAAATTCGAATAAAATTAAAAAATTTAGCTCGCTTCCTTTTCTTCTAATATAATAATTTAGGTTAGACCATAGGCGTGGCCTGAGCTTGAGCAACATAAGCAGGAGCTGCGTGTCACGGAGGTGAAGATGTTGCACTGGGTGTGTGAAATGACACGAAAGGATCGCGTCAGGAACTCTTCGCATCCGGGGCAGCCTTCATGTCCGAGACATTGCAGATAAATTGCAAGAATGTCGCCTACGCTGGTACGGTCATGTCTTGCGAAAACCGGCTAGTTACGTGGGGAACAAATGTCTTGCCATGACGCCTCCGCCGGGTCTTGGCAGACTGGGTAGACCCAAGAAGTGCTGGCTTGACGTCGTAAAGGGTGATATGCGTGCAAATGGCCTTACTAACCAGAATGCCGAAGATCGTGCGAAGTGGAGGCATAAAAGTAGGAAAGCGGACCCCAGACTCCCGAGATGGATGCAACCGGGAACATCGCTCGGATGATGATGATGACAATAATGTAAAATCTGACTGTGAGTTTTATGTCGCTGAAGACATTACGCATTGTATATGTACTTAAGTAGATAGGTATATAAATACTACATAAATACATAGGTATAACACCTACTAACTTTTTTATCGTATCGCTTATTTCGTATACCGTAATAAAACTGTTTCCTTCTAAGAGTATATTAAATTTTGTGCGAAACTCAACTGAAAGTTAGCACCTACATATTTCTTCGGATAAGTACAAGAATTCTACTTATTCCCATAGAGTTTCAGAGGTCACGGCCAAATAAAAGAGAGGAGAATTCTGGCAGGGAAAATTGGCGGAATTTTCAAATTATTAAACGTACATTTAGGAGTAATGGAAAAATGTTTGTTTTCAACCTAACATAGCAAAGCTGCAAAGGGACCGGATATTTAATAATGTTCCGAAAATTAAATTATGAACATTTTACGACAAACTTTTCTTGGTTTTAGTACTGTAATCTAATTTCTTTTGATATGATGAGAGCAAGGCAAAAATATGTCGAATATTTAGTATCTAGTTTCGCGTTTCTAAATCTCGATCCCGTGGGGAAATCGGGATAAAAAACCGGCCAAGTGCGAGTTGGACACACGCACGATGGGTTTTCTTTACCATTATATTCTGTTTTTGGTATTTGATGTAGCGGCAACAGTTATACATTTGTGAAAATATCTACTATCTAGCTATCACGGTTCATGAGATACAGCCTGGTGACAGACAGACAGACGGACAATGAAGTCTTAGTAAAAGGGTCCCAAAGTAACCCATCTCTTAGAAACTTATCACTGAAAGGGATATTACGCCACAATCATTTAATTTTTAACCGACTTCAAAAACGAAGGAGGTTGTCAATTCGTCGCGTAATATTTGTTTATGTATGTTCGCCGATTACTCGAAAACGCCTAGACCGATTTTTAATTAAATATCTTAAAATCGGGTTACATAAATCAGTTTTCCTAGGGGTGACAAGTTTGTAAAGGTTAGATACCATTAATTTAAGTAACTTTGTATGTACATATACGGGCTTTTTTCCGCAACTAGACTCTTTTTAATTGGGTCCATTTTGCGTGAGGATGGAGTAGGCTTGCCCAGCACCTACTAACCTCTCAGCTTAGTCGACCGCGTCCAGAAGAGAGAACTTGTCAATACATCTGGAGCCAACTAAGCCGCGGGTTTCATCACGATGTTTTCCATCACCGTGAGCAATGTCAATTAGCGCACATACATTTTTTCTTAACAAAAATCCATTGGTGCACGGCCGGCTGAGATTCGAACGAACGAACGACCGTAGATAACCCGACTTTCATTTTCAGAATGAAAGTCGGGTTATCTACCACTAAGAAAACACCGCTCAAACTTTGTAGGTATGTATGTACTAAGAAAATCCTTCGAGCTTACCTCAGATATATCGGAGATGATCATCACGTACGATGTCGAGGGCAATACGTACGTCATAATGACATTACTTGGTATTTTTCACATGGGTAACTAATTAAATATTACCGAGTTACGACATCTTTATGTGTAAATATATATTATACAAATATTATTGTGTTAAGGCCTCGGATAACGTATCACCTTATGTCTGTCGTCTATAATTTTGCTCAATTTTAGGGTTCCGTACCCAAACGGTAAAAAAAGGAACTAACTAAGACTTCACTGTCTGTCTGTGTGTCGCCAGGCTTGTATCTCATGAAACACAGATAATGTATTTCTGTTGCAGCTATAACAAAAAATACTAAAAAGAAAATTATAGACATCGTTGTCACTGGTTAAGATAATGAATATATTATTGTGAAGTGAAAACTTCTTTTAGCGCGGTACGCATATTTTTAGATGAGATAAAATATCTGAGCTCGCGACACCGTTACGAGACGCACCTACAGTGTGTGCATATATGCATTTACATATATTTTGTAGTTGTTTAGTTAATTAGTTGTTTTTATTTAGTTAAAGTTTTTTTTATATAAGTAACCAGATTTTCCTGAATTTTCTTTGCTATACACGCAGAGAAATCGGAGCCAACCAGAAGTACAAAACAGTGTAGTTAAATTATTTCACGACAATTTTAGTCTGAAATACTGTTTTCTTGTATCCTCTACGATTTTATTTTAAACCTCACTAAATGTTTAATAAGGTACACTAGAAAAATATTTTAAATCACAGGTACAATAATTTTGTATTTCAAACAATCATTCTTGCTTATAATAGGAAATGATTTGTATTCTTTACTAGAATAAAATGTACAGTTGACCAAGTTAAGTGTTCTGATTAATGATCGTCATGTTAGTAATGCACTACGAAGTTGTCTGTACCCACAACAACATTATTTTAATTACCACAAGAATATATGATTATCCTTACTATTTTGTTTGTTTCTAAAAATAACTAAACAAAGTTCTATTTGTAACAAAATAATTAAGTTGTCATAGATAAATATCATGTTCATGTTATTGAACACTGTGTTCTTTTATTTATACAAATGACGATTTGTTAATGCAAGAGGTTAGTCTAGTTAAATAATTAGATTTATGTGTACCTTCTAATTTTTTTAGTTTTATGAATCGCAACTAGATGGCGCCATTAGTAATTTTAGATCGCGCTATCGTTGTGTTTTATCAAGTTACCTTGGTCGAGACGACAATTTTGTTTGGTATCGAGAGTGCGTGCGGATTATGGACTCCGCACTTAAAGCTATATGTGAGTTTACTCCACAATAGCCATAAGTGCTGCATTTCTCGTAGAGCGTACAGACGCGTAGTCTAACTTTAATATCCCTTTTTGCTGTCTAGGATTACTATATTTGATTTTTTACATCAAACGCAACGATTGTAGAGCGATCAAATATTATTAGTTAAACTGTACAATAATTACTGTAATGGGAACTAGACTATTTAGTTACATTTACAAGAACCTAGTAAACGTAACTAGATTTTTTCTTCGTGTATACTAGTAGCCTAGTAGTGTGTACAATAATTTATAGTTGGTCCAGAATAAAAAACATTTGGTAAAGACGACTACTGGGTACTGCTGTCACGGATCCAATCAGAAATTCTCGTTGCACTTACGAGATTTCTCGTACGTCTTACAACATTTTTCTCTGTGTGTAAACTTCACGGAGCCCGAGACCTTTCCAACGAATGCAAAACCGTGGAAATCGGTTCATGCGTTCTGGAGTTATAGCGTCAGGAAGGAAAACCCGACTTATTTTTATATAGTAGATTAGTTTTTTTTTACCTCTGTCGGCACATGGTTGGCACTCCCGGAGTGCAACCGTTTTTTTTTCTCTTCATTTTATCGTCATGGAAGTCTGAGACGACTGAGTGAGCCTATACATACAGCCCCACGTCGCGACGTTTTAACGATACGCTTCGTCGATTTTTATTGTTCATAAGACATCTTTCTGTTTTTATCTTCCTAAATGTGAAAATGCTGCTGCGATCTATCGAAACATCTGCCTGAAAGTAGTAGTTTTTTTGACATGATAAATGGATGAACACCTCATGAACACTGTACTGCAAAACTGCTACTCGCAAAAAAGTGTGACGTCACGCTCACGTCACGGGAACCGGACAGTTCAAGATTACTAGTCCTTTGGTAGTACTTTGTGACACATGTCGTCAAAACGAACCGTTTCTGCCTCGAACATAATAAGCTCGAATCGCTCTTACTTCGAGCTTGTTTACAAGAAATATTAAATGTAAGACCTTTCACAAACTACAGACTTTTATCGGCCGATAAGTTTTTGATAAAGCGGTCGTTAAACAAGGGCCAAAGGTTTTTAGAACGAAATTCCTTATCGCGAGTTTGCGACGGGACCTATTCTTTAATAATCCGGTTCAATCCAGTTCAAACGATAAAATTACGAAAAATAAATATTAAAATTTATTGCACATTTAACTTGAGCTGACATTGGCTATAAGCACAAATCGTGCGTAGCCAAAATTAAAAAAAACTCAAGATCCCCTAATATTTTTTAACGCAACTTGTAATGAAACTATTGTAACGAATATGATCGCGTTTATTTGTACTTGACGTTTCGATAACTTTACATCTTTCGTGGTCACAGGCAGACTAAGTAAACGCGATTATATTCGTTCATATTAAGTTTAAGATACCCAGAAAGTTATTTACGAGAATCGGCCTTCTGGCTATGAAAACAAAACACAAAAACGCCATTTCTTTACAAAAACTCTGACAAAAAGTGTGTCGTCTGCAGACGCCCTAAGTCTCTATGAAGAATAAGTTTCTCGCTGACAAATTCGCCTAATCCCATAAAACGAATCATGGATACGCAAGCTGTTACTTTTCCCCCTTTTAGCTACGTAGACTAGTTTTGATATAAAAACATTTGTCATTGATTTTCTTTAATGGCGGAGAATACATATTGATGTAGTTATTCACTTGAAATGTAAACAGCTAATCCGAAAGGGGATGTAACATTTTGGCATTCACAACGGTCAGCCTTTTTTGACGTGATAACGTCTATTAAATCGGTGAACACCGGCAGCACTCACAAAAAAGGTGACGTCATCGCTCACGTTCCGCCCACATTCCGTTATTTATTGACAAGGTAACAGACAACCATTTCAAGTCTCGAGTCTCCAGTCTCATTTTTTTCATCAATGTTCTTTTATGACGTTATCACGTAAAAATATAGTCCGTAAATCGAATTTACAGATAAAACATTTTTATGTTTTTCAACGTCGAATAAATCAAAAAATCATACAAAACTCAAAATGCTTTATTCATTAGGAATCATACAGTTTTGAAACTTCTTAAAAATTAAGATGTGTGCCTTTGGAACGCGCCCACCAATGTGAAGAAGGCACAGAAAACTCATGGGGTTTTTTTGTGATCATGCTCACAAAGGTCAATATTACAACTATTTTAAGGTGTTATTCAAAGAGTTCTCATTTAATAAACATAATAACACAGGTCAAATTACACAAAATGAATAAAAGGTGTTATTTGAAATGAAGCAATTAAAGTCACATCCATGAGTCCTTACGACGAAGTATCAGTAACCGCTCAATTTGCTTTATAAAAATTTTGAACTTGATAATGGACTTGTCATATGATCCCAACAGATGGGCTATGGTCGTGACGCGTTGGGTGCCGGAAGACCGGATGCTTGGAAAGATGCTTTTGCCCAGTGGGACAATATAGGCTTACAAAAAAAACTCATAACAATGTATAGATGACATTAATACGGTTTCGACGCATAAGACCACAAACGCTAAAGACCAATATACGTAAAAGACCAAAAACACGTATTGCCTTAAACACAAAAGGCCAAATAGGTGATTCACCAAATTTTTTACGCGTTATAAAAAAAATGTATTCGACCAAATTTTATTACAGCAACTGCCATGTAACAATATCTTGTGTCAGGTTTTCCTGTTAGGTGACAAATAAAAAAATTATGTCTGCGTCTGTTTTCCACCATGCCGTTTTGAAGTATTTCCTGTCATTCACATATAGCATTTGAATTTTAATAGAATTGCGGAATGTCTATGCGATTTGGCGTGTTATTGGTAATTTGTATAATTCGTGATACGTATAATTGGTAAATTAGTTGCATTTAATGGGAAAGAACCCAAAGACACATTTCAAGAATAAAACATTGATGCTGAATGTATTTAAATCTTATTTGCCCCTGAACGCTATAAAAGTTTATTTTTCACCAGGCTCTTCGCGACTATGACTATTACCACAGTCAAAACGTCGAAGTTAGAAAATAAAACATACGCAATAAGATCCTGGAAAATAATAAGTATGCTAAGATTATATCTACATCGACTTGCTAGCTCTGCTCGCGGTGCGAAGCGTCTTCCGCAAAGGCTCCTGCCGGAAGACCAGCTGGTGTATCAACTTAATGTCGTTGTAGCTATTTTTTGCTGAGGCAGAGCCTTTTTGGAGGCACACGGCTCCTTAGATCTTTTATTTTATACTTTTTGTTCTTATGCTCTGTATATACATGTCAGTGTTCTTATGTTTATTTGTCTATATTTTTTTTTTAAATATTTTGAGTCGTGTGCTTTTTCAAATAAATGTTTTTCTATTCTATGACTTATGTGCTTTTTCAAATAAATGTTTTTCTATTCTATGACTTACCTATTTTTGTTTTTATATCTAAACATTGTGATATGTGTGGGAACTGTAGGATCTTCCTCCACTTTTTGCTTTTCCCCTTATTGCTATCGGAACCTCCTGAAACAATAAGAAACACGATCATGTTAGTTTGACATAAGTACCAGTTTTGGAGCTCAACGGTGGGTCTGAAATTCTGACTGCGATCATACATCGTAAAATGTTTGAACGGTTAAACTTCGGTACCCTAGCAATGTTTTATTCATACATTATTTTTTGCATATTTATAATATCAGCATTTGACCACTAATGGCAGGTCACACCCGCCTAATGGCAGGTGACGATGCGGCCTAGGATATATTCTCCAATTTTTCATAACACATAGGTTTTCTGCATACATGTGAACTTTTACACTGTTCCATTAGTCAATTTCCCAAAGATCTTTAACAGAGGTATCACGTACATAGTTGATGTCTTAGGTAGGAACTCAAGTAAGCTCTTTATTCGTTTATCTCAAACGAAAATACAACAAAAGAACCGCTTAACTTTTATTCAATTCCATCCAACCCTTTGTAGGAATCTAATTAAATATACTCCAAACATTGAGGAGGAACTTCTTGACAAATAGAATAAACAAATTGTTTAATCTATTCGAGGGTAAAGGATGGTAAGTGGAAAGGTGGAACTCTTCAAGCGTGTGTTAGTTAATCAATTGTTCGTCCTGGTATTAAACGTGCTGTTTACATGGACCACAAAACTAAAAGAGACACCTTGGCAGAGCGAAATTGATATGCACTGGTATTTTAATAATTCGGAACTGAAAACTTTCTGCTACTTGCTCATTCTGCTTTTATGTCATCCAGCTAAGTTGACTCTCTGATGACTGGGCACTCTGTTTTTATGTCGCCTAACTGAATTGTCTTTTTGCAAAAATGTCATTTGGATAAAGCTCCGATTGATCGCCATGAAGAATAAAAGAATGGGTATAGTAAAGACTTATATCAGCAGGGAGACAACTCTAATAATAAAATAAAAACCTTGAGAGGTGTCAAGGGACACCCGGATGGAACGAAGTTTCTTTCGATTAATTAGTGAAGGAATTGTAATAAAATCAAAAAGTGTCGTTACAACTTTTGGTCTTAATTTTTTCCGTCTAGCCCCCTTTCGCAACGCGCCATAAGGAACTTCGTTCCAATAAAATAGCATCCGATTTTTAAGTAGTACAAACAACATCACGGTCGGCCAGTTTTTAAAAAATCATTTGGTCAGAGGGCAGAATCGACTCCTGCGAAGTATGGTTCGAGGATTTTGTTTGAAATCATGTAGGACCATCCATTAATTTCGTCAGGTGAGACGCATGTGATAAGTAAGAATTTAAAGGGATTCAGACGAAGGGAATGACCTAGCAAAAGATGGATGGACTGTGTGAGACAGGATGAGAACGATGAGATGATGGAGGAAGACATTTTGTGAGCAGAAAGAAAAAGAAGTTTCACTGTGTTTTTTCTGAATAATGCTTCTGAACACTGAATTTTACAATGTTGTACTGGTATCTTTTATGATTATCCAAAGAAAACACATGTAAATTGCAAACTACTTGAATATTTATAAATTGTAACGGATGTCAAATTAGTAATCGTTCTTCGACAAGCTTGAGTCTAGATTCGATACGATTGTTGGTTAATCTGTGGTGAAATCTTAATTCAATGACATGGAGGAGGCTCACAGCTAAGCAACCCTCGCTGATCGCTTACTGTCATGCGAGTTGAGCGACGCCTTGCGCGGTCATTACTTCGATGGGTGGCCAATTAGTAGTGTGGCAAAATTGTGTTTTCATGAGCCCCTCCGTGCTTCAAAAAGTAAGTTAAGCCGTTGGTCCCAGTTGCTACCTCTAGTAGCAGTCGTTAGGTCAAGTTAGCGGCCTTAAGGCGATTTGAAAACTCTAACAATAGGTGAGCCAGACCACTATACGAGAAGAAGAATGACATGGACTTTAGGTTAATTCAGACTATAGATTTTGATAAACTAACACAATTCTCGGTAAAATCAAAGCCGGCGCTGTTTTCCGGTTTGGTGAATTATACCTTCAAACCTTGATGATATCCATGCTTTTCAGAATTCTCCCAAGATATATTGGAAGGATTGCTGGTCTACTCCGGATTGGTGAATTTCTCATACTTTGACAACTTTGACAATTTCTATACTACTAAAACCTTAATGATTTCTATAATAAGGATTTTAGCATTCTCCCAAGCAGGAAGTCTGTTCTATTCCGGATTGATGAATTTCTCATACCCCCAAGCATTAATTTTTCCTAAAATAAAATATGTTTAATAGGATTCTTTCAAGAATGAAGTCTGGGGGTCTATTCCGATTAATTCTTCTAAGAAGGAAGGCTGGTGCTATACTCCGGATTGGTGAATTTCTCGTCCCTACCTTGCACCTATCATCGAACCTCTATGTTATCTCGATTGCCAATCTCTCGATATCACTATATATCTATAATCGATAAGTTATCATAAACTCGACGTTACGCAAGGCCATGGCCGTAACAATTGAGATGTTCGCGAAAGTGCTGTGCGCACTGAACTAGAATATTAATTAAAACATTATCCTTTCAACTTTGTATGCTATGCCGCCTTGTTAAGTAAATATTATTAATGTGAAAGTCTGCCTTTACGGTCAAACGGTTTGACCGTTTTAGATGACAATTTCGTACAGTGTGGAATTGGGAATATAGAAAAAGTATCAGAAAAAAAGTAAGAATTTTTTTCAACCATTTCTCAACTTCGTACAATTTGGCCCAACGGGTCCCCATCTCTTTTTTATTTTTAAATATTTTTCCGACTTGTTTACTTTAAGAAACGAATTTTAATATTATAAATACAAATAAATGAGGTACAATAAATGGGGTTAGTCAAATAACCTGCCCCTTATCGTTCCCGGCGCATAGGTTTCCATAATGCTAGAAGCATTGCCACGCTGAATGGCGATGACTAACCTCTGCGCTAGAAACGAGCCGGAGCGGTAGTCACCCATATTATTTTTATATTATTTTCATTTGGATCTGAATTAAATTTTTCCAGATACCGTTAACATAGAAAATTGACACTTTTCAATTATTTTTATGTTACTTAATATTAGACCATATTATTTTGCATTACTAATAGTGTATTTCACTAACATTTGAGATTTTAAGGATATTTAATGTTTTATATTTTTTTATGAAATAACTAAATTAATAGAATTATTTATTGGCAGAATAACAACAATATACTATTGTAGTGGCACTGCACAATACTTTTACTAAATACACAAAACCTTTGATTTTTATGAATTTTGTGATGTTTTTATAAATTTTTAGAAGACGAAGTAAAAATGTTATGATTTTTTTTTTATCGAAATGGTTAAACCACTTTAAAAAATGTCCTGGCCCTATAAAACATTTATTATCCCGTTACAAGTCGAGGGTAATTATGCAATTAAAGCCTTGTGTAGCTTACATTGTAAATAATTTAGTAAGGAAAACCACTTTCACATTATTTGTAGTCCAATCTAAATAATATCCGATCCAATAAGGGATTCTATCTATCAACTAGTAGGTAAATAAATAAACAGAATACATTCTCTTACCCAAAACGTTCGCGACATATTAATTTTCTATGGATATTCCTCTATTACTTCCGTCATTATCCACTGATATTACGTTTCTCAAAACAAACAGATACATATTATATTGATAAATACTTCGTTGTTGAATCGAAGACTATAAATTTATAGTGCAACTAGCTGCACCCCGCGGTTTCACCTGCGTAATCATTTTCTGCGCAACTTCCTTAATATTTTCTTTCATAAAAACCTCTTGACAATATCAAAGACAACAAAAAAAGAATTGGCCAAATTGGTCCAGGCGTTGTTGAGTTATGCGCTTACCAACACATTTTGCGATTCATTTTTATATAAATTTATTTATAGTGCAATAGAGGGGGCATCTTTAGCTATTATTTGCAAAAATTCGATAGATTGCATTTTAACGAGTACTAGCTTTTGCCCGCGACTTCGTCCGCGTAGAAGTAGAAAATGGGCCAAAAAATCACGTTGTCCCATACAAACTTTGCTTCCCCCTTTTCACCCCTTTAGGAGTCAAATTTCGGAAAATCCGGATGCCTACGTCACACAAAGAACACACGCTCCAAGTTTCAGGTCTCTACGATCAGCGGTTTAGGCTATGCGCCGTCAGTCAGTCAGGACAAAGAATTTTATATGTATAGATAAAATATCAAGTACTCAGTGCCGACTTTCGTCACTATGCCATCTTTTCCAAAACACCAAACATTAATTTCCGTTCTTAAAACCGGTTTTTTTATTATATTTCTTTCTAATATGCCGACATTCCCTTGACTCCCAGTTTTTGATTATGTGTTTATGTCAGTACCATAAAGCCATAGACCAAAGCTCAGTTGGTTAGAAAGAGGGGGTCTATGTTTAAATCGTTTGCCCCGCGTCGAGCACTCGATTTCTACTGATATTTTTTCGACATTGATAATTCGCTATTTTAGAATCGCTCGATTCAAAAATTCGCTCATTTCACTCGTCGCAGACAGGCAAGTGGTAGAATAAACGTCAAACAATCATAGTCAAACATTCGGAAAAGATCTTTGAAAATATTTAAATCTTTTAAAATTTATATCTACTATCGTTTTCAATGTTCTGCGTAAAAGAAATAAAAAAATTACATTTTAATTTTCAATGGCATACGATTCAAATATACAGAAAAATGGTGGCATGCGACTTGAAAGTCGAGCACAACTTGTAGGCGTATACGACGATGCTATGTCACACGAGCGATTCAAAAATCGAGCTCTAGGTCTACGGAACACATCCCACCAAGTCGAAATTACGGAAAGCTTTCTTTCGTCTACAAAACACCATCTAGTGAAGATTGAACGTTTCGGTAAATGTCTTTGATGTAGTTAGGTATAAATACATATACCATGTTTGTGTATTGGCGTAACGTCCATCAGTTGCGGTTCTGTTTGCTCAATACTGATCTGTTTTGACAGTTCGTGCTCTTCGCTCGAGTTTGCTATATAGAATTACGGACATGTTTTTTTTATAATATAGGTCAACGTTCTGACCACTATCTCACCCGATGGTAAATGACGCGGTCGACGATGTAGTACGCTTATATTATACATGATCCCGATCCCGTGGGAATATCGGGATAAAAAGCCTATGTTATTCCCAATTAATCAATGTATCCTCATAACAAGTTTCATTTAAATCGGTTCAGTAGCTTCAGAAGCGCTCAGCGCTCCGCGGTTTCAAACGCGTAACTCCCGAGCCCGAGACTACAGAACCGATTTAGATGAAACTTGGTATGAGGATACATTGAATCATTAGGAATAACAGGTAACTTTTTATCCCGATATTCCCACGGGATCGGGACTTACACGGTTGCAACTGCGGGGCGCAGAGTGGGATAATAATAAAACTAAGAGTAGGTAGTATTTTCAGCGAATAAACTCTATAATTGTAAATCCAACAGCTGCACAAACCTCTAACGATCAATCGGTTTAGGTTTCTAACACAGCATTGTTTATCTTCACTCATTCCTCCACTAGGATGCTTTTTATTATACTCAATTGGATTTACCCATTTAAAATTTTAACTAGGTTTAAAAAAGAGAGCGTTTATAGACAAGCACAATTACGAAAGTAAGTATAAATATTGCAGGACATTATACAGCGCTATCTAGTTCCAAGCTAAGCAACTGGGCTTGTGTTATAGTGATCAGACATCGGATTGAATAGGTTTATACTTTTTTTTGTAAATACATAGGTACTTGTTATAGGTACAGTCGGCTGCATAATTGCAGCCCCCGGTAGAGTTAAAAAACTACTATTATTGGCATGATTTCATTCTAATATTTTTTGTTTGATTAATTGATGAGTTAGAAGACTTTGAACTTCAACTAGCAGGTGCCTAGAATCTTGCTTGTGTTGAAAACATTCTTAACACCCGTTTTGGAGCTCTACGGTGGGTCTGCAATTATGCAGCCTACCGTAAATACATAATTCGTCATTTGTCGAAAATTTAGAAAGTGTGAACCGCAAAGACAGGTCGCTCCGCCACTAACACGAAATAGGTATCCAGAACAAAAACAAATACTTTTACATAAATACTTGTTTGGAGCGAAAATCGAACCAGTAACCTTCTGCATCGCAAGCGGGTCTTCGCCCGACACCCCATAGAGGTCTTCTAGTGTGAGGTCCAAAAGTTAAAAAAAAAAACATAAAAATTAACAATATTTTAGAACGAAGTTCCTTTATCGCGGGTTGGCAAGAATTGTAACCCCCTTATTCCAAAACGAGGTTTAACGATAGTCCAAGATGTGAATACAGATTTACTCGTGAACTATGGCCTAACCCTATATAATCTACTAGCTTTTGCCCGCGACTTCGTTCGCATAGAAGTCAAAATAGACCAAGTAATCAGGTTATCCCATACAAACTTTGCCCCCCTTTTTTACCCCCTAAGGGGTAGAACTTCGGATAATCCTTCTTATCGGATGCCTACGTCATACAAAGAATACACGGTTTAGGCTGTGCGTTGATCCGTCAGTCAGTCATTCAAGACAAAGCATTTTATATGTATATATAGGCCTCCTAAAGGGTTGTGCTATCAAAACCAAGGACTGGTTATTCCGAAAAGCTCTTGAATTTCAAAAATCTATGTTTAACCTTATATATTTAATAAAAACACAGTACTTGCGCGATTTAATTTTACCTGTTCATTTTTTATTAACAAGCGGACAGGCATTGACCGATTAGCGTGATCTAGAACCTAGTACGTACTACCTACTATTGCTACTGGTCCAAATAGAGACCCATTACGTCAATTAACCGTCGTTCAAGTAATAAATCACATTACAACACGACTCCGATACATTAATTATTATCAACATTAGTTTACCTACCTCAAACAATTTCATATATTATAGGCCCTATTAACCTACTTTATGGATTCTTGGCTTGCGAGTGTGAACGTATGGGTACTTCTTAAGGCCAGGTGCTAATAAAGCTACCAAAATCGACCTTTGTTTTAAGCAACACTAAGTAATCAAATACTCTTTTTTTGTTGTTTGGATATAAATGGATATTGTAGTTTAATAACCATATTTTTGTTTATTGTGGTTGAAAACATGATATGAACAACTTCGTTCGATAAAAAAAATGTTAGGAAACAGAGAATTATTAGATCGTTTATCGGGTTTTATTCAAAAATAGTTAACTTTTGTTTCTAAAAATGAATCAAATGATAGGTTTTGACCTCTAGGAACTATATTAATTGTGGATAATAATGCTATAATGTTTTGCATATCGATCAAATATAACAGTTAGCACGCAGCACGCAGCACGCTACGTTTTTGAGAGCGCGGGCTAAGGTAATGTGAATACCTACACACGGTACTGGAAGAGCGCCTTAATGATCTTCTATAAGGGGCTGTCCATTAAGATGAAAGGGTACCGGGGCTCTCTCTATACAAACGTAGTAGAC
The DNA here is from genome assembly GCA_951213275.1 of Idaea straminata. NCBI lineage: Eukaryota > Metazoa > Arthropoda > Insecta > Lepidoptera > Geometridae > Idaea > Idaea straminata. The sequence goes on along the minus strand of OX577867.1, from coordinate 9,583,238 downwards.
TGTTTCTTCCCTGGACAATGACACTAGCACAATTTTTTGTTGCATAAAACCTATAACTGCCATGACTATGCTATGATTTTTTCATTTTCTAATTATCATCAATTATTATAAGAAATTTAGATTTAAAAAAAACATAGGGGCATGGTCATGGCAGTCATAAGTTTTATGCAACAAAAATATTTGCTCTAGTGTCAGTATTCAGGGAGGAAACAGTCGACTACGTTTGTATGAAGAGAGCGCCGGTACCCTTTCCTCTTAATCATTAAAAAATACCAAAAAAAACAACACTGATTAATGGACAGCCCTTAATATATAAATGAATCGCTGAATGTGTTGCTAAGCTCAAATCTCGAGAACTGATTTCGCTAATTCTGTTTTGTTGTGTTTGTTATTGTCAGGAAAAGGTTCTTATGAAAGAAAAAATTAAGATAATTTCGTAGAAAATTATTTGTTTGAATACTAATACTAGCTGCGTCTATACTAATAATAATAATATTTAATAATCAGTCTTTTTATTTATTTAATAATTTAATAATAATAAGACATAGAAAACTGCGCTATCTTACGCAAACTTAGTAATTATGATTGAACTAGCAGCGCTCCGCGGTTTTACCCGCGTAACTCCCGATCCCGTAGGAATATCGGGACAAAAAGTAGCCTATAGCCTTCCTCGATAAATGGCCTATTCAACACAAAATGATTTTTTTAATTCGAACCAGTAGTTCCTGAGATTAGCGCGTTCAAACAAACAAACAAACTCTTCAGCTTTATAATATTATATTGTCTAAGGGGGCTGGTAAATATAATCTATATTATATTTACCAGCCCCCTTAGACAAGATTACTTTCCATTATCGATATTCGACAGTTTTTAGGGTTCCGTATGCAAAGGGTAAAAACGGGAATTTAATAATAGGACTACACTGTCCGTCCGTCTGTCTGTCGTCAGGCTCTATCGTCAATTTCATGCAAAAAATCTGTCGATTGGCGATATCGTTAATAGAAATTATCTAGTCTAAGGGGGGCACTGCAGATAAAGAATAGTCGAGAATAATTTATTTAGTTTCAATTTGGGCTATTCTTTTAAACCCTTACTTTAAGATGATAACCTACCGGTTGAAAAGTAATAGCTCTTTTCTCTACTAATGTCTCCAATAGATCACTTTAGATGGCCTATTGGAGGCTATTGGGGTAGGGAGAAGGAAACTAATAAAAATTCAATAAACAAAAATCCGAGAATCGGGAGAAGTGTGGGCAGAACACCAGCCGGGTGCTCCGACATAAGAGCTACAAATTGGAGAGATTGGAGAGGCATATGCTCTGCAGTGGGCTTACATATGGTGAAGAAGAAGAAATAAAACTCCAAAAAAACATTACAATTAGATATTCATATACGTATCGATTGCCCAACTTTAACCAAACCGGTAAATACAAGGTGAAATATAATTAACAAAGTGATTACGATCGCTAAACTTCTAAATTTTGACAAGGATTTTAATGAATACGGACAAGAAAAGAACATACGTGTTGCCATTGTGGTAAGAGTTCCATTGGTTAAAATTGTGGTAAAGTTACACCGGAATTCCCCGGACGTCCGCCGAATTCCAGAAAAAAAATCAGAAAAGGTTGCGGGTGACTCCCGCATCAAACAAATATTTATGTACCTACAGAAAACAATTTCTGTATGTTTTTTAAGTACCTATTTATTTACAAAACAAAATTACAAAAGTAGGTATTCTGTCCGTTTCTGGCATCCACAACACGAGGCTAGTTGCTTAACTCGGGGCTAGATGGCGCTGTGTAAAGTGTCATACAATTTTTATTTGATAGTTTTAAAGGCTGATATAGGTTTTAAAAGTTCTAAAACTATTTTCTAAAGTTGCAGAATACAATAAACTATTTTTAGGGTTCCGTTACCTCAAAAGGTAAAAAAGGAACCCTTATAAGATCACTTGTTTTATCTTATACTAGCAGCGCCCGTGGGCATATTGGGATAAAAAGTATCTTATGTCCGTCTCCTGGCTCTAAGCTACCTCCCTACCAATTTTCACACAAATCTGTTCTGCCGTTCTTGAGTTATAAGTGGTGTAACTAACACGACTTTCTTTTATATATTTAGATTTGAAATAGCACGCTTCGCAGTTTCACCCGCGTAGCTCCTGATCCCGTGGGAATATCGGGATAAAAAGTAGCCATGTTACTCTCAATGAACCAATGTATCTTCATACCAAGTTTCATTAAAATCGGTCCTGTAGTATCGGAGTCTATGGTATAGAAGTATAGATTGGCTGGCATCTGGTAATTGTTGAATTAATGAGTAAGCTAGCGCAATCGTTCGCGTTCATTAAGATTCTTTTTATCACAGTTGCTCATAAAGTGGATCTTATTCAACGGCTTTTAGGCTCATAACCCATCATATTATGCACGCGTGCGTTTTATATTTGTTAACTAGTGCTGTAAAGTTATCCTGAAAAGGTAGGTACCAAAGAGTTTATAACTAGCAAAAATGGTTGTCTCTAAAGTCGGTTTACGAACGAAAATTTTACGTGATAATCACTTAGAAAACGATTAAAAATTGAGTTGTTTATTTTTTGTTTTTTCTTTTATTAAATATATTGTTTTTCCGTACCATTGTATTTTGTTCTTAACCCCCGACGCAAAAACAAATAGAAAAATCTCTAAAAAATAATGTATGTCACACGAGGATGTATAGGTTGAAAGTCTTTAGCCTGGCCTTTCCGGAGCATAATTAACAAAAAAATATTGCCTTAAAAAAATGTAAACATACAGTTAACACAAATATTTTGTTAATTATTATTTTGTTTTCTTTTCAAGTCTTTTCTTTTATTCGCAACTGTGATAAAAAACGTCGTACGATATACGTGTGGAATTGATATTTGCATCTTGGCTTCATTAACACGCTCGCTGCCGCTCGCGCGTCATAAACCGCCTCTATGCAAAGATCAATTTACCACACTTATATCGTAATGTACTATTATATACTTTTATTACACAACAGATTTTAGCAACGTAATTAGCAATAGTAAGTAATTGATTTATGATTATGGCCTAATTATTATTTTAATTAAATAAGTTGTCTTTTTTAATTATAATTAGTAGGTACTTCGGCCTTACGACGTACGAAATCAAGCTAATAGTTTTTTGGCAATGGTTGTTATCAATTTCGATTTCTTTGGGATTTTCTGTTTCAAAACGGAAACCTCCTTAAAATCTCATTCGAAGACAATCGTAACATAATTAGTGGAGCAGTTATCGACTAACTGTTTGGAACTCCTTTTTTAGTAACAGTTTAGGCAATCAATTGGGTGAAAAGCCATTATTGCATTTTAGAATCTTGTAATCTTGTTTTTGGGTCTGGAAAATGATGCTCGCATGTCCATTTCCCCATGTATCACTGTTCTCTCAACAAACTTGATTAGAATATTATTTAATCCCGTATCTCAGCAAAGTTCGTCCTGAAAATCAGCGCTAGTGCGGTTCTTGCTCTAACATCATTCTGAGGAGAAACCTTTTTTCCAGGCGCTGTACTATATTATCTTGTTATTTTTTGTTTGTGTTATATTTATGTGTATGATCGTACTATGATACTTCGTCTTACCTTAATGATAACAACCCATGAACGTGACTTTAGTTGCTCCATTTCCAATAATACTTTCAAATATTTGTAATTGAACTTTGTGAGCGTGATCACATGAAAAAAAAACCCCATGAGTTTCTTGTGCCTACATCCTTATCGTCAACTTCGTTTTTAAGACGTTTCTATGTGATCTATGTACAAATGTATTAAGCATCCAAAGGTTTTTTTTTTTACTTTGACTATCTCTGTATTGTACTATCTGTACTATCTCTATATTGATATTCAGAAAATGATTTTATTTCTTTCTTTCTTAGTTCCATTCTCATTTCCACCATCATAGCCCCAAATACCCCATGTGGGGCTCCTCCTGGCCTACAGTGGTGGGTGGGCTAGGGGTTTACCAAAGCAGCTAGTCCAAATTACATGACTGACATTAACAACTCTATTTTTAAACTGCACTGAGAAAAGATATAACTTACACAAGTAAACAAATGGTTTTGAACCTTCCTTTGAAGTTACCAAAGTACATTTTTGTAAATAAACAGTAGCTACTTACTTCGATTACGAATGTCCTTAAGGATTTCAAAAGAAACACAAATAGCTATTGAATGAGATTGAAGAGATTCGTTCCGAATCAATCTCTTACAATGTAATTAATTTTGTATCTTTAACGTTTTTAGGGTTCCGTATCCAAAGGGTTAAAACGGGACCCTTTTACTAAGACTCCACTGTCCGTCTGTCTGTCACCTGGCTGTATCTCATGATCCGTGAAAACTGGACAGTTCTTTACTCAGATGATGTATTTATGTTACTGCTATAACAACAAATACTAAAAGCAGAATATAATGGTACGGAACCCTTCTTGCGCGAGTCCGACTCGCACTTGGCCGTTTTTTTTTATCCAGCCATGCAGAACTATTACTAAGAACTTCTGGGGTACGTACGGTCTTAAGGTCGCGAGTTTTTTACATGGGCCTTCAGGGCTACATCTTAAAGTTATACGAAAAATGCTGAAAGAAGTTGGGTATCCGATTTTAACAAGGACTAAAACTGCATCATTCGATTTTTAGAAAAATCATTATCCTGGCCAAGAATAAAACCTGCTGATTTAGCAAACAAATAATCACCTAATATTTTTATACAAATCCATAGAGACTAATATAATTTGTTTGTTTGTTTGAACGCGCTAATCTCAGGAACTACTTGTTGGAATTGAAATTCTTTTTGTTTGGATAGTCCATTTATCGAGGAAGGCTGTAGGTTACTTTTTATTTTGATATTCACACGGGTTCGAGACTTACACGGGTGAAACCACAGGGCGCAGCTAGGCACCTATATTTTTATACAAATCGATAGTATTGCTGATAGAGATCAATTCTTAGAAACAATCATAGTGTGGCAAATGATAGTTCAACGGCGGGAATCGAAGCCATAGCCTCCTACACCACTGATACGACCGACAATGTCGGTTGGTTGTAAGATAGTAGAATGATAGGAGATGATTCCGACTAAAATTGCTTATTTACGTGGAAAACGAGAACAATGTAGGTATGTGAGTACCTCTATTTCAGTCAATGAATGCGAAGATTCTAGCCAACAACAATTAATTCTAAAGGACGTTCACATACTATGTTATAGTTTTAATTATAGGTTTAATAATAAAATTAATAGATACTAGTTTCTCGCGGTTTCACCCGCGTACATCCCTATCCCATGTAGAAATAATGAAAGGCATAAAAAAACAAAAATAATAAAGTTTTTATCCCAATGAATCGATGTAATGTCCATACTAAGTTTTATCACAATCGGTGTAGTAGTGTCTGTGCCTATTCGTTACAAACAAACAAAAAACCCTTTCTCTTTATAAATGTAAATATACAATACTTCCTACTAATATCATAAATGTAAAAGTTTGTGTGTCCTTCACGCTCCTTAACGCAAAAACTACAGGACGTATTGCGTTTAAACTTGGTTTGTAAATAGCTGAAGACCTGGATTAACAGATGGGCTAGCATTTTCCCGATATTCCCACGGGATCGAGACTTACGCGTGCTAAAACGCGGGGAGCAACTATACTTAATTCTATTAAAAGATTTAAAAATCTATGATAAAAACAGTCATTAGGATTGCCGAAATAATCCAATGATTACCATAACAAGCTTTGTTAATCTTGTTTGGACTCTTAATAAGAACTAATCACTAAATGTTACTGCTGCATTTGTCTGAGAGATAACAAGCAATTCAATACCAAATTTCAATTCAATTAAAAACTCTCTCTGCCCCCTTAGACCAGATTATCATTAATCATCGCCAATCGACAGATTATTTTGTATGAAATTGACTTAAGCGTTGTATAAATTGGCATAAGCATCGTATGAAATTGACATAAGCATTGTATGAAATTGACATAAGCATTGTATGAATTGACATCTAAGTATTGTATGAAATTGACATAAAAATTGTAGCAATGAAATTGACATAAACATTGTGGCAATGAAATTGACATAAACATTGTAGCAATGAAATTGACATAAGCATTGTATGAAATTGACATAAGCATTGTATAAAATTGACATAAGATGAAACTTGTCGACCATTTTTTTTTCTATAACGCAAGGCCTCGTGATTTTTCGTTGGTGTAGCCAATTTTATACAAATTTCATCCAAAAAGTCCATCGATTGGCGATTTAAATCATGGATTCTCAAGGGCCTGCCCCCTTAGACAAGAATTCTTTCTATTAGCGATATCGCCAATCGAAGGACTTTTTATTGTATAATATTGACATAAGCCTACGAAAAGTCACGTATTCTTGCGGAAGAAAAAAAAATGATAGATAAGTTTCATCTTACGCCAATTTTATATAATTGAATTTATCGATTGGCGATATCGCTAATAGAAAGCAATCTTGTTTATGGGGCCTGATCTAACAATGCGATAATTCCCTTCAAATATAACACAGCACTTTGATATTTGTTCTTATGCGTGTGACCGATTTGCCGCGTCCCAAGGGCGACGAGGTTCGGCGATACATCTCCGTAATTCACAGTAAATAACCCGACAGTATTTGCAGTGGCAACGCTAAAAATAACACCCGTGCCGATTTACTTTCGTATAAGTAGAAGTATCGAAGTACTTATATCATAAAGTCTTCTTCAATATATTTGTCAGTTTTTAAAATTCGTCTCAATGTTGCTGATTTTCTTATTCTGTTTATAGCTGCGCTTTACCTGCGTAAGTCCCGATCCCGCGGGAATTTCGGGATCAAAAGTAAACTATGTCCTTTTCCATCCTCTAAACTACCACTATGACGATTTTCATACAAATAGGTCCAGTCGTTTGACCGTGAAAAGGGAACAAACAAACAAACAAATAAATAAGAACTCTTGGACTAATAAGACGCATCTAACGATACCGGTATTCAAGAAATTTATCGAGTGATAAATAAAGAATATTACAAAGAAATATACACAGATAGGCGCGAAAAACATAACCCTTTCCTTGCAGTCGGGTAATAAACTAACTTTCGGATTTATAATATTAGTTAATAAGAAGAAAGGGTACCGGGCGTTCTCTCTATACAAACGTAGTCGACGGTTTCCTCCCTGGATAATGAAAATAGCATAAATATTTTTGTTGCATAAAACTTATAACTGCCATGACCATGCCCTATGTTTTTTTTTATTTTTCTTTTTTAAATCTTAATTTCTATGATAATTAGAAAATGAAAAAAAAAACAAGACTTATTATGGTTAGGATTATAATGAAGGGCGAGACGTATTGGGTATTGGGAGGCTGACTCTCCGTAAAAGATGGAGTGATGATCTGGATGCCATCGATAAAAAATACCCAAGTATATGATAGAAATGTTTAAAAAATGGTAACGGACCTATTTTCCTTAGTGGGATGACAAAGTTTGATTAAATTATACACTGTATATATATACACTAGCTGTTGCCCGCGATTTCGTACGCGTGGCAGTTTTGTTTTATATACTTAAACATTCCTCTTGAATCACTCTATCTATTAATAAAAACCGTATCAAAAACCGTTGCGTAGTTTTAAAGATCTAAGCATAGGTACATAGGGCTGACAGACAGCGGGAAGCGACTTTGTTTTATAGTATGTAGTGATGCAGTTAATTGGTGACGCTTTTTATGTGAAAAAAAAGCGACAGAGAGAACTGAAATCCACACCAATAATATGTTGATCTGGGTCGTATCGTAACATTAAAGTATAAATAAAACCAGTAACAGTAATCGAGTGACAATTTGCAAACGATTGCGATAATATCCAGCCAGACCTGTGAGAGAGATAACTGCGAACATCACAGGAAATGTGATACAAGTTACAAGGGCAATTAATTTATCATAACCAACAGCCAACAGGCACCAAGGTTTTAATACGCATTACTTAGTTGCTGGTTTATCAGCAAATTATTAGCTGTAACTTTACGTGCGACTCTACAAGGCCCAGAAATAAAGTTTCATATAAATCGGTTGGCTCAGATCTTGTAAATGGAAGAAATAAACACACTTTCGGCAAATTTTTAACCACATGAAATGACACTTACTCTCATGTGCGATTTTACCAGCGAAAACCAAAAGCTTTTGCCCGCGACTTCGTTCGCGTAGAAGTCGAGAGAGTTTTTATGCAAAATTTGAAGTAGTTTGGACTAAGGAATTACGTTGTCCCATATAAATAAACAACAAACCTTTTTCACTCCCAAAGGGGTAGAATTTCGGAAAATCCTTTCTTATTGGATGTCTAAATCATACCAAAAAGACACTCTCCAAGTTTTAAGTCTCTACGATCAGCGGTTTAGGCTGTACGTTGATCCGGACGCAGTCATTCAGGACAAAGCATTTTATATGTATAGAGATTCCGTTAAAAAGCGACAAACAGAATAATTGGAGCAAAAGTGTTGCATAATACAGTTAATCATAAACAAATTAATGTTTATGTCTGGCAATCGGATGCATTAAGAAATTACAGCTTACGTAGTGATAAAGACTACTTAAATTACATTGTAACCATTCTTTGAAGTGGGTTCGAACATCGTAATCCGTAAGCTCTCGTCATACTACTTAACTGGTTGTAAAATTATCTGGAGCAGTATCGGCCAAGTGGGAAGTATACGGACTTTCAATCCAAAAATCGTGGATATTTCTATTATACGAGAAATAAAGTCGACGAGTCTCATTGTGCGCGAACCAAATTAAAATCGATTCAGCTACACGCGAGTAATGCACGCTGGTCAGCTTCGGAAGGTACTTATACTCTTTGGCACCAGCTGAACAGATATTTTAACCACCAGGATATAGTTGATAACTTGACATGCTACAACTAATCGTTTGACGATTTATCTATTGCCGAACGTACTCGTATCAGGCAAGAACAGCGTTCTTTGGTCAGTCGTATGACGCAGCTACAAAGATCGGCATTTTATCTTAAGTGCTCGACTAGAAAAGAAAGTGATAACTGTAACCGTGTAGACAAATACCAAGGAACAAGGCATTACTTTTGAAAAAACATTTTAGTTTCTTAGTATTTTTGACTTGAATTCGATGAGCTTTATGTCCGTCGCACAACCGGGCATTACCCGATTTTTAGAAATTTTTGGACACTTTGCGTTGATTTTCTGTGGTGGAATTTCGTTTTGGCTTGAAGAAGTGATGAGAGGGGTGTGTAAAATGTTGAATTTGGGAGTAATGCCAGACTACCGATTATGGAGCAGTTTAGTTTTCATTTTGATCCCCGCGACTGGTCAACTGTGTTGGCAACCAATTCAATTGACCAGTTGTGGGGCAATTTGGCTCGGTTCAAAGGCAAGTCAGTATACGCCAATGGCGAAACTTACATTATGCATTCTGAACGAGAAGCAAACACAGGTAGCTAAGTTGAAACCTTGAAATAATCGATACCAAGATCTTAGATAAGATATATTTGTATGATAATTTGTTTAATCCAAAAAACTTAAACCCATATCACCATATCTATCAAAACCTGACAGTTGTCGAAAAACTTCCGACCACGCGGGAGGAAATCAAAAACTTCCAGTTTCCCTAGCATTTTTCCAATACGAATTGTAGAAACTTTACCCATTTCCTTTCAAATAAAAACCTTACCGTCGTCGTGCAACTTTATAAAACTGAGTCGACGTTACATCTTGTCCTTAATCTTTTTTGGATTGCCAATAGTAAAAGGTTTCTTTTCAAAGCTTTATAGATTCAGGGAGAGGCATAAGTAGGTAGGTAGGTATAGTGAGTTTTATTTACAGTGGAATGAATAGGACATCAGAAACAATATCGGATATTAAAGCAAATCGGATCGTTAAACCGGTGCAGCTACAAAAGGAGTATGGGTTCGAAAAGTTGTTGTTCCACTGCCGTCTTCCTTCACCTTCACTCGCGTCCCTCAAAGGTCCCCATTTATTTGAGGGTCTTTAAGTCACAAGCATATACGTATCTTCTAGGAAAGTGTGCAACATCTTAGAGCTCATCGTCACTTACCATCGTGTGAGATGGTGGTCATACGCTGACCTATTTATTGTTAAAAAACCAGTTCGGAAACGACGTCAATAGCCTCCCAAAAAGCCACATCTGGTGACAACATTTTGTGGAAGAGCTAGTACTGACAAGTAGAACACCACGCAAAAAGGACTCAACTAAAAAGGTCTAGTTGCGGAAAATAACTGACACAAGTACATTTCGGGAACTGCGCAACAGAACTGCACAATCTAATTTTACCATCGGAATCGAACTTGGAACAACTAGGCAAATCGATTCGCCACAACAGTTCATGGTGCAAATCCCTGACTAAACGTTTCGTATTCTTACTCATGTGGTTTCGCTACGTCATTCTTTATTCGCACCGCGAAGGAATGAAATCGGGCGCCTGAGTCTGACTTTCCTGACGTGTACAATTTGGGGATCATCGCGAGTGTACCGGTGTCATCTAGATGTGTTTGAAAATGGTCACCATGCCGGACTGCCAAACACAAGGTTGCGGGTTCGATTCCCGCCTCAGACAAGTATTTATGCTTACATATTTGTTTGTGGTCTGGCTGTTTCTATGTATTATAGATAGGTATATATTCACAAAAGAAAAGATAAGTAGTAAATCCGTTGTCTAGCACTCATAACATAAATCTTGTTACTTACCTCGGGGCTAAATGGCGATGTGTGAAATGTCCTGCCAATATATTTTATTTATTTATAAATATTTTGTCCCACGGCGGGAGTCGTACCTGCAACCTCATGGTCGCAGGCGGGTGTTTGCCCACCACGTCGCAGAGGTAGCTTTTGAAATAATCACCGCAAAAAACCAACTAACTACGTTATTTAACGCATGGCCTCACAAAACGGTAACTGGCTAACAATAAAAATTCATGAATTATTCCTCTTACATTAAAACAGTTACAATTTTAATTGTAAATCGACCAGTGCTTTATGGGTAGACGTGCGTCTATGCTTCGTAGAGTCGAGATGTTTTTTTAAAGATTTATGTATGGAATAATAAATTACTTATGACTTTTCGGAATAAATTTAGAGCGCTTTGTGGAAAATTTTCAACACTAGCTGCGCCCTGCGGTTTAACCCGCGTAAGTCCCGATACCCTGGGATTTTCGGGATAAAAAGTAGCCTTTGTGTTAATTCAGTTCTCCAGCTATCTACATACTTACCGAATTCCATCACAATCGGTCCAGTAGTTTTTGCGTGAAGGATGAACTAACATACAAACAAAGATACTAACACACAGACTTCCACATTAATAATATTAGTAACGCTAAAATTGTAAGGAAAGAAGCTTCGAATAAGCTGCTAATTTCCACATCATCATCATAACAGTCACATGACGTCCACTGCTGAACATCAATCCCCCATAGACAGGGGATATGCAACCTATCGTTCAGCAGGGCATGCATGGGCTGAGGATAAAAATTATGTCCACCCACTGTTTTGTGTACCGTGGATAGTATACCCTTGCACCCATGCTCGGGGGGTGGACAAATCTGACAGAGGGAAATACTATTTTGACCTTTCCCTGTGGATAAAATGTCTCCGGCCATGCTTGCCCTGCTGGTAGTCTTTGGGTGACCTACATTCAGTTTTTGTTCACAATTTAAAAGTATTATAATGATTTTAACACAAACCACAAGGTTTAAGTGTGGGTGTTAGCACATAGATAAGTTTAAAATTAATTATTACACAGCATGTACGCCTCCAAAACGAAATACTAGGTGATTAACAACTATCCATTAATCATTGGGTCTAAAAAAACATACATTGTAAGACTGGTTTAGGTAAAACTGGTGTAATAAATATTGTCATTGCACATATTAATTTAAAGTATGCCCTTATACTAATAGTTTCTCAACATTTTATACCATGGCCCCCTATGACATGTCTTTATTTTTGTTATGAAAAATTTACTTGTGCTTATTATCATTGCTCTTACGGTGAATTAAAACACTGTGATGAAACCTGCTGCTCAGGATATGGTTGACAAACCTGAAAGGCTGGTGTTGGACAAACTTACTCCATCTAATATAATATGTCCTAGCTACTACAGCGCGCCCTGAATGCATAGATTAAAGTTGCCGGTAATGTGTAAGGCCGATGTTTGTAAATATGACCACAAGAAAAAAATATTGTGCATTCCGAAACTACACTATTTTAGTTTACTTCTACATGATATTTTCTGCAATTATACCTTTTAAGTCAGATACCTTTTGGATAAGGTTCTACTTGTTAGGGAGAGAATCAGTCAAGCAAGAGCTTGACTGATTCTGATACGAAAGATCGTAAAGCCACAAGATATGGTTTTATGATAATTTATGGAAAGTTATTGATGTCACCAATAGTCCCATGTCTAATTTCTATATGATAAAGGAGTCATATTATATGAGGAACATTAAATAGCTGGGAAATAATAGGTACCTAATAACAAAATAGACAATAAGTAGGTATAGCATCTGTATTGACTAGACTAAGTAAATATTTCGATTCAGAACAGACTATTAACAAATCTTTCATTTTCATAATAATAAATAAATTGGTAGTTATGTTTTCTTTCCTGAAAATCCATAGATATTATACAAACAACCAAAATTATAATAAAGAAATATATTAAAATAAAAAATGGCACCTTGAAGGTGCTACAGTTTGAGAAATGCTGCTCATTGTTTAAAAGCATTGCATTGAATTAGAAGTAAATAGTAATGTTAGTTAATTAAACAGCAGGAGATATTTACCTTGATAAAATGTAGGTATTGATTGACAGTTAGGGACAGTGGATCTTATCTCTTTGAAGTTTAAACAACTGTGTCTGCCGTGGTACTTCTAACCATATGAGTAAAGAGATCAACCTTAGTCTGTGGTTGTATTCCTACTCATGTGATTCTAACTGGCTGTAGGCTCCTGATATCACAGGAATATAGTAGGTAGCTTAAGTGTTGTTTCAAGGCTTAAGAACAAACATAGGTACCAACATACACACTCACTCACCAACCTTCGCATTAAAATCTATAGTAAGATTCATACTAACTCCATGTTAGAAAACATTGTGATAACATGGGATGTTTGATTTAAAAAGTTAATGTTTGATGAAGGAATGCTAGCTCCGTAAGCTCCCATTAAGATCAAATTGGAGTTGGTAGAATCTTGGTTTGAATTTGTAGAAATATATGAAATAAACATACCTTCTCTGGCTTTCAAGTAAACAGTGTTCGCGACGATATTCTCTAATTCCATCAGTTCCAGTGTGACTGATTATAAAGAAGACCCTCCGCAAAGCAAGTTCCCGCCGGTGCGGCTCCGTTGCCGCCTCAGATTCCGTCGCAGACCTGCCCATCAATCTTCGTCTAACACTATCAATACATACATTTCACACACAAACTTGTAGACATAACACCGCTACACAACTACCGACCAAGACAAATGCACTACACCGATTGAAGCTACGAATATCACCACGATTTTACTGATTTACCGCCCTTGGCGTTAACACGACACTCAGGGGTGTGGTAGAAATTATGTACAGACTCTAAACTACGACCACAACACGATGTAATCACGTTTCTTGATTCCCGAGACGGTAAAACGCTAGGTTTCTCTCAATAATGTTGTAATTGGAGAACACGCCCGAATTACGCGAGTTATTGATGACGGACAACGAGCAGGCGGAGCGAGAAGCAAACGCTACAAAAACTCTAAAACTACCACACTTAGGAAATGTTGCCATTGATTGTGCTAAAAAATTAACTACATCTTGAGATATAGCAAATAACAGCTCCATAAACGCCTTACGCATTCAAAAAGTGCTCTAAATTACTGAATAGACTATTGATTAAAGATAAATAATTTGTTTCGCCTTCGGTTGAAATGATTGGTGCGGTGCTACCCCGATTTCTAAATTTTACCAAAATAGAAATAAACTGAAAAAGTAACATGGCAACATAAAGCTAATAAAGTAACGTTTAGACGAGCAATATCATTTGACCAACCATTTAAAAGAGGAGGGTGCTTCCTGTAAAAATGGATTTCTCCAAAATGGGGCTAGATAATTTGATTATTTTATAATGAAAAACACAGCTTGAGCGAAAGACTCTGTTATAGTCCAGCAACCAGATTAATAACAGGCTGAATCTTTGTGAGCAGGTTCATTTCGACGAGACGCCCAAGTTTCTTCCACTGACAATTCTGGATAGAGGTAGCTAATGTAGTGCGCAGGTATGAAACATGTCGATTTCGTGGGGTGTCGAAATTGTCTAATAACAGTAACTTTCTTATTTAAATATCGAGGTAATTGGATGATAAACTCGGAACAACAATTATTGTCCTACAAAATGGATGGTATGACTCTCCAGTCCTCCACTCCGAATGTGTCGAAATAACGAGGTCAATAAAATGATTAAATAACAAGGTGATTTTTTTGTATGCAGCTTAGTAAATATTTGTACAATCAAATGGCCACATAGTCCTACAAATTTAGTGGTACGTTTTTCCAGTCCTACGCTTAGAAGTTGTCCGATCCACGGTACACTCGATGTTTTACTTATGCTGATTTTTGTTGGATATATATATATTGGGACTTCTGTAGATTCTTCTTGTATTTGTCTTGTAATTGTTGTTCCGAGTTTATCATCCAATTACCTCGATATTTAAATAAGAAATTTACTGTTATTAGACAATTTCGACACCCCACCAAATCGACATGTTTTATACCTGCGCACTACATTAGCTACCTCTATCAAGAATTATTGTCAGAGGAAGAAGGTTGGGCGTCTTGTCGAACTGAACCTGCTCACGAAGATTCAGCATGTTATTAATCTCACTTAAAAAAACGTTCGAGGGCTGCTGGACTATTAGCCAATCGCGGTGCGTTGACTTGTGAAATGATTGGATGAGCGAGTCTCGCTTAAGCTTCTAATTTCCGCAGATCTTTCGTTACATTTATTAATACAGCCACTCATATACGACAGGAAGGTAGGCTTCTTATTATCGCCTCAAATTCACATGGGACTTGAAATTGTGCGACTGAAACCGAAAGCTGCAGCTAGTGAAAATATTTTTATTGCTCAGATTTAATTGATCGTCTAAAACCGAGCTAACTTTAAGTGTAGCAACATTTAAACTACTGTCAAATCCGTATGACATTGGCAGTAATATGACAGTGACATGTTTTCAATTTGCAAAAACGTGCAAAATTCTGGATTTCTCTGCTAGAATTTAAACAAAATCATCATCATTTACCAAACAATTTCATCGTTTTGCTGTTCAACCGACCCTATGACCAATATTAAAAGTGGAGCTTCTATTCTTCCACCGTAAAATTGCTATACACCCCTGGAGTTCCACACTACCGCGTGCAGAAGCCATTAATTAAGAAGAAGAATAAGTGATCAGTTTAAAAATAAATGTCTACGCGTAAAGAGCCTTGCGCTGTTTGTGGTAACTTCGCATACGAACTCCACGATGGTTTCTTCTACTGCACCGAGTGTGGCACCCAGGACGCTGGAGCACAGCAAACATTATACGAAGAGGCACGTAAAGAGGATGGCGGGACGTACTTGGGTCAGAAAAAGAAAATACAGACGGTGGCTAAGGGTACTGGTCAACAAAGTAAGTCAATGTTTGTATAGCTGATCTTGTGAGAATTTCTCTAAAACACTACCATTGAAACCTCTGTGTTTTGACTGTTTTAAGACCAAGCTGCTTCAGCTTTTTGTTTACCTTCAGGCTAAATGTTTATTAAATTATAGGCAGTTAATAGAAGAACAAAGCTTAATTTAACACTAGCTGAGCCCCACGGTACGTAGGATTGTCGGGATAACAAGTAGCCTCAAATTTTTGGAACGTAGTTCCTTATGGCGCGTTGTGAAAGGGGGCTAGACGGAAAAAATTAGGACCAAAAGTTGTAACAACACTTTATGATTTTATTACAATTCCTTCACTAATTAATCGAAAGAAACTTCGTTCCATCCGGGTGTCCCTTGACCCCTCTCAAGTTGTTTATTTAGTTGGAGTCATGAACTCCCTACCCACTAATATGCCTAATATCTACATTATTTTTTCAGTGCCTGAACAATGGTACAGATGGCACAGACTTAACTTTATATTATTCAACATGGCTGACGAACTGATCTCTCTTGGGCTAGCAAACCCTTCTTTCAAAAAGAAATTACTTTGGATCTGGACAAAATATATGAAAGTTCATGTCAAAAGAAGTCATCTTGGGTGAGATATTTATACAGGGTTATTAGTAATTATATTAGCAAGCGGTTGACCACATCTGTGCATCTAAAAGAACAACATTTTGTTCTACGACTTTTGGACATTCGATTTTTTTTATTTGTTCGAGGTTATATAAAATTGTATATAAAACTTTAAAACTAGTAGTTCTGTGAACATAAGACCTCATGACCAAAAACTTGGGAAGCTTTGTTTGAGATCCGAAGATCTGAAGATCCTCATCAGATCTTTACCAATATGAGACAAATTGGAATTGACTAACTTTTAAATAAAAATAACCGGTCAAGTGCGAGTCGTACTCGCGCGCCGAGGGTTCCGTACATTATTTTCAACTCACTTTTTCTACCGTTGCCGTGGTATGGTAAGTACCAATTTAACTTGACCCCTATTTCGTCTGGACGCCCATACAATGTAAGGGTCAAGTTAAATTGGTTTAACTATGTTGGTTTAACTGTGTACACCTATTAATTTTCAACTTTTTTATTTTTTGGAATTTCTTTATTCCTTTATTTGTGCTGTAAGGAACAACCTTGCTTTTTGCTAAATTTTGTGATTCTAGGACTACCATAAGTATAGGTCTTTGACCTTAAACCTATAGGGTAACTTCCGGTTGACCTGGAATTGTCAATTTTGGTTAAAAGCAAGGTCTTATAGCACAAGTTAAGGGTAAATATCCGAAATATAAAAAAGTTGAAAATTAAGGTAAATTTTGGTACTCGCAAGTTTTCACGAAAATGTAACTTGCCCATATCTTTTTATTATGTTGACCCAGGGCCATGATTTTATACACCTACCTAATAGGGACTATAGACCTCAGTATCAGGTATGATTTTCTACTTGCTAGGTCCACCCGTTCCTGAGAAAATCGGTAGTGACACACGGACAGACAGACAGACAAGAAAGTGATCTTATAAGCCTTATAATATAAGGGTTCATTTTTTTACCTTTTGAGATATGGAGCCCTAAAAATCGTCGAAATTGTATCTCATGCAAGTGGAGTATTTTTTTGTCTAAAAAAATATCAATGATGGTTAGTGGGGGCCTATGTCAAGTCAACGTCTTCTCTGTACAAAGTACAATAATCGTTAAATTTTCATTTTTTTTAGATTGTCAGAACTGAGTGATGAAGATGATGCTGAACCGCCAACAGACAAAAGTAGTGATGACTCTGATGACAACAAAGTTGGAATGATAAACGGTTTCGAACAAATTCGATACAATAAGGTCTCAAAATACTCTTACTCCCTAGTCCTAGCCATGTTATACATAGCTCTTAATATTGACAGAAGCCATATTCAACTATCGAAACTTGTTCGTTTTGCTAATGATGGTCATATTTCTTATCCCAGAAGAGTAAATGATATTCTACCTAAAGAGTTAAAATTTGTTAAACATAGTAACGATTATATTAACAGTCAAACAAGTATTGGAAAAAAAGCGATGACTTTATTTAGAAAATTAAATTTAGGTTGCCCTGTACTTCCAGACTTGAAATTGATAATCGAAGACTATCTCCAGGAACTGTGTTTGCCCAATGATTTTAAAGATTTTGTATTTTCTTTAATGGATTATTATCAATGTAACTCTTTAGATATAGTTGTTAATGAGAAATATTTGTCAAAAGTACCTCATTACGAAGCACATTGTATGATTTATATAATTTGGGGACTAAAGCTTCTTTTTGGTCTGGATGGTGAATATGAACTCAAACTGAGCAAAGTTGTTGATAAAATTAATGATAGAGAAAAACATCCGAAAGCTTACTTCAATAGTCCTCGAGATTCGACGCAGAGGCTATTTTCTTTCAGAGAATGGTGTGCCTACATACAGTTCAGGAAGGTGATGCTAAAGAAGAACTGCAGATATTTTAATGCTAAAAGTTTAGATGTTGATCAATATATTGGAATGGAACATCATAAAAAAATTAATAGGCAATCAAAAAACTTTATTGAGGAGTTGGCAGCAGAAATTGTGAATAAAATACCAGGCGGTGAATTGCCTGCAGGGATTGTGCCTCTAGATGAATTTAAACCTTGTACTACACCATATTCCACTTACACTCGCGTTATCGCAGATCACATACAAGATTCTGATGTTAAACTAGCACTGACAGAAGATTTTACGCAATATTCTATGAAATATCTAACAGAGGACTTCTTTTTAGTCGACCCCGACGACGTAGTGCCTAAAAACATAGTAACAGGCATTAGCGACGAAAATAAAGAAGTTAAAAACAAAGATTTTGTGCCAATGACAGACAATTTTAGTAGAAAAATGGTTTACGTGAAGGATTGTGACAATCATAATTGGACTCAAACTCAACCGCCTAACCTTGATCATCTGTTCAAAGTAGATTCTCTTAATGACGAACCTGTAACAGATTTGTCACAGACCAAAATCTACGCGGAAAATGGTAGTCTTGTTTTAGACTCGTCTAACGTTAGTATGGTTTCAAACGAACTTCACGACAAAGAATCGGAGAATCTGAAAGATGACGTAAATCGTAAGAAACCTTATGAAAAAGAATTTAATTATGACAATACTATAACAGAAGAGGATGAATGTGTCAATATTTTTGACGACGACTTTATTGACATTGATAAACCTAAAACAGAAATTCCTGATGAAGACTTGGATTTGCATAAAACCTCAGACTTTGATCTTGATAAAACTTCAGGCTTTGATATGCATCCATTTTCACTTAACAGCGACAATGCAATTCAGTCTGAAATACCTTCCGACCGTAAATCGTTATCCAGCATTAGTAGCTTAGATTCTATTGACTTTAACCCCGATACTTTTGACAGAGAAAAGACAATCAAAGAACTAGTACTTATGAAATGTAAGAAACACAAATTACCTGTACCTAGAAAATACAAACCTCCAGTTTACTGTAGATATAACGAAGGAAAAAAGCTTGTTACCAAGCGGACCGTTAGGGGAAAACAAATGCGTAAAGATTACTTGAAAAATTTGATAAATAACTACTACTCGAACGTAGAAAATGATCTAATACAACAGGTTGTAAATAGCGTAAATAAGGCAATTCAGGACGTAGATCAAACTAAAGAAGACATTCATATTGCAGAAGAGTCTAATACGGAAAATAACGAAACTAGTAAAGTGCCTCCTTTAGACGAAACTATGGCATCAGAAAAAGCAAACGGTACTATACAAATGGAAATAGATGAAACAAAACTAGAAGAAAAAACTAAACATGGTTCGTCTAGTGAATCAGAAGCTATATTCGATAAAGACAGTGATGAAGAGACTTATGGAGTAGAATTCCTGCCGAAAAAGAATCCTAAATTCGACGAAGATAAGTACGATAAAAAACAACTGTATTTGAAAGTAACAGAACCAAAAGTTCCTGAAATGGAATTAGATTCTTTGACAAGTATAGTAGAGCAGAAGATCGAAAAAGATATTAAAGATCCTAGTTTATTAGAATGGACCAAGGTAAAGAACAGAAGTCCAGAAGATTCCGAAGACGAAATGCCTCTCGCTGAAATAAAACAGCAATATGAAATCTATAAGAAAGTTTATAACCAACAATCAGCTCGGAAGCAACCATTTTTTCGAACTAAAACGCCCGAAAACTTTAAATATTGGTTTTCATTCTATTCTACTCGTATAACAAGAAAGAATGGAAGAAAGAAAAAAATGCTCGCAGAATTAAAGACTTATTTTCCGAGAAGTTTCTCTTTTTTACTTAAAACTTGTTCCGAGATGTTTCCGCTTGATCCGTTTCTACTCTATATAGGGTTGCAAAGTTGTGAGCAATACATGCTTGGAAAATGTAAAATAAGACCGCAAGGGAGAAATAGCAAAAACTTTATGCACATTTTAAACCTCTAAGCAAAGAAAATTAAACTGATTATTTTTAAGTTTTGTCAAAATGGATAGGTAGAATTACTGGAGTTCAACGTAATACTTTTAGATCTAAGATATTATCTCTTAACTTAGATATTCGGTTGTCAACGGCGATCGCCGACCGCGGTCAATTTAGCGCGCCCGCCGACAAAGGTCATTGAAAGTCAAATCAGGTGATACTGATAACTGATAAACGAATTGCTTGTTGACGCCCGCCAAAAGTATTTTAAATTGTGAGTTGAAGATATTTTGTCTTATAACAAATAATTTCTTAGAATTTAACAAAGTTCCGCCTTAAAAGTAGATTGAATAAGTACCTAATAATAATAATTCTATAGAATAAGTAATATCAGGTAGATACTGAGAAGGTATTTTTGTTAAAGTAGGTGCAATGTGTTTACCTCAAAAATAATAAATAGTTGTTGATTGATTATGTCTTTTGCCTAATTTTAAACCATTTGTCGCGCATAAATGGTTCGATCGTAGATCCTAGATCGCGCAAGCGAAGTTTTTCTGAAGATCAGCTCATATACAAGTTCCAACGAAACATCGTTGAGCCGCGGCCTTCCGGGTATAACACCTGCCTGGTGGAAGATCTTCCCTTTGGAGGTACACACCACCTCGTACTTCCAAAGTAGCATTCTATAAAGTCGGTAAGTAATTAAAAAGAACCAAAACCATAATAATATTCCGGTTCACTTCAAAAATTAACATTTTGCGAAATGACTGCAGCAGCACCTTCCTCTAATTCAAATCTAATTATCATTCCATGGTTTTAAGAAATGACATTTCATTCAAGTTGTACCTACCAGTTGGAGTAAGCTGAGAAGTTGAGATGATTTCGTAGTATATACTATCTCTACAAAAATACTTTTCTAGGCAGGAATAAAACCCGCAACCTTTTGTGTCGCAGTTGAAAAATGATAAAATGCAATGTTCCAATAATTAAAAAAGTTAGTGTTTGTATTTCCACCATTTATTCAATTACAAATGAGAACCAAGTTTTTTTTTTGAGTTTGATCTGCAATCAGCCATCAGACTATAAACAAATAGGTTGTAGGTCTTCAGTGGCGTGAAGCGCGATGACCCCAACGGGCATGGCACTAGGTTGTATCTTTGACATTGCGATCCAGTATGTTATGGCGTTTAAACCGTTGTAATGCGCTTGGAATTAACAGGTCTACAGCCAATTGATTGGGATGACCTTCGAGGCGAATTTTATATGCGTGTTCTGTGATTTTAATTTCATCCTGTATTGTGTTAACCTTTAGATGTTCATGGACTTCCTCATTTCTTATGAACCATTTGATACTGACTTTAGGATGGAGTTTTAAAGCCGTTGTATTATGTTGACATTACTTTTGGATGCAGTGCCCCAGAGTTGAATCCCGTATGTCCATATCGGAATCGCGCATGAAGGGTTCCACACCATGTTGTATGTTAGGCCAACTTAATTTTTTTTCTGTTTTTAGTATTTGTTGTTAAATCAGCAACAGAAAAACATCTCAAATTATCTGTGAAAATTTCAACTCTCTAGCTATCATGGTTCATGAGATACAGCTTGGTAACAGACAGACGGACCCCTTTTTTACCCCTTGAGTATGGAACCCGAAAAATCAATTGTCTTGTGTATTTAGTTTTATTTGTTCTGCTAAATATGCAGGCATTCGACCGGGCAAAAGAGTCCTTTTATGCACCCCCTTCAAATGATCTGTCAACTTTTTCCTATAACCAAATGCTTTTCCGCAAATCTCACATACATGTGGCCTTATACCCAAATGATAATCGTCAACATGTTTTTTCAATAAAAATTCTGTGTGGAAAGCTCGGGCGCATTCGGTGCATTGAAATTTAGGTGTTTGATGCTTATACATATGCGTCTTTAAGTTACTGCTGCTGTAGAATTGTGCGGGGCAGTGGATACATAAGTGTTTCTTCACGCCTTTATGTATCTTTGTGTGATTATTTAATGCATCTTTAGTTCTGCCACGATAAGGACAGTAATCACACTTGAACGGAAATTGACCAGTATGTATTACTTGGTGATCAATTAATGCTTGCGGATTCTTAAATTCTTTACCACATTTCTTACAAGAATATTTATTTTTAGTAGCATATGGATCATGTAATACCACATGTTTATTATAATAGTATTTGCTGTCCATAATTTTATCGCAAATGTTACATTTTATCATTCTTCTTGATAGTTTTCTTGTTTTTACTTCTTCTTGGGTCCATATGTGTATATTATCATCATTGTTTTTAATAAAATCGTCACTTATATGAGTATCTAAATTTATATTCCAATTTTGTATATCTTCTATGATGACATTGTTATCTTCATGATTTAAATTATCACACTGATCAATAGGACTGAAATCATCACTTTTACGACTATTTAAACCTGAATCAAAAGTTTTCTCTGGTTCATTGAGTATTTTATTAGATTTTACTGCAATTTTCCTAAAGAGAATGGCTTCTTGAATGAACTTCCAGCAAATTATACACAAATGTTTAGGATATTGGTCTTCAGAGTTCAAATCAATGTTACCGAATATTTCAAGAGCCTCGACGATGTCTTCTCTGTTACTCTGCTTGTAGATATAAACGGAGGCGCTTTGAAGACAAACTCTGCACTTGGGTAAATCTGTTTTGTTATTATTTTCTCTGATGCTTTCTAATTTAGTGTAATATTTAAATATGTCTGTTATTTGATTGTTGCGGTCTTTTAGCTCGCGATATTTCGTTTGGCAGTACAAAGCCAACATATTGAACTGTTACCTGATAATATATTGTGTTCTTTTTTTTAGAGTCTGTGAAATTATTACGAAAATAATTTCAAAACAAAAAGCAAAGCTGCAAAGCTTTCATAATATTAAATGGCATTGACAGACATGATGGAGACGACAGACATGATGGAGACGCCAGAATTGCCTGTTG
Source organism: Idaea straminata (assembly GCA_951213275.1). Classification (NCBI taxonomy): domain Eukaryota; kingdom Metazoa; phylum Arthropoda; class Insecta; order Lepidoptera; family Geometridae; genus Idaea; species Idaea straminata. The sequence continues at coordinate 9,560,075 of OX577867.1, read as the reverse complement.
AAGACTTTTTTATATAAAGGGCAAGCAAAAATTTTGACCCGAAGTTTGGCCCCAATAGCCAGCCAGCGTCTTTCTACGCCTTAGAGGAATCATAAGTTCTACGGTCTTCTAGTAATAGTAATAAAATAAAAAAATTACAGAATTGTACCTGATGAAAGAAAAACTATTAGAATTATAGGTAAAAAGCTATTTGCCTGCGGCCCTATCTGTCAGGGTAAAAACGAAAAAAGAAAAGAAGTACATGTTTTGAAATTCCTCGTTGAAGTAGGTATTTCGGTTCATTTATTGCAATAAAACTATCTATCCATGAGTAAAATGAAAGATTCAAAGCAAGCACAGACTCCTATCGAAGATCTTCAAGAGCTGCGTAATTATTTCGCCTCGCATAACACCGTACGGGAATATATCGCACATAATTCAAAAGTACATTCAGTCGGCTGGTCTTGCGATGGAAAACGCCTCGCCTCCGGCTCATTTGATAAAAGCGTCGCTATATTTACACTGGACAGGACTAGATTGGTCAGTATTATCTTAATAATTTAACAAAATGTTTAAAAAAATTTAAGGTTATGTTTGTGTTTACAGTATAAACTAGCCCATATACCCCTTCCTTCTTCCCCCCAAATTCCAGGATTCTTAAAGTAAAACCACCCCATAACCATGTCCTTTCCGAACAGAAAGTAATCTTTCCCGTCCAAGATTAATGCCAATAACCATAATTAAATTTTAAATGTTTTAGAGCCAAGATTTCATATTCCGAGGACACACAGGGTCTGTGGACCAGCTATGTTGGCATGCATCACACCCGGACCTACTGAGTACTGCCAGTGGTGATAAATCTGTCAGGATATGGGATACAAGGTAATCACTATTTCCTCATCTTAATCATATACTCCTGACAGAGTGGTTGTAGTTATGAATGATCTTACACATTAGTTGACAGAGTGGTTCTAGTTATGAATCGTCTTACACATTAGTTGCGGCTTTTGCAAGTCACAAGTGTTTGTAGTTATGAATGATCTTACACATTAGTTGACAGAGTGGTTCTAGTTATGAATGATCTTACACATTAGTTGACAGAGTGGTTCTAGTTATGAATGATCTTACACATTAGTTGACAGAGTGGTTCTAGTTATGAATGATCTTACACATTAGTTGACAGAGTGGTTCTAGTTATGAATGATCTTACACATTAGTTGACAGAGTGGTTCTAGTTATGAATGATCTTACACATTAGTTGACAGAGTGGTTCTAGTTATGAATCGTCTTACACATTAGTTGCGGCTTTTGCAAGACTTCTCCATCTCTCTGTATTTGTGGTAATATTTAATCAGGAAACAGGTCTGTCCACCCACCCCTATTTAACTACTTATTATTATACTAGCGACCCGCCCCAGCTTTGCACGGCTATATTATGCATGTATTATACATATAAACGTTCCTCTTGCAAACACTGCATCAATATCCGTTGCGAAGTATTAAAGATCTAAGCATACATAGGGACAGACAGCGGGAAGGGACTTTGTTTTATACTATGTAGTGAAATGCTCTGTTATATTTTTGAATTTCCCTCGTAAACACTGAACCCATTTCCGTGAACTTTGGTATGATAGATGGGACCTTGTAGAAGGACAAAGGGTACTTTTTATTCTGGTCCCTGACCAGGTCGCTAGATTATTTAATAAATCAATGTTCCACAGATCACACAAATGTACAGCAATTATACCAACAAAGGGTGAAAACATTAACATAGCTTGGTCACCCAATGGAAGCACCATCGCTGTTGGAAACAAGGAGGATCTTGTCTCTTTTATAGACACCAGGACTTATAAAGTGGTATGGGACTTTTACTCTTATAGACACTAGGTCTTATAATGTGGTATGGGACCTTTACTTTCATAGACAGTAGGCCTAAAGTTTTATGGGACTTTTACTTTCATAGACATTAGGACTTACCCATAAACTGCTGTGGGACTTTTACTTTTAGACACTAACCCCTTTTGAACGTTCTGCTGATATAAAGTCCTAAACAAAGAGAAGACAAAGGATGATTATGCGCACTGATTTTACTATTTGTTCCGATTTTTTCATTCTATTTTTCTCACAAGGAATATCGCAGTTAAATCCGCTCTTGATAAATTAACTTGTCACTTTACTTCTGTCTGAACTTATGTGTTTTTTGTTATTTCCCACAGACAGTAGAAGAACAATTTAACTTTGAAGTTAATGAGATATCATGGAACCTATCATCGGATCTCTTCTACCTTACCAATGGACTTGGCTGTGTCCATATTTTGACGTAAGCTTTTTTATTCAAATCAACCAGTAGTTCCTGAGATAGCGTGTGCTAGCGCGTTCAAACAAAAAAACAAACAAACTCTTTAGCTTTATAATTTTAGTATAAATATTGGTATTTAATTCATACAGCCCCACTAACGTTAATATACAACCCCCTCAACTTAGTTGACTAAGCCATTTGTTTCATCGTGATGCTTTCTTTCACCGCAAGATCCATTATAACAACACACATAAATATTTCGTATGAAAAATATAAAAGATTTATAATGGATCCTATATATTAAATACAAGATTCATCTAAATAAGTCCAGTAGTTTCGAAACCTATTCGTTACAAACAAAAAAAAACAAATCTTTTCTCTATCATATACCTCAAAACCTATTCGTTACAAACAAAAAAAACAAATCTTTTCTCTATCATATACCTCGAAACCTATTCGTTACAAAAAAATCTTTTCTCTATCGTATAGACTTCAAAATAGCTACATGTTTTCTTTGTTTTGCTCTTAGCTACCCAGGTCTAGATCTCCAGACAGTAGTGAAAGCCCACCCATCGACCTGTATCTGCATAGAACACGATCCGACGGGGCGATACTTCGCCACGGGCTCCGCTGACGCTCTCGTCTCGCTGTGGGATTACCAGGAGCTTGCCTGCCTTAGAGTATTCTCTAGGTTAGTATAGAGATTTATAGAGATATATACTTTTATATGTATTACTGAGAAATACATATAAAAGCTTATGGGCTCACACTCGCATAGAACTAACCGCGCTCCAACATAACTTGAACACTAGCCCACTTATTCCAAAACGAGGTTTAAGGATAGTTGTAGTAGTAGTATGGATTTAAACCTTAGATTTAGACACAGATTTACTCGTGAACTAATAGTCTAAACAGTATCCCTAAAGATTATTTAAGGAACTATAGTCTAAACACTATACCTATCTATACATATAAAATGCTTTGTCCTGAATGACGGATCAACGCACAGCCTAAACCACTGATCGTAGAGACCTGAAACTTTGAGGATGTGTTCTTTGTGTGACGTAGACATCGGATAAGAAAGGATTTTCCGAAATTCTACCCCTAAGGGGGTGAAAAAGGGGGGCAAAGTTTTTATGGGACAACGTAACTCCTTGGTCCAATCTACTTCAAATTTTGCAAAAACATTCTTCAACAGAATTGATGGAACACGTGTTTCGTATTTTATTAAAATTCACCCCCCCCCCCTGTAACGGGGGTTGGGGGTGGTTGGTTAAAAGTACCATTTTCGACGTCTACGCGGACGAAGTCGCGGGTAAAAGCTAGTAGATTATTTATGGTTTAGACTAAAGTTCACGAGTAAATCTATGTCTAATCTAAGGTTTAAATAATAAGGGGGTAAGACTTTATGGAACTTTTACTTTAATGAACACCAGGACTCCTGAAGTGGAATGAAACTTTTAAAAATAAAAAATAATAATTAGTTTGTTGCCATTAAATAACAATACAGTTAATAAACTAATACATATGGCAAAAGGACATACTTACACCCCTAAAAAAAGATCTACCTATACCATATGTGGGCTTTAACTGTTATAGCCACCAGGACTTTTAAAGTGGGACTAGCTTTTGCCCGCGACGCGTAGAAGTCGGAAATGGACCAAGGAATCACGTTGTCCCATACAAACTTTGCCCCCCCTTTTTCACCCCCTAAGGGGTACAATTTCGGAAAATCCTTTCTTATCGGATGCCTACGTTACACAAAGAATACACCCTCCAAGTTACAGGTCTCTATGATCAGCGGTTTAGGCTGTGCGTTGATCCGTCAGTCAGTCAGGACATATAATTTTATATGTATAGATAGGCCTTTTACTTTTACAGGCACTAGGACTTATAAAGCGATATGGGACTTTTAGAGTTTTTGCTTTTATCAAAATCGGGAACGACACTCTTTATAGCATTTTTAGCTATCACTTATGAGTTAAGGAAATGGCCCTGAAGGCAAGAAAAGATGTCTAAATAATATATTGTTTGATACAACAGATTAGAATGGCCAGTACGGACGCTGTCGTTCAGTTTCGATGGGCGGCTTCTTGCGTCTGCTAGTGAAGACCATATCATTGATATTGGAGATACTGAAACTGGTAAGTTGCTTAAACTGCGTTACGCGGGCCCCGCCATACAAAATTCGGGTCATACAAAATTGCCCCGCCGTGTGCGATTTTGTATGGACCCGTCGCGGGGCCCGCGTAACGCAGTTTAAGCCTTTATATACATATTAATATTACACATCATTGGGCCCGATTTACCGTCCAAATAAAAAATCCTATCTTACTTGCTCCAGTTCATAGTGGATATCTTTTCTTTAGGAGTGCCTTATCGCTGAAAGCTATTTCATCAAGGCAACAACTTTTGATATGGTTATTGATTTCGAATGTTACAGGAATATTTTTAGTACAATTTCAGTTTAAAACTAGTGACCAGCTTGAGCCGAAGCCAACACGTAGAGGCCCTTTGAAATAATAAGATTAATAGATTTTTACACATTACTAGCATCGCTTCGCGGTTATACCCGCATGACTCCCGATACCGTGGAAATATCGGGATAAAAAGTAGTCTATAACACTCCCAATAAATCAATGTATCCTCATGTTTCATCAAAATCGGTCCAGTAGTTTCGGAGCGTATTCAATTCAAATAAACAATCAAATCTTTCCTCTTTATAATATTATTATAGACAATTTCAGCTTGGCCCAGCCGAAGCCAATAGTAGAGGCCCTTTACAATAAAAATATTAGTAGCCAACATGATGTACACCACATATATTTTTATTACTTTTCCATCAGGTGAGAAAGTAGCCGAGATCCCGGTCCAAGCGTCAACGTTCACGGTATCCTGGCATCCCTCGCGGTACCTGGTAGCCTTCGCGTGTGACGACAAAGAGCCCCCAGAGAGGAAACGGGACGCGGGGAATCTGAAGCTTTGGGGATTACCTAACTCTAGTTAAATTACACTAGGGGATTGTCTAACTATAGGTTAATTAAGGAAATTCTTATTATTAGTAATATTAATTGTAAAAGTTAGTATAAGACAAAAATACGACTGAAGATTGTAAAAGAAAAATAAAACAAGAATTTTTTTAAAACATATTTTATTGAATCATAGTCATAGCTTGATATTCTGAAAAAATTAACTAATCAAAAATATATTTTCAAGGCACAATGCATATCCGCAAATTAAATACTAAAAATTAAATTAATAAAAATTATAAAAAAAATACTATTATTAGTATAATTTTATTGCTATTACTTACTAAGAAAAAGTCTAGTTTCATATTATGCCTCCAAAGTTGGCAGCATCATCTTGGCACTGAATAAAAACTACATAATATTTATTTAATTATTATTTATTCGAGTCTAAAGGGAACTTTATTCGAGTAATATAAACTACCCACAAAATCTACCACGTCTCAACTTGCAGCCTACCGATACTTTCTAAATTTTTCAAATAATGTCCACTTTCCTCAGCACTAAGGCCGCCTACGTTATTAAAAACATCGTTTTTTAAAGCATCCCTCACATTGTCCGGCATGTTTTTGGCGTTTCCACATATGTAAATGAAGGCACCTTTTTCGTTTATTAAATTCCATAATATTTCTCTATGTTCTGTTATTTTATGTTGGACGTAACTGTAAAGAAAAAAACAAATTTCACATCTACATATTATCTTCTTGACATATAAAATGCTTTGTCCTAAATAACTGACTGGCGGATCAACGCACAGCCAAAACCGCTGATCGTAGAGACCTTGCTAGCTTTTACCCGCGGCTTCGTCCGCGTTGGAGTAGAATTTTTCAAAATCCATTCTTATCGGATGCCTACGTCATACAAAGAACAGACCCTCCAAGTTTCAGATCTCTACGATCAGTGGTTTAGGCTGTGCGTTGATCCGTCAGTCAGTCAGTCATTCAGGACAAAGCATTTTATATGTATAGAACATAGATAGAAGACTAGCTGTTACCCGCGACTTAGTCGCCTAGATTTTGAATTTTCAAAAATAATTGCTTTTCGGACGCCTACGTCACACAAAGAACAGACCCTCCAAGTTTCAGATCCCAGATCCCTACGATCAGCGGTTTAGGCTGTGCGTTGGTCCGTCAGTCAGTCAGTACAAAGAATTTTCGCGAGTGCGCGAGTGTTGCGTCATCAGCATCCAATGAGCGCCCAGCTCGATAACGTGATAATTATAGCTGATTCGAAAGCGGTGATTGGTAAATAGAAGCGCGAACGTAATACTTACACTTTATCCTCCTGATCCCTAGAGAAAGCACAATATAAACTAAGCTCCCCATCTCCAACCATTCTCTCCAATTCATCTTTACAGTGGAAATCCTTCTCCTTGTACCGGCATCCGAAGAACAAATGTAGAGTGTCAGAACGGGCTGTGTTATTTACTTGACGGGTCTGAAGGAGGCTACGGAATGGGGCCAGGCCTGTTCCCGGGCCTATTAGAATTAGGGGAGTGTCCTGGGAACAAATATTACGGTACCTAAATCAAAGAAATCCACCAAGTGGTTTGAAAGATATGAGAGAATAATAGTACATTACGATATAAGTGTGGTAAATTGATCTTCGCATAGAGGCGGCTTATGACGCGCGAGCGGCAGCGAGCGTGTTAAGAAGCCAAGATGCAAAGATCAATTCCACACAGTATAACCCAGATAAATTAATAATGTTTCATCTACCTAACATTTAATTAGCAGTAAGATACCAATTTAACTTATCAAAATAACTTATAACACACTAGTGGCGTCGAGGTAATGCACAACGCGTGTGTAATACGTTGGATTATGAGCCTAAAAGCGGTTGAATCAGATCCACTTTATGAGCAACTGTGATAAAAAGAATATTACAAACAAACGTAATAATAGGCGCGAAAAACACAACCCTTCCCTTGCAGTCGGGTTAAAACTGATAGATGACTATGACCAATTAAAAATCAATTTGGAATTATTTTTTTGAATAAGTTATCATTATGGTTCTATTATCATTTCTCGCCCGCATTCGCTGGACCAAAATTTTTTATTTTTCAAAACCCTCAAAATAATTATTGAAATTTTTAAATAATTCATAATGGATTTACTTTTCTATTGTAACTAAATTCAAACTTATTATACTTATAGAAACACCCTGACCAGTAAGAAATAATGTATTTCTTTGAGGCGGGAATTGAACCCGCAACTATCTGCGTCGCAGGTCGTCCCTTTACTCAAAGATAACTTACAATATTATCAGGAAATGTGATAGTCCCTTTCTTGATCCATCCGTACACTCTCTCACCTACGTTAAGGTCTTTCAACCAATTAGAACCGAGACCCTGCCGAGGTTTCTTTAACTTTGTATTATAACTGAAAAATATACATAAAAAGTAAAAAGTCATAATTTATCTTCTATACGTATAAAATTCTTAGCTAAGTAACAAGACTTGTGTAATGGGTGCTAGACAACGGATATACTATACTTAAATACTTTTATTTTGTAAATATATACTTATAATACATAGAAACAACCAGACACAGACAAATATCTAAGCATAAATGTCCGAGGCGGGAATCGAAGCCAACTACGTCGTCAACACTCACGTTAAAAAAAGTTAAAACTCACCAAACAACAGCAACTAACAAATCAACAGTTTTTCCATTAGTTGGTAAACTCCCGCTGGCTATAGAGAACGCGCGAGGTTTTATTGTAGAAAATAATTCGAATAAAATATCTATGGTCAGTTTTGACGCTGACTTGTGGAAATCGTGGAGGACCTGGAATAAGAAATAACCTACATGTTATCGTCACAAAACAAAAACCGGGCAAGTGCGAGTCGGATCACGCACAAAGGATCAATTTTTTCAAAAAAATTTACGCCGTTCAATTTTTTTTATCACAGTTGCTCATAAGTGGATCTTATTCAACGGCTTTTAGGCTCATAATCCAATATATTATGCACGCGTGCGTTTTACATTGCCAACTAGTGCTATAAAGTTATCCCGATAAGTTAAATACGTATCTTACTGCTAATTACATGTTAGGTAGGTGAAACATTCTTAATTTATCTGGGTTATACTGTGTTGATGTGTAAAAAAGGTAGATACCGACAAAGAGAAAATTTTACGTGATAATGACTTGGAAAACGATTAAAAACTGAGTTATGTTTATTTTTTGTTTTTTCTTTACTTAAATATATTGTTTTTCCGTACCATTGTATTTTGTTCTTAACCCCCGACGCAAAAACAAATAGAAAAAACCCTAAAAAATATTGTATGTTAGACGATAGGTAGGAACAAAAAAATATTGCCTTAAAAAATGTAAACATAGACTTATCACAAATATTTTGTTTTCTTTTCAAGTCTTTTCTTTTATTCGCAACTGTGATAAAAACGTCGTACGATATACGTGTGGAATTGATCTTTGCATCTTGGCTTCTTAACACACTGGCTGCCGCTCGCGCGTCATAAACCGCCTCTATGCAAAGATCAATGTACCACACTTATATCGTAATGCACTATTTTCTGTTTTAGTAGGTACCTATTTGTTGTTTGTAATTATTTTCCCAGGTCTTAACCGCGTATTTTTATGTTTAATTCTCTTACCTCGAGCAGGAGACCTCCCGTCTTACGCCCGTATTCTAAGTCTTTACTTAGTCAGTAATCTCTGACGAGTTTCCTAGCGACCATGACTAACATAGTCGAAACGTCGAGGTAAGAGAAGAAGGTAAGGTTAAAATACGCGATTAAGACCCGGGAAAATAATTCCTATAAATACAATTAATGCGAGTTTAAAAAGTCCATTTGTTGTTATAGCGGCGATAGAAAAAATGATCAGTTGAAATCAACTGTCTAGCTATCACGGTTCACAGGTAACACAGTAGTGTTTTAGTAAAATGGTTCCCTTTTAAGGGTTATAGGTAAAGAGCGGTCCCCCGACGCGACAATATTTAATCAAAAAAAATTAAGATATACTTACGTAGGGTCATAATTTCGGGGTAATTTTTTTTCTTTTTATAGGGGTTTATTTTATAGTTTTTATGCTTGTTTTAGGCTTTTAACGTTTATACTTTTTCATCATTTTGTGTCGGGAGCTTTTTAAATTTTTAATTAAGTACCCTTTGGATTACCCAAAAAACATAGCAAATATCTCAGTCTTGACAATTTTGAGAAGTTGGCATTTTGCGTGCGGTTGGTAAGTAGGCATTATGAGACGAGACGGTATGCAAAATTTCAAGTTTCTAGACCCAGTGGGTTTTTTATTTGTGTTTCTGTTCTGGGCGCCTGTATGTATTATTTAAGTTAAATATTTACAAAAGACTACATAAGTGTTCTATGGTTTGTCTAGGCTCTATAGTACAAGTCTTGTTGCATAGCTTGGGGCTAGATGGCACTGTGTAAGGTGTCCTAATTTTTTTTAATGTCAATGAATAATGACTAAACAATTTTAATCACACATCAGGTACTCAATCAATTATGCCCGAATGAAACATTGAACAATAAATATTACAAACCTCTTTTTTTTGAAGTCGGTTAAAATTATGTTTTACCTCTAAAATTGTCCTTTTCGGTCGCCGACAATAATTCAACCAATCCTCTTGCCCCTCAGGCGAACTGAGTTCAATACATTTGTCTCTCTCTAACGCATCATCGGAGACCAACGCTAGAAGAGAGAAGACGTACTGGGTCGGGTAGCAGCGCAGGTCCCAATACTGTTCCGCTATTTCGTAGAGGGATAGGGGATTTTGTAGAAAGGGGGGGACGGGCATGTCTAAAAATGAAGAGAAATCAAATTATCGTTTGGCTGTTAAAAATATTTTGGAACGAAGTTTCTTATGGCGCGATGCGAAAGGGGCTAGACGGAAAAATTAAGACCAAAAGTTGTAACGACACTTTTTGCTATAGTTGTAAACCGAGCGGCGTGCGCGTGTTTCTCTGTCTCTAGCCTAGAATACAAACTGTGCAAGTAATTGACGTCAAAACTTTTTGTTGCAATTTAAATGCATTTTAAGGTAAGTGATACCTAAACATTAAACCAAATAAAACACCAAATAGTGTTAAGGAAGTGGAGTAAATAAATAAAACATCAAAATATTAAAAAAAACTAATATATTTCACTCCTGGGTCCACCCATCATCATCACTTAGGAACCGCCTTTTAGCGTGCGTGTTCATATAGGGGCGGAGCGCCCACTCCGTGTCCGCAGCCTCTAGGGCTTCCATCGTGCCCAGCTTTATACTGTACAGTCGCATTTGGAAACGGGGACCTATTTCTGTTAGATCGATGTCTTTGCCTGCCTGGAAATAAAGGACAACCATTAGAAATCACTACATAGTACATAGTATAACAAAGTCGCTTCCCGCTGTCTGTCCCTATGTATGCTTAAAACTTTAAGACTACTCAGTGGATTTTGATGCGGTTTTTTTAATAGATAGAGTGATTCAAGAGAAATGTTTTAGTATATAAAACAAAACTATAACGCGTACGGAGTAGCGGGCAACAGCTAGTATTGCAATATAATTGAAGTTAAGAGGAAAGGGTACCGGGGGCTCTCTCCATACCAACATAGTCGACTGTTTTTTCCTTTGTTGGATAATGACACTAGAGCAAATATTTTTTTGCATAAAACTTATAACTGCCATGACCATGCCCTATGTTTTTTTTTAAATCTTTTTTTCAATGATAATTAGAAAATGAAAAAAAAAAAACTAAACATAAGGCATAGTCATGGCAGTTACAGGTTTTATGGCACAAAAATATTTGTGCTAGTGTCATTATGGAGGAAACAGTCGACTACGTTTGTATGGAGAGAGCGCCGGTACCGTTTCACCTTAAGTATAAAATGTTGTTAAGTTTACCTTTTTATATGTATGTTGTCTAAAACAAATGTAGTCATCGTGATTGGCGAACGTGATTACTCGTTTTGAATCTGCTTTCGGAACTGGGAATAAGTATTTTAATATACTCATCGTTCTAAGACCTGTAATAAATATAAAAAGATGGTTGCCTGTAAAGTCGGTTTACGGACCATAATTTTACGTGATAACGTCATAAGAAAACATTGACGTTGCTATGGTATAACGTCACAGTTTTTTGTGGGTGCATTTCTATTTATAAGACGTTATCACAAAAAAAATTACACAAAATGTATTTGACCTCATCTCACCCTGATGGGTAGCGATGATGAGGTCGTAGATGTAGCATGCTCGCCTAGAAGGTACGGTCGGCTGCATAATTGCAGACCCACCGTAGAGCTCCAAAACGGCTGTTATAAGAATCTTTTCAACACAAGCAAGATTCTAGACACCTGCTTTAGTTGAAGTTTAAAGTCTTCTAACTCATCAATTTATCAAACAAAAATTATTAGAATGAAAACATTCCAATAATAGTAATTTTCGGACTCTACCGGGGGCTGCAATTATGCAGCCGACTGTACCTATTCACGTTTTGGTCTATGGCTATTTGAAATAATATTAATAAATGTGGTATTGATAATGCTATTGTGACAACAGTGACTGTACTTAATTATATTCTGAATTTTCTTTAGACTAATCAGGATTTTTTTACTACTAAAGTTATTTAATAAATACCATATTTATACGGGGTAATTGGTTTTCAATCCAAAACAGTGCAGGGGTAATTCTCCGCATTAAAACGAATAACTTTTGTCTATTAATCAATTTTTTTTTACGTACAAAATTAAAAAAAATAATAGACTATCTATAAACATTTTAAGATTTGCCACGCGCCCATCCGTGCTCTTTGCCGCATAGACATAGAAAATGGTCAGACAGTACTAAAACACTTAAATATATTTTTAGGATATTAAAATGGTTTTGACAAAAGTCGTAGAATAAAAGTGGATTGGATTGGAAATCACTCTGTATTTTGTGGATCTCAATATTTTGATGCTGTTACATGCAGTTAGAGCTAATATGAACAATTGTTTTCTTACCTAGTTCGCTTTTAAAGTTATGAAAGACAAGATGTGGGAACTGCTCAGACATGGGCCCTATGTCTGGGATGTCATGCCTCATTACAACGCCGGATAGTGTGAACGAGGCAGTCGGTCCATATGGTAGATGGCAGATTACCTGGAAAATGTTATTTAGATTCATAACTAGGTCATTAGCTAGCCTTCTGGGAGGACCTGGGATGGAGTGACAAGTAGAGGTCCAAATGAAGAGGCTAAGTGCAAAAACAGCCCCGTAAAACTAAACTAATACAGTCATGAAGAATGTGACCACTGCCTCTTCTTTTCTGTTTAAAGCACTTGCTCCCTGCATCCTAATTTATCTAATTGGCCCTAAATGTGTTGATGTCTTTCGTTCTTTCCTCTGGACACAGTTGACTATGTGGGTAGTATAGGTGCTGAGCAAGCCTACACCAGCCTCACGCAAAATATTTATTTTAACTGCCGGTTTTAACACAGCTTACGCTAAAGTAGCTGGTAGGACTAAAACTTTAAATGTAAATTTTTTTTTGTGTTCCAATAATGTTTTTTTTTATATTGGCACATTGAGTAATGTAATATGCTGTAACATGTCGATTGTTACCATATATTGAGTGTTTATAATGTCAGCCAATAAAGACATCTAATAACCACCATTATACATAAAGTTATCAAATTTTGCCCAAAAACATTTCTTTCAGTTTTCTACTAAATTGGGTAAAAAAAAACCGGCCAAGTGCGATTCGGACTCACAAAGTTCTATTTTTTTTATCTGTTTTTAGTATTCGTTGTTATAGTTGCAACAGACATACATAATCTGTAAAAGGGACAGTGAAGTCTTAGTGATAGGGTCCTATTTTTACCCTTTGGATTCATTTTGGATTCGGAACACTGCCATTTTTAAACTTACCAAGCTATCGGGCACTCCTCTATGTTCATGTACGACAATGAAATCCGTGACATCGTTAGCTCGACACGCGTGTATCAACTGTGACATCTCGTAGCCGCCACGATTCATACGTTGACTGTTCGGAAATATTAACCTGAAAAACATAATACCTGAATTTAGATTCTCCTTCAATTGAAATAGAATAAATATCAAATTTAACTAATATTATAAATTCAAAAGTTTTTTTTTGTTTGCTCCCCCTTGGTCAAAGACTGGATTCATTTGGATGAAGATCAGCATAGTGGTAGTTAAAGGGATTGGAAAGGATACTGCTGGGTGCAGCTAGTAATATAACAAAGTTAATTAGCTGTGAATGGACTTTGCAGAAACCCCTTGCTAACATAACCTCATGCAGCATGTGTAGGTAGATGACTATATTGAGATAACTGAAGCCACATCACATTTTAATAGTGGATTTCTATTTTTAGCCCATTCTGTCCCTTTGAAGGGCCTACCTCTCCTCTTTCCACAGATCTCTATCTAGTGCCAGCTGGATGCAGTTCCTTTGATAAATAATAGTTAGTGGAACTGTACAATAGTATGTGTAGTTATTTTAAAATATTTTTAGACTTATAGTTTTTAATATAGTTCTGATTCGCTTGATTGGTGCCACATCTTATCGTTCCATGGTCTCTCGTCCAGAGCCTTATTTATAAATAAAAAACCAAAAACTATCAAAAATTACTAACCTAAGCTCTTTAACAAACATCTTCAGCCTTGCACTCGGTTCCCTGGATGTTGTGATCATGATCTTCGGGTCCTCAACACCTGCGTATCTATACTCATCATCTTGGGAATTGAGAGTGTTTGTTCCTCCACTGAAGCCTCCGATTACAGCTGCTCGTTCTGGTCCTGGAGGAATGTTTTTAAGTATTAGTGGCCTTTTTAGATGTTTATTTTCATTTTTACATAATAATTAAATATCTGAGTATTGGTGTCTAGTTTTGTGAGTGATGTCGGAGTTGCAAATATTATTTTTTAGGTATATTGATCTAATTAATAAATATGAGAATTTTTCTAAGCTTTAGTAATTATTTTTGGTAAAGAATCAGTAAATTATGTAATGTAAATGTAAGCTGTATGATTTCATAGAACTAAACTCATAATTCAACATACAAATTACTAAAAACTAATAAAAATATTTTGTTTACAATGTCTAGTTTTGAGGTTAGGAAACAGGTTCTTTGGCCAAAATCATAAAAATAACTTAGATATTATAAAACTAGCTTACCTTTATCTTCAAATTCTATTTTCTTTTGTAAAGCTACAGCATCTTTCCTCAAATCGCCATGAATAGGAATATTTTCTTCCAAACACTTTTTCAGCTGGTCTTTCTTCGCTTGGATACTTTTTTGTTTGTCTTCCACTGATTTTCTGTACAAATATTCGCGGCGCAAACGCGCCTGCCTTCGTAGCATATTGTTTTATAATCAAATTACCCGATATTAATGAAAAACTCTAATTTTTACGCTAAAAACATTGGTACACGCATGCCGCGCCGCATTAAATACAAATTCTTTGACGTAACTATAAAACGTCAAACTTTTTTGACATTGACAGCCATGTTACTGTCACAGGGTAAGGACCTCACGCATACTTTTTTCCTATTTTGGCCTTGTTAGACAAAACTATAAACTTGCTTACTTAAATGAATACTACATTACTACAACTAAAACTACATAAATCATTGAAATATTAAAATTGCTTACCATCATGAAATTCCTCAACCAGCAGCCTATAATGAGGTTTAATATCAATGCCATGTGTTTCAAATATACCAAAAAGGTCATCTATGTCCTCTGTAGAGTTCCTAGGTCGTATATTGAATACATCGCCAGGTTTGTAATCTAATTTCTCATCTCCAGTTAGCTTTAAAGTTATTAATCTAACATCCTGTGGGATTGACAGAACAATAATTACTATAGTTATAAATAATAGTACTATTTAACCCTAAAATAGCCGAGTCATATTAATGTGCTTTTTATATTGCTACAAGCTTGAAAGGTGGCAATGTAAAAAAGATTGAGATTACTATGTCAATAACTATCCCATTGTTCCTTCTTTTTTTTGTAAAACTAATAAGGCATTATGGCTTCCAAACATTTATAATTTGATTTAGCTTAAGGTACAAAAAGATTAAATATTGAAAAATTCACACCTGAAAATGGCTTTCAACTGTAGTCCGAACATTTCTATCAACTTCAAAAACCTTTGCATCATTCACACCACTTCTCCTGCCATCATTAAAATAAATATCTTTCGATGATTCTACTCCATTTTGTACATCTTTTAGCAGGCTGACTTTCCATCGTGGAATGAAATCCTTCTTTAAATCTGTGTTAATTTGAGGGAAGTAAGTTTTGAGGTGTATATAGAAGTCTTTTAGCCATGGTTGCATTACTGCGTCGTGGCCTAAGTCATGTTGGTAGTCACAGAGGCCTAGAATTGAGAAAAAGGTTGCAATAAGCGAAATCATTAGAAATGCCTGTAGCTTTTAAACGGCCCAACCAATATTAATGTAATATATCAAAAAAACACTCAGCATTCCGATAAGAATAATGGATTCAAAAACGTTTATTTCTTTTGGAGCTCTAATACCACATACAGGCTGACAAACAGACATAGGTATCAAAATTCTGTGGTTAATTTTATATCCAGTTTTTGCGTATTCATTTGTATGCAAACTTACCAATATCAACTAAAGAAGTAGCACCTAGTTGAACGAGACGTTTGAACAATTTTTTCCCAACAAAATTGAACTTAGCATACGACGAATCACCTAGCGCTAAGACACCAAACTTTAACTTCGCTAAAGAGTTACTAGGAAGGTTTTTCCTGAGCAGAAACTTCCAGAACCTCTTCATATTGTCAGGCTCGTCTCCTTGGCCCGTCGTGGCACACACAAAAATAGCAAATTCCTCGTGGATAAGTTGGGAAATGGGATAATCGTCCATGGCCTGTACCGGGCCACGAAAACCGAAAGCTTTTGTCGTTCTCCATATTCTTTCCGCTGCTTCCTGTGCTGTGAAAGTCTGACTACCATATAGAACTAGAAGACGGTTAGAGGTAGTCATTATGCTCGAATTTTTAAAGTTTTAAGCCCAAAAACCTGAACCAAAACACAGCACTAGACTGAAAATCAAATTGATACTGACAATGACAGTTACAAAAATGTTTTGACATTGCTATTATTTTTTGCTATTAATTATGGCTTCGCACGGCTTGTGCATTTAGCCAGTGTCAAGTTATATTTTGCATCAAATTATGACCCGATTTTTCATAAATCGGGCCTAAAGTGTTGCAAAACAGTCAAAGTCGTCATAGTCCGTCAAGTCAGGGGCTATAGTAAAGCGGTGGCAAGTTTACCATAACCTTAGTAGGAGATTTGGAGGCAACGAGAAAACTTCATGTTTGACACTGATTTTTACTTTCACTACACTTGTGCACTTTCACTGAACTAAATTGAATAACATTCCACCAGAATTATACAATTCAACTCAGGTTACAACTAAGTTTTATGAAAATAAAACTGCAGCACGACATGTTGTTAACTCGTTCCCGCCAAAACTCCTCATTTTGACATTGATTTGTTCGATAAAATGATAGTCACATCTCTAGCCGGAAGACCGGATTTAGTGAGTACTTTATGCGTATTTCCGGAAAATTTGTTTCCGTTTCCGATTCCAAACTAAGAAATGATATACACATTGTAAAATTAAAAAAAAATGTCTTTTATTTTTTCTAAGAGATCTAAACTAAGAAAAACGCTTTGTTATTTAGTGCTTATTTATTTTGTGATAGTGTAGGTAGCTTGTATTTTTTAAAACAGAAAACGCCTACAGAAATTGTAGATGTTTTCTGTTTTGAAAAAATATCAAGCAGCCAACATTCAAACTTGGAACAGTTTTTCATCTCATCTAATCTCACCCCTAAAAATTTTCATCCCCCGCTCAATACCATATTTTCATCCCTATCCCACAAGGCGGAAGCAGTTGGCGCTCTCTCTCTCATATTTGGCGCACGGCAGTCTCGCATCCCGTGCTGGCGGACTCAGTCGCCCCACTCAAAAACCGCGGGAAAACACTGTGAACTCTTTTTTTTTCTGGGAAATTGTTGAAAAATAAAACTACCAAAATGTAAGTCTTTTTTATTGTATTTGTCTTAATTCTATATTTTTGCCCATATACCGTTTACTATTGCTAGTTTAAGTATATTTTAGTAAATAATTAATAGTTTTTGGTAGAAAAGTCAATTTTAAAACAATTATTACAACACAAGTCCTCGAATAATGTATAAAATATCAATTTAAAAAATCGCATTGCACTTCCGTTCATTTATTCAGTTCAAATAGAGGTCACATTCGCGAAAAATCTAGGTTATTATATTAACGTATTTAATTACATTAGATAGATACGTAATAAAGAATATCCTTGAAGAATTCTTAGCGAATTTTACTTTTTATACTTAATTAAATACCTTACAAAAACTCATAAATAAAAAAAGTACGTATGTAATTTCCCCAGTTATTGGCCACCATTTTTACACCATACGAGATAGCTGTGGTTTTTGGGTTTAGCCCTCTTGAAACAATTCCTTAAAAAACCTCGTATTCCTTTTCCAAAAAAAAAATGATTTCCCGCGTCTCGGAAGTTGCGTCAGGCAACCACGTGGCGTCATCGATCGCCCCCTACCCCTCCAAGGAGGTAGGTAACCTCTCCGAGTGACCCCTAATGTCTTTTACCTTTGACCTCTGAATGTGGCAAGAATTCAAAAGAAAAACATGTTCATTTTCTTCATAATAGGCTATATGCGGCAGCGAAAGGCCGGAAATTAGTTTTTCATTTAATCTTTTAATATTTAATTTACGCAACTTTGCTGGGCTTGGTCACATAAAAGCCCTTAGATAATCAGAAATCCATAGAAATCGCAGTGTGCTTTATTATGTACTTATTAATATGAAGATAAAATAAACCTATTAATTGTGCCTTTAATATAATAATTATAGGTGCCATAAAGGTGCTTTTAACTTCATGTAATTTCTAAGTAATTACCAAGCCAAGTAATAACCTTTCTAAAACGTAAAATGTCGACACATAGGCACCTAGAGCGGTGTTGGCTTAGTGGTAGATACCTTGAGTTTCATTCTGAAGGTCGTGAGTTCGATTTTTCCTAAGAAAAATGTACCTATCACATTGCTCTTACGGTGAAGGAAAACATCGTGATGAAACCCGGTTAAGTTTGCTCAAGAAGTATTGACAAGTTCTTTACTCTGGATATGGTCGACTAAGTTGAGAGGGTAGTAGGTCCTGGGCAAGCCTACTCCATCCTCACGCAAAAATGACCCAATTAAAAAGGGTCTCATTGCGGAAAACAGTCCGTATACAAGCAAGAGTTAAATTGGTACCTATTTGTAGATGCAATTTTCTTATTAATCAACTTTTTTAAGAACAGAATGGCCTTTATAGTTTAATTTACAATTTATCTGCTGAAATCAGTAAATAACTACTTAAAACATAGCAATTACTTTTAATCTTGAACCAAATACCTACTCAAATCAATCATTGAAATAAACAGATATTTCCTTTGTTGATACTTAAATTTAAAAAAATAGTTTCTTTTACGATTTTTCATTTCACGTTTATTAAAGCAAGAGTAAATTGTTAACAAATATTAGTCTGTGTTTATGTTTGTTACCTTCACGCAAAAACTACTCAACCGATTTTGATAGTACCCTGAATTGGGTCGGAAGCAGGTCGTCCCATTCCCCCTGAATTGTAGGTATACAGAGAAATTAATATTAGAATATTTTTACTTAACAACCGGGTTCCGTACCATGTTGAGCCCCACTTAAATATTATTATTTTTGTTTTCAGTATTTGTTGTTCTAGCAGCAATAGAACATACATAATCTGTGAAAATTTCAACTGTCTAGTTATCACGGTTTATGATATACAGCCTGGTGACAGACAGACTGGAGACTGGCAGACTGGAGAAGACTTAGTATAGGGTCCCGTGATACCCCTAAAGTGTAAAAATGGAACCCTAAAAATAACATTTTTGACTAGAAGGAACAATTTTTTTTTTTCGATAATTTTACTCTTTGATTTTGACGAGCATACTATTTTGTCCTACGATTTTTGAAAATAATATTAACGATATTTTTTTCGAAAATGTAGAGATTATGTTTACCCAAAAATCAGCTGTTACACGGAGAGGTCGTTAACCTTAAGATTATACTTATTATTGACTGTTGCTAAGTTTGATTGACTTTTATTTAAAACTAGCTTTTGCCCGCGACTTCGTCCGCGTAAAAGTCGAAAATGGACCAAGGAATCATGTTGTTCCATACAAACTTTGCCCCCTTTTTCACCCCCTAAAGGGTAGAATTTTTGGGAAATTCTTTCTTATCGGATACCTACGTCATACAAAGAACACACCCTCCAAGTTTCATGTCTCTACGATCAGCGGTTTAGGCTTTGCGTTGATCCGTCAGTCAGTCATTCAGGTTAAAGAATTTTTTATCACAGTTGCTCATAAAGTGGATCTTATTCAACGGCTTTTAGGCTCATAATCCAACATATTATGCACGCGTGCGTTTTAGATTTGTTAACTAGTGCTGTAAAGTTATCCCGAAAAGGTAGGTACCAAAGAGTTTTTTAGCTAGCAAAAATGGTTGTCTCTAAAGTCGGTTTACGAACGAAAATTTTACGTGATAATGACTTAGAAAACGATTAAAAATTGAGTTGTTTATTTTTTGTTTTTTCTTTACTTAAATATATTGTTTTTCCGTACCATTGTATTTTGTTCTTAACCCCCGACGCAAAAACAAATAGAAAAACCCTAAAAAATAATGTATGTCACACGAGGATGTATAGGTTAAAAGTCTTTAGCCTGGCCTTTCCGGAGCATAATTAACAAAAAAATATTGCCTTAAAAAAATGTAAACATAGAGTTATCACAAATATTTTGTTAATTATTATTTTGTTTTCTTTTAAAGTCTTTTCTTTTATTCGCAACTGTGATAAAAAACGTCGTACGATATACGTGTGGAATTGATATTTGCATCTTGGCTTCTTTAACACGCTCGCTGCCGCTCGCGCGTCATAAACCGCCTCTATGCAAAGATCAATTTACCACACTTATATCGTAATGTACTATTATATGTATAGATAAAAATCCTATCTATACTGATCTACTAATAATGTAAAGAGAACATTTGTTTGTTTGTAACAAAACAGTTACTTTTAAAACTATGAACCGAATTTATAAGATGAATTGAAACCTGGGGGAAAAAAACAATTTTTAACAGACTTCAAAAAATTATGATTTTCTCAATTCGTCGTGTAGGTTTTTAAGCTATTGCATAGCTTTTATCGCGGGCTTTGAGCGCGGCGACCGAATCAAGAAATTCCGTAACGAAAATAAAACCTAACACTCCGCCTACCATGTAGTTCGGCCGAGCGTTCGTTTAACGTGTATGTATATGGTACGACTGTACAAAGTTCGCACGATTTGAAAGATTTTATCTATCTATATATATAAAAATGAATTGCTGTTCGTTAGTCTCACTAAAACTCGAGAACGGCTGAACGGATTTATCTTATCTTAGTCTTGAAATGTTCGTAGAGGTCTAGGGAAGGTTTAAAAGGTGAGAAAAAATCGATCCCACGGCATCGGGACTTACGCGGGTGAAACCGCGGGGCGCAGCTAGTCTTATATATAAAAATGAATTGCTGTTCGTTAGTCTCACTAAAACTCGAGAACGGCTGAACGGATTTATCTTATCTTAGTCTTGAAATGTTCGTAGAGGTCTAGGGAAGGTTTAAAAGGCGAGAAAAAAATCGAATAATTTCCGGGAAAACCCTATCAATTCCTACGGGATCGGGACTTACGCGGGTGAAACCGCGGGGCGCAGCTAGTTATTTATTATAATTTTTTATTACATTCGGAATGATATTGCAGTGTAATTTGTATAATGTTTTATTTAATTTACAGTCAATTTACAACAATTGGCCTTTCAGAATAAACTTCATTTTCAATAAAAGAATAAACTCAAAACATAATTCTTCAAAACCAGTTAAAGTGACCCTCTAAAAGCTTTTGCAAAAAGCTCTTTCAGACGATAGTGAGGGGGAAAATGGCAAAAAGGGTTTTTACCCTTTTATGGGTCAAGGTTACATAGGGTGATATACAGGGTGAATTTTTAGGGTTCCGTAGTCCCAACAAGGAACCCTGAAGATGGAATTGTTTGTTGGTAGATAAATATAAGTACACTAGCTGTTGCCCACGACTTTGTACGCGTGGTAGTTTTGTTTAATATACTAAAACCTTCCTCTTGAATCACTCTATCTATCAAAAAAACAAATGGTTGTCTGTAAAGTCGGTTTACGGACGATAATTTTACGTGATAACGTCTTATGAAAACTATGAAAGATTGAGAATTTTTTGCTATTAATTTTTTATTATATTTAAAAAAAATCCTCTTTTTTTTCTTTTTTTATATAAGTCTTCTATTCGTCATTTGTCACCATAACACAATCCCAGATGAGCGATTTTATTATTAAAGAAACACGAGACGCGTGACGTATGTTACCGGAACATGACACTTTTGTGGGAATCGTGTGTTCCATCAATTTATTAGACATTATTACGTCAAAAAAATCCGTTGCGTAGTTTTAAAGATCTAAGCATACATAGGGACAGACAGACAGCGGGAAGTGACTTCGTTTTATACTATGTAGTGAAGAACCATGTAATATTATGAAATTAAATACCTACGGAACAGGCATGTGAAACCGTGGGGCATGAATAGTTTTATACAAAAGATGTGTAGGATGACCATACACTGAATTTTTCTGCATATAAGGGTGACCAATTAACCATATGTTTATAGGACAGGGGAAAGTAGGGTGACAATAATCGACGACATTAATGCTCTATCTGTCTGTCTGTCTCAATTCTTATCATTCAAAAGATTTATAATTGTAATAAAAAAATAAAAACTTCAAATAAACCAAATTACTTGGCTTAAACTAGAAAATAAAATCTTTCAAAATGAGAAAAACACAGATAACACAGATTAAGGTCAATGACAACTGAAAATATACGACCTCTGTGGCGTGTTGGGTGAACTTGAATACCCCCTATGACGCAGATGGTTGCGGGTTCGATTCCCGTCTCGAACAAATATTTGTTTTTATTAACCAATTTAAAATTGGAATGGATAATAATTCATTAATAAATAAAATCATCGACATAAAAGATAAAAATAAAAGACGAAAAATCGGTGGTGACCACGGAAAGACAAACGGACAAGATAATGTCTTTTATGGGTTCCTTTTTACCCTAAAAACGAATTAAAGCCGGTTTAGGGTTTTTCGTGTTTGTTTAAATATTAGTAACACATATCTATTGCTTAAGCACCATAACACAAGCCTGGGGTTAGATGTCGCTGTGTAAAGTGTCCTACAATATTTATTATTTATTTTATCACAACCCCGTTATCAGAAAATAAAACAAAAAGAATCATCTCAATCAGCCCTTTTTAATAGTACATTACGATATAAGTGTGGTAAATTGATCTTTGCATAGAGGCGGTTTATGACGCGCGAGCGGCAGCGAGCGTGTTATAAGCCAAGATGCAAACATCAATTCCACACGTATATCGTACGACGTTTTTTATCACAGTTGCGAATAAAAGAAAAGACTTGAAAAGAAAACAAAATAATAATTAACAAAATATTTGTGATAACTCTATGTTTACATTTTTTTAAGGCAATATTTTTTTGTTAATTATGCTCCGGAAAGGCCAGGCTAAAGACTTTTAACCTATACATCCTCGTGTGACATACATTATTTTTTAGGGTTTTTCTATTTGTTTTTGCGTCGGGGGTTAAGAACAAAATACAATGGTACGGAAAAACAATATATTTAAGTAAAGAAAAAACAAAAAATAAACAACTCAATTTTTAATCGTTTTCTAATTCATTATCACGTAAAATTTTCGTTCGTAA
The DNA here is from genome assembly GCA_951213275.1 of Idaea straminata. NCBI lineage: Eukaryota > Metazoa > Arthropoda > Insecta > Lepidoptera > Geometridae > Idaea > Idaea straminata. Next base: position 9,536,846 of record OX577867.1, on the reverse strand, counting down.
ACCGACTTTAGAGACAACCATTTTTGCTAGCTAAAAACTCTTTGGTACCCTACCTTTTCGGGATAACTTTACAGCACTAGTTAACAAATCTAAAATGCACGCGTGCATAATATGTTGGATTATGAGCCTAAAAGCGGTTTAATAAGATCCACTTTATGAGCAACTGTGATAAAAAGTTAGTTATAAAAGAGTAAATTCCAACAAGTGCGAATCGAACCGCGCACGAAGGGTTCCGCACCATTATATTCTGTTTTTAGTATTTGTTGTTATAGCGGCAACAGAAATACTTCATGAGTGTAAATTTCAACTGTCTAGCTATCACGGTTCATGAGATACAGCCTGGTGACAGACAGAGAGACAGAGAAGTCTTGGTAAAAAGAAGAAGAATACCTAATGGGTCTTCTTCTTCTTATGGTGTCTCTCTAATTAACGAAGGTTGGCAGTCAATTTAGAATATTCTTCTTCTTATTCTATTTCTAGCGAGGTGAAAGAATTCATCTGCACTTGCTATCCCCGTCCACTCCCGGATGTTCCGCAGCCAATATTGGAACGAAGTTCCTCATCGCGCATTGCGAAAGGGGGCTAGACGGAAAAAATTAAGACCAAAAGTTGTGACGACACTTTTTGATTTTATTACAATTCCTTCACTAATTAATCGAAATAAACTTCGGGTGTCCTTGACACCTCTCGAGTGTTTTTTCCTTTGACCGACACGTCTTTTGCCCGCGAATTAAATATCATAATTAGTTGCAGTAACTCGTCATGTCTCAATACATGTCCTAGGTAGGCAACTTTTCTTTTTTTGACGGTCTGCAAAAGTTCATGTTTCTGCTTTACTCGTCGGAGAACCTCAACATTGGTTACTTTTTGAGTCCAGCTAATAGCAAGCATTCATTTGGGTACAGACTACAGAACCCTAAAAAGCTTATTGATAGCAATAAACAATATTTATTGAACCATATAAGAGTTGTTTACGAATCAAATTATTTCCTCTAAGTACTAAAAATTACATAATATTATTGAACATAGAGTTATCTTACTGACCTATTGACTTGAGATAACGAATGTCATATGTAATTGACTAGCTGCATTCCGCTGTTTTACCTGCTTACGTCCCGTTACCCTTTAATTATGAGTAGGAAAAAACCGGCCAAGTGCGAGTCAGACTCGCGGAACGGGTTCTGTATCATTACGATCGATACATATCAACCTAAAACCCCAAAAAAATATTGTATGTCAGACGAGGCTGTTTAGGTTAAAAGTGTTTTGCCTGCCTTTTTAGAAGTATAATTAAGAAACACATTGTTTAAAACATAGTAGGTTACATGAAAATAACTTAAAATTCTTAAAAACATACTCAAAAAATAATTAAGTTTTTCTGTTTTTAGTATAAAATATTTGTTGTTATAGCGGCAACAAAAATACATCATACGTGTAAAAATTTCAACTGTCTAGCTATCACGGTTCATAAGATACACGGACAGACGGACAGTGCAGTGTTCACCTACCTACTATACCAAGTTTTATCGCAATCGGTTCTGTAGTTTTAGCTTAAAAGTCCAGAATACACTAGCAATAACAAACATGCCGTTATTTGTAAAAAATGTTTTTTTTTTTACTTTTATCTTTACAAGATTTCTGCAGCAAATAGCCAGTGTCATATAAAAATTTATCTTTTTTTTATGTTGCATCCAGTTGCATCCAAGAAACTTAGAGGTTGTGAGGTACGAACGTAAAAATCTATGGTTGAATCATATTTATTGCTTAGCTAAAGCTTGGGAAAATCTTTAGCGAAATCTCGCGTAATTAAAAATATGATGAAATTTTTTTTAATAACAATAACTGCTTCATCGAGTTTGATTGTACCTCTTCTGTACTTACCTACTTTCTAATCAGTGCCGATATAATATTGTAGTTCATTTGATAAGTAGACAATAATAAAATAAATACAAAGGTATTACATTACATTCCACACATCGCCATCTAGCCCCAAGCTAAGTAACTACACTTGTGTTATGAGTACTAGACAACGGATATGCTACTTACTTATATACTTTTCTTTTGTAAATATATACTTATAATACATAGAAACAACCAGACTACAGACAAATATCTAAACATAAATACGGAGTTTTGGCGGGAACGAGTTAACAACATGTCGTGCTTTTATTTTTATGAAACTTAGTTGTACGCGAGTTGAATTGTATAATTCTGGTGGAATGTTATGTAATTTAGTTCTCTGACAGTGCACAAGTGTAGTGAAAGTAAAAATCAGTGTCAAACATGAAGTTTTCTCGTTGCCTCTAAATCTCTTATTAAGGTTATGGTAAACTTGCCACCGCTTTACTTTAGCCCCTGACTTGACCGACTATGACGACTTTGACTGTTTTGAAACACATTTGATGCAAAATATAACTTGACACTGGCTAAATGCACAAGCCGTGCGAAGCTATAATTAATAGAAGAAAAAAAACGCAACTGGGAACTCGTCCTAAGACGAAGTGGTTATCTTTGAAACAGTTCAAAAACTGGCGGCTAAGCGGCACGTTGATACCCAAAGATAAAATTAAGAATAAAACCTAAAATTACTTTGAAATGACGAGGAATTTTCGTCTTAAATAACCCCGAAATATCGGTATCGATGTCACATACAATTCCATCTCAGCACTTTGATAAAAACAAAACACATGTGTAACAATCAACAATGTTCACCAACGTAGGCGACCGGTGCCAGTAGTAACTATTTAGTAGGCTGTGTACCAAGGTCGTTGGCGTATGGACCGCCCCTAATAAATGATATTATTTTAAACTTTTCATTTATATTTTATTTGTACGACCCAGTTGGCAAAATGGTCACCATGCCGGACTGCCAAACAAAGGGTGGCGGGTTCGATTCCCAACTCAGTCATGTATTTATGCTTAGATATTTGTCTGTGGTCTGGTTGTTTCTATCTATTACAAGTATAAATTTACAAAAGAAAAGTATATAAGTAGTAAGTATATCCGTTGTCTAACTTCCATAACACAAGTGTAGTTACTTAGCTTGGGGTTAGATGGCGATGTGCGAAATGTCCTGCAATATTTATTTATTTATATTTATTTATTATATTCTAACAGTATTTGTTTCTCTGTGTTGAATGTGTACCAGGTGCAGACACAGACGTAGTATATAGGCTCTGGTATATTTATCGTCCTTGAGGGACCCCTATACGTTCTGTCTTTTCAATCTAGACTCTTTTCAATTACAGACAAAAGAATTTAAACCAGTTTAGGTATGTGAACGTAATGTCTCAAAATACCTACCATAATGTATTTAGACAGTAGATTTGTAGTTTTTATAGGTATTTACAGTTTGAAATATGAAACTTAAGTTTTTAATACGAATTTAAAGTTCTTAACACGAATTTTAAGTTTTAAATACAAATTTTTAGTTTTAAATACATTTTTTTAAGAATTTTAAGGTATTAAATAGGTACGAATTTTGTCTATTTAATTTGAATTTGAAGTTTTTAATAAGTACGAATTTTAAGGTATAACTTTGAGTTTTGAACACGAATTTGAAGTTTATATACTTTTATGTTTTTAATACGAATTTTTAGATTTTAATACATATTTTGAGTTTTGCTTCATCCGCGCTCGTCGACTAATATTGATGAAAGAAGTATAAATACCAAAGTGTATTTTTTGTAGACTTATAAAATATAGATTCATTTTCAATAGCCCCGATAATTACGTGTAGCGGGAAGTCTGTAGTTTTTTTCCTTCTTGGATTTGACCCATAGATTTAGGAGCTTTGCGTGTTCTATGATTTGACCCTATACCTGAGGTACGATGCTAGATGCGTATTCACAATCAATCCTATGAGATTGCATAGTGCGCGCGAACGCATAGAGATGCAAATAAGACGATAATTGGTTAGAGTGAAGAGAGCAGCACAAAATTGACCATAGCACCGTATTTAGCGCAGTGCGTTCACTTATCCAAGAGCAACTTAAGTATACTGTTTTGGCGAAGGCACATATCCTAACTTAGTTTTTAACAAGTTTGTAAGAAGTTTCTATGTGATCTGTGTACAAATTCAATTCAATTCAACTTTTTAAAGAAGAAAGAAGAAAGAAAAAATAAATAAACTTTTGTATTATTGTATTGTGCACCCAGAGCACCCCAGAGTAATAAAAAAAATAGACTTTGACTTTGACTGCTTACGTATTTTAAGGCGAGATATTATATCACATTTGATAGGTATGTCAAGGCCATATTTATTAACTAAGGTCTTATTCTGTGGAAAAGGTTTTATTTGTTTCTAGAGTGCGCGCCAGATATGGGTGCGTAGTTTAAACCTAAATTAAACCATCCTAGTTCCTAATCGTGTCTCTGTCGGATTGAATAGAAATAAGTGAGATGGTGCAAAATTAGTCAAATTTTGCTAAAATATCCGTTTAGTTGTTTTGCCCGCGACTTCGTCCGCGTAAAAGTCGAAAATCGACCAAGGAATCACGTTCTCCCATACCAACTTGCCCCCCCATTTTCACCCCCTTAAGGGTAGAATTTCGGAAAATCCTTTCTTATCCGATACCTACGTCACACAAAAAACACACCCTTCAAGTTTCAGTTCTCTACGATCAGCGGTTTAGGCTGTGCGTTGATCCGTCAGTCAGTCAGTCATTCAGGACAAAGAATTTTATATGTATAGATTATTCGTAGCATTTTACACAGAATACTTAGTTCGACTTAACAAAAAAAATTTGGTACCTACAGCTTTTATTGTGGTAATATATTTTAACAAAACAATGAATTTTATTATTTCCAGCAACGACTACCAAAATGTGTATTTTTTTGAAAAAAAAAATACTATTTTGACATTGATTCATGATCTCTACAATTTTTAAATAACGTGTAGCCGGCATAAACTCGGTATTTGCTTGGATGGTAAGGCAGAGCGGTATTGGTCTTACCCGGCCGTGCACCAATGGATTTTTCTTATGAAAATTTGATGTGCGCTAATTATACCATTGATCTGACGGTGAAGGAAAACATAACGATGAAACCCGCGGCTTAGTTTCTCCAGACGTTGACTAGTTATTTTCTCTGGACATGGTCGACTAAGCTGAGAGGGTGGTATAGGTGTTGGGCAAACCTACTTAATCTAATACGTCATATCCTAGGCACTACAGCGTCCTGACTAGCGTCCTTATAGTTACGGGGCTATCATCTAGATGGAAATGCCAATATTTTATTACTAGCTGCACTCCGCGGTTTCAACCGTGTAAGTCCCGAACCCATGAGAATATTAAAATGAAAAGTAGCCTATAGCCTTCCTCGATAAATGGACTATCCAACACAAAATATTTTTTCAATTCGAACCAGTAGTTTCTGAGATTAGCGCGTTCAAACAAACAAACAAACTCTTCAGCTTTATAATATAAGTATAGCTGATCGCACAAGTATAAAGCACGCACTCTACTCCTCTATAGTGTTATCAATGATTGATGCGCAGGAGACGTTGTACTTGTACCACAGTTTTTATCATAGTTACTAGTTACGTTGTCCTAGGTGAGTGATCAAAATTTACAAATTTGAAGCCTCTGGTAGTTAGGGTACAAAAAGGTGGCTGTGACCACAACCATTTTTAGATTTCCGGACCTCAAATGGTAAAGATATGAACCTTCATAAGATCATTCTCTTGTCCGTCTGTCTGTCCGGGTGTCACCTCCTATTTTCTCTGGATCGGATGGACTTATAGCAAGTTAAAAATAACAGATACTTAGATCTGAAGGTACCTAATAGGGACTCTATTAGGTGTATAAAAATCAAAGTCCTGAGTCGAAGTCCGAAAAAAAAATTTACTTAATTTTTTTAAAGCTGTAAGATCTTGCTTTTTGGGGGCTGCATGCACGCGTGGAGGAAGCTCGGTCTGGTAGAATTAAAAAAAAAAGATTTTTCGCGTCTCGGAAGTTGCGTCAGGCAACCACGTGGCGTCATCGATCGCCCTCTACCCCTCCAAGGAGGTAGCGCAAGTAGCATAAGAAGCTGTATAAGAGTGGTATTTAGGTTCATTTTTATACTTAAAGCTGCATTTGAGGCTGTATAAATGCTGTATAAGCGCTTTTACAGACCTTATTAGTGCAAAAAGGGCCCACATTATACGCCTTTTCGCGTTAGTAGAGCTGTATAATAGCTGTATACGCAATACAGAAGCTGTATAGTAGTTTTATAAGAGCTGTTATTCGGTGTAAGGAGAAACCATTACACTCCAAGTAATATCTTATAAATATCTTAAAAAAATAAAAGTATTAAATAGGATTTAGAAGATAGTTAGAAAATTATAAAAATAAACTAAAAACAAATTTCATCAAATCAAATCATTGGATGTGCGGTGCATTAATGGAAGGCGTGACACTAATTGTTTTTGGTCAATGTGAAACACGGTAAGTACAAATTATAATCTTATAATCTGATGGTGTTAATTTGGGTAAATGTAAGTGCGAATTAAATTTTAATGTCAATGTGTGGTTGGTTATTGGCAAAATATTCATGCGCCAATAAAATTATCAGGCAAAATAAAGAAAATTAATAAATACGGTCCAAACACTTACTTACAAGTGTTTGTTTTAAAGATTATAAAGTAAATTAAATGTAAAATAACAGATTTTTGGACACAGTGATCATTATTTTAGGTAATAATCATGAAGCGGCTCAAGCAATTATTAAATATTGGTTTAATTATATCTCAAAATTTGGTAAACATTCATTCTAAAATGGTGACATTTTTTATACAGCTTAGATGATTTTTGGAGGGTATTATAGTCTTATTAGCTTAGCTACGTAGGATTTGGAATATATAATACTGTTTTTGGTTTTAATAAGCGTTACAAGAGAATATATTTATTAATTAGGCTGTGTACGACTTCTGAATTCATAACTTATAATTCTCTTTAGAGATCCGTGTAATTTTGTTTTTATCCCTAAGCAAGTTTTTAATTTTGAAGTAGAATATTTTACAATCATTTTTTCAAAGTCAAGGATCCATAATTATTATAATGTCAATAGTTGTGATTCGCCGTGTTCACTAGAAGGTGTATATTTTTTTACAAGAAACGACCTGCAGGAATAAATCCATTACAAATTACAAACCTTTTAATATAGGTACCTACAACTACAACACTACGATACGCCCGCCGTCGGCGTCGTTGCTCGACGCTGGGATATTTTATGTCTCTCTCCCTCACTCTGCACTGGGAACACTACATGATAGATAGATAGATAGATAGATAAACTCTTTATTGTACCACATTAAACCTTAATTCTAACATAAACTCCTGTTACAAAAACAAAATTAAACCTAACAATATGGCACAATGGGCGGCCTTATCGCTAAAAGCGATCTCTTCCAGGCAACCTTTGGATGGACAAGAATTAAAGAAGGGGATGGGTGTACATGATGTTTTGTTTAGTTAATACGTTCTTCCGGGCAAGCACGCACGCGTTCCTTCGTTTTGTTTTTATCCTTCGTTCGCTGCGTTATCTATCGCACACCCAAAAAGTTAGCAGCCTATTATTATACTAAATAAACTTATTGTGAAGTGTCATTAATAGTTTATTGTGTATAATTAATGTGTTTTACATTATTTTTTCAGAACAGTATGCCGTTTAATAAAATAAAGAAACATCATCAGGTTCCAAAGGTTTAACAAAATCCTCACCGTCGACACCGTTTAATGTTTTTCCTACGGAACCTTCGTTAGACGTCGATGGACGCGCTTGACTGTGGGTTGTCCAATTTAATGTATTTATTTCTTGCCCAATAAATGATGGTTCACTATTAATACTGTCCTCTGGTTTATAATTTGTTATATTTAAATATTTCCTTAAAATTCTCCTCTTGACTGCACCAGATCTTTTCCTTTTTTCCCACATTATAAATTAATGATCGAGCTCCGGCGCCACAAAGTAGGATCATGTGAAAATAATATGGCTGGAAGCTGTTAGTCAGGCTAAAGCTGTACTATTGATGTAATTTATTTTTTTTGTTTTAAAGCATCCTTTAAGACAGAAGTTATAAAACCACTGTATTCACAAGAGTGTCTAACTACTCTATAAGAACAAGTTTCATAATGAAGTTTGCATTTACCATTATACAGAAACAAAGATTGAGTGATACCATAATAACACTTAGGGTTGTAGTAAGTTAGTGACCACATGCAAAATACAGCCTTTATACAGCGTTAACGATAAAACGAGCTTAAAGTGTCACAAATTACTTAAAGTTGTAAAGTAGAATTTTCAAATTCTGTTTTAATACCCTAAGCTTACGCGGATCCCTTAATACAAGTTTTATGCAGCTCAAGCTGTACAATTACTCAAAAATCCTTCTTATAAAGATATAATCATCTTTTGATACTCTTGTACGTCTTTAAAAAAACTTTAAGTTCTAATAGAGCCGGTTAATTGATGTTGAAAACGCTTGCTTGCTGCTTGGCCGGTAACCTCTCCGAGTGACCCCTAAAGTCTTTTACTTTTGACCTCTGAATGTGGTAAGAATTGAAAAGAAGAAAGATAATATGCTATATGCGGCAGCGAAAGGCCGGAAATTAGGATTTAATAAAAAATAAATATTTTTATTCGTTATTTTACGCAACTTTGCTGGGCTTGGTCACATAAAAGCCTTTAAGGTAATCATAGAAATCGCAGTGCGCATAATCATAGAAATCGCAGTATACATATTAATATGAAGATAAAATAAACCTATTAATTCTGCCTGTAATATAATAATTATAGGTGCCATAAAGGTGCTTTTAAAAACTTCATGTTATTACTAGCTGCGCCCCGCGGTTTCACCCGCGTAATTTCCGATCCCGTGGGAATATCGGGATAACATGTAGCCTATATTTTAATCCAGGTTTCCAACTATCTAGATACCGAGTTTCATCGCAATCGGTCCAGTGATTTTAGCGTGAAGGAGTAACAAACATACACACACACATACAAACTTTCACATTTATTATATTAGATTAGATTAGTGGGATAGTAGGAAGGATTAGAAGGACTAAGTACCAAAGCAAAAAATACCCTTTTTAAAAGGTACAGTGTCGATAGATAGGTGCCAAGGGCGGTGTTCGCTTAGTTGTAGATACCTCGATGCGGCAGCGAAAGGCCGGAAATTAATTTTTAATTAAAAAAAAATATTCGCAACTTTGGCTACGTAACCTTTTGGCGGGAACGAGTTAACAACATGTCGTGCTGCAGTTTTATTTTCATGAAACTTAGTTGTAACCCGAGTTGAATTGTATAATTCTGGTGGAATGTTATTCAATTTAGTTCTGTGAAAGTGCACAATTGTAGTGAAAGTAAAAATCTGTGTCAAACATGAAGTTTTCTCGTTGCCTCCAAATCTCCTATTAAGGTTATGGTAAACTTGCCACCGCTTTACTATAGCCCCTGACTTGACGGACTATGACGACTTTGACTGTTTTGAAACACTTTAGGCCCGATTTATGAAAAATCGGGTCACAATTTGATGCAAAATATAACTTGACACTGGCTAAATGCACAAGCTGTGCAAAGCCATAATTAATAGAAAAAAAAACCTTTACCTTTAAACCTTTCTAATAGTTATGATATTATTATGATGAGTCTTTGACAATTGCATTGCGTCGCGTGATTTCGTTGTGTCGCTTGATTTTCTCTCACTTAAGACACCTTGATATATTATTTTTAGACACAATCAAACACACACAGACATCCGTATTACGTATGTTGTAATACATTGAAAAATTCCTAAATTAACAGTAGATAGTTACAGTTTTGGCGGGAAGAAGAAAACGTGGCGTGATATTTTATGTGTTTCAATTTCACTATAAATAGTGTAAATACTTACGTGTTCTCATGAATTTTATATAATTTAAATTAGTGGAAATTAGGGATGTGAATTAGAAAGTGCAACAATGGTTCTTCTTGTGGTCTCGACTCAGTTTAGGTTAGTAGGTGTTGGTTTAGTGGTTAGATACATCGACTTTCATTCCGAAGGTCGTGTGTTCGAATCCCAGCCGTCAGTGCAACAATGGATTTTTCCTATAAATTTATGTGCGCTATTTGACATTGCTTTTACGGTGAAGGAAAACAACGTGATGAATCTTGCTTACGTGTTTCCAGACGTATTTGCAAATTATTTCTTATAGACACGGTCGACTAAGCTGAGAAGGTAGAATAGGTGCTAGGCGAGCCTACTCCATCCTCACGCAAAAAGGTAGTTGGGTCCTTTTTGCGTGCTTTAATGTTTTCCTAAACTAATGTGAGCTACATTCGTAGTAACATGGTGTCGTAGCCATCACGTAGCACCATGCTACGAGCACTCTACGGACCTCCGTGTTTTGAATTGACGCGTACTACATTTGAAAGGAAAATGCATTGGTTTGGATTCGAACGCATTCACTTCGGAATGAAAGTCAAGGTTACTAAGCCAAAACAGGCCAAAACAGATAGATGAATAGATAAACTTTATTAGATAAACATTACAAAACATTGAAAATAAAAAAAGGTCTTATTAAAAAAATAGTTCACCGTTTGACCATCTCATACTATAGTAAGTGACGATGCGGTCTAAGATATAGCACGCGCACCAAGAAAATTTCTATACGCTCGTGGCTCAAAGACCCCCAAATAAACGGGGGTTTTCGAGGGCCGGTGGTAACAAATCGCGGCCAAAGGCCACCAGGAGATGGCTCCTTTAGCACCACCCAGGGGTCACGTGTGGGACATCAAGGGCTTCTTCTTTTTCTCGTATAGTGGTGAGGCTCACCTATTGTTAGAGTTTTCAGGTCGCCTTAAGGCCTCTAACTTGACCTAACGACTGCTACTAGAGGTAGCAACCGGGACCAACGGCTTAACGTGCCTTCCGAAGCACGGAGGGGCTCACGAAAACACATTTTTGCCATACTACTAATTGAAGTAATGACCCGCACGACCGTAAACGATTAGCGAGCGTCGCTTAGCTGTGAGCCTACTCAAATCAAGGGCTAAAGGAGACGCATGCAATACAAAGCCCCAAAAGTATTGGTGGGCCAAACGAAATACTCTTAAATTGTCTTTTTAATATTAATTCATTAGTTCATTAAATAGATGAACACCGGCAGCACTCACAAAAAGGCGTGACGTCATCGGTCACGTTACCGTCCACGTTCCGTTATTGAGTAGCTAATTTACTGACAACTATTAAAATTGTCAAAAAAATATTAAGGAAAAAAAATAATAAAAAAAATAAAGGAAAAACAAAAAAGAAATAAAAACTCAATTTCCCATCGTTTTCACAGACGTTATAACGTAAAACGATCGTCCGTAAAACGACTTTACAGACAACCATTTTTTAGTTCAAAAATACCATTTACAGTCACGGTCAGAGGTGTATGCCCTATTTCAATTCATTCGTAACACCGTTTATCTGTCTTGTCTAAATAAATTGGTTCCTTTAACCAATTGAATCAAGGAACACTCCGTCTTTCACCAAAGGACGTGCCGTGAGAAGGAAATACCACTTGTGTATCTTACTTTGTAGTGTTTACTTGTCGAAATTGTTCCTTATCGCGCATTGCGAAAGTGGCTAGACGGAAAAAATTAAGACCAAAAGTTGTAACGATACTTTTTAATTTTATTACAATTCCTTCACTAATTAATCGAAAGAAACTTCGTTCCATCCAGGTGTCCCTTGACACTTCTCAAGTTTTTTTATCTTTGCGTGTTCCGAAGTGCGAAGTTCGGTATCGCGCGTTGCGAAAGGAGGCTAGACGGAAAAAATGAAGACCAAAAGTTGTAACGACACTTTTTGATTTTGAAACTTCGTTCCATCCGGGTGGCCCTTGACTTATCTTTGCGTGATGGTGGGAAAAATTGCTTCGGCTGCTGTTCGACTCCAATTTCATGCAAAAAGAAGGTATATCAAATTAGAATATTATCCACTAAAATCTAATTATTACTTATTCTGATTTGCTCTAGTAAAATAATAATGGAACCTTTTTACCACACTTTTTACTAAGACTCCACTGTCTGTCTGTCACCAGGCTGTATCTCATGAACCGTGATAGCTAGACAGTAAAAATTTTCACAAATGTATTTCTGTTGCTGCTTTAGCAACAAATACTAAACAGAATACAATAGAACGGAACCTTTCGTGCGTGAGTCCGAATCGCAGTAGGTTTTAGGGTTCCGTACTTCAAAAGGAACCCTAATAAGATCACTTTCTGGAGTTTTGGCGGGAACGAGTTAACAACATGTCGTGGTGAAGTTTTATTTTCATGAAACTTAGTTGTAACCCGAGTTGAATTATATGATTCTGGTGGAATGTTATTCAATTTAGTTCTGTGACAGTGCACAAGTGTAGTGAAAGTAAAAATCAGTGTCAAACATGAAGTTTTCTCGTTGCCTCCAAATCTCCTATTAAGGTTATGGTAAACTTGCCACCGCTTTACTATAGCCCCTGACTTGACGGACTATGACGACTTTGACTGTTTTGAAATACTTAAGGCCTGATTTATGGAAAATCGGGTCATAATTTGATGCAAAATATAACTTGACACTGGCTAAATGCACAAGCCGTGCGAAGCCAATAATTAATAGAAACAAAAGATCACTTTCTTGTCTGTTTGTCAGCAAGAAAATACTTAATTTGAAATTATATCGCAAACGTCTGCTAAATTATCAAAGTGTCATTCAAAATGGCCGTCTCGGCGCCAAACGGCTACATCCTAAAGGCGTTGAACTCTTCATATAATCCGGTAATCACAATCGATAGGCGACATCTAAATATAACTGGGTCACATGGTAGGTAGGTACCTCTAGGGAGGTATACGTTGATACCTCCTACTCACCTCCCGGACTATTTTTACCTTTATGTCGTAAAGGTAAAGACAGCGTAGGTACAGACAGTAAGCGTCATAAGTACACTAGCAGTCCGCTACAATGATAATATAAACAAGTATTGAACTTACGACGTTCTTCCAATAGACTTTACACACACACTTATAGACTTGAATTATTAGTACTCAGTGTAATTATTATTTTAAACATTCTACTAATATTATAAACGTGAAAGTTTGTGTGTGTGTATGTTTGTTACTCCTTCACGGTAAAACCACTGGACCGATTGCGGTGAAACTCAGTATGTAGATAGCTGAAGATTGGATTAATACATAAGCTACTTTTTATCCCGATATTCCCACGGATTAGGGACTTATGCGGGTGAAACCGCGGGTCGCAGCCTAATTAAGTTGTAAATTAACTGGTCAGTAGGAGTTTTGGCGGGAACGAGTTAACAACATGTAGTGCTGTATTTTTATTTTCATGAAACTTAGTTGTAACCCGAATTGAATTGTATAATTCTCGTGGAATGTTATTCAATTTAGTTCTGTGAAAGTGCACAAGTGTAGTGAAAGTAAAAATCAGTGTTGAACATGAAGTTTTCTCGTTGCCTCCAAATCTCCTATTAAGGTTATGCTAAACTTGCCACCACAATTTAATGCAAAATATAACTTGACACTGGCTAAATGCACAAGCCGTGCGAAGCCATAATTAATAGCAAACTGGTCAGTAACCAGTGACTCGCGTTATGGTAAGTATTATGTCGTTACACTGATGGAGTGCGTTTGTGTGTGTTTACAATAGTGCTGCATAGGTTTATAAACGATACGGTGATAGTGTACTTTTAAACGTGTATTGTACATAGTACTTACCAGAAGTTAGTGGTAATAATCGGTACTTTATGTGTGCTATATGGTTCCAAGTCTGACTTACCTATAGTTGCCATGTGTCAAGATTTATAGGGGTCTAGTGACTTAACGAAATACTTGACTTGGCAAAACTAAGCCGGGCACATCCTAATTTTATAGATTTTAGATTTATTTAAGCTGTCATGTTCGGCATTAATCATGTTACGATTTTTTATGAAGTATATAAATTGTGCGGTTAGGCATACTTGATGTGACTTTCATTGCTCCATATTTGTTATATTGACTTTTGTGAGCATAATCACAAAAAACCCCTATGAGTTTCTCGCGTTCCGAACGCACATATTCTAACTTAGTTTTTAAGAACTTTCAATGTGATTTGATGCAAATTGCATGATCCCAAATGAAATAAGAATTTTGACTTTGATTTGGTCGTGTTCTCTTTAAGTCATGTTCTTGTTTATACGAATTCATAAAGCATTGTTGTCACGTCTATAGATTCCCAATTCTATAGATTTTATTATTGATTTTATGTGTTTTAGGTACCTACTTACTGACCTAAATAAGTGAACCTCTATTTGTAAAGCAGAAGAATGTGTTTAGACTTTGGCTTTGTATCTAAAGTCTCTGTTTTTGAACCATCGTCGTAGCACCCAAACGTATCAACCAATTTTGATTTAATTCTATTTGTTTGGGAGAGTATTTAGTCGAGAGTATTCGATTAGCTATGCTCAAATAACACTGCTTCAACCTTTTAAAAGTTATTACATTTTTAATATATCTAACAATAAATTGTTTTCTTCATCAGGCCGAAAAAAGCAGATGACTGCGAAAGCGAGACTCTGAAATCAGACCCCGAAGGTGACGTCCCCGAAGCGAAAGATGGAGGAGCGTTAGAAGCTAAGATGTCACTACTTAACGGCATCACAGTCATCGTGGGATCCATTATAGGGAGCGGGATCTTCGTGTCGCCAACAGGGGTGCTGAAGTTCACGGGATCTGTGAATGCTAGTCTTATGGTGTGGGTCGCTTCTGGAATTTTTAGTATGGTGAGTAACAAAATATAAGTAAAACGCGAAAGTTTGTATAGTGTCTGGATGTTTGTCTGACTCTTTTACGCAAAAACTACTAAATCGATTGCAATGAAATTCGGTATGTAGATAGCTCGAGACCTGGATTAATATATAGGCATCAACATATTTATCCCGACGGGATCGGGACTTAAGCGGGTGAAATCGCGGTGCGAAGCTAGTTAGAAATACAGGACGAACAGGATAGGGTATAGAGGAATGTTAAGAAGAGAAAGAGAAAATAAATATTTTGCATAAATGCAAAATGTGTTTTGGCAGCTCAGAATACAGTTGGCAGTAATCTACACTAATATTATAAAGAGGAAAACTTTGTTTGTGTGTTTGTTTGTTTGTACTGAATAGGCTCAAAAACTACTGGACCGATTTTAAAAATTCTTTCACCATTCGAAAGCTACATTATCCACGAGTAACATAGGCTATATTTTATTTTGGAAAAAAATAGGGTTCCGTAAGATATTTGGGTTTTTCGGACACAAGGTGTAAAAAATCAACCAGAAAAGTTACTTATTTTGCGTACGCTGCCTAAACTATAAAAGATAGAACCATAAAATGTTCTAATTAATTGTAGATCTTATAAATATCTACAAAAAAGTCCGCGACACACTATACCCATCTATGTCGAGTGAGGCACAGCAACCATTTTTTTATTTAAAAATCTTGAAATTTTTTTGGACTACATTTAAACGCGTTTATTTTACTCATGCTATTAATCCTTATCAAAATAAATGATTTCATCACTAAGAACAGTTTATGGAGATAATATTTGGTCTTTGAATGATTAAAATTGGACGTTTGGTTTTGAAGTTATGGCGAAATTAAAATATTACGATTTCTGCTGCACGGCCCGTTGCGAAGTACCTGAAAATAATTTAACGTCAAATGTTGTTTATGGAGAAGCTCTACAATAATCGCTTTAGTTATCTATCCTTAAACAACGGGTTGCGCTCCGGGACTGCCGGCAGAAGTGAAAACTTAGTATTAATTACATTTAAATTTTTTCATCATTAACAACTTAACATACACAGAAAGACAATCTGTGCAGCCTGCGGATAATGACTGCGTCGTCAATGTTACTGTCGGTGTCTGTGAATTGACCTGGGAATCATTTTGCTGACCGTGTCTTTCCTGGGTAGGCTTTTTGCAGCGGTAACCGACATCCACGCGGGCGGAGCCGCGGGCGAACAGATTTGGGTGAAAATTGGTAGGGAGGTAGCTTAGAGCCAGGAGACGGACATAAGATACTTTTTATCCCAATATGCCCACGGGATCGGGACTTACGCGGGTGAAACCGCGGGGCGCAGCTAGTCTATAATAAATCTGTAGACATAACATATAATAAATCTGTAGACATAAAAAAATCTGTAATTGTAAGATATTCAGAAAAAAAATGCACAGGTCGCCTTAAAATCATTAGCTGAACACGATAGGGTAGTTTTTGGAATTTTGTCTGTTTGTCTGTCTGTTTGTCTGTTTGTTTGTTTGAACCAGGTAATCTCATAAGCTACAGAACAGATTTTAACAAGGTCCACACGAATATGTTCAGAATATATCAGAATAACATTTAGGGTATGTTTTAATTTAACTTTAATACAATAATTAAGATATTTGATAAAAAAACATTTAAAAAATGTGAAATCGAAATATTTTTTGGTAAAACGTAATCGAACGTCAGAAGGGAACAGTACCCTTACCACGGGTTTTTTACGTATTCGATTAAACCTACTATATTGAGTATTTACTATGAAACTTCCTAAAAATCAACTTACTAGGTCCACCCGTCTCTAAGAATATCCGTAGTGACACACCGACAGACAAACGGACAAGAGAGTGATCGAAAAAGGGTTTCTTTTTTTCGAATTCTTCAAAAAGTCATGGTAGGGGTGCAGTACATGCCTCCGCTCAAGATGACAGCTGTCATAAAACCAAATAGTTTGCATTTAATACTACCTACGTAAAACTGAAAATGAGGTTAGTACAAAGAGGTACTACTACATAATATTACCGATCTCCTTTACCGAAGACCTCCGATGTTACACTTCTATCGCGCTTTTCTCCTGCTATAGTTTGAATTATGAGTTCAAGTAGCGGAAACCTTAGATGGTAAAAACAAAAAAGAATTATCCAAATCGCTCCAAGAGTTTACGAGTAATCAGCGAACATACATAAAAAAAATATATATGTATACGTGACGAATTGAGAACCTCCTGCTTTTTTGATGTCGGTTAAAAAATATACAGGTAGTTATTTGTAAAAATCATTTTTTTTTCCAAAATTACGTAGCCCTGCTAGCTACCTAATAAAAAAACTGGGTATTTTGGTCAAGAATTCAGAAAATTGGAAAAGTTATGTTATGTGTTATGTTATGTTTTTTGCGCTGTGATTTTAGACCCGATGAATAAATAATGCCCAACGCTTTATAGGTTTTGTTTGATGGCATTATTTGTCATTTTCGATGGGTATGGTACTCAAAGTGAACCGCACACTTTTGAAAAATTATAGGTTATCATTTTTCTTTAAATATTCCGTTTCCAAAACGTCTCGCTTTAGAAGTTGAATGTCCTTTTGTAGTTTGGTATAAAGGTTTTGGAGAAATCGGTTTTGACATAAAAACCCTAGGCATAACATAATTTTACACAATTATTTTTGGCATAAAGTCACCGTGCACTTTTAGAAAATCAAGGAACATCACGTTTCTTCAAAAACCCTGTATCCAAAACGCTTTAGAGGGTTGGTTTTTTTATTACATATTTGTTTTTTTTTCGATGCCCTCTATCGATAGGTATGAGTCTCAAAGGGCACCGTGCACTTTTGTGAAATCATAGGACATCACGTTCCTTCAAATACCCCGTTTCCGAGACGCTTTAGATGTTTGGTGTGAAAGCATTTTTTGTTCAACGTAATGCCTGCTATCAATATGTAAGGATCTCAATGTGCATCGCGTTATTTTAAGTATTAGTATTTGTTCTGTCCAATAGCCTTTCTTTTTAATCATTAATATTATTATTTGATAATAAAAACAATGTAAAATATTATTTGCACCAAAATATATTATTATTTGCATGATGTTGGTGTAAATACTATAATCTCTTATATTATTAATTGAAGAATATGAATCGAGACACAAAGGTAGTTGATAATTATTTTTTCTTTAATTTACAAAAATCTAAAGATAACTAGGAAGACAAAGTATGTTGAAAGTTTTGTACGAATAGAAATTAGACTTAGTTTTAGCTTATCATATTGTTGTGTACCTATCATGTTTTATTTGTGAAAAATTAATAAAAATAGTACATTGTTACCCAAGGTGTGAAAGTCACTCATTGAGTCCCAAGACGGAGTTTGGCGCCCGAGCGTAGCGAGGGCGCTAATAGTTCGAGGGACTAAATGAGTGACTTTCACACCTTGGGTAACAAGTGCTTTTCATTACGAATAAACATAAAATTCTTCCTAATAACGAGAGTGAATGAGAGACTCCATACTACCTGATCCTCTTACAAGGTTGGGACCAAAGAGGTTATACATTATGTAGATTTTTTGTTTTTGCTATTTGTTTTCAACATGTTTTCAATACTCAAATACGTAGGTACTTACCGAAGAGATTTTTATAAATTAGTTTATCCAACACTGAGTAATGACGCGAAGTCCGTAGATTTAAATTACAGTTTTTTATCTTTACATTTATTTTATTAAATAAGATATCTTGAACTAAATATATCTACCTGAATTCGATTACTGAGAAAAAACCTATTATGTACTAAACTCTGGCAGCATGGATGAGCCGTGCGAAGCCATAATTGTTATTCTTTGGTGTTACCTAAAGCAAGAAGGTTAGGTTTTTGAAGTTCCTAATGCGTAATGATACTGATACTGGCTACAAACACATTGCACAAGCCGCGCGAAGCCATAATTTGACATGACAGCTGTCAGTGAAAGCGATCTTCCCTAGGGCTGAAAGTTTTTCTTTCTACACGCTCTTCAGGTATCTTTAGACCTACTTTCAGAGTATGAGTAAGTAAAGTGCCTTTGCCAAATCAATTAAAAATATAGTTTAAAAACAATGTAACTACCTATTTTGTTTTTATAACTTACACCGAATGATAAATTGTATCTATGCAGAAAAATGTTAAGTATTCTAAATAACCCAAAACCACATCGGGAACGAAGTCGCGGGCAACAGCTAGTATAGTTATAAAATAAAAGTAGCTGTGCTTTGGTATAGCAATCAGACAGTCAGTCAGGTCTTAGAATTTTGGGTGTAAGTATATGTATATGTTTGAGCGGTGTTGGCTTAGTGGTAGATACCTCGACTTTTATTCTGAAGGTAGTGGGTTCGAATCTCAGCCGGCCGTGCACCAATGGATTTTTCTTAAGAAAAATTTATTGACATTTTATTACAAAAATTTATTGGCTAATTGACATTGCTCTTACGGTGAAGGAAAACATCGTGATGAAACCCGCGGCTTAGTTGGCTCCAGAAGTATTGACAAGTTCTCTCTTCTGGACACGGTCGACTAAGCTGAGAGGGTAGTAGGTGCTGGGCAAGCCTACTCCATCCTCAAAACCACCACGCAAAACGGACCCAATCAAAAAGAGTCTAGTTGCGGAAAAAAGCCCACATACATACATACATGTTTATTACTCCTTCAGCAGGGCAAGCATGGCCGGGGACATTTTATCCACAGGGAAAGGACAAAATAGTCTTTCCCTCTATCAATTTTCTCCACCCTCCGAGCATGGGCGCAAGGGTGAATATCCACGGTAGACAAAACGAGGGAAACGCTTATCCCCGTGATTATTGCCATTATAAGAAAAACCACAGAGTACTTAGAATGTCGTCGTTAGCGACGACATTCTAAGTAATTAATAAACTAATAATAAAGTAATTAGTAAACTAATTTATTAGGTTGATTAGTCAACCTAATAAATTAGTTTTTTTTATACATCTGTGCTTGTCATTGTTGTCAATGTCATTTGTTTGACTTAATTTAATTTAATTTTACTCTATTGTCTTCCCTAAGTCCTCGTGCTATTGGCGGGGAATAGATGTCCACGTGTTATTTCAAATGGGGATATACTTTTCCTTTCCCCCTTTGCCGTGCTTTGGCAGGTGAATAAAATAATTTTCTCCCTTGAGCGAGGACATAACGGGTGGACATAATTTTTATCCTCGGCCCATGCTTGCCCTTCAGCACGCAAAAAGTACAGAACTGTTTGCTATGAAACTCTGTATTATGTTGTTAGCTGGAGAACTAAACTAATTATAGACTACTTTTTGTTTCGATAACACTATGCTGTCTTTCATCTAAATCGGTCCAGTCGTTTGACCGTGAAAAAAAATATATATTGCAGGACATTCCACACATCGCCATCTACCCTCAAGCTAAGTAACTAGACTTGTATTATGGGTGCTAGACAACGGATATACTACATAAATATGCTTATCTTTTGTCAATAATAATAAACTTATAATACATAGAAACAACCAGACCACAGACAAATATCTAAGTATAAATATGTCTGAGGCGGGAACCGAACCCGCAACCCTGTGTCTGGCAGTCTGGCATGGTGACCATTGTGCCAACTGGATCGTCCTATACTTCATGTATTTTGGACTTTTATATATCAGTAAGTCAAGGCTTTGATAGACTAGCTGCACCCCACCCGTGTTAGTGTCTCTTTAAGAGGAAAGGGTACCCGGCGCTCTCTCCATACAAACGTAGTCGACTGTTTCCTCCCTGGATAATGACACTAGAGCAAATATTTTTGTGGCATAAAACCTATTTCCCCTTCAGGACCCACTGAAGGGGGAACGAGTATATTAATAAATAAATAAACTTTCTTAGATATTTTAATATTAGTTAGAACTTTATCGTAACAACTTACAAGTATCTACCAAATTATAATTATTTCTAATTTTGTTTATAATTGTTAAATCAAACATTTGATTGATTATTGTCCAATAATTATCTCAATTTGGTTATTTATTGGCTTAGTTTTATTAACAGTCAACGATGTACCGGGCCATGTTGTTAGCGTAGAGATAAAATATTATCTACTTTACACAAAATTTATTAAAAATCGACCAAGAGCGAGTTGGACTCTCGCAGGAAGGGTTCCGTACCATATTATATACTTAATTTTTTTGTTTTTAGTGTTTGTTGTTTGTATAGCAGCAACATAAATACATAATTTGTGATAATTTCAACTCTCTAACTATATCGGTTCTCGAGATATTTTATCTCTATGGAGGTGACACTGATAACAAGATGTAATACCTACCTATGTAATAGATGGTTATTTATATACTAGGTACATGGCTATGCTATTATTGTGATTTTTAATGGGTTATTCGTACTTGTTAACGGACTGTTTTCCTCTTTTTTTTTGTTGTTTTCCGCAACAATCTTTAGTTGGGTCCTCTTTGCGTGAGGATAGAGTAGGCTTGCCCAGCACCTATACTACCCTCTCAACTTGGTCGACCGTGTCCAGAGAAAAGAACTAATCAATACATCTGGAGCCAAATAAGCCGCGGGTTTCATCATGATGTTTTCCTTCACCGTAAGAGCAATGCCAATTAGCGCACATAAATTCCTAAGAAAAATCTATTGGTACGATACGGATTCGAACCTATTTAGGGTCTTTTTTTGTGTCGACATCTCGATAAACCGACATTTTATTCTATGAAACACCTACCCTCTCAGCTTATTCGACCGTAAACAGAGGAAAAAACTCGTCCAAACATATTGACATCTAGAGCCAACTAAGTCAGGGTTTAATTACTATGTTTGGATTAGAGTTGAGTCTAATTCACATGTAACATTATAATATTTTTTCAAAGGAATGTAAGTTTTTGCTACGCTTTCTAGTTTTTATATCAAAATTTTTATGGAAATAAAAATAATGATGAATTTACTTAAAAATAATGAGTCTACATAATGATGCGATATTTTAACAATGAAAAAACAATATTTCCCTTGGGCTTGATTCTTTTGTTGGTATTTGTTTAAGTAGACTCTAATAAAGTGCTAGCAGCTGAGTCTTGCTCTTGGGAATAGGGCTTGAGCTTCATATTTGTTTTCTACATCAATACAATGTGTTATAGCGAAGGGGCTTTTGTACGAAAGGGGGTTGTTCTAGGCGAACAACTTTTTCTATGACTTTTGGAAATTCGAACTTTTTTTCGATAATTCTGAGGGAATTTTAACTTGAAAATTAGCTGTTTCATACAAAAACTTCGAACGGAATGTTCGAATTTCCAAAAGTCGTAGAACAAAAGTTGTTCGCCTAGACGTCTAGAACCACCCCCTTTTGTATTAGATCCCTTCGCTGAAACACATTGTTTACCTTATATTATAAGGCTGAAGAGGAAGAGAGAGTAGGTACTGTTTCGTATTGAGTTTAGTATTCAAATATTCATTATTTGCTTAATATGTAGGTATATTAGTAAGTTAGAACAATATATTTGTGTTTGTCCATTTATCCAGAAAGGTAAGCTATATAACATCACGCTACGACCAATAGTAGCGGAGCATCGATGAAAAATGTTGCAGAAACGGGGAAAATGATTCCTTCCGAACACTTCCGTTGTGTTTACAGTTACGCAAAACTCATGTATGAATGATGTTCCATTATAAAAGTAAAAAAAATATAGACAAGACAGATTCAAGCAACTGATTTTATTTCGAAACGCTAAGTGCGGGTGTCAAAGATTTTCACTGAAAACCGTATGTCGCAGATCAGTTTACCTGGTTGTCCGATCGTAAAAGGGAGAAGGTAAAATTAGATTGTGCCTGTTGCACACACGTTTTGTATCCACGGATCTCGTGATCAGATGAATTAGCCACTGATCATGCCAAGTTGTATCACAGAAAGGTGATCCGTTTCCAACGTAATCAAATAAGTAAATATTTATACCAACTGACGCACCTATTCATATATCGATACATATTTCCTTCGTTGACTTACTAACTAATTTCCTTAAACTTTTTTACACCAGATCGGTGCCTACTGCTACGCGGAGTTGGGCACTATGATCCGTCAGAGTGGCGCTGATTACGCGTACATCATGGAGACCTTTGGACCGTTCGCGGCCTTCATCAGGCTCTGGATCGAGTGCATGATTGTCAGGCCTTGTTCACAGGTAAGATAAAAGTCGGCATGTTTCACTGCAGGGTAAAGACCGTCTCAGAGAGGTGTATGCAGTAAGACGCCAGTATCAGCCTACTCCGGATTGGCGAATGTCCCACAATCTTACGATGGTTGGTATGACTATAGTTTTACATTCTACTAATGTCTGAATACAGTTTCACTTCTCATTTTGTGAAGTTAATGTAACTATTTTATAGTTTAGACAAAATGTTTGTACCACGTTGGACGCCAAAAGAAACAAAGTTCAGGCAGTACGTCCCACAAAAATGCTAAAAATACGACTAACTCGATAATCCAATAAAGTAGGTACCACATCGATTCCTATACGTAACACTTGAGTGATGTAAGATAATTGATTTCGTTAAAGAAGCCATTTCGTTTGTACTTGTATGTGATGAGAACAAAGTAAATAATACATTTTTCGATTGTAATAGCATATTAAAAGGGATTAGATATACAAAACATCTAGGTGTGAAGACAAAATGAATATACTTATGTAGGTTACCTGTATAGCACTAATATTAACATCCAAATTGAAACAAAACTGTATTAAAATAATTGACTTTCAAAGCAACTAACGCCCACTGCTATTTGTGGCCACTTGTATTTGGAATAATCAATCAAGAATACAAAAACAATACACTCTAAGAACTTATAAATAGAGTTCAATTTACTATCAACTTTTTGACAAGAATTTTGGCGCCCAACGTGTAACAAAATACTTTAAACTACCTACATGTCACCATATCTATTATTCAATCTGTGACAGTCTATTTTTAGAACAAATCAATCAATAACAACAAACAATAAGGTCTAAATCTCACTCAATACAGCTCGTTTCCTTTCAAAGCTAATATTGGCGCCCAACGTGTTGTTCTTTATTTTCCTAAGTTATTTTCAGATACGATTTGTTTGTATTGAATCAATTTGTTTGAATAGAGCCATAGAGCTTTCTTTTATTGGTGTACGATACGTTTTATTAGATATTTCGTTTCATTAAATTAAGGCGCGAAAATAGGAATGCTTTTCTGGATTTATTACGCTTGGAAATAGAAGAAATTTTAGGAAAGAAAGGCCTATGGTCCGGCGTGGCCACGTGATGCGATGATTCGATTACACGCACCACGTGAACTTTTTTCTCCGTTAGTGCGATCAATCGGACCACGATATTTAACGTAGGTAGTTTGAATGGTTCGATTGATTGAGATACGTAAGCCCTAAATCTCTTGTCCCATTTATAGAGCTTTATTGTAACATAATTAAGTTAAAATAGATGTTCGTTCTTGATTCTGTTCTGTGGCATTTTTATACAGATCATGTTTTTCATGTTGCTAAGTTTTCATTGTTATTTTTAACAGGCCATCGTAGCATTAACATTCGCTGTATACGTACTGAAGCCGGTATTCCCTGAATGTGATCCTCCAGAAGACGCTACTAGGCTATTGGCAGCTTGCTGTATTTGTAAGTACATTTTTTCAGTAGATATGGCTATAAGTACTTGATCGTTGATGAAATTTTGTATCAATGAGTATACGTTGAACTCTTGGTAGTCACATAGGTTACTTTTTGTTCCGATATACCCACGGGGTCGGGACTAACGCAGGCTTTACCCCCTTATAAAGACATTAAATAAATAAATATTGCAAGACATTCCACACATCGCCATCTAGCCCCAAGCTAAGCAACTAGACTTGTGTTATGGGTGCTCTAGACAACGGATATACTACTTATATACTTTTCTTTTATAAATATATACTTATAATACATAGAAACAAACAGACCTCAGACAAATATCTAAGCATAAATACTTGTCTGAAGCGGGAATCGAACAAGCAACCCTGTGTTTGGCAGTCCGACATGGTGACCATTATGCTAACTGGGTCGTTAATATTGTAAACTTACTTATTTGACAAATAAGATAATAAGTTAAAGTTAGTTTTAAATAAGTGCTCTTAATCTTAGCATGTAGTTTATAGCTTTGGGTATTCGATTGATAATAAAATAAATACATTTTAATCAGATCCTATAAACATAGGAAACAGACAAAGGAGACCTTTGCCCTGCAATGGGACATAGGTTAATATAAAAAACATACACGTTAAGTGAACGCTCGGCCGAGCTACATGGCAGGCGGAGTAATTCTGTAAAGAAAATAAAACCTAACACTCCCCGTTAGGTTTTATTTTCGTTACAGAATTTCTTGATTCGGTCGCCGCGCTCAAAGCCCGCTATAAAAGCTATGCAATAGCTTAAAAGATTTTAATCCATTAGTCAGGTAATTTTACCCTAACGTACCTACTCAGCCCTAAAGTGGATCTTTTGTGAAGAGCTTCTAGAGAGTGGACGTGAAACGGCAATCTGAATCATAGAGAAAATATCATGCAAATCATGTTATAAGCTATTAATATGTATTATGTTGATTTATGAACGTAAAATGACTTGTTAATGGTGTGATTGTGTTTTATTACAGTTTTACTGACACGTCGTAAATTTAAGTCGATTGTTTTATGACGTTCCTGTAGGTCTTAAATCCAAGATTCATACAGCAATTTGGAGCAGTAGAAAATGTACTTTTCCTGAATTTACTCGATCAATCAAACTACGTGGACTTTTTTTCCGTTTTTTTACGGGTTGGTACAATTCCTAGTTTGTACAATTTCCGATTTGCACCAATTTTTTCAATTATGCAATTCTGTTTATACATAATAATATGAATTGTACCAACCAGTAAAAAAAGTGAATAGCAATTAGGTACTAGAGCGTTTTACGAAGATAAACTTCACCAAAGAGGGTCGCCTAGCACACTTATCCGGAACAAATCTTCTTGATCGATTCAATATCGAAAATAAAATTAATTTAATGTCACAACTACAATAAATTTCAGTTTCACCCGCGTAAGTCACGTCACGATCTCGTTGGAAACCCGGAATAAAATGTTTCAATATATTAATATTCTTACCTATGTATTAAGTTTCATTTAAATAGGCCCTGTGGTTCCAGAGCTTTATTCATTACAAACGAAAATCCAACAAAAATTGTCTCTTGTTAACCGATTTAAAAAAGGAGGAGTCTCTCAATTCATCGTACTATATATTTTAAATAGGTATTTTTATATCATCCCCTAAATTTTGGTGCAGAATATTTTTATGTTGAAAAGGCGCTTCCTAATGCAAAAGTGCTCGTTTTTTAGGGTTCCGTACCAAAAAAGGTAAAAAAGGAGCACTTGTCACCTTTTTTAATTTTTTGTGAGAATCTTCAGGGCAAATTGCTCAGTTTTCAAGAACTACCAGCACATGAGTAGAGATATGAGTACAATCCGTTCTTACCTCCTTATAATATTGTATTTGATGGAAATGTAACCTTTTTATGGTTGTATTTTTTTGTTGCAGTCCTTCTAACTTTCGTAAACTGCTGGTCTGTACGCGCCGCGACGCGGGTGCAGGATTGGTTCACGTACGCGAAGCTGTTGGCACTCTTCATCATCATAGCTGCTGGAGTCTATCAACTCTGTCAAGGTAAGGAGGCAGCTAACAGTCTTAAGCAGTGCTTTCCAAAGTGGAGCACGAGTCACAACCCGTCGAAAAAAAATCAAAAGGCAGGTCGGGATTGTTGGGAGCATGTTTGTATGGACTTTAATAATTCAGACAATTGTAAAAAGTCCAATAAACAAAATGTCTGAATTGCAGAACGATCATGTAGGCAAAACTTCTTAGTTGCAAAATAACTTGAGAAATCAAGAAATCAAGACGTTATTGAGTCAAGTAAGTTATTGATTTGTACATAACTTTGCAATAATGAAAAGTTATGTACAAATCAATAACTTAGGTTTAAAGAATTTATTTACTCATAAAAGACATAAGTCCACTTACAATGAGTATTAGTAAGTACTTATCATTAGGTTAGTATCAGAACTTTCGGATATCGTTTATCAAAATATCTTATCTATAATATATTTTCTAAGTTTGTTTTTATATTTATTTTCTGTTTTACATTGTTTTATCTCTTTAGGTAAGTCATTATACATCTGTGCACCTTCAAACATTATATTTTTCTGACCATATGTTTACCCATTACAGGCATGCAATATATAAAACTTTTAACTAAATGAATATTTTCATAATACTATAGGTACTATAGGTAGGCAATTAAAAAATATATCTTTGTTTCTTTATATAACTTAGACAAACTATAAAAAGTTTTTACAATGAGTCATTATTTTAACTATGACTTAAAGATATTATTATGCAGAGCTTTGAGGTCAGTTGGAAGAGCATTGTAGACCTTTATTGCGGTAATATAAGAGCTTCTATGATACATAGTATTGTTAACTTGAGGTATGAAAATGTTCTTATATTTATTTCTGAGGCTATAAGTTTTTTGTAAGGCTGGATAAACAGAATCATTTACGTTCGGTACTTATACCTAATTTGCAGATCACCTATTTCGCTTTATGTTATTTCTTGATACGTTGGTTTGGTAGGGAGGGACTAGTGCACTAACCCCTTATATTAATACGAACTGTGGCTGAAATCGCTTCACATGATATTCGAGTACTATCACCTAATTGGTAAGGCTGGGGTGGATATAATAGAGCCGGGTAGGTATACCGCGTCCTTCCCAGGAGAGTCAATCTAACATCTTATTGTGCATGCAAGGAACCGGATCGTGGCAATCATTTCATTGAGTCCTTTATACAAACGCCGACGCTTTCCGACGAAATGCGTGAGATTAGATTAGGTAGGTTCTCGACCTGTGCTTGTTATTAAATTATACCTAAGTATATGACGTGCTGAGAGAATTTTTCAATTCGTGTTGCTTTTTTTTTCTAAAACGGATTCGTGATTTTTTAAATTACCTATAATGTCCCACACAACCACACAATTTGCAAGGCAAGGGTTTTTCTTACTTTTTCCCAATCCCCACGATTCTGCCCCCGATACCGGTACTCATTTTGAAATGCGTCGAGAAACTCTAGCCACTTCGTTTACTACTGTCTCTTGGCACGGCATGTTATTTCAATAAAATATCAAAAATAATTACTGATTGCACATTAAAATATTATGTACTTAAGGTGAAAGGGTAACGGCGCCTTCTCCATACAAACGTAGTCGACTATTTCCTACCTGGATAATGATATTAGCACAAATATTTTTATCCCATAAAATCTATACCTGCCATGACTAAGACTATGCTCCTATGTTTTGGTTTTTTTCATTTTCTAATAATAGTCATATTAAGATTTAAAAAAGAAAAAAACAACAAAACATATGGGCATGATCACGGCAGTTATAAGTGCCTCGCTGTCTCCGTACCTTCGGTTTTGAACTAGCAAGAGCCATGACTCTAATTCAAAAATTATCTTTCAGGAAAAGTGGAGCACTTCACGTTTGAGGGTACAACTAGTGACGTCACATCGATAGCTCTATCTTTCTACTCCGGTCTCTTCGCGTACAACGGATGGTGAGGGTTTCAATTTACCTAAAATTCCTGCATATTTCCGAAATTCTCAAAAACTTTTAACCTTAAAAAATCCTGGAGCTCTTACTCTACAAATCTACAAAACTAAGGCACCAACTGGAAGCCTTGCCTAAAAATATTTCGCTAGCTACTATATTTCGTTACAGGAACTACCTAAACTTCATAATAGAAGAGCTAAAGGATCCAGTGCGCAATTTGCCGCGCGCCATAGCCATCTCCTGCGCACTAGTCACTGTTGTCTACACGTTCACCAACATCGCTTTCTATACTACGCTCTCACCTACTGAGGTTAGTTTAAGATTAAGGTGGCATATTTCACACATATGAAAAAAGCGATCTTACCACAGGCGATAAGGCTTCTTTCTTCTTCTTCTACCTGCTCTTATCCCAATTTATTTGGGGTCGGTGCCGTATGTCTTCTTCATTTATGGTTCTAAGACTAGAAAGATTTATTGAAATGAAATTACAACGTCGTCGGCTGAGCTTCTTTAAATTGAGGGCCTTCCCTCAGCAGATTTATTCATTGTTTGCTACTGAGTTTATCTATCTTCTCACTGATTCTATCTACTGTATGTCAGGTCTTTAAATATTAATTCTGTTGTGTTATTGTAACGCAGGTCCTAGGTTCAGCAGCAGTTGCGGTGACATTCGCGGAGCGTCTATTCGGTTCCTTCGCACTGGTTATACCTCTGTTCGTCGCTGCATCTACCTTTGGAGCTGTTAACGGTGTGCTACTTACGTCATCTAGGTGGGATATTAAGACCTTTGTACTGATCATTTCATTCATTCAATTTCATATTGTTCTATACCACTTCACACCGCTCTTAACCGTTCCATTTCACTCATACCGCTGTATAATGCTTAATATCTCTTTATAAGAACTACTAATTTAAAAAAAAATGTAATCATCTAGACTGTTCTACGCGGGCGCAGCTCAGGGTCAAATGCCAGAGATGCTAACGATGGTATCGTCTCGTGCGACGCCTGCGCCCGCCGTGCTGGCTGTGGCGGGACTCTCTTTAGTCTACCTCACAGTCTCAGATATATACGCTTTGATCAACTATGTCGGCTTTGCTACTTGGGTAAGTAAATAATTATAATCTAAAAAGATAAATGGTTAAAAATCTAAGTGTAAAATCCAAGCAATAAATCAGTATTCATATTAAAGTCCTTGCAAGTTATGAAAACAACATTTAAATTAGAATATAACAAAAACATAGTATTTAAAACGCTTGTTGAAGGTTTGACTCTTTAACGTAAAGAAAGAAAAAAATTGGTCCCAGAATAATTCCTTGAGGAACTCCATTAGAATCTTTTTAAAAATGAAATATTTTTTCCATTAATTTGGTTTCATTTTCCAAAGGGTTTTTGATTTCATTTTTCTCTACTCATTAATATGATTTTTATTGGACTTTTCTAACTTTAGAATTATAAAGAGTTACTAGCTGCGCCCCGCGGTTTCACCCGCGTAAGTCCCGATCCCGTGGGAATATCGGGATAAAAATTAGCCTATGTGTTAATCCAGGTCTCCAGCTATCTACATACCGAGTTTCATCGCAATCGGTCCAGTAGTTTTTGCGCGAAGGAGTAACAAACACACACACACAAACTTTCACATTTATAATATTAGTAGGATGACATACCATCAAAAACCTTTTAAAGGTCTAGTTTTTTTTACTACCTAAGTCAGTTAAGATGTAATTTATTTAATTTTCAGTTAAGTATAGGTGCCGCAGTGGTATGTCTCCCAGTCCTGAGGTACACGAAACCAGATTTAGATAGACCCATCAAAGTCAACCTAATGTTCCCAAGTAAGTTTTGAATTAAGTTGTTTGATAAAAATTATTATGAATGTGGCAGAAAAAGGTACTAATATGTTGTTATATTGCTCATAGTTCAAATTCGGTATAATTATTGAATTAGTGACAATACTAGCGCCCCCAATTCTAAATATATCTACTAAGACAACCACCCATATCAGGGTTATCATAGCTATCTACTATCTTAAACTAGACGGTAGTTTAAGAACATTCCATATTTCTGTAAGACTAATTGTCACCTCAGTCTGCCTGTGGCCATGCAATTTGTCGAAACGATTTTAACAAAAAATTACTCGATTATTTCTGTTAAATTAGTTTCATTCATTGAACTACAATTACTATGATATTTACTTATATGTATTTATTTTAATTTCCAGTCGTGTACATAATATGTACGATAGCTGTAGTAGCGTTACCAGCTTGGATCTCACCAGCTGAGACCGGCGTAGGTTGCCTCATGATCCTCACTGCTGTACCAGTCTATATGGTGCTGTTGTATCCGAGCAAGAAGATCCAGTGGTTGCAGGGAGTCACAAGTTAGTATTATTACTATCACTGTTTTCTTTTAAAACATTAGAATTTAAAAAAGTTCCGACTTTTATTCCCCATTACTTTCAGAGACGGCTGAACCTATTTTGACCAAATATAACTAAGAACACCCCCGACTAATTCACCTTTCAAACAAAAGACCTTAAATCAAAATCGGTTCAGCCGTTCGGGAGCTACGATGCCACAGACAGACACACACACAGACAAGTCAAACTTATAACACCCCGTTGTTTTTAATGATAGTCAACGTTTAAAGAAGCGATGTTGGCCTAGTAGTAGATACCTCGACTTTCGTTTTGAAGGTCGTGGATTCAAAGTGCACCTATGAATTTTTCTTAAGAAGAATTATGTTCACTAATTGACATAGCTCTTATAGTCAAGGAAAACATCGTGATGAAACCCGTGGCTTAGTTGATAGTTGGCTCCAGAAGTATTGACAATTTCTTTCTTCTGGACATAGCCGACTAAGTTGGAAAGGTAGTAGGTGCTGGGCAAGCCTACTCCATCCCAATTAAAACAAAAAAAACTAAATCAAAATCGGTTCATCCTTTCGGGAGCTACGATGCCACAGACAGACACTCACACAGACACACACAGACACGTCAAACTTATAACACCCCGTCGTTTTTTGCGTCGGGGGTTAAAAAAGAGTCTAATTGCAGAAAACAGCCCGTACAAATAGTCACCGTTTGGAATATTCAACCTGCCTGATGTTAGATGACGATGTGGTCCCTAGAAGATACCTGTTCACTCGTGATTTAAAGACCCACAAATTGTCCACGTCAGGAAAGACAGACGCAGGCAACTAACCCCGTATTCACAATCAACCCTATGAGATTGCATAGTGCGAGAGAACGCATAAAGCCACAAATAACACCCTGATTCGCTAGAGTGAAGAGAGCAGCACAAAATTGACCGCATCATAGGGCAATCATAGGGCCGCATGTAGTGCAGTGCGTTCACTTATCCAAGACTTATCCAACTTAAATACTGTCCCCCTACCGTGATAAGTGCGTCGGCTTCAAGCCAACGCACGCTGGGCGGAATTTTGAGCCTGCATTTCATATGATTTTTGAAAAAGTAAGTTGTTTTATTCGTGTGTTTTAAATATACAGGATTGTCGGGGACACACGAAAAAAACAACACGAAAAAAACAACGTAATTTTTCAAAATTTCTATGAAAGGCAGGCTCAAAATTCAGCCCATTTTGTGAGGCGCGGGTTGGAATATCGACGTCGTCGGCTTGAAGCCGACGCAATAAGCGCGGTTGGGCCCCTGGTTTGTGAATACGGGCGGAAGTCCATTCCCTTGCAGTACGAAGGAATGACGAAGCAAAATGCTTAGTCCGGGTGTCTGGGATTTCCAACATGAATCAGTGTCGCGTATCGATTGGCCTGGGGTAGTGTGTAGGTACTTACGGATTCAAATCTATAATAATTACTCATTTTTAAGCCCAGACACAAAAATGATGAAGTGTGTGTGTGTGTGTGTGTCCGTCTGTGGCATAGTAGCTCCCGAATGGCTAAACCGATTTTGATTTCGTTTATTTGTTTGAAAGGTGAATTAGTCGGAAGTGTTCTTAGCTATTTTTATCGAAATCGGTTTAGCCATCTGAAAGTTACGGGGGATAAAAGTAGGGGGGATAATTCTTATTTATTTTTATTTTCTGTATCGAATCTGTGGTACCTACTGCTATCTATTTTATACAATTTTTCAAATCCTTAAGAATTTAATAAAAGTTCTGGTAGTTAGGTACTTTTAAAAACTTATGTATTTAAAAAAATAAATAAATTAATGTTTTTTTTCTCAGAATCTGCCACACATTTAGTTCAAAAGTTAACTTTGTCAACAAGACCAAAAATTAAGGTAAGTGGTGAAGAGTAGATAGGTATTATTAAAAACGACCACATTCAGAAGTTAATTTTGCTAAGTAAAACATCAGCGCTTATTATTTAAAAGCGCTTGCTAAAATGTTTTTGAAGTAAATTATGCACATAGAGCGGTGTTGGCTTAGTGGTAGGTACCTCGACTTTCATTCTGAAGGTCGTGGGTTCGAATCCCGGCTGGCCGTGCACCAATGTATTTTTCTTAAGAAAAAATTATGTGCGCTAATTGACATTGGTCTTACGGTGAAGGAAAACATCGTGATGACCCCGCGGCTTAGTTGGCTCCAGAAGTATTGACAAGTTCTCTCCTCTGGACATGGTCGACTAAGCTGAGAGGGTAGTAGGTGCTGGGCAAGCCTACTCCATCCTCACGCAAAAAGGACCCAATTAAAAAGGGTCCAATGGCGGAAAACAGCCCGTATACAAGTACATACAAGTACAAATTATGCATTTTTGGCAAGAAGGATCTAAGACATTTTGTCTATGTTCTTAGTATTTTTTAACCGACAAGGGCTCAAAGTGTCTCATAATAGTTAAAGTCGTCGTAGTCCGTCAAGTCGGGGGCTATAGTAAAGCAGTAACAAAGCCTTGAAGCGCAGAAGAGTTAGGTCAACATGGGGGCAACACGAAATGTCCATGCTCGACATTGATTTTCATTTTCACTACCTGTATACTGTCACGAATTAAATTGAATAAGTTAAGTTTTGCGAAAATAAAAATCTGCGCGCCATGTGGCTTTCGCGTTCCCGCCAAAACGTCCATGTTCTTATTTAGATGTAGTTTTTTATTCTCATTCAGAACAAGCAAAAAATCTCGTAAAGTATGAAATTTTCAAGATTATTATTTTAATTGTTATTTTTTATTTTTCAGTGAACGCCGAATATTTAAAAACGAGAGAAATGGACTACATATCGGAATATTTCGATTGCACTTCTATAAATCATGAGAACAAAATTCCAATCTTACTCACACATAATGTTGGTACTGTACAGGCGCTAGATAAACTAATAATCAGAATGCCATCAAAAACCGATTCTGATACGTAGTGTGAGTTTTTGCGAGTCTTTTTGTATACGTTCTCTCTCAAGCTTTTGTTTTAGTAATCAAAGGAGGCTATTTTACATGGGTATATTCAAACAAACTTCGTCGTTATGTGTAGATGCAATGAGGAAAAAACAGTGGAGGCACCCCATTCTGCTGTCAATAGCTATCAAAAGCCACCATTTTAGAGTTCCCATTTTTTTAAATCTGTTCCTTTCCTTTCCTTTCGTAAAGAGTTTCTAAAACTTACACTACGATTATAATTTATAAGTCAATCCAATCGATGTAGTGTGAATAAGATTGTCAATAAAAGTATAATAATTTCTTGTACGATGTAATCCTGTTGTTATGCATGTTGAATGAAAATGTTAATATGATATTTACAGTATAAATGTAAAAATCATTAGCCTGTTTGATATACTTGTACCAGTAGAGAAATGTTATGAAAACCGCTTTTGTATTTTAAGTTTCCCAGAAAGCCTCCTTATTTTGTTGCAAGAGTTTACCTAATCTAATTTTGATATTTTTCTCGAATATTTTACAAACATTAAAAGGAAAGACTTCCTTCTCAATGTATGAATGTTTATTTCTATTTTTTTGTACATTCCCAATTATTTGTAATGTTTTTTTAAATATTAATCCCTTCATTTTAAGTAGATTAAAATACTTGAAATGGACAATACTATGTAATGCATAATGTTTTTATAAAACGTTAGATGTAGCTTTTGTAAATGTAACTTTTTAAATGTTTGTACCAAAAATTATGTAAAAAAAACTGACCATCTACACTTGAAATAGATATCTAATAATATTTATTTTCATGGTGTAGATAATAATTATTAAGTGATGTAAAATGATAACAGATAGGTACTCAAAGAAGCTCGTCTGTTATTAGAAGTAAAAAACCTATTGGTTGGTATGTCTTTTATGATTATTTCTAGAAAGGCTGTGCTTTTGCAAAGTGTTTAAATAGGTAGGTACTGTGTTCGAAAAACATTCCATTTTGTTTATCTCATTGTTTATAAGTAAACACACTAGGGATCGTGATTTTAGGTAAAATATTTAAGTTTTATGGTTTTTTTTAAAGTACAAAATGTACAAAAATGTCAAAATACTTTGAACAACCTAAGATAATGTATTTTATAAAATAGCTACAGAGTCAAATGCATTTATTTGTTCTCAATGTACGTAGAAATAACTTTCAAATGCATTTTCATAATGTTGACGTATTTATCAAGACAAGTACCTAATTTGTGTTTGATGTATGAAAATGTAGGTACGCCAATTCATGAAATTTATGTTAAATGTATGTGTAGATACTAAATGTAAAATTAAAACTTGTTCAGTGTCGATGTTTCTGTTAAGCGTTCCGCAATGTCTTAAAGAGACAAAATGACAATAAATAACTTATTGGAATGAATCTTAAGCTGATTTTATTTTAAATATCTGCCCTCCGCGGTTTCCCTTGGGAATTCCGGGATAAAAAAAACTATGTCTATGCAAAATTTCATCCAGATTAGTCCCCTGGTTTCGGATATTACCCCATACAAGCTCACAAACTTAACCTCTTATTATAATTACAACTTAATTCAATCAACACTTTGGAAATCAGAAAAAAATATATAAATTGCGACTTTTGCTAGCGCATGTACACTTATTTTTTAACAAAATAGAAAATATTTATTTCGAGACTCTTACCCTAGATGTGGCTTTGAAACTGTAACAAATGTCATTTAATAGCTACCGTCAGCGTCAATGTCAAACTTAACAGCTGGCATATTGGCACATATTATATTGGTTTGTTTACACACGAGTGCTCATTCTCATTGTGTTATGTATGATTTTATTTATTATTTTCTTAGTCTAAACATTGTAAAAACTTATTAAAATGGTGAAATTCGGCAAGAACAAGTTCAAAGCGCTTAATAAATTATCGAAAAAGCAGAGTACAGGGTCGGATGCAGTCTCCAACAAGGTTATACGAAAGAAATTAAATGCTGAAAAGAAGGTATCATTTCAAAAAGAAATTTTACTGAAACAAGCTAAAGCAAGCCCTTTGGTAAAGAATGTGACCGCTAAAGAAATATTAATAGATGAAAAGTCTAAAAAAAATGAAAAGAAAATTGAGCCCCAGCCGCAGGAAGATACACAGAAAGTTAAAGTAAAATTCATACAAAAACAGAAGAAAAGGCAAAAGACACAGTTTAACGATACGAAAATGTTGTTGGGTTTGATGAAAAAGAATTGTAATAAGTAATTAAGTGTAGTTTATTGGTTTTAAATATAAATAAGAAATTGTTTAAAAAAAATCCTCTTTTGTCTTTTTACTTTAAACTCATTTATCTGCGTTCAATGGTTATTGGGATTGTGATTGGAATATAAAATGGCTTATTCCAAAATGGCCCAAAATACCTACATATCCATAGCCTTTTTGATATTTCAGGATAACTACTTAGCAGCCAGCAGTGTAAAAAGGGTTTTCAAAGTTTGTTACTGGTGTACTAAAAATTATAATAAAACAAGCATACTAAACTTTTACAATTGTATCTAGAGACATTTTTGTAGTTTCCATGTAGTCATACTATTTTGTGTCATATAACCTCGAAAATATACAAGTGCTCATGGTTTTACTGGAACTCCTTTATATATAAGAGGTTTTTCTAAACTCGTTTAGGGGGTAACTAACAGTTGTAGGTATGCTAATAAATAAAAATGGTAGGTACTTAAAAATAGTTTTTATTTATTATTCCTTGATTATATATAAGGATATCAGTCTTCTCTAGCTTTGTGATCAATTTATCTCATTATTTAGTGATTTTCAGTAATTCATTTGTTAAAAAACATTCATTATGCCTTTGATATAAATCTTATGTCACTTCTGTAGATGACCGATTTGCGACTGGCGTTTAAGATATTTAACTAATAAACTGAATGTTTAAGAACAAAGGAAGCAAGACCTAGATCATAGTTATTTTTTTTGAGATTCCTTTGAATTCATATTAACTTATATTTCATAAATTAATCCATTTTGAACTATAAATAGTACATTAAAAAAATCATTTTTAATTTAGTCAAAAACTGTAACATAGATCACAAGGAAACTTGTCTAGAAATAAAAGCATACATTTATATGGCTAAACCAATCTATGACAAATTATAAGTCAAAGATTTATAGTCCATTCTAAAATCAGAGAGATTTTTTGTATTGAAAATACACACAGAAATACTTCACTTTTTGTCGTATGTCGAAACGCGTCAAACCTTTTTGACATATCTGTCAATTGTCAATAACAACAATGAGACAAAATAACAAAGCAAATTGAATGAAAAGGACTTGATAAGATATAAATGACACTGGCAAGATATGCAAGATGCGCACCGCCTTAAACTAAAAAAAAAGAAAGAGAATGACTTTGCTTGGTATAATTATTGTGTTATCTTGATGTAACAGAATACCATAGATAAACTACATAAATGTCAAACAATAATATTACAAGTTAAATAAAAGCTTGTAAAAAGGATGGCTTAAAGCTCCACATTGGTCCAGATTAAAACTCAGCCCCCGTACATATGTCATGGTTGGTGTATGTATGGTGCAACGGTGCATAGTACTATAAGTTAATGACCTAATTTCTTCCTGATTTTAGAATAAACTATAGTAAAATTAACATTTTATTCAAATTCCTTACTAATTGCATCCATGCTATCAAGTACATCACATATACTACCTGCAAAAAGCCTTACATCATCATTTTTCCTTATCCTCAAACTAGCACAATACAATTTCTTATACATGTCTGACATCTTTTCGTAATCTTTATTAGATTTCAATCTACAATATTGTATAATATTTTTCAATATAAAATGTAATCTATTCTCATATAATTGGAGTAAAGAATATTCAGATTTGATCGATTTATCTTCAGAGTCTTCCGGTTTGTTTTTGGTTTCTTTCGGTTTTTCTTTGATGTCCTCCGGGTCTTTGTTTTTGATTAGTTTCATAACGGAATGGCATTGTTGTAGTAGTTGTATCGCGTTCTGTAGTGATTTTAGTTTGAGATTCGGTGATACTGTAATAAAATAAATTTAAAATTATAATTAAGGACGCGGGCAGAGCGGTGTCAGCCTAGTGGATACTTCGACATTAATTCCATAGGTCGTAGGTTTGAATTCCGGCCATGCAACTGGATTTTTCTTAAGAAAAAAGGAAAGGTAATAAATATTGCTCTTACGGTGAAGAGAAACATCGTGATTAAATGCGCTGCTTAGTTGCCTTCAGACGTATTGATTTCTTTCCTCTGGACATGGTCAACTAAGCTGTGAGGGTAGTATAGGCGGTGGACTTCTGAAAAATAACTAACTAAAGGCGTGACTCGCATCGTAGAAGCTAGACCTAACACCGACACTAGGTGGGAATGGACGCTTTTGCCCTGCAGTAGAAGAGAGATAATAAATTAATTTACTTACCGCTAGCCTGCATCTCCAGTACAGCCACATGTTCCATCTGAACCGTTAGAAACATAGCAGCATCTTCTAATGCTGCAAACATATTACTAGCTTGGTTATAATTGGCTCGAGTCGCATTAACCAACGTCCGACGTTTAGGACCATCTTCTTGCGTCAAACGATACTGAGAATGGTACAACGATCCCAATCTATGATATATCATCGCAGCTCTGAACTGGTACAGATACTGCCTCGGTCCCGGACTCAGCAGGCAATACTTCAACGCGTGCTTCAATGCCTCAGCTACTTCTGTCACTTCTAAAGCATATAGGCCCGGTTCGTCTTGCATTAGCACGGCTTTGGTGTATAGATGGCAGGATAGCTCCCAGGAGACTAGGTCCCAGATGCTGGTTGCGTTGCAACTCTCTCGAGGACCCAGTATCTTAAGGGCATGGCTGTAGAGTTCCTCTGCTTGATTGTAGAGGCTACGTTTTTCCGAGCTGGAAATTAAGAAATAATTGTTGTAGAACATCGTACATAATGCCATCTAGCCCCCAACCTAAGTAACTTTAACTTAAACCATCATAATATAAAACTAGTAAAATTTATATACATACGGAAACAAATATCCTGGTAACACCACAGATAAAGATATTTAAAACCAACAAGATACTATGTGCAAAATAATTTCTTCCTGTATAACGTAAATATTAAAAAGAAGAAGGCCTAAGATGGAGCCCTGAGCTACACCTTTTACTAAACAAAATTTACATTTATCACATACTTTTTTATAAACAGGTAGGTAAAAAGCTAGTTTTAAAATAATAAACTCACCTAAATCCCCCTTGATCGCAATGAGCCTTGAACCTCAAATATCTTCCTTTATTACAATACAATAATGCCAAGTTAGCTTGGTCATTTACTTCTTTGAATATTTCCGTTGCTTCATCTAAACTTTCTAACGATTTCTTTGATATAGAGTTAAATTGTTTAAGCAGAAGCTTCGCTTTGGGGTCCTTCTGGTCTGGTTCTTCCATGTATTTCATGAACAACTCTGTGGAGATTAAGAAAACATTTATGAGCTAAATTATTTAAAGACCCTCCTACTGTTTAATCGCTTATAGCAGGGAGATCAAGCTGAAACTACAGTTGTATTTTATCTTTTCGATTTCCTTGAAACACTAGCTTCGCTCCACGGCCCGATCCGTAAGAATATGGGAATAAAATATCGCCTGTATCGTTGCCTGGGAAGTATATCATTTAGTATGCAACTCACGTTGAGCATTATTCATATATCGTAACGCCAGCTCGTTGGTGACAGAAGCGAGGCGTCGCAGTAGCTCTCGCCTGCGACCTCCAGCCGCCAGCGCTCGTCTGTAGTGTCCGCAAGCTGCCAACATGGCCGCCGCTTCATTGGCAGGAAGGGATATATCTGACGGATTAAATAGGTATAATATAACATCAAAATAGCTTTAGTAGGTACCAGTATCTATCTTGTAATAATAAGACTTACCAAGATCGAACTCATTATTAACTTCATGATCGACCTCCTCACTCATATCATTCTCAATCTCCATCTTCAGTTTAGCATCCACATCATGATCAGTTTCAAACTGTTTCCTAAACTGATCCAATCTTCCCCAATGTTTACTCAATTGGAAATAATTATCACCAACACGCCCCAATAGACAACTTGCGTCAACAACTTTACTTTTTAATATCATATTGCTCAATAACTTCTGGCATTTACTCGCCATGTCTATATATTTTAACGAAAAGCCATATTGTTCGTTCGTATAGCTGTACTCAGCTAAGGTGGCGTAAGCGAGGCATATCTTCTCGTATAGTAAAGTTTTTAAATGAAGTTTCCAAGCGAAATTGTCATCTCGATTCGGTTCATGGAAGGATGGGAATATTTTTTTGTTTCGGATTAGAATAGCGTTTTTGTCGATATTAGGGTTTTCTGTTTCTGCAATAGTTGTGTCTGTTTTTTCGCTGTTTTTTCTCTGTTTTCGTCTGCGACTGCGTGAGGTGTGCTCTTTTGGTTCTTTGTTCAAAGGTTTATAGTCCATTTTGATGGGTTCGTAAGGGTTTGCCATTTTAGGGTGTTGTTCCTCGTTTATAATCTGTTGTTTTAGCCGTTCGCGTTCTTCTTCCTATAAAGTAATCCATTTTGAATAACATTTTGTAGGTGTTTTTTTTTGCTCAATAGATAGCGGTCTTACTGTCTTGTCTCTGGCCAAATGTCGGTCAAAGTTTAATAAAATTTGACAAGACTTTTAGGCATAATGAAGTTTAGACAATTTGGAACTTAGGGGAAACTCTTACCCAATAGAGCTTGTTTGTAGTTTATAGCTTACCGAACAAGTAGTGGGTGCGATCCTATGCAACGCTTCTAGACCTGCTCGTGCGTGTGTAAGAGCGCGGCCGCAGCGCGCGGGTGGAGCCCGGCCCACGCCCGGCGACCGACGGGACTTGCACTTCGAACTCTACAATCAAAACAACTACTATTATAAAACTATTTTAACCGACTTCAAAAAAGGAGGAGGTTCTCAATTCAGTTGTATGTATTTTTAATAGATTAAACACTTATTCACTTATTAGACTGAGGAGTCAGATTGGTCGTTGCAGGGCAAGATTGATCTATGCCAGATCCAGTGCGACTACGGGTCTCCCGAGCAAACCATGATGCACCTACTAATCTGTCCCTCCAGCCCTTGTAGTTGTATGCTACAAATAATAACTATACCAAAAATCTGGAAGCATATTGATATGGACAGATCTGACCTTATTTAAATTTTAGTTGAATTGTGTCATTGACACGATGAAGAAGAAAATCAGATTAATCACGTTTATTTTATACTAGCTTTTGCCCGCGACTTCGTCCGCGTAGACGTCGAAAATGGTACTCTTAAGCAACTCGCCCCCAAAATAACTTTCTACCCCTTTTTAACCCCGTTAGGGGATGAATTTCAATAAAATACGAAACACGTGTTCCATCAATTCTGTTAAAGATTGTTTATGCAAACTTTGAAGTCGATTGGACCAAGGAATAACGTTGTCCCATACAAACTTTGCCCCCGTTTTTCACCCCCTTAGGGGTGGCATTTCGGAAAATCCTCATCTAATCTAATCCGGTGCCTACGTCATGCAAAGAACACACCCTCCAAATTTCAGGTCTCTACGATCAGCGGT
Source organism: Idaea straminata (assembly GCA_951213275.1). NCBI lineage: Eukaryota > Metazoa > Arthropoda > Insecta > Lepidoptera > Geometridae > Idaea > Idaea straminata. Next base: position 9,495,477 of record OX577867.1, on the reverse strand, counting down.
TTAGGCTGTGCGTTGATCTGTCAGTCAGTAGTTCAGGACAAAGCATTTTATAAGTATAGATAAGTCATAGCCCGAATCTATACTAATATTATAAAGCTGAAGAGTTTGTTTGTTCGTTTGTTTGTTTGTTTGAACGCGCTAATCTCTGGAACTACTGGTCCGATTTGAATGATTCTTTCAGTGTTGGGTAGTCCATTTATCGAGGAAGGCTATAGGCTATGTTTTTTGGTTTTTTTTTTAATTAGGGATCCGTAATAAAATTGCTATTTTGTAACACAATGTGTAAAATCGAAAACCTATTTTTGCGTGCGCTGCAAAAACTATTGACAATAGAACAAAATGATGTACTACGAGTTTGTAGATCCCATTAAGACCTACAAAAAAGTCCGCGAGAACATATATCTAGCTATCATGGTTTAATCACAATAACCGATTTTGTGTTCAAAATAATTATTAAATCGTCTGAAGAAAAAAACTACGTTAAATATGTATCGTAATATTAAATCTTTATCAAAATTAAGCATTATGTTATCAAGAGTATTTATGTAGAAGTAAAATACTTTTTGTTTCATCTCAATCGGATATTTCGTTTAAAAGTTATTACGTGTGTAAGATGTTAAGAGTTGGTACCTATTAATGAGTTATGGGCCATAGAGTTTTTTATCAACATAAAATCCAGTAATAATCGTTTTCGAAATATATTTGTTGATGATTGTAAGTATAAGATCTTTGAAGAGTATCCTATCCTATCCTACTATCCTACTAATATTATAAATGTGAAAGTTTGTGTGTGTGTGTGTGTGTGTGTGTGAATGTTACTCCTTCACGCTAAAACTACTGAACCAATTGCAATGAAATTCGGTATGTAGATAGCTAGAGGCCTGGATTAACATATAGGCTACTTTTTATCCCGATATTCCCACAGGATCGGGACTTACGCGGGTGAAACCGCGGGGCGCAGCTAGTATAATATATGGACTTACCGCAGATTCTCTTTTCCTATCACCAATATCTCTCATAGTTAATCCTCTAATTTGTACCGCCAAATTACTTCCATCACATTTCACTAGATCGCTACCTCCTTCCTTTTCCCTCCCGCTAATATCACCATCTTCTTTCTGACTTCCACCAATATTGTTATCTTTGTACGGGCTAGATTTACTGTCTCTTTCACTCCCGTCTCCTTCTCTTTCTACTCTGTTGTCTTTCTCCTTCTCAGGGCTAATTTTTGTCTCTCTGTCACTTGTGTCCGATGAATTGCTATCCTTATCGCACGTGTCATTTGGATAATCAAAGTCGTCTTCTGAATCAGAACTTTCATCTGTAAATAAAAAATAACTCTATTAAATTGTCAATAAGGTTTATACTCCTATTCATGGATGTCTCTGATATTATTTGATTTAGGGTAAGTTGTGTGTGATTTGTAAGTGATATAGATTATTTTATAATTGATTTCAGATATTTTTAAAATGCTTTCATGTGGTTGTATATGATTTCACGTTTAATAGACGTTTTATATGTGATTTCGGGTGTTTTATACGCAATTTCAAGTGTTTTATATGCGAATATGAGTGTTTTTACTGGTGTTATTATTTGTGTAGACATTTACCTTTAAAGTCTGGGTTAGCAGGGTTCGTGGCTGCAGGCACATACAAATCAGCCAACATATAGTGCGAAGAGGCCACTATTTGTGGATATTCTGACACCTGGAGTAGGGATACCACATGTTCTAGTAATTGACGGACATGCTTCGAACGATTCGTTAGTCTGTAATAAGGGATAAAACAGCTCTGAAAATTGATGCTCTAACAAAATATTATTTCTGTTTGATACTTCTTTATTCAAAAACTACCAAATCAATTTCAATGAAACTTGGTGTTTACATAATAAAATAACTCTAAGCATCTTTTTGTAAGACCGAAAGATAGAAGAAACTGCAAAACTTAGTACAAAAATTACTTGACACTGGCTATATGCGAAGCGAATAAAAAAATTAAAAAAAACATCATCTGTGAAAATATCAACTGTCTAGCTAGCTATCACGCTGTTATTCTTTAGGTTTGGAACCCTAAAAAAATGCAGCAACTGCCTTTATGTATTTGGTCAACCTCAAGAATTAAGTTTCATTTTAAGCCCCCGGTTGAAACAAAAAAAGGTTGGATTAGCTACATCTATTAATATTGTATCGATTTAACGTAATATAAAACGCTCGCACGCATTATTTAAGGGTTCTGTATCTCAAAAGGTAAAAAAGGAACCCTTATAAGATCACTCTCTTGTCCGTCTGCCTGCCCGTGTGTCACCACCGATTTTCTCAGGAATGGGTGGAACTAGTTTTTAACATTGAGTATTGATACGCAATCTCTAACCTCATATTCCTGGCCACTCGATATAGCAACATGGCCACCGGAGTCGTGAATGGATTGTCCATCTTGTCGGGGCAAAGTGAAGTCAGATCATACAGCTTTACTACGTCATCGTGGGGACCCTGGAAGAGCACACATCATTTATCTTCTTATATACTTACAATAAAGTAACAGGGGATCACCAAAAAGTAGTTAAATAATCTATAGAAGGCATTTGGTTTACAAAAAATACCCTCAAAGTACCTCAAAAGACCCTCAAACTCAGCTTTTGGTATTCTTGAGAATTTTATATTTTGGAATCAAAAATTTTGTTTACTTTTTTCCCGATTGCCCACGGGTTTGGGACTTACGCGAGTAAAACCGCGGGGCACGGCTAGTTTATAATATTACTAGAATATATCATTTACCTTGAACAACCAATATGTATGTCCGGCTTTAGTAGCATTTGATTTGAGAAACGATAGAATATTTTGGGCTACATTCCTAATGACTTTAGGTGAGAACTTAGAGTGCTCCATGTTGGGTAGGTCTTCCGTCTTCATCGGCTCGTATTTCTGGACGATACCGTCAATGTGGTAGCACATCAGTACCTCGGGGACGTTGCACATTAAGTTGTCTAGCCTGGAACGAAAGATAGTCAAAAAGTCATAATAGTCAATGAATAGTTACATTTGGGGTTGCATTTGTAAGAGGACGCAATTTCATTTTCTAGATATCAAGGAGGGTCAATTTAAAGATAAATACAAGTTTGAGGGGGTTGTTACCCTTGTCCCACAGCCGCCATCTTGGAAAAAGGGAAAGTTTAGAAGCTGTAAAGTTATTTTCCCTCCCCTGTTTTAGTGAAGATCATATTGCTCATTGACAGTTTGCTTGTAGCTTTAACTATTTTCATAACAAAGTAGTGCAATCTAACCAGTAATCAATCCCAGTGAGTACGTTGATAGGTTCGCGAGCGTCTCTAAGATGGAGGCTGACGCAGGGTCGATCTTGGTCCCCGAATATAGGCAGGTCACTTCCAATCAGCATGTGTATGTCCTCGAAGGTCCAGTGGACGTTCCTGTTGTACAGGTGCTCTGGGGGCTCCGAGGGCTTCGTTTCCGGTTCGGGGAGGAATGGACCTATCAAATTAATAAAAAAATAACAATGGTAGTCTGTAAAGTCGGTTTACGGACGATTGACGTCAAGTCACGTTACCGTTGTTGACTAGGTAACCATAGCAACGTATTAAAGTATGCAAAATGGTAATGTCACCCGCGTAAGTCCCGATCCCGTGGTAATATCAAAATAAGAAGTAGCCTATAGCCTTCCTCGATAAATGGACTATCCAACACAAAAATATTTTTTCCATTCAACAATCAAACAAACTCTTTAGCTTTATAATATTAGTATACATTTAAATTGTTACTAACATATTTGTAAGTACCTACTAACATTGATGGATCTATGTTATCTGATGAATTGAATTGAATTGATATGTATCTTATATCTTTAAATGAGCAATTCTTGTATATGTATATAATTGGAATCTCGGAATCGGCTCCAACGATTTTCATGAAATTTGGTATATAGGGGGTTTTGGGGGCGATAAATCATTTTTAGAAAATGTCATTTTATTCGTGTTTTATCGAAACTTACTTTTTTTTAGTGAGCAATAAAGTTATTCCAGCAGATGGCGTTGTTAAGTAACACGAAGTCAATGAGTGTTTGCTTTGAGGTTAGACAAAGTAAAAAAAAAAAATATACCGAGCAAAGCTCGGTCATCCAGGTACTGTATTTAAAATGCTACATTGTTTAAAATATCTGAAAATGTGTATCAGGAGCTAGCTAACCTGCGATAGTTCCAGGCTTGTGTACCAGAGGCAACGGCTGCGGCGCGACATGTGACGCGACATGTGGCGCAACATGTGACGCGACGCTGTGCGACAGGAACTTGTGCGTCAGTTGTCGCGCGGACGGCGATACGGGGGATAGGGCTAGCGACATGCGCTCCTGATAACGTAAACCAACGTTTTTTTTGTAAGTAATAGCTTCGTATGACTCGTGCATATAGCCAGGGTCTTAAGGTGAAAGGGTACCGGCGCTCTCTCCATACAACGTAGTCGACTGTTTCCTCCCTGGATAATGACATCAGCACAAATATGTTTGTTGTATAAAACCTATAACTGCCATGACCATGCCCCCATGTCTTGCTTTGTATGGACTATCCAACACAAAAATATTTTTCCATTCAACAAACAAACAAACTCTTCAGCTTTATAAGATTACCCTTTCCTCTTAATATTCCTAATTTATTTCCACCAATTTTAGCTGGAATGGTAGCAATCTTGTCAGTATTTTTTCGGATACATTTCGGGCAGTGTGAAACAGAATTACACAACCAAATTTTGCCATCTCCATTCTTTCGTCATACAACCACGCAAATAGATATGCGACACTAATTCATGGTGGAAATCCCAGGCACCCGCACTAAGCGTTTTGTATCGTCATTCCTTATTCATAATTTCATATTTCAGCAAGGAAATGGAATCAGTTGCCTGCGTCTGTCTTTCCTGACGATTTGGAGGTTTTCAAGTCTTATACACAAGTGAACAGGTATCTTCTAAGAAAGAAAGGTAGCATGTAGTAGTAGTGAAATTGAAGATCGACTCTCCATCTGACCACGACCGGTGCATTTCGGTCAAAACGTCGGAATATTTACAAAACTATTAACACAATACAATCGGGAGTCACTTTAAAATTTTGTAAAAAGCGCGTGAAAGAATATGTTTATAAAGTAAATAAACATACATATTACCTTAGCGGTGTTGGTTTAGTGGTAGATACCTCATTTTCTTCTGAAGGTCGTGGGTTCAAATCCCGGCCGGCCGTGCACCAAGAAAAATTCATGTGCGCTAATTGACATTGCTCTTATGGTGAAGGAAAACATCGTGATGAAACCCGCGGCTTAGTTGGACATGGTCGACTTAGCTGAGAGTGTAGTAGGTGCTGGGCAAGCCTACTCCATCCTCACGCAAAAAGGAGCCAATTAAAATGGGTCTAATTGCGGAAAACAACCTGTGTACAAGTACAAATATAAACATACCTGTTCGGACATAGTCTTCAATATATTCTCGTAAAAGAAATCCTTAAGCCACGACCATTCAGACTTCATCAGGTAATTATATACATCGAAGTCGTCAAGGAGTAACGTGTTCTGTACGCGGTGGACCATCATGCTTATCTGAGGAGAAACAAGATTGTTAACCTTCTAACAAAGAGGTTGGATAGGAACATCCACGGATTTGTGTCGAATTGACATAAGATGATACATTTCATGAATTCATCAGGTTAGATGAGGCGCAGTTGCTATTATTACGTTTGCTATATTATTACAGTTGCTATATTATTACGTAAAAATAATAGCAACTGCGCCTGCGCATGTTCCTTTCTATAATAAATACGGTTAAATCCAGTTTAAGCGTTGCGAAAAAATTGTGAAACAAAAACCATAGGACAAACTCATCTCTCACATATTTATGTGTGTGTGTCTAATATTATTATTATTATTGCGAAAGTAAGACAGAGTTACTTTCGCAATAGTCCAGTCTGTCTGTCCGTCTGACTGTCTGTCTGTCGAAAGGAACTTCATTCCTGTTATGTATGTAAATGCGGGTAGACTTTGTAGATGTGAGTGAGTGAGTGAGAAAATAAATCAGTGTGTAATCGACTAGCTGTTTTAATGGTTCTCCCGGACACTCTGTGTCCATATATAACACGTGGCGACTAGCTGACCTATTTCGGCGTTATGATGACCTCGGGAGTGTCTTTTGGGGTTCTTTTTACATTTGACCACCTCACACAAGAATGGAACAGTTTCAAATCGCGATTAAATCAGTGGTTCATAGCGAACGACATAACCGACAAAACGACCGTGAAAAGGCGGGCCATTTTGTTAACATCATTATGTGAGTCGACATTTAAGTTAACTAGTGACCTGGCATTACCGCTCAACGTTGAAGACATCACAAAACTTCTCGACGATCATTTCACACCCAAAAGGTTTGGTTTTGCGGAGAAATCGACATTCTACTCGGCAACGCAGAGAGCAGGAGAAACGCACACTCAATGGGCAGCACGTTTAAGAGGATTAGCGGCTCACTGTGCATTCAAGAACTTGGAGGAAGCTTTGCTAGATAAGTTTATCATGGGCATGGCGGCAGGACACGAGCGGGACAAACTGTTCGCGCAGGACCAGCGGGAGCTGACCCTCGCGAAAGCCATCGATCTGGCGGAGAGCGTGCGCTGCGCACGCGCCGCGGCGTCGGCGGCGGCGCCCGGGGCTACCGGCCTCGGCGCAGGGAGCCCGGACAACGTGTTCAACATATCCAGGAAGGAAAAATGCAGTGTCTGTGGATTTACCAATCATAAAGCTAATCAGTGCCGGTTTAAAAATTACAAATGTAAAAAGTGTAATAATAAAGGCCATTTACGTAAAATGTGTCCAAACGAGCGCAAAGTGAAAATGGTGAACGAAAAGACCACGGACGACGGTAACGATGGTGAGTCATTTTACAACATTCGGTATGTAAAGGGTAGGCCGATGACGGAGCGAGTAACCATCAGTGGTGTGTCTTTGGAGTTCGAAATCGATAGTGGTTCAGCTGTTAGCGTAATTTCTAAAAAAACCTATAGTTTATATTTCAAACAAGTACCGTTATCAGTCACTAATAAAAGGTTAATAAGTTATACAGGGGAAAATATAAAAACAATAGGAGTAGTTGTTTTGCCTATATTTTATAATAGTTGCACACATTTATTAAATATTTATGTGGTGTGCGCGGACGGGCCGCCGTTGCTGGGTCGCGACTTCATTCGCAAGTTCGAGCTGGAGTTAGGACCGATGTCCGCGCCCGCGCCCGCGCCGGTACATAGCATACAACAAGCGCAACCGGAACGGACAGCGCCAACGGCAACACCTAACACACATACATGTGTGACATCGACAAACAGCTGGTTCGAATGTTTCCAAAAGTATTTACAGAAACATTAGGGTCTTTCAACAAATATAAAATTAAGCTACGCTTAAAAGAAGATGCTAAGCCAATTTTCTGTAAAGCACGACCGGTACCGTATGCGTTAAGGGAAAAAATAGATTACGAGCTCGATCGGTTATTAGGTTTAGGTATAATAAAACCAGTTGAGCACTCACAGTACGCATCACCGATAGTGCCAGTTTTGAAAAAGAATGGTACTATTAGATTATGTGCAGATTACTCGGTAACAATCAATAAACAATTAATTGTCGACCAGTATCCATTACCAACTGTTAACGATTTGTTAAGTAAATTAAATGGTGGCGTTCAGTTTAGTAAAATAGATTTAACTATGGCGTACAATCAGCTGATCCTTAACGATGACTCACAGACGCTTACTTGTATTAATACGCATCGCGGGCTTTTTAATTTCACCCGCTTAGTGTTTGGTTTATCGAGCGCACCAGCCATCTTCCAACGTGCAATGGAATGTTTACTCGCTGGCATAGAAAACATAATATTCCTGCTTGACGATATACTGGTAACGGGATCGTCCAGAGAAGCTCATAAACAAACATTAACTACAGTGTTACAACGATTGAATGACGCAGGTTTAACAGTGCAAATGAGTAAGTGCGATTTTTTTAAAGACAAGATCTCATATCTAGGCCACGTCATAGATAAATGCGGAGTAAGGAAATCGCCATACAAAGTCGAAGCAATTATAAAAGCACCGAAATCAATAAACGTATCGCAACGACAGTCATTCCTAGGTCTTATAAATTATTATCGAAACTTCGTTCAAAGCGCATCCACCATTCTAAGTCCGTTATATAATTTATTAAATAAAAATACAAAGTGGGAATGGACTTCTAGTCACGACTACGCATTCAATAAAATAAAAAACATGCTAGCGTCAGATAAGGTTTTAACCCATTTTGACCCTACGTCAAAGTTAATTCTTACCATAGATGCGTCACCCAAAGGGTTGGGGGCCATACTATCACAAGTAGGCAAAGATGGATTAGAAAGGCCAGTGTCATATGCGTCTCGAACGTTAACGCGAGCCGAAAAAAACTACGCGCAAATACAAAAAGAGGCAACGTCTATTATTTTCGGAGAACGGCGCTTCCATCAATATTTATATGGCCGCTCGGAGCCATTTGTACTTCGAACAGATCATAAGCCTCTATTAGCTATATTCGGGCCCCATAAGGGTATACCCGAAGTGTCTGCAAACCGTCTACAACGGTATGCCATATTCCTCGCAGCATACAACTACAAAATTGAATATATAAGTAGTAAACTGAATAGCGCGGACTATTTATCACGGGCGTGTAGTGATAGCGAGGAGGCAGAGGGGAAGGACGAGCTTTCAGAGTGTGACGATCGCGCGGCTTACGTCAATTTGTGGTAGACGGCGACGCGAGCGACCTCCCCGTCACACAGACCGATTTACGGCAGGAGACGGCTCGCGACACCGTACTAATGGTAGTTAAAAGTTACGTACTAAATGGATGGCCTAGGAAAATAAATAATATTGACCTAGAACCATTTTTTAACTGTAGATCGCAATTGGCATACGAAAATGGTGTTTTAATGTGAGGACACAAAGTTGTAATTCCCACAACATTGCAGCATAAAATTTGTAAGGAATTACACAGTTCTCATTTTGGTGTGGTAAAGATGAAGGCGGAAGCACGCAAGCGACTATGGTTCCCGGGCGTAGACGCGACCCTCGAACGGTTAGCAGCCGCGTGCGAGGTATGTTGTGTGCTTCGGCCAGCACCACCGCACGCGCCGCTCGCAGTCTGGCCGCACCCACCACAGCCGTTTTATCGAATTCATTTAGATTTTATGGGCCCTATTTATAATTGTATGTATTTAATAATAGTAGATGCCTACAGTAAATGGGTCGAATGTTACGACGTTTCAACTACTTATAATAGTAAAGCGGTCATAAATAAACTATGCGATTTATATCACGCTTCGGTATACCGCATACGTTGGTGAGTGATAACGGTACTTCTTTCACGTCGCAAGAATTTAGTAATTATTGTAGAAGTAACGGTATTGAACATGTGTTATCTTCCGCGTATCACCCGGCAAGCAACGGGCAAGCCGAGAGTTTCGTTAAAATTGTAAAAAAGGGCCTAAATGCATATTAGAAGGCGGAAATAAAAAAAATTTAAATAATAAAATAGCAAAATTTTTATAAGACTATAGAAACTCCAAAAACAGTACCACGGGTAGGTCACCCGCCGAGTTAGTATTTGGACGGCCTTTACGTTCGCGGTTAGATATGCTAACAAGTACGTCAATACCATCGTCCCCCTCGTCCGCGGAACTCACTCAAACCGTAGAACGCAACCAGTCCTTACAGGCTAGATATTATAAAGGAACACAAAGAGAATTTAAAGATAATGATGAAGTATGGATAACAAGAAATATAAATTAAAAGAAATTTAATTGAATTCGAGGAATAATTAAAAAGCGAATAGGACAAGTTTTATACAACGTATATGTGCCAGAACTTCAATGCGAAGTAAAAAGACACATAGATCAGATCAGACCAAGATGGTACTCCACGTCGAGTGTCGATCATGACGAACGCGGCAGCTGGGATCCAGACGTAGTGCCCGATATACTGCCGGCACCTACGACAGCTGACTCCAGCCAGGAGGACGCCCGCGCCGCGGAGCTAGAAGGGGAAGGGGAACCGGAGAGCGAAGTCGGTCAGTCGACGACCGCGCCACCTAGCCCCGAGTCTGTTCAGATGAAGACATCAGAGCGTCAGCCATTGCCGTCGCTGGCAGCTATCAGGAGACAAGAGATTAGTCCGATTTTCACGACACCTACTTCAGTTCATTCCGACGATGACTCTCTTGTGTAGACCTTCCCTATTATATAATGTAATAAGTATTTCTTAGTTTAAGGGGAAGGGATGTTATGTATGTAAATGCGGGTAGACTTTGTAGATGTGAGTGAGAAAATAAATCAGTGTGTAATCGACTAGCTGTTTTAATGGTTCTCCCGGACACTCTGTGTCCATATATAACAATTCCAAACGCATGTCAACACGTTTTTTTTCCTATTTTCCCTTCATTTCTATGCGATTTACCGCCATTTTGGTTCTAAATATTATCTTATAACTCACAGTAGCATTCGGTTGGTAGGGTAGTTTTAAAAGTTTCTTGATACATTCAGCTCCAGCGATGACATCCACCTCGCCCACGCAGTCCGGAAACATGTGTGCCATACGGAAACTGGGAACAAAAATAACAAAAAAAATAACAAACGGTTCATATTTGTCCCTTCAAAAAGTCAGCAATACTAATATAGAAGACATTAATGTAAACAACAAATGCCATAATATAATAAAATCTTGTAAGTATCACGTTTGTCTGTTATAAATTGATATTATTTACTATGCAAAAAATGATAAATAATAAATATTATATCAATTATTTTCCCTGTGAACACATGGTCCGACTGCTCAGTCCAACCGATCAGACGACGTGTACTTTTTTACTTTTGGCCCTATTGGCCCAACTATATAGGCTTGTGATCTAATTTACTTCAAAAATTGACTCATTATTGTAAATAAAAGATTTTAAAAGGAGTAGCATAGGCTACTTTATATCTCGATATTACCATGAGATCCAGACTTACGCAGGTGAAACGAGGAGGGCACAACTAGTTAAAAATAATGCTGATTTACCGAAAATCAGCTACACAGAGAAACGAGGGTTAGTCAGTTAGTTAAAAATAATGTGGGTTTACAGAAAATCATCTACACAGAGAAATAAGGGATAGTCAGTTAGTTAAAAATAATGTGGGTTTACAGAAAATCATCTACACAGAGAAACAAGGGATAGTCAGTTAGTTAAAAATAATGCTGATTTACAGAAAATCAGTTACACAGAGAACCAAGGGATAGTCAGTTAGTTAAAAATAATGCTGGTTTACAGAAAATCAGTTACACAGAGAGACAAAGGATAAAATTTGAATTATTTTTAATCCAACTCTCTTTTTTTAAATAGGGTTATTTATATGTTGAAGGCTAAAATTTCCTGCACATAAGCAATGATCCTGCCCATTCCCAGCTCTGACCAGGTCTAAATAATACAGATTTATTGATAGTTACCTAGATAGAGCAGAGTCTCCGGTGAGGATCTGCTTGAGTCCATATGAGTCAATGGCTGCACCATAGTTGGCAGGCGGCAGGTTGAGATCTGTGTTGCATTGCAGGCGGGCATAGCTGACGGGGCTCTGGAACGCTGTATACTTTACTACAGCTGTCGATTTGATGGCGGGAGACGGGCTACGATCCTGTGAATTTTGCAAGTTTGTGTCTCATTCTGTAACCTTTTTAAGCAATAACTACTGAACTGATTATAATTAAACTTAGTATGTAGATAGCTGCGGTTCTAGAATAAAACATAGGCAAATTTTTATCCCGATGTTTTTAACAGGATCACAACCTATGCGGGTAGAACTGTAGTGCGCAATTTGCGTGGTATAAATAATGAGAAGTTTTGATTGTCCAATCAAATTCATCTTTTAGTGGGTGTAAAAGTAATACCTAACGCGTGTAATGCGGGTTCAAATTGACAGTTTCAGAGTAAGGTTGACCAAAATAAGTTACGTCTTACAATGGGTACATCAAGTCTAATTTAATCGTTGAAATAGAAACCATTTTGTAGGTTACTTTTAGGTAGTTCGAAGGTAGATTCATAAAATAATTATTATCAGCCCTATGCTCAAAATAGACGATTTAAGTAAGCTGTTTTTTGACCTAAGCAGTATACATTTCGAAGAAAAGTTAATTACCTTGGACCGCTTGTCATCGTTTTCATTATCAATTTCTTCCATTTCTAACAGTATTTATACTGGAAACAGTTATGCAACACCTAGAAGAAGCTTCAATTGATGTACAATGCAGCTATTTTATTAATTTCAAACGTGGGTTTGGAATTTGCAGAATGAAATTCCTTTCACGAATTTATTTACGTTTTAATAATTTTTGACATTGATTGATTTGATATTAATAATGTATTAATGAAAAATGAACATTATTTCAACGAGTGACGATATATTTTCGACTAGCAAGCACGTATATTTCGGCCAAAAAATACGTCAACGTCATGCCGTGAAATCGACAGTGTCAATTTCGATTTTTTGTTGATAGGGTTGGGACATTTTGAGCGAGACGGAGCAATGAACCGGATTGGAACACCTGCCGTACATACATTGTAAAAGCCCGGTTGTTTTATTAGCCGATTTTTTACTAAGACAAGTATTTTTGGATCACATTGAGAGCTATTATGTTGAAAATTCATGACCTTGGCCTCCTTCGCCTCCTTGGCCGCATCCCATACCTGCAATACTACCTGTGGATTCGATGGATTCGGGTTCCCGAATACGTCAAATCATACAAAATGCTCTGTCACCGAACTGGTGCGTTTTTTTTTCGACGGAATCGATTCCGTACGCACGTTTCGATTGCTAGCCCTTGCGTTCGGAGAGTTCGTAAAAAAAACCTTATGATTATGATGTCATATGGAACGTACGGAACGCAGAGTTTCAATACATTTTGTACCAGCCGCCACACATGTACGGAAAATACGAATCGGAATCGCAGCACGCCCCGCATAGCGCTGCTCCTGATATTATTTGATTTGAAATTAATAAACTTATAAATTCATCGCAAAATTTACTCCCGCTGATTCTCTAGTACTTAACGGATGTACCCAACACCCGACGTTTCTTTTTCGTCGATAACAGAAATGCAATTGCCAGTAAATTGTCGTCCTCCATTGTCGTGCATTCGCAATGCTGTGGCTCATCTGTCGCTAGTCGTACTGGCAGGTTATATTCCTCAGGATTAAAACCGTACGTGTGCGCCCAGGCTTAATATCCGGCGGCACCTTGCATCCCTATACAAGCTTGCGCCACGCGCCGCCATGTTTTTTTAATTGTCAAATTCTTGCAGAGGCGAAGCTTGAAGACGGCTACGTTATCATTATTGCAATATATTTTAGTGTTTTACACTACGTATCTACGATAATTCCTTGGATTGAAATATCCTAAACGGTAAGTACTGTTTCTAGTTAGTAAGAATACATAAATTAGCTAAGAATACTACGATTTGCCGTCGACCGGAACTGACTGCGTCCTGCGTCGATCAATATTTTTTATTAGTCTTACGTTATTGGTATTAAATCCATGTAAAGAACAAAGATTTCATGTTAATCAGGCATATAAGAACATATCCAAACCGTGTATAAACGGTTGTAGTGGGTCTACTTGGTGATTTACCTATCGTGGTGTTTTTTCAACTTTAGTAGTGGTCTCAGGTGTTTTTTTTCGTAATACAGTAAGAAAATGGCCAACCGAAGACCTCAACAAGGTGGCGGTGGGGGCGGGCGTCGCATGGATTTCGGTCGCAACGATCGCAACAAAAACTACGGTCGTGCGGGCGTGTCGCCGTGGCAGGGCGGCGGACCGGGCGCCAGCTTGCCCGCCTTACTCCCGCCGCTAGCTGCCGGCTCGACGGAAGCTACGCTGGCTCTGGCCAGCAACATCATCAACTTGCTGCAACCGCGGCAGAACCCCGTCCCCTCACTGTTGGACATGCCCATCAGGCGGGACTTCGTGCCCAACATGGGACGGTTTGACCGTAGTTATGGGCCTAATCGGGTAAGTCAACAACAAACTACTACAAAGATATAACGGTTCTGTTAGATATTCCAATCTTTACAGTTTAGTCTAGTCATAACGAGAATATGACAGTGTTTTGCATACAAGGTTAACAATGTTAGCCTCTGCACCATTTCAAAGTCCAGATTTTTGCTTAAAACATTTCTTCTGAACGTAGCTCAATGCAACATTTTATTGTAATCCTCTTGATTCACATTTCAGTGTCTGACAAGGCTGGTAGAGCCTGTTTTATGTTAAACTAACGTTATCTTCTGATCTAATTACCTTTAGATGGGCAATCAGGGTTATTTCCGGCGTACGGGAAATTACAATCGAGCTGGTGAGCGTATCAACACCAATCGTAAACAGTTCAAGCCCAATGATGGGCTGAAGCAACAAAACAAGAGCTCCCCGAAAAAGGAGGCCGATTCTAAGGCTAAACCTAAGGAGAGGTAAGGAACCGCTTTTGTTTCCTTCCGGTGGTCCCACCGTGTTTCTTAGGCCTCGATGGAGGCCTTCCTTACGTTCACCGGCCTTCCGTTTAGCCGAATTGGCATCGTAATTGGCTGTAACAAGATTAACAGCGATTGTCACCCTGCCACTGCTGTGCAGGTGTACTTTCATTCATACTATTTTCAAAAACATGTCTTCTTCTTGGACAATATTGTTCAAGCTATAACTTGCTCTAAGGTAGAGCTTTGTTTTCTAAATGTCTCAAACAGTGTTTTATTATGTCAAGATAAGTATGGAATTTATTTTAACATATTTTTATTTCTTAGTTCAGCCTGGTACTTTTTTACATTCATTAGAAGCTCCTGTAACTACTCAAACATATTTTTTTACTTTTTCTTTAAAATGTTAAAATTCTTTACAATGCAAATATACACAGATATTAGAACTTAAGTTGGGTTGACCTTATGCAAGCTAAACTTAAATTTTGGCCAAGCCAAGTTGAGTTCAAAATATCTTTAATGACACAACAAAGACCAGGCTGCATCTGATCTCCATACCATCATCTAACTAATCTAGTCTGAACAGTGATGAAACCAAAACTGAAGACTCGGAAGATCGTAAAGAAGCACCCAAAACCCGCTACGATGACATCAACCCTCAACTGCTCAAGTGCCACATATGCAACAAGAGCATGTGGGACGGACGTTCATTTGAAAACCATCTGAGTGGTCGGGCTCACGCCATTATGATGCAGAAGACTGCCGAGAGCTATGCGCTCACTGCTGACACAATGAGGCAGGAGTTTAAGGTTGGTTTTTGATAATGACTACTAACAGCACCCCTTGTTTCACCCGCATAATTTCCAATCCCATTGGTATATTAAATATTGGGATTCAAAGTGACCCATGAAGTCCCAAGAATTATGTATCTTCCTATCTCATCTATCGATTTATCAAAATCATCCAGTAGTTTACGAGGCTTATTCATAACAAACAACCAAATATTTTCTCGGCTTTGTCTGATTGACTACAATATGTTAGAACTTAGTTTAGTTTGTGCCTGTTTTGATAAAAGCTTTGATTTGTGCACGCTTATGCTGTCACTGGATCTATGCAACCTGACACACTGAGCCAAGATGTATTCCATATTAAACTGTTTCCTTCAATAGATCCGTGAAATGAAACGCACGCGCAAATCGGGTCAGCAGCCGGCGCGTGACTTCTACTGCGCTATGTGCGACATGTACGCGGCAGATGGGGCCGCTCATCGCACTACTGTCGGACATAGGTAAGTTACATCGAAATGTAGCCGTCACTCGCATTTTATTTACACTGCTCCAGCACTAGAGGAAGAACAGCTCCTCCGCCTCTGCCTCAGTTTCAGTCACTCCGGATTAGAGCCGTGTTGGCTTAGTGGTAGATACCTCGCCTCTCATTCTGAAGGTCGTCGATTAAAATCCCGGCCGGACGTACACCGATGAATTTTCCTTAAAAAAATGTATGTGCGCCAATTGACATTGCCGTTACGGTGAAGGAAAACATCGTGATGATACCAATTGCTTAGTTAGGTCCAGAAGTTTCGACACATTCTCTCCTCTGGACATGGTCGACTAAGCTGAGAGGGTAGTAGGTGATGGGTAAGCCCACTCCATCCTCACGCCCGTATACAAGTCACTCCGGCTTGATCGGGAGTTTGCTCATTATCCACGCCCCTGCGTGAGAGAGCAAACTCCTAGGGAGGTTTGGTACAACACTCTTATTATTAGGTTGCATTTTGAACATAAAGAAAAGTATATCAAACAGAAATTGGTAGATCTAGGTTTATTGACTTCATTAAACGAAACCAGAGAAGTCTTCCTACATTTACTGCTTATTGAGCAAAATATGGAGATGTAGCCATGTTTGTTGCCCAACATTTAGTAACAATTAATAACATGATCACCAGGAAGTTGAAGAAATACCTCCACCCTACTTGCACCTCCTGCCACAAGGAGATGCCTACGAGGATCGAGTTGGACGAACACCGTCTCACGGCTGAACATCTCAAGAACATGCAGGACAAGCAGGAGGTTGTCATCAAACCCAAACCTGAAGGTAACATATATAGAATATTATAGTAATAACAGCAATTAGCTAGGATTACATTTGTCACCGAGACTTAAAAATAAAAATTGAACGTGACGCGGGACACGCATTTGGAACGAAGTCCCTTTACCTGTCTTAGTATTTTTGAAATACAGGAGCTTTTTGGTTATTCAGTCCTTAGTTTTTAACCCCCGACGCAAAAACGACCGGGGTGTTATAAGTTTGACGTGTCTGTGTGTGTGCGTGTGTCAATCTTGGAGCTACGATCTCCCGAACGGATGAACCGATTTTGATTTCGTTTTTTTTTTGTTTGATAGGTGAATAGTACACAAACCATTACAGTTCTGTATCTTACGGTTTTTCTTTTCACATTTTTTTCGTAATGCGTAACTTTTCTAGGCTAGCTCCCCACCCGCTAACCCGCGTTATGGAACTTTGTTCCAAAAAGTGAAAGAATGTGGCAGATGGCTTATGTTATGTTTTGAATTAATGGTAAAGACAGGAGCAGAGTGCACTTTTGAAAAACAATATCTACAAGAGCGGTCTTGGTCTAGTGGTGGATAACTCAACTTTCGTTTTGAAGGATCCTTTGGCTCCAGAAGTATTGACTGAGTTTTTTCCTCTGGATATTTTCGACTATGCTAAGGTACCTAGGCAAGAAGACTAAAGAGGCCTAGCTGCGGAAACAGCCTGTACTTGTACTTGTATACAGGCTGTTTTCCGCAATTAGACCCTTTTTAATTGGATCCTTTTTGCGTGGGGATGATTGACCATGTTCAGAGGGAAAGAACTTGTCAAAACTTCTAGAGCCAACTAAGCCGAGGGTTTCATCACGATGTTTTCCTTCACCGTAATAGCAATGTCAATTAGCGCACATAAATTTTTCTTAAGAAAAATTCATCGGTGCACGGCCTGCCGGGATTTGAACAGAATAGAATAGAAATAAGTTTATTCATGCCAGAAAAAAGACGCATACACAATAGTACATTACGATATAAGTGTGGTAAATTGATCTTTGCATAGAGGCGCGAGCGGTAGCGAGCGTGATAAAGAAGCCAAGATGCAAAGATCAATTCCACACGTATATCGTACGACGTTTTTTATCACAGTTGCGAATAAAAGAAAAGACTTGAAAAGAAAACAAAATAATAATTAACAATATATTTGTGATAAGTCTATGTTTACATTTTTTTAAGGCAATATTTTTTTGTTAATTATGCTCCGGAAAGGCCAGGCTAAAGACTTTTAACCTATACAGCCTCATCTGACATACAATATTTTTTAGGGTTTTTTCTATTTGTTTTTGCGTCGGGGGTTAAGAACAAAATACAATGGTACGGAAAAACAATAAATTTAAGTAAAGAAAACACAAAAAATAAACAACTAAATTTTTAATCGTTTTCTAAGTCATTATCACGTAAAATTTTCGTTCGTAAACCGACTTTAGAGATAACCATTTTTGCTAGCTAAAAAACTCTTTGGTACCTACCTTTTTATACATAAAAACAGGATGTAATTAGCAGTAAGATACGTATTTAACGTATCGGGATAACTTTACAGCACTAGGTTGGCAATATAAAACGCACGCGTGCATAATATGTTGGATTACGAGCCTAAAAGCCGTTGAATAAGATCCACTTTATGAGCAACTGTGATAAAAAATAACTTAAAATACTTTACTATACATACAACTAAATCAAAAACTTGTGCATATGTACACAATTCTGCCACGAAAAGGCTCGAGCTCAGCTAATATGCTACAGATGACTGTAGCGCTGATTTTCAGCAGGAGCTTCAAGTGACACAGCCAACAGCCTCTATACAAGTACATATTAACTTGTGTTTGTTCAGTGATGGTGATATCCACCCTGTCCATGGAGCAGTCGTACTTGCGTGATGATCGTCAACGTCGTCGCCGACACGATGACAACGACGATAGGGATCACGATGTACACAAGGATGGTGACGAACAGGTAATGTATTTGATCAATTTCCATGCAAACTGTACCACACCTCTGTTGGAATACAAACGACCATTTAACCTAAAAAAAAATGTTAGAGAAGCTTGTTGGGGAAACTGACCTGGCGGATGGACATATAGATAACTAGCAGCGTGGTTTCACCCGCGTAATTCCCGATCTATCTCGGAATATCGGGATAAAAAGTAGCCTATGTTCCTCCTAATGAATCAACGTGTCCTCATATCAAGTTTCATCAAAATCGGTCCAGCAGTTTGGAGCCTATGAAGTTTATTCGTAATGAACAAAAATACAAAAAAATCTTTCCACTTTATCTATATACTAATATTATAAAGCTGAAGAGTTTGTTTGTTTGTTTGAACGCGCTAATCTCAGGAACTACTGGTTCGAATTGAAAAATTCGTTTTGTGTTGGATAGGCCATTTATCGAGGAAGGCTATAGGCTACTTTTTATCCCGATATTCCCACGGGATCGAGAGTTACGCGGGTGAAACCGCGGAGCGCTGCTAGTTATAAAGCTAAAGAGTTTGTTTTTTTGTTTAAACGCGCTAATCTCAGGAACTACTGAGATTAGTTCGAATTGAAAAATATGGGACAATGTGATTTCTTGTACCAATCTTCTAATTCTACGCGGACGAAGTCGCGGGAAAAAGCTAGTATTAGTATAGAAGAGATAGAGATAGATAGATAGATGGATAGACGGACAGACAGATGCATGGACAAAGATTTTTGGAAAGCATTTCAATAATTAAACTTTGAACCCTCAGGCTGATGAAAAGAAAGAGCCAGTGGAGGGAGATGGCGAGAACGAGGTGGAAAGCGAAGAGAAGAAGGAGAAGATTCCCATAGACAAGGAGGACACCATACTGGACTACAATGATGGAGATGACCTCAGCCAGGTCACTTCTGAAATGCTGCCTACTTACAGGTAATGCCAAGTTGAGGACTCCCACACTTTCCCACACTTACACCCGTCACAATCAACCCTATGAGATTGCAAGACGCTGATTCGCTAGAGTGAAGAGAGCAGCACAAAATTGACCAATCATAGGGCCACTTTTAACGCAGTGCGTTTACTTATCCAAGAGCAACTTAAGTACTGTTTGTAAATACAGTCTTACGGCCAAATAAAACAGATTTGTTCAGACAGCTTGGTCTATTATTCTGTGCTCGTCGGAGGTTACTCCAGCTTACCCAGCTCAGACCAAAAGCAAATAATTATCTTGCATGCTTTTTTTTGGAGTTTTGTTGGGTTGCCAAGTATATTATTAACTATTTGACGACCCAGTTGGCACAGTGGTCACCATGCCGGACTGCCAAACATAGGGTTGCGGATTTGTTTCCCGCCTCATACATGTATTTATGCTTAGATATTTTGTCTGTGGTCTGGTTGTTTCTATGTATTATAAGTATATATTTACAAAAGAAAAGTATATAAGTAGTATATCCGTTGTCTAGCACCCATAACACAAGTCTAGTAACTTACCTTGAGGCTAGATTGTGATGTGTGGAATGTCCTGCAATATTTTTTGCGTGTTATTTGCCGAGACCCCCCTCTCCAACGTAAGATTAGACGAGATTTGGTTCGACCCCTCCGCCCCCTTAAATATCTCACGTAATTTATGGACGCTCCCAGACTGGCTTGCTTTCGACGAGAGAGAGTGAGAGAGAGAGAGAAACGCGCACGCCGCACGGCTTTCAACTATAGCAAAAAGTGTCGTTAAAACTTTTAGTCTTAATTTCTTCCGTCTAGCCCCCTTTCGCAACGCGCCATAAGGAACTTCGTTCCAATAAATAGTTTATTTCCATATAAGAGTAGGTACATAGTTGCATTTTGATACATTTCATGCCTAATGTTTAAAATTACAGTTTTTTTTAACAGTAGCATATTTTGAATCATAGACTGAGTATTATCTCGTATTCTAGGCTTCAAAAGGGGGGACTTAAAGTAATTATTATCTGCATATAGGGTGTGAGTGCGCGAATAACCCAAGCCATAAACTAACGCTACTAACTAATATTATAAATGTTGTCAGCACTGAACGCGGCGTAGGCGCATCTTTCCTGTCCGAGTTCCGTTGCTTCCAATGTCGCCTCTGTCACAAGCTGCTGGACAGCGAGGAGACTGCGCAGGTCCATCTCAGGACATGGAAGCATCATCAGCTGTTCATCAGGTCGCTGCAGCCGCAGAAGGTAAACATTCATCCAGTTCCTAGCCTTAAAGATGGGGTGGTTCGAAACGCGAACAAAATTCAAATCTTAATAAAATTAGTTTTAACCGGTATCTACATACACCTGCCCCGCGCGCCTCACGACCAATAAACGGATCTATAGAACACTCAATATCTGTTAACCACTACTTAAAGGTTACGCCAACGACCTTGCTACACAGCTTACTAAATAGTTACTACCGGCACCGGTCGCCTTCGTTGGTGAAAAATGTGTTTTGTTTTTCTCAAAAGTGCTATTTACCGACATATGGAATCTATAGTTTTGAAGCTATCCTAAAATTAAGAATTAAAACTATAACTTTGAAATGACACAGAGTTTTCGTCTCAAATTACCCCAAAATATCGGTACAATTCCATCTCAGCACTTCGAGAAACACAAAATACTTCTACAATCAACGATGTTAGTTGTAAGCGAGTAGTTCCGGCGCGTTGCGTTTGCAGCATAAATAGCCCTAAAATTAACCTTTAGTTAACCTTAAAAAATAAAGGTTTCGGTGGAACAAAACTAAAATTTTGGGAAGAACTGTAACAATACTTCAGGCGTTCTTTTGCCCCAATTTCGGTTTGGGTTTTTAACTCCTGTCTAGCACCGTCACGATGTAAAAACCAGGTGCTTAACTTGTATTTTAAAATCACAGGAACCGGCTACAAAGCGTTCCAACACGACAGACGATGATGGAACATGGAAACGTCGGAAGGTGACCAACAATGATGACAATGAAGTTGATGATGAACAAAATGGACACGAGGATACTGATAAAGGTTGGTGCAACTGATATCATACATGTAACTAGGTTTCACGCCTTCATAGTTGTTTTTAGGGTTCCGCACCCAAAGGGCAAAAACCCTATTACTAAGACTTCGCTGTCCGTTCGTCTGTCTGTCTGACACCAGGCGGTATCTCATGAACCATGATAGCTAGAGAGTAGAAATTTTCCCAGATGATGTATTTCTGTTGCCGCTATAACAAAAAATACTACTAAAAACAGAAAAAAGTCAATAGTTTTTGAGTATGTTTTTAAGAATTTTATTAGATTAATTTATACTTTTTTTTTTTGTTTTTTTTTTATTGTACTGTTTTTTTGTGTACTGGCAAAATAACGGTTTCCAGGACAGCTAGTTTACTGTATACAAATTTGTAATTGAATGCCAATAAACAATTATTTATTTTATTTTTAATTTTGTTTATCACTGAAGCTGGTGAGGTCCAGAACAACGTCGAGGATTGTGACGGTGATGCAGAGATGCCGGCTGCTGACGAGCTTGAAGACTGGGAGCAGTCTGTCGATGAGATACTTGATGATGAGAAGAAGAATCGTGATAATGATGACGATGATGATAAAGGTTTGATTATTTTATACTAATATGATAAAGCTGAAGAGTTTCAGGCACTACTGGTTCGAATTGAAAAATTATTTTTGTGTTGGATAGTCCATTTATCGAGGAAGGCTATAGGCTACTTTTTATCCCGATATTCCTACGGGATCGAGAGTTACGCTGGTGAAACCGCGGAGCGCTGCTAGTATTAAGATATGCCTGGGGCTTAAGTAAATAAAAAATATTGCAGGACATTCCACACATCGCCATCTAGCCCCAAGCTAAGTAACTAGACTTGTGTTATGGGTGCTAGGCAACGGATATACTACTTATGTCAACGGATTTTGATGCAGTTTTAAATAGATAGAGTGATTCAAGAGAAAGGTTTTAGTATATAAAACGAAACTACCACGAGTACGAAGTCGCGGGCATCAGCTAGTTATTCTTTTTCTTCGTATCGATAGCACAAATTAAGGGGGAATTGATTAATTATTAAAAATTAAAGGAGAATATTTAAAAATCTATTATTTTCCTTTTAGAAATGAAACAAGACGAAGTAGAAGATAATCCAGTGACACCAGAAGAGGAACCACCAGCCCCCGAGCCGGTGAAGGCTCCGTCTCCATTGCCCTCCGCTGTGGCTGACGACAAGCCCCGTGGGTCGCCGCGTGGGAGGGGACGTGGTAGGGGACGCGGGAGGGGACGGTATTAGACAAGCGAAATGAGATAAAATACATATACTACAATAGAGAAGTAGAGGGCATTTTCTTTAGCAATATTTTTGCTCCAGAAATCACACGTCAGTAACTGTCATACTTTCACCTTAAAAGGTTCTAATGTATTCTCTATTGTTGTACAGGTTTTTTATCTATATACGCACAGGAATAATGATAGAGAATGTCAACTGTTAAGATGGTTCGATAAGATTGCACTTACATATGGCCGCAGCTGCAGTGACGTTTAAATAGTCGTGACTTGACGTCACATTTCATTTTATTATTTTCTCGTATATCCACCAAAATAAAACTATAAATTGGCTCCTTGACAGTTTTCAAAAGTCGCAAATGTTTATTATAAACTGTTCATTATTTTCTTTTTTACGCATGTTAAAAATTAAAAAAAAAACAACATTTTTAACAGGCCATACTTGAAGGCGCAGTCGTTGACAGTTTTACGTTTTTTGACGTAATAACGTCTTATAAATCTATGAACACATTCACTCACAAAAAAGTGTGACGTCATGTCACGTTACCGTTATTGCCAAGTAACCATAGCAACATACTAAAGTGCAAAATAGAAAATAGTAATGCCAACACAAAAGAGTTCTTATGACGTTATCATGTAAAATTATCGTCCGTAAACCGACTTTACAGACAACCATTTTTATTAAATTGTAGGTACTGTATGTAGACGTGACGTCACAGACGCGTGGCCTTCGAGTTTTGTGTTGTGTAATCAACATCTTATAATAATAAAATTTAGCAAATATACATAATATTTGTAGCATATTACGTTAATGCAAACATAATCTTGTATAATTATTGGTAACCTATTAGCTACCATTTTCTACATAGTTCATACTAGCTCTGCTCCGGTTTCAACCGCGTAAGTCCCGATCCCACGGGAATTTCGAGATCAAAAGTATACTATGACTTCGATGAAAAAGGGGGGCAACGTTTGTATGGGACAACGTGATTACTTGGTCTATTTTACGACTTCTACGCGGATGAAGTCGCGGGCAAAAGCTAGTATAAGATAAGGATTTTATCCACACAACTGTCAAGTACTGAATTAAAAGACTTAAAAAAACTCCCTGGTACTTTTGCTTCACCGTAGCTATTAACTACTGAGCTACGTGGAAGATGTAGCTAATATAACCCACCTATATTTGGGATAATAATAATTTAATATAATAATTATTATAGACTAGCAGCGATCCGCGGTTTCACCCGCGTTACTCCCGATCCCGTAGGAATATCGGGATAATAAGTAACCTATGACAATGAATCAATGTATTCTCATACCAAGTTTCATCAAAATCGGTCCAGTAGTTTCGGAGCCTATTCAATTCAATCAAACAATAAAATCTTTCCTCTTTATAATATTACGTATAGATTTATAATCTTGTACTTAGTTTGTAAGTTTTTGCTTGCTTAAATGAAGTTTAGGAATAGGATAAGGTTTACTAAAAAAACCACTAGTTTTATTATGCCTCATTATATGGCAACACCAGGATTTAAAAAACCGGCCAAGTGCGAGTCGGACTCGTGCATGAAGGGTTCCGTACCATTATATTCTGTTTTTAGTATTTGTTGTTATAGCGGCAACAGAAATACATCATCTGTGAAAATTTCAACTGTCTAGCTTTCACGGTTCATGAGATACAGCCTGGTGACAGACAGACAGTGGAGTCTTAGTAATAGGGTCCCGTTTTTACCCTTTGGGTACGGAGCCCTAAAAAGCTAATTCGAGTAAAGGCTATTTCTAGCAATTTTTATGATATACCAACATTATAAATTAAATTTCTAAGTAATATGTTACAATAAGATTTAGATTGACTAAAAAATTAATTGGTCTTAACCATGGTTAACCAACTGCCAATGTGTCGAACTGATTCAATAAAATCAACCTTAAGGTGATTGAAATTTAATTGAATTTAAGATTACCCGTTAAATTCATTTAGAATTTAGCTAAATTTGTTTAAGGACAATGGTCATGTAACCTCGCCTTATTGTATCTTAATAACAGGTTTTTCACTCGTATGAAGTATGTAGCTAATCCAACCACTTCGTTATTCGTTGATTAAAGTGAAAGGGTACCAGCGCTCTCTCCATACAAACGTAGTCGACTGTTTCCTCCCTGGATAATGACACTAGCACAAATATTTTTGTGCCATTAAATTTTTAACTGCCATGACTGCCCTATGTTTATTATCATAGAAATTAAGAATTAGCTACATACAACGTCTTTGTTAGAGGAATTAGCTACATTCTTTTTCTAAATCCGTTACAAAAAATAAAATGAAGTCATTTATTTTTGGTTTTTGCAAGTGTCAGTCTTATTGATTTGTTTAAATTACAAAAAAATATGGTTATTAATTCCATGGTATACTCATAATCAACTATTTGAATCTATTCAATATAATTAGTTTATGTAATTGTTTTGTCACTCAATTTTCTTATATAAATTAATAAATGCATAACTAGTAATTTTGTTTTTTTATTCACTCCCTGTAATTTAATTATTAGAGAACGATGAAACTTACTCTGGGGCCTTATTCTGCTATTTTTCATTAATGAATTTACTATTGTCATTATATCGAGACTCTGTTGATATTATATTGAGATTGTTACTTTATTTGGTATTCTGCTTAAGTTTTAATAACATCGCAATAGAATCGCTATGGAGAAGTCGCTGGTGTTGCCTACCAACATGGTATATGTTGCAAAGCGATATACCGTTTTGACAACTATCGAGATTCCATTGAGCCACGATTCTAGAGCAGAATACCAAAGTGAGTCAGTGGTGCATCAGTGGTGTTTCGATAGAATAGTTAACATTAGGCGAATACTAATTTGACATGTAATGTCATATTTTTGACATTGAATGTCTATAACGATTCCATCGACACTCTATTGAAACAATTGTGTTAGCAGACTTAGGCCCCAGGTCGTGTTCATTTTTCAGTTTTTTTCGTCACTTTTCTGCTTTGAAGTAAATAACTGAATAAAAGATAAATGGTGTTGCTCTATGGTTATTTTAAATCTTATAACTGTAAATCTGTCTTTCCTATTAACTGAATCTACGCGGGTAACACCGCGGGACTCAGCTAGTAATTTAGTAGGTAAATCTATACAAATAAAATTCTTTGTCCTGAATGACTAACGGATCAACGCACAACCTAAACCGCTGATTTAGACTCCTGAAACTTGGAGGGTGTATTCTTTGTATGACGTAGGCATCCGATAAGAAAGGATTTTCCGGAATTCCACCCCTTAGGGGGTGAAAAAGGGGGGCAAAGTTTGTATGGGACAACCTGTATCCTTCGTCCAATTTCGACTTTTACGTGGACGAAGTCGCGGGCAAAAATGCTAGAATAAAAAAATTAAAAAGTGAATCTTACAGGAACGCAAGTGTATGATTTCCAAAAGTGTATCTACGAGGAATAATTCAAAATAACGAAATTAAAACACTTAACAAAAACATTTATTCATAAATTTCATAACAAGTATGCTTTCATAAAGTAAAATAATATTTACAAATATTAGGTAAAACTATATAAAATTCTATCACAACGCAGTTAGCACCTAAAATAGCATCTTTTTGTACTAAGCTCGTTAAGGCACTTTCATACTGTTAGTAAAAAATATAATAATACAACGTTTTTTGACATGAATTACCAATTGATCTGACCGTGTCCGGTAGTAGGCTTCGAAAAAATAAACCGGTCTTCTGTGCTCTGTTATAAAAAATTACCTAATAATAATAAAAAATTACATGTCCAATAGCAGGTTTTAATTTTTTATAAAGTTTAAATTGTGCGGTAAGGCGTATTATGATACTTCATCGTAACTTAATGATAAGGACCCATGGACATAACTTTGCTCCATTTCAAAAATATTTGTCATCTTGACCTTTGCGAGCATCATCACAAAAAAAATCCCCTGAGTTTCTTGTGATTTCTCGTTGGTGGGCGCGTTCCGAAGGCACACATCCTAACTTAATTTTTAAGACGTTTCAAAGTGATGTAAAGCATTGCATGACACCTATCGAATCATTTATTTTGAGTTTGATGTAAAACCGCCTTAGGACTCATTCACACAAAAAAATCCATATTTACCGGACCGGTTTTAACGGATCGGTATTTACTGGAAGATAATGTTCACACATATTTTCAGGACCGTTTATAACTGATCCAAAATACTGTTTCTCAAGAACTAATTTCTGAGCTAATTCTTCTGCAAGACATCAGAAAACTCCATGTATGTTTTATAGAAATCTGTTAGAATTTATATGCCAAGTGTAATTTAGCTTGAATTCTAGCTTGAGTGCTATTACACAGTTAAAAAGTAAAGTTTAAATGGATTTAATTAGGATCAGTGTAAGATGGAAATTCATGAAATAAACCGCTCGAAGTATTAGTTTGAAATACATTCTAATTCAGTTTATCTTGTGATTTTTTTGGTTAGTATTTTTTACATGAATATTAAAATTTTATTAAATTGGTTACTTAGTTAGTTTCAGTCTTCAAAAACATCGTAATTCGGTTTCGTTTGTAAAATTCTTATTTTCTCATCAGAATGGCACTGATTCGTTTACTAATTTGGTCCCTAATATTTTTTTATACTTAGTTGGTAATAAATTCATCGTTTTTTTTTAATATTCTTCGTAATTAATGGAATGATTATTTTCGTTAGGTTATTAGTATATTCCGATAATCTTATCCCAATTTAATTTAAACTTTCAGCCCATTTTTTCAATAGTCACCATTTTATGGTGTTTTTTTAGTACTTAATTAAAACATTATGAAAGCACCTTTACAGTACTGTATCTTAAAATATAGGAAGGCAATATAATACTATCTATAGCTAGCGATTATGTACCGTATTTAGTTAATATTAGAGTTGGAAATTCGTTGGTTTGATTTTTGGTTTAGGCCTTTTCTCCTTTCTCAGGTCTGTGAACAAAAATAAAACATGACTTTATTATTTTAAATACTAACCATACAAAGAGGTTTTAACATAGGGTTTTAACGAAGAAATGTACATTTAATTTAACTCAAGCTTGCCTGAGTTAAACTATTTACGAGTTTTGTAAAATCAACTTTTTTCCCAGTTACCAAAAATACAAATCACGCCAAAAAGTTAGGGCCTAAAATTCACAGCTTAAAATACCCGCAACCCTGTGTTTGGCAGTCCGGCATGGTGACTATTGTGCCAACTGGGTCGTCGAATTGGTGGCAATTCCTGCAGACGTGAACAACTTCATCCCCATACACTGCTAACTAATTGTTATAAAAGTGTCTTACCTGCCAGCCAACATATCCTGTATCTCCTGGAAGCTCTTCCCCTTCGTCTCCGGCACCAGGAACAGCGTGAAGAAGAAGGAGATGACACAGAAGCCGCCGAAGATCAGGAACGCTACACCCATACCTATCATGTCAGCTATCGGGTTGAAATATCTGGGAAAAAATGACAATTGAATAGGCATGTTAAAAAATACTTTGCGAAATTTGTTCATATCTTTTTATCGTTTTGACTCAGTACCTTGATTTTTATACACCTAATAGAGACTATAAACCTCAGTAACTGGTATAAATTTCAACTTATTGGGTCCACCCGTTCCTGAGAAAATCGGTGGGGACACACGGACAGACAAGAAAGGGACCTTATAAAGGTTCCTTCTTTACCTTTTCAGGTACGGGAACCCTAATAGCCGGCCAAGTGCGAGTCGGAGTCGCGGACGAAGGGTTAATTAAAATTATATTTTGTGTTTACTTACTTATTTTTGTTATAAATAAATAAAATAAATAAATATTGCAGGACATTCCACACATCGCCATCTAGCCCCAAACTAAGTAACTAGACTTGTGTTATGGGTGCTAGACAACGGATATACTACTTATATACTTTTCTTTCGTAAATAAATACATATAATACATAGAAACAACCAGACCACAGACAAATATCTAAGCATAAATACTTGTCTGTGGCGGGAATTGAACCCCCAACCCTGTGCTTGGAAGTCCGGCATGGTGACCATGGTACCAACTGGTTACAACTGGGTAACTTTGCTATACTTATGTTTGTGGTACATGGTCTGTGAAAATTTCAACTGTCTAGCTATCACGGTTCATAAAATACAGCCTTGAGACAGACAGACGGACAGTGGAGTCTTAGTAAAAGGGTCCAGTATTTACCCTTTGGGTATGTAACCACAACAAATACAATTCTGAGTCAACTTAAGAATACCTATGCACCTACTCTATACACGGTATCGCCCGTTGACCTAGAATCAAGTATCTAATTTGGCAAAAAGCAAGATATTTGTAAGCACAAGTAGGTAAACGGATAGCTCCGAAAACAAAAGAGGTTTCACAATTTCAAACAGATTCTAATTATGGCTTTTTTTTACAGGTAGTAGAACATTGATCTTACTTATCAAGATGAACTTTAACTTGCGATGTCCTTACTGAAAAAAGGGACATTCGCGCTCATAAGGGACCTACTTTTTTTTTTACAAGGAAAGTGTTGTGTTTTTAGCGCCTATATTTGTATATTACTAATATTCTTTTCTGTACATATCTTCCAAACCACTTAATGGATTTATAAAAAAAAAATCGTTCAGTTTTTATTTAATTTTTATTTTTACGCAAATATTTTTGTTTTTGAATTTTCACTGATTTTTCTAAGTTCGGAACCTTCCAACTGCATTCAAATGATAGCAATGAAACTGACGTCACAAACCTAGATCGCGCAAACAACATTACTCACCTAGTAACCAAGAAGGACAGGCCCCAACAGTATGCCGTCGCCAAGGGCGAAGCTAACGCTTTCACTTCGATGGGGAACAGCTCACCCATCACCGCCCAGGGCAAGGGACCCAGCCCCCAGCAGTACGTCACGATGAAGAGGACTAAGGCAAGGATGGGGAGGAAACCGATGCTTTCTGCGATGGGGTTGTTCGCGTCGGCTAATATGAAGTACATTCCGAGGAGACCCTGGAAAAAAGTAAAGGCAAAAGATAAGTATTTTTAGGAATGATACCACTATCCTATCCCACTATAATATAAATTCTTTTTCCTGAATGACTGACTGACTAACTGGCGGATCAACTGGCGGTTCGCACAGCTAAAGCTTATCGTAAAGACCCGAAACTTAAAGGGGGTGTTTAGTATGACGTAGCGTAGGCATCCGATAAGAAAGGATTTTCCGAAAAACTACCCTGAAACTGAAAAAGGGGGGCAAAGTTTGTATGGGACAACGTGATTCATTGGTCTAATCTACTTCAAATTTTCGACTTCTACGCGGACAAAGTCACGGGCAAAACCCAGTCCCACTATAGGTAATATAAATGAGAAACTTTGTTTGTTAATGTGTGTTACCTACTAGGTATATTTATTACGCTTTCATGCAAAAAATACTAAACCGATTACGTTGAACCTCGGTGTCTAGATCCCGATATTCCCACGGGACCGGGAGTTACGCGAAACCGTGGAGCGCTGGTAATCAATCATATATCTGATAACATATAGATAGACAGCTTTACTTGTACAACACAGGAAGGAACATAAATAAATAAATATTGCAGGACATTCCACACATCACCATCAAGCCGCAACTTCGTGTCCCAAGCCAAATAACTAGACTTGTGTTATGGGTGCTAGACAACGGATATACTACTCGTAACTTTTCTTAAATTGCATGCCTTGCAATGGGCAACCTGTGGATGCAATGCCTAATTTTGAGAACACTATGTACACAGGTTTATAAGAAAATAAATGTTTTTGTATTTGCATATACTTTTCTTTTGTAAACATATACTTATAATACATAGGAACAACCAGACATAGAACACGATATACGCAAAGCAAAGTTATAGTTGAAAGTATTACTTGGAAAAATGGGCGGCCTTATCGCTGAAAGCGATTTCATCCAGGCAACCTTTGGATAAAAGAGAACTGATTCAGCTTTTATGGTAGGTTGTGAATCATTTGATTGAAAAAAACGTCCTGTATTATTGCTTTCATCCATTGTGTTTCTGATAAGGATAAAATTCTATAAACAATTGAAACTCAAAAGAAAAGGCAAATCTTGTTGATTCTAGATCTATGGTTTACGGATTTACCCAGTACCCAGTGGCACAATGGTCACCATGCCGGACTGCCCGCGATTCGATTCCCACCTCAGACATGTATTTATGCTTAGAAATTTGTCTATGGTCTGGTTGTTTCTATGTATTATATGTATACCTATATTTATGTGTATATAAGTAGTATATCCATTGTCTAGCACCCATAACACAAGTCTAGTTACTTAGCTTGGGCCTAGATGGCGATGTGTGGAATGTCCTGCAATATTTATTTATTTAGTTTGAAATATTTTCATACATTTAGCTCCTGACATAAGTTCCTTAAGAGGACCCGGTTCTCTCTCCATACAAACGTAGTCGACTGTCTTCTCCCTGGCTCATGAGACTAGCACAAATATTTTTGTTAAAAAAATATGTTTAAAAATAAGACATATGGACGGGACGTGATTTTTATCAAGAAATCGCGAAAAATCACGTTACGTAACGAACACTATCGTCACGTCCCGTCCCGTCCGAGCTTTTATCCCGTTACGTATGCAGCGACCTTTAGTCACTTATATCAAGGTTATAAAAAACCTTTTGGTGGCAATTAAATCCCGCAGGTACGGTATAGATTCGAACCAGTAACCTTCCAATCATTAAATCAGTGTAATAAAACTTACTAAACCGATAGCAGTTCCGCAAGACGAGATGAGCAGCAACACTCTTCTTCCCAATCGGTCCACCACCAGGGGTGTTATGAAAGATGCTACCACCTGGAACACGAAGGGGTTTATACTTGCTGTTGACATTGCCTGCGACCTCATACGCGTGCTAGTTTTGTTTTATATTTATTGATAACAACACTATCCATGTGTGAAAACAGCATGAAAATCGGTGCTGTAGTTTTTGAATTTATAGCGAACAGACAGATAGACGCGGCGGAGGACTTTTTTTATAATATGTAGTGACAAATGTGCCTTCATTAGTACCTACAACTTTCAAACCGGAATTCCTACATTCTTTGACATTGTAAGAGCTTATACAAATCCAGAATAATATTAATAAACGCAAAATAAATTGTCCTGTTTGTTACATTTTCACGTCCTAACTGCTAAACCAATTTCGATGAAACTTGATACGAAAATGCATTGAACCCTTGGGGATAACATAAGCTACTTTTCATCTCGATTTTCTCTCGGGATCGTGACTTACGGAGGTAAAACCGCGGGACGCTGTTTGTTCTAAACACAGTCAGTTCTACTTTCGTCCCAAAATTGCTAAGTAAAAAAGTCAAGTAAAAAAAAGACAAATTATCCTATAAATAAAAGGCAAATTATCCCATAAAATAATTTTGAACTAGATAATAGCTTTTACAAGCCTTTTTTGTACACGCAAAACACCATATACGCGAAACACCAACTCGAGATTTCGTGGTGTTTTGTGGATTATTAGAAACCAGCTGCGCCCCGCGGTTTCACCCGCTTAAGTCCCGATCCCGTGGGAATTTCGTGATACAAAAAAGCTTATGACACTCAGCTACCCTCAAATTAACTCTATGCAAAATGTCATCCAAATCGGTCCAGTGGTTTCGGAGATTATCCCCAACATACATACATACCTACATGTTACCAACGTTACCTCTTTATAATATTAGTATAGATAGGATAGATAATTACGTAAAATACCAACTACGCACAATTCCACAAACGCAAAACATCACCTTTTTAGTCATGTCATATACATCTTTAGGTCACTTATTACAATAGAGTATACATGTATTATAAAACGACCTGTTTATTTTAGAAAGAAAGAAAATCATTTATTTCGTGCAGGCACACGACAACTTTAAAATTAAACACACACAAAGAAATAGGTAACATTATACAACGAAGAAAGAAACATACACTAAACCTAAGAATATTTAAGAAGCCATGTGCTGCCCAAATGGGTCGACCTCAGCTGTAAGCCACAGTCAAGCGTAACTTGGCTGCAGCGCTGGTCTTACGATTAGGTATAGCTCACCTGAACAGATCCAATAATGATCGTAGCATAGTCAGATCTCAAGCTGGATCCAGCTGCGGTGAAGATGTTAGTCATGTAGAAGAGCACAGCGTTGATACCACTCAACTGTTGGAAGGAGACGAGCGCGCACGATATGTAGAACGCTTTGAAATTGCCACCGCGGAATATGTCCGCAATCTGTGGATAAAAATAAGTTACAGACATAAAAAATTGCCTATTTATTTTTATAATAGAAAAAATAAATAGAAATAACACAGAAAACTCACAGTGAGCTTATCTATACTAATATTATAAAGCTGAAGAGTTTGTTTGTTTGTTTGTTTGTTTGAACGCGATAATCTCAGGAACTACTGGTTCGAATTGAAAAAATCGTTTTGTGTTGGATAGGCCATTTATCGAGGAAGGCTATAGGCTACTTTTTATCCCGATATTTCCACGGGATCGGGAGTTACGCGGGTAAAACCGCGGAGCGCTGCTAGTAAACTATAAAAACAAAAAACTAAAGGCTATTGAAACTAGTATTAAATAAAATAAAATGTAATAATTTTGTTGCGAAACGGTCCTCAACTCAGCATAATGTTAGCCTTTCAACTAACGCTGGTCTTCCGTTGAAGCCTTTTCGTGTTATTGTGTTCACTCAGGACCTTTTTATACTTAACTAGCAGCGCTCCGCAGTGTCACCCGCGTAACTCCCGATCCCGTGGGAATATCAGGATAAAAAGTAGCCTATAGCCTTCCTCGATAAATGGACTATCCAACACAAAAAGAATTTTTCAAATCGAACTAGTATTTCCTGAGATTAGCGCGTTCAAACAAACAAACAAACTCTTCAGCTTTATAATATAAAGTATAGATGACTATAGACCTTAGGATCACTACATAGCATAAAACAGAGTCGCTTCCAGCTATCAGTCCATATGTATGCTTAGAACTTTAAAATTACGCAACGGTTTTTGATGCGGTTTCTTTTAATAGAGTGATTCAAGAGGAAGGTTTTAGTATATAAAACTACCGAGCGTACGAAGTTGCGGGCAACAGCTAGTCTAGTAAAAATTTCAACTTGCTAGATCCGACCGTTAATGATAAAAATCGGTGGTGACAGACGAACCCTAAAAAGATGGCTGCTAGATAGTCTGCTACAGCGTTATTGTTATCTGAAGATATCTTACAGTAGCAGTCTTGGCCATGGAAGCGGAGACATCAGCTGCCATTTTGTCCAGTTCCGCTTGCACTCCGGCACGAGACTTGCCTCGGATGGTGGCCAGGCAGTCCGCTGCAGCGTCATTATTATCTGAAATATAAAGATTCTACCTTAGCAATAAAATATAATATTTATACACAATGTGTTTCGGCAAGGGGTTGGGCCTTTGTAGCCTGAAATAAATGATTTATTATTATTATTATTTATTATTAATGCGAAAGGGGTTTGTTCTAGACGTCTTGGCGAAAAACTTTTATTCTACGACTTTTGGAAATTGACTGCTACTAGAGGTAGCAACCGGGACTAACGGCTCAACGTGCTTTCCGAAGCACGGAGGGGCTCACAAAAACACATTTTTGCCACACTTCTAATTGGCCACCCATCGAAGTAATGACCGCGCCAGGCATCGCTTAACCCGCACGACCGTAAACGATCAGCGAGCGTCGATTAGCTGTGAGCCTCCTCGAACACGTTTAACACTGGATAATGGATTTTTATGGATGAAAGCTTCTGGCCGAAGGACGTGGTGTTCCGTCGCTTCCGCGGACAAATTCCACAAGAACAGACAAAGACGAAAGTGTAGTGTCATGGAAGTGCTACTAACATAGTTCTAAGCTATTTCTTTAACACATTCAATTATTATTATAAAATATGTATGTTAGTCTATAAGGTATGTATCTATGGGCCTTTGTAGCCTGAAATAAATGATTTAAACGCTACCACATGAAAATATCTACTTACTCTTGGTCAAATGGTAGATCGGCGACTCTGGCATAAAGAAGAAGCTGACAGCAAACACAGCAAGGAAGGCGACACCGATGTAGGCGACCACGGAGTACGAGACGAAAGGTCCCACTGCGTAGACCAACAGGAACCCGATGGTTATGAACGCTTGGAGGAAGGAACCTAAGGCGCCTCGTACGTCGTCCTAGAAACAAAAATTAAATAGATAAATTCTTTATAGCAAACACCATTTTTAAATTACTTATGAAATATATGAATAAATTAAAAATTGATGATTAAGTTTAAAAAAATAAACAGTTTACATACATATTAATACATATTGCAGGACATTCCACACATCGCCATCTAGCCCCAAGTTAAGTAACTATAGACTTGTGTGTTATGGGTGCTAGACAACGGATATACTACTTATAATATACTTTTTATTGTAAATATATACTTATAATACATACAAACAACCAGCCCACAGACAAATATCTAAGCATAAATACATGTCTGAGGCGGGAATCGAACCCGCAACCCTGTGTTTGGCAGTCCGGCGACAATGGTCACCCATTGTGCCAACAATTGGGTCGTCGGTTTATGATTGATCTTGTACTATTTTGTGTTCCATTGTGTAATAAATGTACGAACGTTTGAACCTTTTTTGACCAGATGGTATTGAATGGTTTGAATGGTTAACCTATCTAGAAAGGTTAAAACCATTAATTATTGACAACTATGATTTTATGATTACCTGCAACTTAGACAAGGTTACCCTCCATTACCGATTTCGCCAATCGCCATGTCTTTTTTATATGATAAAGACATTTTATTTATTTGGAAAACCTTTTTGGTTATTTGCAACAGCTTTAGAGATATAATAAGAAACAAAACAAGAATCAGAAAGCCAATTATAGGTTCTCACTAGTAGATACAAAACAAAGGAGCAAAAACACAGATTATACTACAGCCTTCGCTGGCCTATGTCAATTTCATCTTTTCATATAAAATGCTTTGTCCTGAATGACTGACTGACTGACTGACGGATCAACGCATAGCCTAAACCGCTGATCGTAGAGACCTGAAACTTGGAGGGTGTGTTCTTTGTGTGACGTAGGCATCCGATAAGAAAGGATTTTCCGAAATTCTACCCCTAAGGGGGTGAAAAAGGTGGGCAAAGTTTGTATGGGACAATGTGATTCCTTGGTCTATTTTCGACTTTTACATGAGCAAAAAATAAAACTGTCGATTTACGATATGGAACGTAATCTTGTCTTGTCTGTTTTTATGTAAATAAATAAATATTGAAGTAAATATTGCATGACATTCCACACATCGCCATCTAGCTCCAAGATAAGTAACTACACTTGTGTTATGGGTGCTAGATAACGGATTTACTACTTATATATACTTTTCTTTTGTAAATATATACTTATCCTAATATTATAAATGTGAAAGTTTGTGTGTGTGTGTGTGTGTATGTGTATGTGTATGTGTGTGTATGTGTATGTGTGTGTGTATGTGTATGTTTGTTACTCCTTCACGCTAAAACCACAGGACCGATTGCGATGAAATGTAGATAGCTGGAGATCTGGATTAACATATAGGCTACTTTTTATCCCGATATTCCCACGGGATCGGGACTTACGCGGATGAAACCGCGGGGCGCAGCTAGTAATACATAGAAACAACCAGACCACAGGCAAATATCTAAGCATAAATGCTTGCCTGAGGCGGGAATCAAACCCGCAACCCTGTGTTTGGCAGTCCGGCATGGTGACCATTGTGCCAACTGGGAGGAAACTCAGTATGTTCTTACCGTAGCAATCTCAGCACAATACATAGGCGATATGGTAAACAGCATGCCGACAGCGATACCCCAGAAGATTCTGCCAGCGTATATCATGGCCACTTTCGTCGCTGCAGCGATCAGGATCCACCCAACGAAGAGCGGAATTGTTGTAGATAACAGGCCCCATTTCCTACCGATCTTTGATGCCGCGAAACCACCGAGGAACGGGCCTGGAAAATGTATGAAATTTTGTTATTAATGTTCACAAGTTGGTTGTCGTATAGAACTAATAGCGAATGACAATTGCTCGATTCTTAAATGATTCAACAGACCTTATCCAAAGATCAATTTTCTAGTAATTTCGGTTGAGTGTTAACAGTCAGAAAGAAATAGGTATTTACCTAGATGACATTTTAATAGGCCGGCTGCATAATTGTAGACCCATCGTAGATCTCCAAAACAGCTGTTATAAGAATGTTTTCAACACGAGCAAGATTCTAGACCTGCTTTAGTTGAAGTTTAAAGTCTTCTAACTCATCAATTAATCAAACAAAAATTATAAGAATGAAAACATTTCAATAATAGTAATTTTCGAACTCTACCGAGGGCTGCAACAATGCAGCCGACTGACCAAGATACTTTTAAATATAGATTAGAGTTGAATATTATTCGAGCCTGAAAACGGTTACATACAAATCTGAATGAAGTCATATTTGACCTATCACGCGTTTATAACCTAATCACGTAATCTACGTGATTTTTTCACTTTTTCAAGGTGAAGGTATGGGTAATCAGGGGAACAGGTTCAATTTGGATGACTGATTTAACAGTACCTATGTATGTATGTATGTATGCATACGGGCTTTTTTCCGCAACTTGACTCTTTTTAATTGGGTCCTTTTGCGTGAGGATGGAGTAGGCTTGCCCAGCACCTACTACCCTCTCAGCTTAGTCGACCATGTCCAGAGGAGAGAACTTGTCAATACTTCTGGAGCCAACTAAGCCGCGGGTTTCATCACGATGTTTTCCTTCACCGTAAGAACAATGTCAATTAGCGCACATAAATTTTTCTTAAGAAAAATACATTGGTGCGCGGCCGGCTGGGATTCGAACCCACGACCTTCAGAATGAAAGTCGGGGTATCTACCACTAAGCCAACACCGCTCTTAACAGTACCTAATACCTAAGGAGGAAAAGTTTGTGCCTTAAGCTTTTGCTCCCAGTTGCTATCTCTTGTAACAGGCTTTAGGAAAATTCGGAAGCTGCTGATTGACCAGAACATTCTAGCAATAGATCATTATTCTATACGATAAGATGAAGGGATTAGGTGCATTTGATGCGACTTTACCCGGCAATAGTAGTGGATAGACCGGCTTAAATCGTCACAATAATGGGTCCCGACTATTCAAGTCTCTATGTTTTATGGTTTTGAATTTATTATTCGTTTTATTTGTTTATCGATCACGAAATTTTTGCCACCGTATCAGTTCTTGTTTTTTTTCTTTTCAGTTTTTATTTAAATTTCGCTTTTAC
Organism: Idaea straminata; assembly: GCA_951213275.1. NCBI lineage: Eukaryota > Metazoa > Arthropoda > Insecta > Lepidoptera > Geometridae > Idaea > Idaea straminata. Next base: position 9,457,266 of record OX577867.1, on the reverse strand, counting down.
GCACTTTTTATTATACTTATTTTTTAGCTTACCACTTTTTTTGCAATCGGGTTTTTTCAATTTTTTTCTAGAGCGTAATTTTTTATTTTATTTTTGCTTGCTTTTTTCGATTACCCGGCAGACCCCGTCGAAGGTGGCGAATTTAAAATTGATAAGCAATCCGTCGCAGAAGATTGCGATCAGTGGAAGGGGAGTAGAGGGGCATTTGCCCAGCTGTGGGACACCATAGGCTCATAATATCTTACCGAATATAGCACCGACAGTGAGCAACGATCCGATCCAAGCTTCCTGGTCCGAGTTGACGGGTTCATCGAGGGGTGAGGTCGTTACATTGTTCAACTTGGGGTTGACGGGGGATGTCCATCCCATGGAGTAACCAGTTGAGGCGATCGCGATGTTCGCTGTAAAGAGAAATTAGTTGTTATTAGTTTTATTGTAGAAAAAACTCCTCAAATTTAGTTGTTTACATTGATTGACAGCAGTAGTTAATTATTGTTCCTTGAAACCCAAAATTATTCATTTTTATGGTCGGGGGCCTAGACCAATCACAGAAAATGTATATTTTCTTAGTAAATCAATGTATAACAGTACTAAATTTCATAAAAATCAATCCACTAGTTTCCGAGCAAAATAACCAACGGTCTCGCCATACTTACCTCTATATATTTTGTCTTCTATTCTCTCTTTTTTGTATGCATTTGTAACACTTGTAACTTTTCGGTGAATAAATTTCCTATGTTTGTATTAATGTAAAAAAAATTAATAATAAGTTACTGTCAACACAATCAGTGAGAAGCCCGAGATCTCATAGGTTGTGTCATTTAAAGATTTTATTTACTAAATACACAATCAGTTCGACGCCCGTGGTAAGATCGTCTTTTAGATTATGTTAAAGATTTTATTTTCAAAATACACAATCAGTTCGACGCCCGTGGTAAGATCGTCTTTTAGATTATGTTAAAGATTTTATTTTCAAAATACACAATCAGTTCGACGCCCGTGGTAAGATCGTCTTTTAGATTATGTTAAAGATTTTAATTTCAAAATACACAATCAGTTCGACGCCCGTGGTAAGATCGTCTTTTAGATTATGTTAAAGATTTTATTTTCAAAATACACAATCAGTTCGACGCCCGTGGTAAGATCGTCTTTTAGATTATGTTAAAGATTTTATTTTCAAAATACACAATCAGTTCGACGCCCGTGGTAAGATCGTCTTTTAGATTATGTTAAAGATTTTATTTTCAAAATACACAATCAGTTCGACGCCCGTGGTAAGATCGTCTTTCGATCGGATTTTCTGAGGACACAACCAGAGAAGCCCATGGTAAGTACTTCATTAGACCCCTTAAGTATGATCAACTCACCGATTGTCTTAAATCGACAAAATGCTTAAAATTAAAAAATCTACAAATAATCAAACATAGAAAAGTAAATTACGTTTACGTCACTTTTTATATAAATCACTAATTTTTCACTAAATAACTTATTTATTTCACTTAACTTCAATTTTATTTTTTACTGGAATAAATAACCATGTCTGACAAAAACAAAAAGCCATTTGATACATTCTCACGATTCTACAGCGACCGTGGCAACAAAAACACGTCATCAATTTTCTGTTCTTGACATAGAGATAAAAAACTGTACTAGAGAGTAAATGTTAGGTTGTCAATAACTCGTAATCAATATTCTTATTATAACATTGTAAGGAATATAATATTTGTATTACAATATCTTTTTTGATGTTTCAAGGAATTTATTGTGATACCTATGTCATTGAGACAAAATACTTATGCTACTACTATCACAGTATAGAGAGTAAATATTTTTTGTTTATTATATACTAAACAATTAACTTCGGGTAACTTTACTTAATAATTTTTGTAAGGAAAATGCTTTACGTAAGAACTTGTTTTAACAATTAATTAATCAACTAAATGTGTTAAATGGTATACTGAATTATAAAAAGTATACATTAAACGGAATATTATTCACTACAAAAATAATTTGTGATCAATCACACTAAAATATTTTTTAAACAAAAAAAAAGCATTTTGTTTTTATATATCAATAGTCCGCACAATGGCCCAAATAATGAGGCTAAGTGCGGAAACAGCCCCGTAAAACTAAACTAAACTAAACTAAACTATATATCAATAGTCTTTGTATTCAATCCTACACTAGAAGATGCTAATGTCCCAACCATCCGATAGACAACCAATTCTGTTCAGTATTATGTTTTATTTATTTTATCTCTATGACTCATATTTTGCCAACTTCGAGTTTCTAAATATTATGAGAATATAAAATTTGCACCTGCTTTATTTATCCAATTTCAATTTTTTATACAAAAAAGAGAAAACTGTTTTTAATGTTAGATAAAGTTCATTTTCCTATGACTTCGAAATAACAGCTATCCTTTTACTTTGTAAGTTTTTGTGGACTACCGACTTTCGCTCGGACGATACTTGAAGTTATTAAAATTGTGATGACGTTCATTTGTTTTTGTTTGCCTCCTACGTTCGAACGGTTGCTCGGTTTGCAAGCTGTCGGCCGAGCGAAAGTTTGTAGTTTGCTTTCAGATTTATACATGAGTTTGCTGACAAATAGTTTTATGTCGTATAAAACTTTATTAAATCGGAAAAATTGTCATAAAAATCATAACTCTCCATCAGTGCAGCAGAATCGTCAAGAAGTTACTACCAAAAGTGGAAATAACATTTTGAAAATGTTAGTGAGTATATTTCATTTATTAATTATTGAAATTAGGGAAGTACCTACCTAAAATGAAGGTTATTTTTATTTTTTATATTTTTTTCTAGGTCTGACATCGAATCATACCAATCTGACGTCGAGGTCGAGGTGCAGGAACCAGTTGCAAAAAAGAAGCCTACACCAAAAAGTTCTACGAAAAGGAAGACCGAGAAGAGTAAACTGGCGGAAGCTGTACCTCCTAAGTAAGTTGTTTTTTCTTTTGTTTCTAAAGTGAATTACTGGAGAGTGTTCTAAGCTATGTTTTATCAAAATCAGATATTAATATATATACAGATATTAAAGTCGGAATGAAAACTCGAATGTTTGCAAATACCCCGCGTAACATAAACTAATTTTTCAATAAACTAATTTTGTGTTGCTTTCTTCCACAGAAAAAAGAACATTTTCTCCATAATAAATGAGGAGAATGCCATTATTGGAGGTTCGAGTCGTAAGGCGACAACAAACAAGCTCCTAGCTTCATCATATTCCCTGAAGGTGTCAAACGGCACAAGCTATCGGACTGCAGCCGCTACAGGTGAATATTTTATGGAGGTGAAGGTATATAATACCGCAGACATAATTAACGAGAAACCTGATCAACGGTACAAAAAAGCGTTAACTTCTTTAAAATTGTTATGTAACGAAGGCGATTCATCGTGGGATGCTTTACAAAAGCTCCTTGTAACTTCATTTGATCTATTTAAAGAGAGTGAACCCAAATTTTATGGCCCAAACATAAACTTAAAATAATTATTTTTTTTCGAATTTTTACGATTTAAACTTAAGAAATATTGATTTCTTGTAAGCGTGATTTCTAGATTTTATACGTAGATACAGATAAGGTACACTTTAAATAATTAAAATGTCTTTATTAATATTTTATATACTACATTATATAAAATGAATGATTTCTTTTGTTTATTAAGTTTAAGTTTTTGAATTAATTGGTAACTTTTTGTATTAACATGCCGTTCTGTAAGACATGCGAATTATTGATTAGTAATAAGTCATGGGTAGGACATTTACGAAGTAGAGTGCATAAACAGAATAGTTCAAGTCGAATACATAGCGATGGAATTGAAATAATAGAATCTGCTTTTAAATGTCGCATCATTTCGTATAGAATAATGGCACAGGATTCTGATAGGTACAGTATCGAATTGTTTTTGAAGTCAATTCGGAATAAGATACAAATTCTTATAAATGAATGCATAAAAATTCATATCTGTGTTAAAGTAAACTTTGAACTTTATGCTGCTTTTTTCATGTTTAAGAACAATGAACAGGAGATTAAATCGTTTTGTACTAATAATACTCCTATCTATAGCAATTATAATTTCGATTCGTTATTTACATCGCTTCTTCAAACTTTGCAAAGTAGAATCGAAGAATTTGAAGATCGCGACAGTGGGTGGGCTTTCTTAAATTGTATTCACTTAGAAGTCAATGTAAATAAATACCAACCACTTGGTGGTTCAACATACATTGATTTGCCCAAACAAATAAAAAACAAAAAAGCTTGTATAAACATTCGTAACTCTGATGTGTATTGTTTCTTATGGAGCATACTAGCATACTTGTTTCCAGTGAAGAAACATGCTGATAGAGTTTCATCGTATCCCAATTTTCATGATGTATTGAATATACAAAACATGTCGTTTCCAGTAACTTTTTCTGATGTATCTATATTTGAAAATAATAATCCTCGGTTATGTTTCATAATTTACGGATTGAGTAAAAACAACACCATTATAGGCCCATTATATAAATCGGAAAACAATGTTAACCGAAAAACTATTCATTTACTTTATTTAGAAAAGGGCACAAAGTCGCATTATTGTCTAATTAAAGACTTATCGCGTTTATTACGAAGTCAAATCACTCGCAATCATAAAAAAATATTTTTATGTGAAATTTGTTTAGTGTTTTTTAACAGCATTGAACAATTACAAGGACATACTTGTAATGGTATAGCCACCTTGTTACCTGAACAGGATTCAGTCATAAAATTTAAAAACTTTGAACGTAAACAAAACGTTCCATTCGTAATTTATGCTGATTTCGAAAGTATGCTTGAGTCGAGTTGCGACGAGGATAATAAAAGCGCGTATACTTATACAACTCAAAAACATGTGCCTATTGCATTTGGTTATAATATTGTTTGTTTACAAAATCCAACTTACAATAAATTTGTTACATATCGTGGAATCGATTGCGTAGATAAATTTGTATCATATATTTATAATGACGTTCGTAATATATACGATATATTGTCTCAAAATATGCCCATAATTTTTAATGAATTTGATGCACAGAATTATAAAAATGCTACTAAATGTCATATTTGTCAGAACTTTTTGTATGGTGACAAAGTAAGAGATCATTGTCACATAACTGGGAAATATCGTGGAGCCGCTCATAATTATTGTAACTTGCAATATAAAATTCCAAAATTTATACCAATTTTTTTTCATAATTTGTCTGGGTATGATTGCCATTTATTTATTACGAAACTGGGTGAAGCTTCCGGCTCTATTAAAATTATACCAAAAACGAAAGAGAACTATGTCTCATTCACAAAGTATATACCCATGCCTGGTGGAAAATTTATTTTGTTGCGATTTGTTGACTCTTTCAAATTTTTAAATACTAGTTTAGAAAAATTAACAAAAAGTATGAAAACAGAGCAATTTATTCACTTAAGGAGGCATTTCCCGAATGACACACATTTTCATCTCCTTACGCGAAAAGGAGTTTATCCTTACGATTACATGAATAAATTAGAACGTTATAATGAAACATCTCTTCCAAATAAAAAATATTTTTATAGTTCTCTAACCGGTGAACATATTTCAAGAAAAGATTATGCACACGCTCAGTTAGTTTGGAGACAATTTAGACTAAATAATATGGGACAGTATACAGATTTGTATTTAAAAACTGATGTTTTACTGTTAACTGATATCTTTGAACAGTTTCGTGTAACTTGTAAACGCTATTATCAATTGGATCCAGCGTTTTATATTACAGCACCAAGCTTATCTTTTGATGCAATGCTTTACAAAACACAAGTCGAATTAGAATTAATAAATGATGTTTCTATTTATAATATGATACAATCAGGAATAAGGGGTGGTATTTGTATGGTATCACATAGGTATGCAAAGGCCAACAACAAATACATGCTGAATTTCGATCCTTCGATCCCAAAGTCTTACCTTATATACATAGATTGCAATAATCTCTACGGCTACAGTATGAGTTTAACTTTACCGTTATCTGGTTTTCGATTTTTGTCTGAAGATGAAATTATTAATTTAGACGTAAATAGTATTCCAGATGACGCAGAATACGGTTTTATTCTTGAGGTTGATTTAAATTATCCTAAAAACTTACACTTTATTCATAACGATCTGCCTTTTTGTCCCGAAAAATTTGTTCCACCGGGAGGTAAAAATACTAAACTGATTCCTAACTTATACGACAAATTCCATTATGTTATCCATTATGTTTATTTAAAAACGTGTTTGAAACATGGTTTAGTATTGAAAAAGGTTCATAGAGTGATCACATTCCGCCAAGATAATTATTTAAAACAGTACATTGACTTAAATACGCGTTTGAGACAGCAAGCTACGTCAACTTTTGAACAAGATTTTTTCAAATTACTTAACAACAGTATTTTCGGAAAAACCTTGGAAAACAATGAAAAGAAAATTAATGTCAAATTAGTTAATCAATGGGACGATAATGATAATTTTACTAAAAAGAAAAATAGCGCAGGAAAGTTAATAGCTAGCCCTTATTTTCAAGATGCCATTATTTTTAGCGACAACTTAGCAGCAATTCAACTTAAACCACACTGCATTGCATTAGATAAGCCTATTTACATTGGTTTTACTGTACTTGAATTGTCTAAAGCGCACATGTATGACTTTCACTATTCTGTAATGAAACCGCACTTTGATAATCGTTTGCAAATGTGTTATTCAGACACAGATAGCTTCGTGTATTACATTAAAACAAATGATTTCTATAAGGACTTACAAAAATATTTTAGTAATTATTTTGACACTAGTAACTTTTCCGTAGACAACGATTATGGTTTGCCTTTAATAAATAAAAAAGTACCTGGATTATTCAAAGATGAGATGGGTGGTAAAATTATCACCGAATTCATAGGGTTACGTTCAAAACTTTATTGTATAAAAACCGTAGATAGTGAAATAAAAAAAGCTAAAGGCATAAAATCGTGTGTCGTTCGCGAGCTGGAAGCTTCTGACTATAGAAAAACTTTATTTTCCCAAACAATTTTGAGGAAAAAAAACATATTGTTTAAGTCGATAAGACACCAAGTTTTTACTCGTTGTGTTAATAAAGTCGCTTTATCCAGTAATGATGATAAACGACTAATATCATCAGATAAGATATCTACAAAAGCACATGGTCATGTGTCTTTCCTAGGAGTTTAAGACATTGTTCGATTTCATAGTTTTTAAGTCCTAAACATTTTGAAAATTAAATATTGAATAATATTGTATTGTGTTTTATATGATATAAGATGTTTTTCTATACCTACTTTTTTAAAATAATTTAGTTTTATGTAATAAAATAGGTTTTTCTATACTAAGACACTTATAACAAATTAAGTTTTTTAAATAAAGATATCTTACAAAATATTGCGTTTTCATTTATTAGAATTAAGTTTAAAAAATAATAAATAAATATTGCAGGACATTCCACACATCGCCATCTAGCCCCAAGCTAAGTACTAGACTTGTGTTATGGGTGATAGACAACGGATATATTACTTATATACTTTTCTTTTGTAAATATATACTTATAATACATAGAAACAACCAGACCACAGACAAATATCTAAGCATAAATACTTGTCTGAGGCGGGAATCGAACCCGCAACCCTGTGTTTGACAGTCCGACATGGTGACCATTGTGCCAACTGGGTCGTCAAAAATAACTCTTTAACTAAGGTATACTTCAATTACATAAAATACCAGCTGACAAAACTTTCTAAGAAAGAAATGTGGTGTGTAGATATTAGGTACCTACATAATAAGCAATGCAGTTTACTAAAACGACATGTCTTAACGTGATTTTGTCATATAGACAGAAATGAAATTAGAGATGAAATAACAGCTGCCTTTAATTACTTGCTAATAAGATAGGTACTTAATAAACAATGCAGTTTACTAAAACAACATGTCTCAACACGATTTTGCTATAAAGAAAAAATGAAATTAGAGATTTAAAACCAACTGAATCTAATTACATTCACATCATTTTGAAAAGTAAGCAATGTAGGCAAACGGTTCCATTCGATAATCATTCGCATTTAGTATTTTATAAAGGATACACAGTAATCTGCTAGCGCAGTGTTATAATTAAATCAGTTGTTCCAAAGCTGAAATATCGGTAAGTACCTACATAATATTTTTGTTTCAGATAGGTTATCGATGGAAATTTATTTAACACCAATTTTTTAAAGTTTTTGTTTACATTTTATGTTACCATTTTAATAATAATGTTTTTATTTTTTTACAGACATGACGGAATCACAAGATATATTTTTGCAATGTGCACAAGATCCATTAGCTGGTTTTGATGAATTGTTTCCCGATTTAAAGGAACAAGGCTCGCTACGCCTTTCCGGAACACAACAACCTAAAGAACAGACGAAAAAGAAGCGCCTTCGTAAGGAAAAAACTTCCAAAAAAGACGTGGAGACTAAGCGTATTCGACTTCAGAGACCATCATTTATAATAAATGGTGAAAGGTGCAGAGGGAGGCGCGTTATTAAGATACAAATTCAAGACATCAGTGATCCTAAACCCGAGGACGAGGATTCAGTTCTTGTGAGTGCACAATATATTGTTAAAGATTCAGTAGATGATATCCTGGAGCAAACTGAACGAATAATAAGTAATATATCAAAAAAACTGTGTGGTGATAACTATTACAATTTGTGATTGTTTTTTTTTTAAACTAAAATGTGTAGTGAAATATATTTCAGCTTTTTTTGTTATTAATAATAATATGTAAGTACTTAAACTGCGCTAGCAGATCACTGTATTTTATGTAATGTATAAGTTAATGTTTAAAATAAAAATGTATTTCGATAATACACTTGTTTTATTTGTTTCTTTCAAACTTATTATAAAGTAGGTAGTATGAGGCTATTTTTAAAATAAAACACATTTCTCTATAAAATTTCTTTTTATTTGTACTTGTACTAAAAAATCAATTTTAAACATTATTTATTGTTAATATAATGTCATAAGTAGGTATACACTTAGGAAAAAGTTATTTAGTAAATAAAGAATAGGAAAATATGCTGTTATCTTTACACCACAACTTTAGACATAAAACATTTTTTAAAGCGCAGTATTTTTTATGATGTAAACAATTTAATGTCATATCTTTTTTTGTATAGTCATTATATAATTTTAAAAAATTAGGACATCCTTTTTTATCAACATCAACAATTTCACAAGTAGAACAGAGTTCCTTTATCCACTTAACTTTCTCAGCACCTTTCACAATAATTTTTCTATTATTTAGGTACAGTTTAATAGTGTGTTTAAAATCGTTAAAGTATACATAACCCTCGTTCCAATAAATCCCTCGATTATTTTCAATCCACCGAACTTGTCGCTTTCCTTCAACCGACAATTCTCTGAAGGGATACGGAGCCTTGATAAGAAAGGTTTGAGTATATCCTTGAGATAAAATTGAAAACTCTTTCACAATGAATCGATTGGTATCATCTTTGAATCCTTGCAGATCGACTATAGCAACGTCTGAAGTCATGATATTTTTTTTACTAAATTGCTTAATGGTCTATACTCTATAATACAGTCGTTTAGAATGAGACAATATGCCGATGTTTGATCGGGTATTTCAACATTACTTTCAAGCTCTATACGTACACTGACTACTGGACCCGACTTAAGGTTTTCACTTTGTCTAGAGCAATCGATTACAAACAGTGGCGCTTTTTCTTTAAACTCTGATGCACTGAGTAGCGGTTCACTTCTACGACCGTAATAAGATTGTTGGAATTTGACATATTGTTCATATAATAAAGCGAATTTGTTTTCACTAAAATTTATATTTAAATTTTCATATGGAAAATAGACAGAATTGAGATATACCTTAACATTTCTCAAATTACAATGATCAAATCGCGACATATCTTTATCTGGTAAGTTCTTTCTATTTGTTTGTAAACCCAATACTACATAACGTGGTTTTTCAATCTGCGAGGACGTTTTGATTGACCATGTATGCTTAGTTGTTTTTGGTAATAACGGATACTCATATAAATCCCAATTCCTAAAAGCAAAATGTAGAGGACGGTCCTTTTCTAATAGTTTTAATAAATGTACTTTTTCTTTATCGGATACCTTGACGTGTGGAACGCGCCAAACTAATTTATTAATTATTATGTCTTCAAGAGATTCACCAGATGGGATTTTTAATGAGTTTAAATTTGTATTACTGCGTAACAATATTAGTTCATGTTTGCAATTCATAACAATTTTCTTATAATCTTCAGTAAAGCCTAAAATGTTACTAAGAGGTATTGAACAAGAAAAATTATGGAGGGTTGTCTTTGTTCCATTTATATCCCAACCCCAAGCTTTTGCGACTTTAGCCTCAATTTCATTAAAAGATAATAAATTTTTTATTGTTGTTGTCATACCAGCATTTTTTATTCTGTCGATTTCCACTCCATTGAGTTCATAACGAACATCTTGGAACAGAAAAAGTATTGGATTATTCGTGAATTCAATAGCAGTAACCTTTTCTTTTGTAACATTTTTTATAATGTTTATAGTTCCTTCTACGTAGAGGGTACTTGCAGATGGTAATACGTACAAATCCTGTTGGTTGATAGGTATCCGAATTTCATCATTTCTGTTGTAACTTGTAACATACGGCTTATATGAATGATATTCGATACCTTCTATGGTATTATCATAAGCAGGTGAACTTGTTACATCTAATATACTCATTTTAAGAGTCCGATTAATTTCAGGAATTGTTTGTTTTCTTTCGTTATTTTAATTTTTGTTTTAGTTGTTCCTTTCCGGAATGTTCGATGCGTACTGATGTGTTTTATAATACCATTACCGTATTTATTAAAGTCGATCATTTTCTTCTGACATGCATATACAATTGAACTTCTTCACCTCGTAGATTTATTAAATTATTATTAATGTCTAATAATTTGATATTTATGGAACCTACGTTATTTTGATTGACAGGAAAATAAATTATATTTTTCGGCACTTCTATTATTCGATAACCTGGTGGAACATTTGGAGCAAATTCATAAATAATGTGGCTTGATTGTCCGTTAATATATGAACCGCTCACTATATCACATTCGATTCTCACCACTGTCGTTGATAAAATGTTAACTGGAAGCTGAGACTCGTGTATTATATTGGCTTTTAGAGTTTGCTTACCAAACCCTAGTAAATTTCCAAGAGAGTAATTTTTTTCGAAATGTATGTCTTTAGAGCAGAAAATGAAAGTTTTCAATGTGTTGTTATTGCAAAATAAATTTATATTAGTTTCATTTTTAATGTTTGTTTTTAAGTAATCAGAAATATCTTGAAATTCGTAAGCACCTTCTGGTATTTCTAATACATCATTGTTGCCATAATAAAATTTGTTGTTTCTTTTATCAATGTTAGGGATTGAATTGAATGTCGACAAATACAACAGGGCACACTCGTATTCACCTTCAAATTGCAATGGTGGATAAAAAGTGGAAGATAAAACCGAGGTATTACCAGTTATAGACAACGTGAAAGACATTTTACAAATGAAGGTGATAAAAACTAGTTTGTAATTATATAGTCGATAATCCTTTATTAAAACATTTACTAAAATATCAATACAACACATTTGTCCAAAATGTATCAAGGAATTTTAAACATAAATGACCACAATAAAATGTATTAAAATTTTGATATCTGCAATAGTTATATGTTATATTATATTTCAAATATTTGATCAATTCTAACGGTGGTTTTAAATCACCGAAGCTGTCAAAATATTCACAATATTTGAATAGTTTTACATAGGCTACCCAATGAGTTCCTTCATTCTCTGAACTATCTAAATTAACAATCGCACACTCAATATCTTTAGGCTGTGATGGTAACTCATTTCTCATAAAAACACCTCTAAAGTGAGGTATGTATTTATTAGCATATCCTAATATGTCTAGATCAGTAAGAGCGCGTTTGGGTAACCTTGTAATTAGTTTTTTGATTTATTTACAAAAAGACCATTTCCTGTCTTGTAGGGTTTTATATAGAGGCCTTTTCCTAAAGCAATTGATTCCATCATTCTGTTATGACGTTGAGCTTCTTCTAAGTTCTTTTTAGCTGACTTATGATCATTTACTGCCTTCGTAATACCTGCAGCACCTCCGGCTAATGCGCCCAACGCTGATAGTCCGGCGAATATTGGAATAAGTGGTAAAACACCGCCTGTTTTCGGTAACGGTATAACACGAGGCACGAAAACCTTTTTCTTATTTTTTATGAGCTTTTTAGCCGCTGAATAAGCTTCTTTTATTGCTGCAGCATCACTTTTTGGTTTTGACTTTTTCAGTCTTTTATGTATTTTTGAAACCACCGACTTGAATGATCTCACGCCTGCACCATGCTTGACTTTGGATTTCATCACCTTGTTCACAAGCCACGAAGCAAGTTTTTCACCTGTTCCAGCGTTTTTTGATTTAATTCTCTGTTTTGCCATATTTATGAGATCTAAATCAGCTTTATGTCGATCTTCCAAACTATTTGAATTATTATAAGCAATATCGTGTCTCATACAAGCGTTATCAAGCTCATTGATTCCTTTATCTCCTCTCAATAATCGTTCTCTTAATCGTGTACCAGGTCCACAATAATTATATCCAGGTAAATGCAATTCAAACGGTAAGTTATTTATAATACTATTCACGAGTCCTCCTCCGCGCATAGCTGAGTTATAAATGGGGTAATATCTTTTAGCATTCGCAATTTTATATTTTTATAATATATCAGAGAATCAGAGGTCATAAAATAGCTTGTTTATTAATCCAACTGTTTTCAGTTTGCGAAAGACCTAGCCATTTGACAAAGAGTTTATTACCCTTTTTCCTTATAACTTTTTCAATAAGATACACATTGGGACAGTTTGTTTTTTGAAGTTCTTGCTCATAAAAACGCCCTAATATAGGTTGATGACGCAGATCTTCTATAGAATATGTTACTGGTACAGAAAGATGAACTTTTTTAACTAAAAACAATTCTGTAGACCAGTTAGGAGTATATCCCTTTTCAAAGCTACTTTTATATTTACTTATGCGAACATGATCGCCTACCTTTAGCTTACCGGTCTTCGTTAGTATATTTGTTTTGTGGGAACTCATTATATTTTTTAAAATTTCACATTGATTTGATTGCTTTACATCGTTTGGTTTGTATTTTATTGTTCGATGTATTGTATTATTGTACGTTGTTATGATAATTTTCAATGGTTCACCAATCCATTTATAATTACCGTTTAAACTAAAAAGTTTATATAACTTGGTTTTCAGTGTCTTTATTAGTCTTTCTACTATAGAGGCCTTTTTAATAGAGTATGTTGAGTAATGATTAATGTTAAATTTCCTCATAACTTTTTTAAATTCATCGTTGTAAAATTCAGTGCCCATATCAGTTTGTAAATTAATCGGTTTTCGGAGATTATTAACTAATAAACTATTAAACGCATTTGCTATTTCGGTTTTGGTTTTAGTTTTAACAGGGATTGTCCAAGAAAACTTAGAAAAACAATCTATTATCACTAAAATATAGCTATAGCCTCGATTATAACTTTTTAGACTTTGAAAATCAATAAGATCAGCTTGCCATAAGTCATCGATTCCTTTCAATATTACAGATCGTCGGTTAAAATTCTTGCGAGCCGGTTTGTGAATTTCATTTACAATTTGAAGTTTACTCATTTTTTAAAAATTTTGTGATTTGAGTTAACTCAGCCTTTGTACAATAATTTGCTTTAATACTATCGAAGTGTTCTTTCACAACTGCCTTTAAATCATTTACTATTGTTTCTAGCTCTTGCTTCTTTAAATACAATTTATTTTGTTTATCAACATATTCTTTGTTGACAGCGTCGGAATCTTGGAATGGAATCGAAATACCAGTCAATCTTGTGTTATGTAAATTGAATTCACCGCTTTCGGTCCGCATCAACACCTTATTATCAAAGTTTTCTAAAAAATCAGGTAAACGTATTCGGTTACGACCATAATTTCCAAATTTATCCATTATTTCGAACTGATGGGTATCAGAGACGATGTTGAAATGAAAAAAATAAGGGATGTTTACTATTTAATAAGGTATAATACCACTTTCACGCAGTTCTTCTATAATGGATATTATTTCATTTTCCAACCCAGTGTTACCAGCATTTTTTGATGCAATTAAAAGCTTTAATCTTTCGATTAGTTCATTAGGATCGTCCCAGTATACGTAGTCGACATTTTTCTTCCATGTCTTCAACAATGGTAAACCTTTTCCTTGATGTGTTATATCCGGTTGGCTACAGTCTGTACTTGCCGAAACTTTACGTAACTTGAATAGTGGTTTTATGATACTCAAGTATTTTCGACCCTTATTACTTTTGATAGGTTGATTTGGCTTGAAATTTCTTCGATGAGCATTTGTTTCTAGTAACATTAACTTATAATGAGCCAAATCTTCATCATTTATTACATTTAAGTTAGGAACTTTTTTAAACAATAATTCGTTTATACCATCTGTAATCTTATACTTTTTCGCACCAATTTGAATACAACTATCGGACACAATTACACGTGAAGATCCCATCATGAGTTTACCGCGTTCATGTCTCACACCAAACGGAACATTTTGAAAATTTGCTTCCGAAGTAGACGACCACGAAGATATGTTAAAACTTCTATCAGTTGGATCTGAATCTACTGTTTTAAACGATTCATCTCCTTCATCCGATTTAACTTCATCAACATCATCGCTCTCATCGAATTCTTCCGATTCAGAAGAAACTTTTGGATTAAATGTATTATTATTAGTTCCAATGGTGGATAGTCTCTTAAGAGTTTTATCACTCTCTAATGGGCTTGAAGTATCAAATTTAATTTCACGTTTCATAGTTTTTGAATTATTGTTGATTGCTTCTTTGTTGTTAAGAGTATCGATTAGTGAAGAATTATCTACCATTTTATGAAGAGGTTCTGTAATTGGTTTAAAAACGGATTCCAATATATTACTCTTTTCCGTTTCAATATCACGCATCTTTCGAACCTTCTTTTTAACAGCTTCTGCAGCTTCTACAATTTGATTTTTCAGTTTTTTTTCCATTATCAGGCTTTGATATAACTAATGTCTGTATCCTTGCGAAATGAAGGTCTGGCTTATACATTCAGCTATTTATAGTGGATTTCTCATTCCAATAATTAATTATTTATTCAGAAATATAATCGAATAAAAATCCCCTACAGAGCCACAGCATGCCCATAAGAAACGGAACGTGCATTCAACCTTCCCTTTAACAGCATCGGTGATTCGTTTTCTTAATTTTATTGTCATTGTATTGGACTTTATTGGTTCAAGTAATCGTCACGAAATGATAGCTTTAACAATATTTTCAACTATTTAAATATTTGTGTGGGTTCTAATCCAGCGAATGAGGATCGTTAATCAGAGCTCAGCAAAGTTGTTTACTATTTAGTTAGAAAATAAAAATGTTTTTATTCATTATTTATTATAAATATATTCGAATAATTTTTTTGAATACTTTTCTGCAAATTGGGCATTTACCATCAAGAGACAGAGCACACTTCGCACAAGCCACAGCATGACCACAAGATATAAAACACGTATTCAATTCTTCTTCCAAACAAATTTTACACATAACTGATAACGATATCGTGTCGGCTTTTAAATGTGGAGATCTCGATTCAATTTTATTCCACTCTTCTTCGACTTCATCATGTCCTCTATTTAGTATGTTTTTTACATAGTCTTCTCCTTTCATTACTAATACATACGGACATTTATTAAACCAGCGTGCATGCTCTTCCCATGGCAGATCTTTGGGGCTCCAATCTTTCATTCTTCCATCACAGTAAAAACAGACGACTCTGTCGCTCCTCCCCGTATAAAAAAATCCTGCTTCAACCATTTCTTTTGGTTTTTGATTTAAACCCAGCGGCCAAGTAGCAAAACTCCGTAAACGTTCCTCTTCATCAACGTAACGACGATACACAGGTATGTAAGACATTATACTTGTTTTTTGTACAACGAATCGACTAAAAATGATTCAAATAATTGATGAACACTGGCTTACATCAGTCGACTAATGAAACTTAACAAATGTATCAAATTTCTTTCGATAACATCCTCTGTTTTTTTCACAGTCCTTATTTATTACCACATAACTGTAGGGTTCTTTCCATATATTTGCACACATTTCTCTGAATTCTTGCCATGTCATATCTGTATTGACGTGTTCATCATAAATGTGTCTCATGTTTATATCATCTTGTTTGAAAAGTATAAGTAAATTTGCATTATCTCTTATCAATTGTTTTGGGATTTTGCTGTAGGTCTGATTTAAATAAAAACAGTCTATATATTTATGTCTACCCATTGCAAAAAAGTCGCGCATATTATTTTGTTTCTCACATGACACATCATCGAATATAATAACTGAGTTACATTTTGCCGCATCAGGAGAAAGAACTTCTTGATTTTCATGAAACTTTGAGAAAGAAACACCAGGAACAATTTGCAACACCTTTTCTAAATACACGTATTTTGGTTGGTATAGAGTTTTTGAATATACATAAACATTACGAAATTGTAAACCGTTTTCGTGCAAGAGTAAACCGATAACCAAATTTGTTTTTCCACAGTTCGATGGGCCACATATTATACAACGTATTGTATTCGGTAAAAGTTTTCCATGACGAGAACTGCATTTTTCTGATGCAAAATCAATATTTTCAAATTGCAATGATACCGGTTGTTTGACGAACTGCATTCTAACAGTGTACAAAACGAAATGAATAAAGATTTGCGGTAACGATAATTAATAAACTTGTGTGGACGGTGTTATCATAGATCATAAAAGATTTTTGATGTATATTCTTTCTAGGCCACAACTGAACGAGCGAAGTGAGCAATTTAAAATATTGAGATAATATAATTTTCAACAGCGTCTCACCTTGGGAATAATTGACATAATGGGTCAAAACGAGAAAATATACATTTTCTGTGAATGGTCTAGGCCCCCGACCATAAAAATGAATAATTTTGGGTTTCAAGGAACAATAATTTTTGGGTTTCAAGGAACAATAATTTTTGGGTTTCAAGGAACAATAATTTTTGGGTTTCAAGGAACAATAATTTTTGGGTTTCAAGGAACAATAATTACCTACTGACAGCCACTTAGTTTTATCCAAAGTCCCCAAAGTTCTCCTACACGTGTCCAGAGGAAGGAACTTGTCAATACATCTAGGGCCAACTAAGCCGCGGGTTTCATCACGATGTTTTCCTTTACCGTAAGAGCAATGTCAATTGGCGCACAAAATCCATCGGTGCACGGCCGGCCGGGATTTGAACCCACGACCTTAGGAATGAAACTCGAGGTATGTAACTAAGCCATCACCGCCCGGACAGCGCTACATGCTGTTGTAGTTTCCTGGCCCGTGAGTACTATTTGTTACTATCAAATTTAAAAATAGTTAATTCCGTTGACGAACATCGGGGAATCCGGAATATTGGCTAAATGCCAAAAACTACGCGTCTGTTTTGTTTATAAATAGTTACATAGCAATTCTTATATCTCATTCAAGATTATTTACTGACTAATTCATTAGAGCAATTGACTTGTTGTTTTAAAGATTAAATAGACTATAGAGGGCGCTAGTGTCTACACTAATTACCATAGACAAATCATTATTTATTTGCTAACAACCCAATAACAACCAATTTTTAACCCCCGACGCAAAAACGACGGGGTGTTATAATTTTGACGTCTCTCTCCCTCTCTCTCTCTCTCTCTCTCTCTCTCTCTCTCTCTCTGTCTCTGTCTCTGTCTGTCTGTCTGTGGCATCGTAGCTCCCGAACGGATGAACCGATTTTATTTATTTTTTTTAATTATAAGACCATTGTACCCATATCACGAAATATTATTCCGTGCAAATAAATAAATAAAATGAAATGAAACAACCTAACTGTGTTTGACACTTTAGTTATACAGGGTTATTGGTAATTATACTAGCAAGCCGTTGAGGGCTACTTCTGTGCACCTCAACAAAAAACTTTTGTTCTAATACTTTTAGAACTGCGGGTGAACAACCGCCTGCTGTCAAATATGATTTATTGTAATTTTTGAAGTTATACTTTTGAAATAAATAATGAATGTGAAATTTCAAGATGCGCGCGCATCTGACAAAAGTCACATGTTGCAGCTGCGTAACACAAAAGTAAAATAGGTTGAAGATGCGAGAGTGAAATTTTAAGATACGCGCATCACTGTGAAACTAAAGTAACAGGTTAAATCTGCCCGCAAAATAAATATCAGACGGACGGACTGACAGACAGACGGACGTATAACTTCTAGAAGTATAACTTCTCACGTGCGATTTGACATTTTGTTTTTACCAAAGTCGTAACCCATCATAATAAGTAACCGCAATAAAGACCAAGCGCTACTTTACCGCACTATCGCCTCAAACATTTCTGCACAATAGCCTATTGTTTTTAAATTTATCTCAAACAATGAACTATTTAAACACCCATCTAATAATGCAATATTATGTTAATTAAATCATCTCATTGATGACATATTCTATACGGTTTAGGTATATGTCAGGGGTCGGCAACCTTTGAGTCGGAAGAGACAAAAATTACAATTTACAAAAAAAATGGGCCACATTTTTTTGCCGACAATAAAAATAGTACACTTGCGTAAAAAGTTTTTAAGCTATTGCATAGCTTTTATCGCGGGCTCTGAGCGCGGCGGCCGAATCAAGAAATTCCATAACGAAAATAAAACCTAACACCCCCCCACTCCGCCTACCATGTAGCTCGGCCGGGCGTTCGCTTAACGTGTATGTATATGGTACCTACGACTGTACAAAGCTCGCACGATGCAATAGGTTTACCGCGGCAGTCCCCGAGTGCCACACGTTTTTGACGAAAGTCAGCACTCCAACTTCTTCAGCTCAATTGGGAAGACTATTCTCTAAAATGCTATATAATATGTGTGGAACTAATTAGCCACAGCTTCGCATCCAAAAAGCAGCAGGTTGTCGACCCCTGGTATACTACATAAATATCAATTGAAACAAATCTTATACTGAATACGAAAAATTACTTGTTGTTTTTACAATAAAAAAACAACAAGTAATTTTTCGTATTCAATGTCTGTATAATATTTATTGTGAATAGGGAAAATACTTTGAAATAATAATTGGTTCTCAGCGGTCAAACAACAGGTTGCACCGTATTACGATTTATTATTTTCCTCTACGAATTTAGCACACATAATTCACGCTACCTGCGCCACCAGCGCCTCGCCCTATCATATCACTGGCTTTATTCCCAACTAGCAGCGTTCCGCAGTTTCACCCACGTAACTCCCGATCCCGTGGGAATATCGGGATAAAAAGTAGCCTATAGCCTTCCTTCCTTAGGTTTGCTACAATTGGTTTTTATAGTCGTGTTAATAAATTAGGATAAGTTAATATGAATAGGTGTCTTTATTTAGACTAGTTTATTT
Organism: Idaea straminata; assembly: GCA_951213275.1. NCBI lineage: Eukaryota > Metazoa > Arthropoda > Insecta > Lepidoptera > Geometridae > Idaea > Idaea straminata. Next base: position 9,437,646 of record OX577867.1, on the reverse strand, counting down.
AAAACACTTAACTTAATTAAGCTACAGATTGACGAAACGGATAAAAAGACAAGCAATTAATTATAACAGTCTTAGCACTAAGTAGTCTAACCGACAAAAACAAATTAATAAGGAAAACCTAGCTAAATTTAGCCAAGAGCTGAACTCAAATTTTTAGGGTTCACTTTCTTGTCTGTCTGTCTGTCCGTGTGTCACCACCGACAGGAACGGGTGGAACTAACAAGTTGAAATCTATACCAGACTAGCAGCGCTCCGCAGTTTCACCTGCGTAACTCCCGATCCCGTGGGAATATCAGGATAAAAAGAAGCCTATAGCCTTCCTCGATAAATTGAATATCCAACACAAAAATATTTTTTCAATTCGAACCAGTAGTTCCTGAGATTAGCGCGTTCAAACAAACAAACAAACTCTTCAGCTTTATAATATTAGTATAGATACTGAGGTCCATGCGACCGATCGCTCTGGAAGTCTTTGGGGGAGGCCTATGTTCAGCAGTGGACGTCCTGTGGCTGATATGATTGATTGATTGACTGAGGTCCATAGTCCCTATTAGGTGTATAAAATCCCTGAGTCGATACGATTAAAAGAAATGGCCAAATTTTGATTACTTAGTGCCAAAATTTACTTTTATTATTAACTTTTTTCACAAAATTCATGTCATATAGTTAGGTAAAAGACATACCTACCTACAAACTACCAAATCAGTTAAACTTGTTACAATTGGAAGTGACTAAGGCTAGTTTTTAACGTTCCTAATAATGCATAGTCCTACTAATATTATAAATGTGAAACTTTGTGTGTGTGTGTGTGTATGTTTGTTACTCCTTCACGCAAAAACTGCTAGACCGATTGCGATGAAACTCGGTATGTAGATAGCTGAATACCTGGATTAACACATAGGCTACTTTTTATCCAGATATTCAGACGGGATCGGGACTAACGCGAGTGAAACCGCGGAGCGCAGCTAGTGTAACTATAAACCAGTTTTTTACGAACTTCTTCACACATAAATGAATTATTAGTACTCAGTTATGATTATTATTTTCAACATGATAGCTATGTATTTAGTTGTGTGAGTGGTATAAGCCACCACCCGCTACACCAACTTCAACCAACGTGGGTTCGATCCACAGGATCAATAAATAATAATAAATAAATATTGCAGGACATTCCACACCTCGCCATCTAATGAAAAGTAGTCTATAGCCTTCCTCGATAAATAGACTATCCAACACAAAAATAATTTTTCAATTGATTGAGATTAGCGCGTTCAAACAAACAAACAAACTCTTCAGCTTTATTAATATTAGTATAGATTATAGCGCACTGATAGTGCTTATGATATAACACTTATGTTTCCCACTGTACATCAACATGGCCTCATTTTCCATGTGTTCCACCCATATTTGCCCACAGGAACTGTGAAATTATGACGTTTACCTGTTCTATGCCACAAGTCACATAACAACGGTTTTTTCATGGCTTTGTTTTGAATGTACACCTATGTAGGTAAGTAGATGTATACGGACGGACCTACACTTTTATACAGATAAATAAAACCCTGATAAATCTCTACGTATTGAAATCTGAATCCAAATACCTTAAAGGGTATTCCCCGCCCCTATACAGCCGTGATGAATTCTATATTTGACGACCCAGTTGGCACAGTGGTCACCATGCCGGACTGCCAAACACAGGGTTGCGGGTTCGATTCCCGCCTCAGACAAGTATTTATGCTTAGATATTTGTCTTTGGTCTGGTTGTTTTTATGTATTATATTTACAAAAAGAGTATATAAGTAGTATATCCGTTGTCTAGCACCCATAATACAAGTCAAGTTACTTAGCTTGGGTCTAGATGGCGATGTGTGGAATGTCCTGCAATAATTATATTAATTACTAGCTGCGCCCTTTGCGCCCCGCAGTTTCACCCGCGTAATAATTTTCTACACAATTTTCTTATTTTTTTTCTTTTATAAGAACATTCTCCTGGTAATAACAAACACAACAAAAAAAGAATTGGCCAAATTGGTCCAGGCGTTGTTGAGTTATGCGCTTACCAACACATTTTGCGATTCATTTTTATATTATAGATTATTTATTAATTAGTAGAACCTGAGTAATCAACAAAAAACTGCAGCCGCTAAATCTCTCTTTGGTAAATCTAAGTAGCAGCACTAAAGTTAAAAATTGTAGAAGAACGAATAGGTACATGGTGTCTAAGGTGTACGTGTAAGTGTTTCTTTATTGGATTATTTTTTGAATTGTATCTAGTTTAGTAATGACAAACTTGCATATGGATTAATTTATAATTGAATTGTATTTTAATGTAATTTAATTTGAAATAAATAAATTATTATTATTAATTATATTTTGAAAATTTATCCCTATTTTACACCGAGTTTGAGATTTTTTAAAGTGTGACTACACCATTATTTACCTAATGACACGTTGCCAAAAACATTGTTAGTTACCATAAATTGAAAATTCCATAACTTTTAGGAAGAAAATATATTTTTAGTAAATTACCTAGCATTTTATATTTAACTAATTAGGTAATTAAATTCTCCTATGTGTCCCATATCACGGGGCTATGGAGCCCCGGACATTTGGAAGGCGTGCATGGAGCCCAAGCCAACACAAAGCCCTTAAATAATAATTTTAAGATTATTATAATGCATTTTTTTATAATAGTTTCCTGTAGCTTGAGATGCTTAACAGTGCCCTATAGAGATTACAGAGTTTATCGCGCGTTGTGAAAGAGGGCTAAACGGAAAAAAATTGTAACAAAATTTTTTAAAAGTAAAAAAAATTGTAAAAAATTTGTAAAAAGACCAAAAGCTGTAACAACACTTTTTGCTATAGTTGTAAGCCGTGCGGCTTACAACTATGTATAGACTGGGAATGGAAATAGAATGGGAAGTCTAAGTATAGACTGGATAGAAAATAAGTCTAAAACTGCATGCCCCACCAATATCTGTACAATTGAGCTATCAAATATCGAGAGCATGAAGGGCCATCCGCGATAGGAAACCAGCTATTACTTAATAGCAATACAATCATAAACGGTTCAGCTCAATTCGTCTCTCTTTGTGTTCCATTAGGATTTCCTTTTCAATTTACAATCAGAATATATAGACATAATAATAAATATGAATCGTGCGAGACGTTTTACATGTTATTACGTCATAAATATATGGAATTTTGAAAATGTTTATTATACAACTAGCTAATAAACGCGTAAATCCCGATCCCGTGGGAATATCAAGATAAAAGTAGCCTATAGCCTTCCTCGATAAATGGGCTAAAAATATGAAAATAATTTTTCAATTCGAACCAGTAGTTCCTGAGATTAGCGCGTTCAAACAAACACACAAACTCTTCAGCTTTAAAATTTTACTAGCAGCGCTCCGCGGTTTCACGCGCGTAAGTCCCAATCCCGTGGAAATATCAAAATAAAAAGTAGCCTATAGCCTTCCTCGACAAATGGACTATCCAACACAAATATAATTTTTAAAATTCAAAGCAGTAGTTCCTGAGATTAGCGCGTTCAAACAAACACACAAACTCTTCAGCTTTATAATTTTACTAACAGCGCTCCGCGGTTTCACGCGCGTAAGTCTCGATCCCGTGGGAATATCAAAATAAAAAGTAGCCTATAGCCTTCCTCGACAAATGGACTATCCAACACAAATATAATTTTTCAATTCAAAGCAGTAGTTCCTGAGATTAGCGCGTTCAAACAAACACACAAACTCTTCAGCTTTATAATTTTACTAGCAGCGCTCCGCGGTTTCACGCGCGTAAGTCCCGATCCCGTGGGAATATCAAAATAAAAAGTAGCCTATAGCCTTCCTCGACAAATGGACTATCCAACACAAATATAATTTTTCAATTCAAAGCAGTAGTTCCTGAGATTAGCGCGTTCAAACAAACAAACTCTTCAGCTTTATAATATTAGTGTGGATGTGGTTTAGTGACACAAATTGCAACGCAATGTTGGCAGAGGCAGAATCGCCATTAATCAAGAAATTAAATGAATTGACCATTATATGTATTTAGCGCCATATTCGTATAGTATTTTACACAACATAGTTTCAAGAAAGGTTAGAAAATATCGGTGCAAAAATAAACAATATGGCCATACTAGTTGAGTGAGTAGAGTATGACGATAATCACATCACAATAAAATGGTTATTTTCTTGGCATTGAACTTCACATTCAGTGTGTTTTTGTTACACTAAGTACCTCACTTGTACTTGTACGGCTCAGTCGCAAAAGTTTCCTATTTCAGCATGTCCTATTAGCAAAATATCTTTTTTATACAAGGTTATTGGTAATTATATTAGCAAGCCGTTGAGGGCTACTTCCGTGTACCTTATCAAACAACTTTTGTTCTACGACTTTTGGAAATTCGAAAAAAAAATATGAAAATTTTAAGGTTATTTAAATTTTAAAACAACGGCCGTTCTGGAGTTTTGGCGGGAGCGAGTTAACAACATGTCGTGCTGCAGTTTTATTTTCATGAAACTTAGTTGTAACCCGAGTTGAATTGTATAATTCTGGTGGAATGTTATTCAATTTAGTTCTGTGAAAGTGCACAAGTGTAGTGAAAGTAAAAATCAGTGTCAAACATTAAGTTTTCTCGTTGCCTCCAAATCTCCTTTTAAGGTTATGGTAAACTTGCCACCGCTTTACTATAGCCCCTGACTTGACGGACTATGACGACTTTGACTGTTTTGAAACACTTTAGGCCCGATTTATGAAAAATCGGGTCATAATTAGATGCAAAATATAACTTGACACTGGCTAAATGCATAAGCCGTGCGAAGCCATAATTAATAGAAAAACAAAAAAAAGGCCGTTCTGACTAAGAACAGTAGATAAATATAATAAGTATAATTTTAAGGTTACATACCTCTCCGTGTAAGGAACAGCTGATTTTCAGTTAAACCTAACCTCAAAATTTTGTAAAAAAATGTTCGGATTTCCCCGAAAACCCCCGATCAAAAAGACGGGTGTTATGTACGTGGCAACATGGGCACGTGGGAGTGTGACAGCCATGAACTCGGGCACTGGCCGAGCCAGTATAGACCGGTTTCTCTCCGTACGTGACGGGTCGCCAGTGCTCACGCACACACGCGCGACAATCTTGTAGTGGTAGTGTACTTGTCACAGAGCCTTGTATGACACCTTAGTCTCTGGTTCTATTCTTACTCATGTGACGTGGGTCCCGAACGGAAGGACCAATTTTTTTGTAGTTTGTTTATTATTGTTGTACAATGTTATCTTTACACCTGTAAGTACTTAGATGAATGCAATAATAACACATTTTTATTGTAATTGTGCGCGCAAACGCGTGATTTTCTCACGATCAATTTTACACTGTCATTGTCATCAAATTGTAGGATGACCATGACGCTCTTAAATTTGAAAAAATATACATATAGCAATTACGTTACGACATTCTTATACTGACCAAATTTCTACAAAACCTATCTCCACCACACGACCTACCAGTTAACCTAAACAGACCTCCATCCTAAGGTTGCCTGGAAGAAATCGCTTTAAGCGATAAGGTCGCCTGTTTGTACAATTTCGTAGTTAATAAGCTTTCTCGTCCTTTTTGTTATTTTCAATGTTTTGTGTGCTGTACAAATAAAGTGTTTATATCTATATATTTCCTAAATAAAAAAGTATAATACTTTAGACATTTTTCACTGACAAAACCTTTAACTTCAATAACTTTTTTTTGGATTTAGAATGTACCTTTGAAATTATTTGTCAGTTTCATTCGTTCATTTATTCCCTATTCGTTAAATTTTCATCCCTTGGTCGAACGATAATTTGTTTTCCACTAAAAATATATAGTCACTAGCTGTTGGCAAAAGTTGATTTGCCATTTACAAAAAAAAAACTAAAGGAAACAAAATAAAAAATAGATAGTAGCCGATTCTCGGACCTACTGAATCTATACATATAAAATGCTTTGTCCTGAATGACTGACGGATCAAGGCACAGCCTAAACCGCTCATAGTAGAGACCTGAAACTTGGAGGGTGTGTTCTTTGTGTGACGTAGGCATCGGATAAGAGGATTTTCTGAAATTATAGACCTTTAGGGGGTGAAAAGGGGGGGCAAAGTTTGTATGAGACAACGTGATTCCTTGGTCCAATCTACTTCAAGTTATCGACTTCTACGCGGACGAAGTCGCGGGCAAATAAAATTTCATATACATATGAAATTTCATAAAAATCGGTCAAACCGTTTCGGAGGAGTATGGTAACTAACATTGTTACACGAGAATCCTACTAATATTATAAATGTGAAAGTTTGTGTGTGTGTGTGTGTGTGTGTGTGTGTGTGTGTGTATGTTTGTTACTCCATCACGCAAAAACTATTGGACTGATTGCGATGAAACTCTATGTAGATTGCTGGAGGCCTAGATTAACATATAGGCTACTTTTTATCCTGATATTCCCACGGGATCGAGACTTACGCGGGTGAAACCGCGGGGCGCAGCTAGTTTCATTTATAAGAAAAGATATATACATAGTATTCTTTAGAGCTTACATAAAATTTTCGAAAAAAAAACTTGAAATGTGTCAAGGTGGAACGAAGTTACTTTCGATTAATTAGTGAAGGAATTTTTATAATTTTTTTAAAAGTTAATTATTAACAAATATAATGTAATACAAACTTAATCAGTAGGCTCAATTTTAGTAAACTGGCTTGCTTTCTATGAGATGCTACGCCGCACGGCTTACAACAATAGCAAAAAGTGTCGTTACAACTTTTGGTCTTAATTTTTTCCGTCTAGCCCCCTTTCGCAACGCGCGATAAGGACCTTCGTTCCAAAAGTTCTAATTTCCAGAACTCTTGGAACAAAAGTTCGCTTAGACGTCTAAAACAACCCCCATAAAACAACCCTTAGTTGAATCGGACCTATCCCTCAAGGAAAATTCCAACACAATGACTAAGCTAGGTAGATACTACCTATTTACATGAAAACCGATTACAATCTCATTTAATGTGATAATAACTTGGTAATATGATAACCAATGTTAACATGGCTCCTCCATAAGTTGATTACTTGCTGATCCCGATAACTTTAAGTAGCAAAACGTGTTAATCATGTGATTGCCTAGAATTATTCTTATTTCCGAATGAAAACCTGCAAAAGCTAGACTTATACCCCCTTATTCCAAACCGAGGTTTAAGATTAAATCGAGATGTGGATTTAAACCTTAGATTTAGACACAGATTTACTCGTGATACAGTCTAAACACATTAAAACCTATAACTGCCATGACTATGCCCTATGTTTTGGTTTTATTCATTTTCTAATTATGTAAACAACAAAATACAAAAAAAAACATAGTCTAAAAGTTTTATGCAACAAAAATATTTGCTCTAGTGTCATTATCCAGGGAGGAAACAGTCGACTACGTTTGTATGGAGAGAGCGCCGGGTACGAGCAAAAGCAATAGCGCAGATAAATTTTTCGAAAGAAAATATATTGGTGCATTGAAATGAATGTGCGTATTAACCGCAAGCATTCGTTACGGTGAAGGAAAACGTAATGAGGAAAGCGACAAGCTATAAAACTCATTACGATTCGAAGGCATTGGGACATTTGCCAACCCGGAGGCTCTGAAGGATGACGCTCTGGGAAAAAGGCTCTTATCCAAAGAGTGACACACATATTAATGGCTTAACTTCACTTTTATGAAGACATTATACTCGTATTATTCCAATTTCCGAAATTTATGTAAAACAGCGCTCCGCAGTTTCACCCGCGTAACTCCCGATCCCGTGGGAATATCAGGATAAAAAGTAGCCTATAGCCTTCCTCGATAAATGGACTATCCAACACAAAAATAATTTTTCAATTCGAACCAGTAGTTCCTGAGATTAGCGCGTTCAAACAAACAAACAAACTCTTCAGCTTTATAATATAAGTATAGATTGGTGACTATCAGAAAAAGTCTTGATATAAAAACGTCATAGTTACTAAATAGACGTGAACATTAAATGCCCTTCGTAGCAAAACGTCTGAATCTTAAGGTGAAAGGGTACCGGCGCTCTCTCCATACAAACGTAGTCAACTGTTTCCTCCCTTGATAATAACACTAGCACAATTATTTTTGTTGCATAAAACCTATAACTGCCATGACTATGCCCCTATGTTTTGGTTTGTTTTCATTTTCTAATTTTCATAGAAATGAAGATTTAAAAAACAAAACATAGGGGCATGGTCATGGCAGTTATAAGTTTTATGCAACAAAAACATTTGCTCTAGTGTCATTATCCAAGGAGGAAATAGTCGACTACGTTTGTATGGAGAGAGAGCCCGGTAAACTTTCCTCCGCACAAAATATTCATTAGCAAATCGTCTAGATTGAAAACTACCAGTTTATCAATTAGAGAATGTGTTAGTAGCCAATACCTACGCACCATCTAGGTATCTTTAGATTCAATTTACATGAAACCTAAATGTCCTTAAGATGCTGAGTTGCCAAATTGCCATACAAAATGTGCCCTTTCATCATCTTTCAGCTTCAATGTCGTGCTACTATATTAAACTATTCATTTTTGTTTACTCAGTTAATTTTATCGTGTTATAAAAATCTTGTTTATTCTACAAATTATATTGTAGTTAAATCTTTTAAAGACTTCTTGTTGTAAATCGCTCATTGGATGTAAAAATACGTTTATCAACTTATCTATGAAATTTCCTTAGTGTGAGCTGTAGTAAGTTGTTAATATTGCGCGATTGTTTGCTTTATTAAGCTCTTAGTGCGTAATTTAACTGATTGACGTTGCGGGCTGCGGTAGTCATAAAAGCTTAGTTTAAAGATAAAAAATGTCCTAATTCATTTAGAGAACACACTTTGTGAGAATTTTAGTAATCTAAAAAAGAGATAAATATTCGCCATGAAATCTTTGAAACTACAGGAGTTACAAGAGTCTAAAAATTACTATGGGGGTTCCTTTTAAGGAGTAGGGGACCACTAAGAAAGGATCCTTGCTAATAATAAATTATTATAAATCATGTAACTTAAAAATTATACAGGAAAGTATCTATTTTATAAATAGTATTTTCTAAGGTTTTCGCGACTTGAACTCATAATTATAATGCCATTTGAACGGATATATTCGCGTTTTTTATTTTTGTTTTAAACCTAACGTTTCGGGATCTTTGCAGAGCCCATGGTCACAGGCAGTCTGAGATGACATTCGTCTTTTTTTTCTTTCTATTAATTATGGCTTTGCACGGCTTGTGCATTTAGCCAGTGTCAAGTTATATTATGCATCAAATTTTGACCCGATTTTTCATAAATCGGGCCTAAAGTGTTTCAAAAGAGTCAAAGTCGTCATAGTCCGTCAAGTCAGGGGCTATAGTAAAGCGGTGGCAAGTTTACCATAACTTAATAGGAGATTTGGAGGCAACGAGAAAACTTCATGTTTGACACTGATTTTTACTTTCACTACACTTGTGCACTTTCACAGAACTAAATTGAATAACATTCCACCAGAATTATACAATTCAACTCTGGTTATAACTAAGTTTCATGAAAATAAAACTGCAGCACGACATGTTGTTAACTCGTTCCCGCCAAAACTTGACATTCGTCTTACAAAAAATATTATATGAAATGCTGTCAAACTACCGTCTACTTAAAATTAATAAAAAGGTTTCATCTAACGCAGAATTGACTAACGGTGTCCGAATTGCAGCTGTTGCTTGCGGGGCTTGAGACCTAACTAAATGTAGTACTGGGTCCCAAACCAGTGGTTCTCTCCAACCATCCTCTCTATTAAAAATGTTGGGATGCTTCTGGATTTCAAAGGCCTCTATATAATTTACTAGCGACCCGTCCCAGCTTCGCACGGCTATATTATGCATGCATTATACATATAAACCTTGAATCACTCTATTTATTAAACAAAACCACATCAAAATCCGTTGCATAGTTTTAAAGATCTAAGCATACATAGGGACAGCAGCTAGAAGCGATTTATATAAATCTTCCTCTTGAATCACTCTATCTAAAAATTAAATTTAAAATTAAAAAAAACCCGACATAAAATACTAATGAAATATAGCTAAGAACAGGAGTGTTCTTAGCTAATTCTAGTAAGACTAATTCAACTTTCAAACAAAAAAGAAATCTAAATCAAAATCGGTTTATCCGTTCAGGAGCTACGATGCCACAGACACACACACAGAGAGAGAGAGAGAGAGAGAGACACGTCAAACTTATAACACCCCGTCGCATGACGTTGCGTAGTTTTAAAGATCTAAGCATACATTAGGACAGCAGCTAAAAATGATTTATAAAAACTTTGAATCACTTTATCTAAAAATTAAATTAAAAATTAAAAAAAAACCCGACACAAGATAATAATAAAACATAGCTAAGAATACTTCCGACTAATTCAACTTTCAAACAAAAAAACTAAATCAAAATCGGTTTATCCGTTCGGGAGCTACGATGCCACAGACACACACACACAGAGAGAGAGAGAGACGTCAAACTTATCACACACCGTCGCATGACTTTGCGTAGTTTTAAGATCTAAGCATACAGGACAGACAGTGGGAAGCGACTTCGTTTTATACTTTTTAGTGATGGTCACCCTACAACAAATTGGCACATTACCAGCACAATCTCAGAGGAAAATAATTATACATAAATATAATAAAACGACAGGCGATGTGTAGAAGCACGTGTTTATATGTATCTATATAACGCAACAATATAAATAAACAAACATATTACATTTGATAAGGAAATCAAACGGCAATAATCATCGTGTACTTATTGATCTGCTTGTGTGTGTGTTTGCGACGACCCAGTTGGCACAATGGTCACCATGCCAGGCTGCCAACAGGGTTGCGGCTTCGATTCCCGCCTCAGACATGTATTTATGCTTAGATATTTGTCTGTGGTCTGGTTGTTTCTATGTATTACTAAGTGTGCCCCGCGGTTTCACCTGCGTAAGCCTCGATTCCGTGGGAATATCGGGATAAAAAGTAACCTATGTGTTAATCTAGGTCTCCAGCTATCTAGATACCGAGTTTCATCGCAATCGGTCCAGTAGTTTTGGCGTGAAGGAGTAACAAACATACACACACAAACTTTCACATTTATAATATTACTAGCTACGCCCCGCGGTTTCACCCGCGTAATAATTTTCTGCACAACTTTCTTAATTTTTTATTTCATAAGAACCTTCTCCTGATAATAACAAACAGACCAAAAAAAGAATTGGCCAAATTGGTCCAGGCGTTGTTGAGTTATGCGCTTACCAACACATTTTGCGATTCATTTTTATATTATAGAAGATTAGGATAGTTGTATATGTATATATTTACAAAAGAAAAGTATATACTCGTAAGTAGTATATCCGTTGTCTAGCACCCATAACACAAGTGTAGTTACTTAACTTGGGGCTAGACGGCGATGTGTCGAATGTCCTGCAATATTTATTTTATATTTTATTTTGCTTACAGTAATAAGGAAGGTCAAAAGCATATTCGAAATATTGAAGAAATGCACTTTTTTGTGTATTTTCGTGTCTTTATTTTTGAAATTGCTGAGGCTTTGGACGATTTTGAAACAAAAGTTCGAAACCAATTGCGCGAAAAAGAATAAGTAGGGTTTTTTTAATGTTAAAATACCGTGGTTTAATGGTTTTTCAGATTGTCAATTAAGAAAATATTTATATTATGAAATGTTTCTTCCTATTTTTACGAAATATTTTGTTTTCAATTAAGACGACCCTCATTTTTTTATTTTATATCTAAACTAGATTTATGAATCATAATTTCAATTTTGTAAATTACAAAGAAGTAGATAAGTATGTGAAATGACAACAAACACTGTGAATGCTAACAACTTAATCTAATTCATAGTTTTTTTTGACGTGAACGTCTAGTAAATTGTCTGCATTCACACAAAAGTGTCATGGTAATATTATGTGACGTCATTGTCACGTTCCGGTGACGTCATGTCATCAATGACGTCACACAGCAATAATAATAATATAGCTTTTCTGGGTTTTTGTTATAGTGTCGAGTGACGAACAGAAAACTTATATAAAGGAAAAAAAATAAAAGAAAAAAAATTAAAGCTGAAAAAAAAAGTTATTCATCGCTTTCTTAAGATGTTGTAATACAGTCAGCTTCATAATTGCAGCCCCCGGTAGAGTTCTAAAATTACTAATATTGGCATGTTTTCATTCTAATAAATTTTGTTTGATAAATTGATGAGTTAGAAGACTTTAAACTTCAACTAAAGCAGGTGTCTAGAATTTAGCTTGAGTTGAAAATATTCTTTTAACATAACAGCCGTTTTGGAGCTCTACGGTGGGTCTGCAATTATGCAGCCGACCGTTCTTGTATACGGGCTGTTTGCCGCCATGAACCGTGACACTTTTTTGTGAATGCAGGTGTCCATCAATTTTTTAGACGTTATCAAGTCAAATGGCGTGATGATCTGCATGCATTCGATGAAGGCTGACCCAATATAACCCAGGACCGACAGGGTTGGAAACAGATGAGACCTTTGCCCTGCCGTGGGACAATACAGGTTAAGCTTGCTTTAAGTTCACAAAAATCCTGATATTTTTCGTAAAAAAAGCGATATTCATAATTTCCACTTAAGAAATAAGGATGAACTGACCGTGTCCGGTAGTAGGCTCCGGAAAATAAACAGGTCGTTTAATAGTACATGTGTGCTCTATTATAATAAATTACCTAAAGATGTATATGATATGTCCATTAACAGGTTCAAAACTTTTATAAAGCATAAATTGTGCAGTAAGGCGTACTATGATACTTCGTCTTAACTTAATGATAAGGACGTGCGCTCTATTATAATAAATTACCTAAAGATGTATATGATATGTCCATTAACAGGTTCAAAACTTTTATAAAGCATAAATTGTGCAGTAAGGCGTACTATGATACTTCGTCTTAACTTAATGATAAGGACGTGCGCTCTATTATAATAAATTACCTAAAGATGTATATGATATGTCCATTAACAGGTTCAAAACTTTTATAAAGCATAAATTGTGCAGTAAGGCGTACTATGATACTTCGTCTTAACTTAAAAAAGCCTGAATACAAGTACAAGTACAAGTAAGGACGTGACTTTAATTGCTCCATTTCAAATAATACTTTCAATATATTTGTAATATTGACCTTTGTGAGCGTGATCACATGAAAAAAAAACCCATGAGTTTCTTGTGCCTTCTTCTCATTGGTGGGCGCGTTCCGAAGGCACACATCCTAAATTAGTTTTTAAGACGTTTCAATGTGATCTGTGTATAAAATTTACATAGCATCCAAATGAATAAATAAATTTGACTTTGACTTTGTCTAATTAAAAAAAAAATCAAGTCAAAAAAAAGTGATTGCAAAACCTTCACACGGAGTTTTGGCGGGAACGAGTTAACAACATGTGCTGCAGTTTTATTTTCATGAAACTTAGTTGTAACCCGAGTTGAATTGTATAATTCTGGTGGAATGTTATTCAATTTAGTTCTGTGACAGTGCACAAGTGTAGTGAAAGTAAAAATCAGTGTCAAATATGAAGTTTTCTCGTTGCCTCCAAATCTCCTATTAAGGTTATGGTAAACTTGCCACCGCTTTACTTTACTTGACTTGACGGACTATGACGACTTTGACTGTTTTGAAACACTTTAGGCCCGATTTATGTAATATCGGGTCAAAATTTGAAGCAAAATATTACTTGACACTGGCTAAATGCACAAGCCGTGCGAAGCCATAATTAACAGAAAAAAATACTTCACACTTCGATATTGAATGAATTATAGCTAACCACAACACAAATATTCTACGATCGATTAAACTAATCCTAGGGTTTTTTAGATTATTGTTTATCAGTACAGCTAAGGTACATAAACAGTTAATAAGATATCATATCGATTATGTATGTTTTATCGAATGATAATCGAGATTATGCGAATTTATAATCGATTAGCTTTTTCCATTTGTCATTATGATAATATTTGACATTGGAGTTTCTTAATTTTTTTTGAACCGACTGGATTGAAAAAAAATAATAAGAATGGCCAAAGTATAGGGCCCTGATATTTATTTTAGCTTGGCATAGTCATTTTTTTACGCCGTTCACTTTGTGTCTCGGAAACGGGAGAATGCGATTTCATCTTACAATATTTTTTAATATGTTTCTGTAGTTTTTTTTTAATGCTTATTTCTTTTGTACGTTGGCGTTTTATTATGTCATTTATTAGGTCGATCGACTCGTGCCTGAGATCCAACTTTGATTAAGTACTTTCTGTTTTATTATATTGGATTTAAGTTCCTTATCGCGCGTTGCGAAAGGGGGCTAGACGGAAAAAATTAAGACCAAAAGTTGTAACGACAATTTTTGCTATAGTTGTAAGCCGTGCGGCGTGCGCGTGTTTCTCTGTCTGTCTCTTTCTCTCTCTATCTCTCATAAAAAGCAATTACTAAAATTGAGCCTACTGATTAAGTTTATATTTCTCAAAAAACCAAAATTTTATTACAATTTCTTCACTAATTAATCGAAAGGAACTTCGTTCGATACGGGTATCCCAAAGAGCGGTGTTGGCTTAGTGGTAGATACCTCGACTTTCATTCTGAAGGTCGTGGGTTCGAATCCCGGCCGGCCGTGCACCAAAATTTATGTGCGCTAATTGACATTGCTCTTACGGTGAAGGAAAACATCGTGATGAAACCCGCGGCTTAGTTGCCTCCAGAAGTATTGACAAGTTCTCTCCTCTGGACATGGTCGACTAAGCTGAGAGGGTAGTAGGTGCTGGGCAAGCCTACTCCATCCTCACGCAAAAAGGACCCAATTAAAAAGGGTCCAATGGCGGAAAACAGCCTGTATCCAAGTACAAGAAAGTACGGGTGTCCCATGACACCTCTCAAGTTTTTTTCTATTGTTTTCAACTTGTACCGTTAACAAAACATAATAGATATGTCAATTTAGTTGTTTTGGTATTATTTCTTAGTGGTGACAAGGGCAAATAGACTAAATAAATACTCCTAGACTTTACTGGACCGGTTGGATAGTGACACGGGGAATTCATATTCTAACCATGTCGATAACAAAGCCTTGCTTGACGACCCAGTTGGCACAATGGTCACCATGCCGGACTGCCAAACACACGGTTCCGGGTTCGATTCCCGCCTCAGGCAAGTATTTATGCTTAGCAATTTGTCTGTGGTCTGGTTGTTTCTATGTATTATAAGTTTATATTTACAAAAGAAAAGTATATAAGTAGTATATCCGTTGTCTAGCACCCATAACACAAGTCTAGTTACTTAGCTTGGGGCTAGATGGCGATGTGTGGAATGTCCTGTAATATTTATTTATTTGCTAATTTAGCAGTTAGAAATTGTGTGTCTATTTAAATTATAGCGAAGCAAGTATCTGAGTATGTAATCAAATAGGTTATTTGATTTGTAAAACAATGCAATCTGAATATCTAGAGGTATTAACACGTAGCAACAATATTTAATCAAGATGAAATCATTCAATTCAGTGCTTGACTTGTTAATTATGTATGTTGGTCGTACCCTCACTAAGTCGTACCCTCTTTTTACTTTTATTCATAATACATCTTAATATATATAAATCTCGTGTCACAATGTTTGTCCTCAATGGACTCCTAAACCACTTAACCGATTATAATAAAATTCGCACACCATGTGCAGTTCGATCCAACTTGAGAGATAGGATAGTTTAAATCTCAAATTATAGTCGCAAAATCTACTATTTCTACGCGGACGAAGTCGCGGGCAATAGCTAGTTTACTTATATATTTGAATTTTAAAAAGTATGATAATTTTCCAATTAATTTATTCGTCTTTACTGTTGTTATTGCTTTTATTTCTTTATAATGCATTGATCTCTTAGAGTAGTAATAGAAAAAACCTACCTTAGTATTAAATTACCCTGTATATTGTATGCCGAAAGGTCGATCACAGAGGACATATTTTGTGTATCATACTATGTAACAACTTTTTATACCTGTGTTCACAATAAATGATATTTGAATTTGAATTTGAACTAACTATCAAATACCTATACTAACTGAATGTTTATTTTTGACTACAACAAGAACAAAAAAATCTCAATTTTTCATCGTTTTCTTAACGGTTCTCGAGGAAGGTTACCTTACCTTAGTAATAATCAGTTTTATAAGCAAAATTTATACTTTATTGTTAAGACTTGTAAATTTAATTTTGTTTAGGTATTTATGTAAGTGGTTAGATGGAAAAAAAATACAAGTTTTTATAGTGATGTATTTATTTTGTACTCAGTATGTTTTTATAAAAATCCAAATTTAAGAAAAATAAATGAATGAGTAATAATAATTAGTCCGTTCACTGGTAATAACTTTATTATGTTATCTTTTTTTTTGTATTTTCCTTGTGTACTGAATTTATTAAATAAATAAATAAGGTTTTTGTAGGCATATACAACAAAACTACAACGCGTACGAAGTCGCAGGCAACAGTATAAGTAAATAAATATTTGTTTGGGCTAAACTAACCTTTTTTTTTTTTTTTTTTTTTAACCCAACCTTTATCATTCTGCAACTTTGTAACATAGTTTCCTCAATCATGAAACTTAGTCACAATTTTAAAAACCAACTTCAAAAAACCAACACCGGCCAAGTGCGAGTCGGACTCGCGTACGAAGGGTTCCGTACCATTATATTATGTTTTTAGTATTTGTTGTTATAGCGGCAACATAAATACATAATCTGTGAAAACTTCAACTGTCTAGCTATCACGGTTCATGAGATACAGCCTGGTGATAGATAGACAGACGGATCCTAGCTTAACATCACATAATAACACCTCCTAACTTAGTTTTTAAGACGTTTCAAAATATACATAAGCATCTAAATGAATAAAGAAATTTGACTTTGAATTTGACCTATTGAATAAAAAAAATTGAGTTTGAGGATAATGCAGTAAATGAGTCCTGTTTTTACCCTTTGGGTAAGGAACTTTAAAAACCAACTTCTAATAACATAACCCTTTCCTTGTAGTCGGGTAAAAATGCAGTGTATCATTTAGGTACTAACCTATCATTCAAAACGAAATACTTACCTACTTATCTATACATTGTACGTGACACAACGAATGAAATTATAGATTAAAGAAACTACTAATAAGAAATATTACAAAACCACTTTTATCGGACACCGAATTAAAACATACTTAAGTATACTTACCTTTATGTCTCCTGACTAATTAATTAATGAATAATTAGCTATTTCGTAATACTTTTTTAAACTATATTCCCGCTCGATAAACAGAAAATAACGTTTCTTTAAGCAAGATTTTTTTTTCGTTTTTAGCATAGAATATAATAAATAAATATTGCAGGACATTCCACACATCGCCATCTAGCCCCAAGCTAAGTAACTAGACTTGTGTTATGGGTGCTAGACAACTCATATACTTTTATTTTGTAAATTTAGACTTTCTATACTTATATACTTATACTTATATATTATAAAGCTGAAGAGTTTGTTTGTTTGTTTGTTTGAACGCGCTAATCTCAGGAACTACTGGTTCGAATTAAAAAATTATTTTACTTTTTATCCTGATATTCTCACGGGATCGGGAGTTACGCGGGTGAAACCGCGGAGCGCTGCTAGTAATACATAGAAACAACCAGACCACGGACAAATATCTAAGCATAAATACTTGTCTGAGGCGGGAATCGAACCCTAACTTAGGAAACAGAGTATTTAATAATAATATCGCTTATCTGGGCTTGTGTTATGGTATGACGAGGACGAAGGAAAAAAGGAAAAAAATTTATATACGAAGAAGAAAAAAAAAAACACAAAACTTTCATCGTTATCTTATGACGTTATCACGTAAAATTATCGTCCGTAAACCGAATTTACAGACAACCATTTTTTTAAAGATATAATCGAAGTAAGTTGTTCAGAATCTCTCATTATGTCAGCTGATTATAGGTACCTATGGATGTGCCTACAGTTAGTCCACGGATTGATAATCCCAAGCACTTTTTATCAGTTAGGGTCACTACACACGCTATAACTATTATGTAAGTATAAATAATAATAATGACATAAAATATTACGTTTTTTTAAGGGTTCCGTACTTTTTAGTGAAAGGGTACTGGAGGCTCTCTCCATACAAACGTAGTCGACTGTTTCCTCCCTGGATAATGACACTAGGACAAATATTTTTGTGCCATAAAACTTATAACTGCTCCTATGTCTTGGTTTTTTTGGAACGAAGTTCCTTATGGTGCGTTGCGAAAGGGGGCTAGACGGAAAAAATTAAGAATAAAAGTTGAAGTTGAAGAAAGAAACTTCGTTCCATCCGGGTGTCCCTTGACACCTCTCAAGTTTTTTAATTTTAATTTTTTTAAGAAATTAAGAATTAAAATACAAAAAAAATAAGGGCATGGTCATGGCAGCCACAAAAATATTTGCTCTAGATGAAATAGTCAACTACGTTTGCATGGAGAGAGAGAGAGAGAGAGATTAGTGAAAATTCTGTAAGACGCAGTAAACGTTTCGCTTCTTCATTTCTTATTTCGTACAGAAAGGGGAATCAGTTGCCTGCGTCTGTCTTTCCTGACGTGTACAATTTGAGGGTCTTCAAGTCGCGAGTGAATAGGTATCATCTAGGATTAAGACACCCATGTCCTCAAAAATACAGGTGCGAGTTCAACTCGCACACGAAGGGTTCCGAACCATCGTTTTTAGAGCAACAGAAAAACATTATTTCACAGAGCTATCACGGTTTATGTGATTCAGCCTGGTGACAGACAGACAGACAGACGGACGGTGGAGTCTTAGTAGGTAAAAGGGTCCCATATTTACCCTTTGGGTATCTATTTATGTTCTATATTCCTCTAGCTTTTTGTAACTTAAATTATATCGAAAATTTAATTTATCTAAATCTTTATTTTTATTAAATAATATATTTATTATTATGCCATTGATAACCTATTTTATTGATTGCTCGTAAAAATATTTTGGGGAAAATTTCGTGGTGCCATACAGATAAGGCATAAATAAATACCTACCTACTTAATTATTTGACCTTCGATGAACGGTTATGTTTTTTATAGCAGCGCCCCGCGGTATAACTTGGTACTACGGGTATGCCGAAGATGCATTGCACATCGACATCCCACAAATAAAATACCTCGCGTCATTTAGATGTTGATTTAGGTGAAAATATTTTTATCCAGCTGACCGGCGAACATCGTACCGCCTAACAGTCAAAGAATTTTGTTTTTACACAAAATAAATTTCTGAACGCACGCAAAAATATTTTATCCTACTACTGAACCGATTTCGATGAAATTCGGTATGTAGATAGCTGGAGACCTGGATTAACACATAGGCTACTTTTTATCCCGATATTCCCACGGGATCGGGACTTACGCGGGTGAAACCGCGGGGCGCAGCTAGTAACCAATATATACGAAACCATTTTGAATGGGAAAATGTTATTTCTTTTATTTTCATAAATTTTCCAATGGTTTTAATAGTTATTCTGCTATTCGGGGCTGAGACAAATACCATGAAAAACCATGAAAATCTGTCCAGCCGTTCTTGAGTGATAAGTGTTTGAACAAACCCGACTCTGTTTTTTTATATTTAATAGAAGATTTGAAAAAAAAAACAGTATGTCAGTACTAGGTACCAGTTGAAGAGGAGAAAAAAGCTATCTCTTTTTGTATGGAAAATACGCGGAACCCTCTTAAAGCGAAAGAAAATTTCCTAACATCAAAAA
Organism: Idaea straminata; assembly: GCA_951213275.1. Lineage (NCBI taxonomy): Eukaryota > Metazoa > Arthropoda > Insecta > Lepidoptera > Geometridae > Idaea > Idaea straminata. Next base: position 9,417,813 of record OX577867.1, on the reverse strand, counting down.
GAATTGGAAAAATGTATGAAGTAAAAACCGTTAAAAACTTTCAAGTAAATAATTTTTTTTTTCTTAAAGTTATTAGGTGTAAGTAGGTAATTTTGGAAGTGGTTCATATATTTTTTTAGCGTTTTTATGGTCAAAATACGTAGTATTTAATCATTATTCAAAACAATGATATATAAGTATTTCTTATCGTATGGCAAAAATAAAACATGACCTTATCCTTGAACTTAAAGGCAATAAAATAATTTATTAGCATTTGATCTTATCTAACAACTAGCAGCGCTCCGCGGTTTCCCCCGTGTAACTCCCGATCCCGTGGGAATATCGGGATAAAAAGTAGCCTATAGCCTTCCTCGATAAATGGACTATCCAACACAAAAATAATTTTTCAATTCGAACCAGTAGTTCCTGAGATTAGCGCGTTCAAACAAACAAACAAACTCTTCAGCTTTATAATATAAGTATAGATTTGTTTTGCACCATGCAATTGTATATATCTAAGGAAAATATTTGAATATTTGAAACTACCAGACCAATGTTGATGAAACTTGGTGTGATGATACATTGAATCCCTGGGAGAAACATAGGCTAGTAGCATAGTATATCCCGATATTTCTACAGGATTGGGAGACTGCTGCCTGTCCATTGGAGCGAAGCGTGGTAGCGGATCTATTTCTATACATATAAAAATATATTGGTTTTCAGCCTTGCGAATAAAACCGCGAGGTGTTGCTAGTAAAAAAATCAATTAATATATTGTAAGACGTATTTTTTTTATTATTCTAGAAATACTGGTTCTATTGACATTTATGATTTAATTGTATCCGAAAAGTACCTAAGTATTTGACTTTAAAATACTTGTTTAGAATTTGAGTTGATGCAATGACAATGCCCTTTGCTCCTGATGATCGATTCTGGTGACGATAAAGAACAGTCTTTAACCGACTTCAAAAAAGGAGGAGGTTCTCAATTCGTCGCGTATACAGGGTTATTTGATTCCAATCCAAAAAAGTTGTTCGTTTTGATGTAGACAACCAAACCCTACTAGTTTTCTATGTACAGTCGGAATACCAATTAGCTGAACCCCACGTGACCCAGTGCTCACTCGCACATCTACGGTGCGAATTGGTATTCCGACTGTACATCAAAACGAACAACTTTTGTTCTACGACTTATGTTAACCTAATAACAATTCCCAAAAAAAATTGTTTCTAGTAGGTACTGTAGGCATTTTCTATGTCGGTTCAAAGAACGCGCGCGCGCTTCTCAATATAAGCAGATCTTACAATATTTATAGAACAGAGTTTTAATTGTTATTTCTGTATGAGAAAATTGAATAAATAGACAAAAGTCGTAGAACAAAAGTTATTTGTTTTAATATGGAGAATTACTCCTGAGTCACGTTTTTGGATTGGAATCCTCTAACCCTGTATAATATCTTTTTTTACGTTTGTTCACAGTTACTTGAAGACGGCGCATTTGATTTGAAATCAAACTAACTACTCTTAAATTTCATCCTACAAAATACGGCAAAGGGGGCAATAAATCAGCTTTTCCCCCTAATGACACAATATAATATTGGAACTAACCATAACACAACCAGGTTTGGTTAACTTTGCCCCACTATAGTAAGACTTTTCCGAACACAAAAGGCTTCTTGGACAATTTAATTGACCCACTTTCAACGTGGAGAGATTTCATCACAAATAACACAATCCCTTGTTTTATATATATTTTTTATCAAGTTGTTTACAGAGTATCGGTTTGAACAGTGTGGGTGAAATTGCTAACAACAGTTTTTTAATTATCCTAGTAATATTAATGTGCAAAAAAATATTTTCTAAAAAGAAAGCATTTGAAAAAATTGCACTGTGACAAGATTTAAAATCGCGACCTTCTATGTCCGAGTTCAAATTTTGGTAGCGTTTTTTCTTATATTTTAATTAATTATTAATAATTACTTTTGGATTTTTTGGAGTTTACTCCTTAAGAATCGATTTTCATATATAAGGCGCTCGGTATGAGAAAAATCGTTTTTGGTGCGCACCTTTAGTGCGCAACTTTCTAATTTGGCTGTGAGTGTATTGCGTATGGTTAGATACTCGTACTTTTTTAATTTAATTCTTTCGGGCATTATTTAATGATGCAACTAATATTAAAATCCGAAGAATTGTAATTTTTTTTCTGTTTTTTTTTTTTTGGTTTTTTCGCTCTTCACGTCAAACAACTGGACCTTTATAGATAAATATATCAGCATAGCGGGGAAATAGGATCACGAAATTACGATCGAGATTAACGCGGGTGAAACCGCAGGGCGCAGCTAGTAATAACATAGATAACTGACGACCCAGTTGGCACAATGCCGGATTGCCAAACCTAGGGTTGCGGGTTCGATTCCCGCCTCAGACATGGATTTATGCTTAGATATTTGTCTGTGGTCTGGTTGTTTGTATGTATTATATGTATATATTTACAAAATAAAAGTATATAAGTAGTATATCCGTTGTCTAGCACCCATAACACAAGTCTAGTACTTAGCTTGGGGCTAGATGGCGATGTGTAGAATTTCTTGCAATATTTATTACTAGCTGCGCCCCGCGGTTTCACCCGCGTAAGTCCCGATCCCGTGGAAATATCGGGATAAAAAGTTGCCTATGTGTTAATCTAGGTCTCCATGCAGGTATCTAGATACCGAGTTTCATCGCGATCGGTCCAGTAGTTTTTGCGTGAAGGAGTAACAAACACACACACACACACACGCACACACAAACTTTCACATTTATAATATTAGTAGGATTATTTTTAACTAAGATGCCACTAACAAATAGATTGTACTATCTAATTCATTAATAAAATAAAATTAAAGCATTTTTCTCATATTTCTGTAGGAAATAGATTGAAAATAAAAACTTGATAGGTAAATTAAATATGTATTAAATCGATATCAGTAGGTAATTATTAAAAATAATGTTGTACACTCATATTTTATCAGACTTTATAAAAAATTGTTTACGCACGAAGGCAGTGATAAAATAATAATTTAGATACGCAAAATTATTATAATACGTCTAAAAAACTATGCTGGGTTGAAGCTACTAAAATAAAGGAAAATATGAAACTCGCGGCTAAGTTATCTCCAGGGACCTAAGTCTGCTAACACAATTGTGTTTCAATAGTGTCGATGGAATCGTTATAGACATTCAATGTCAAAAATATGACATTACATGTCATATTGGTATTCTTCTGATGTTAACTATTCTATCGAAACACCACTGATGCACCACTGACTCACTTTGGTATTCTGCTCTAGAATCGTGGCTCAATGGAATCTCGATAGTTGTCAAAACGGTATATCGCTTTGCAACATATACCATGTTGGTAGGCAACACCAGCGACTTCTCCATAGCGATTCTATTGCGATGTTATTAAAACTTTAGCAGAATACCAAATAAAGTAACAATCTCAATATAATATCAACAGAGTCTCGATATAATGACAATGGTAAATTCATTAATGCAAAATAGCAGACTTATTCTGCTATTTTGCATTAATGCCCCAGATGTATGAACGAGTTCTTTCCTTTGACATGGTCGACTAAACTGAGCGGGTAGTTTAATTGCTGGGCAAGCCTACTCCATCCTCACGCAAAAAGGACCCAACTAAAGAGGTTTATAGGTGCGGAAAACATCCCGTATACAAGTTCAAATGTGGAATATGATTTTGGAGTAAAGTTTACTTCGAATATTTTTAATAGGGGACTTAAGGTGAAAGGGTACCGGCGCTCTCTCCATACAAACGTCGTACTATTTTCTCCTTGGATAATGACACTAGCACAAATATTTTTGTTGTATAAAACCTATAACTGTCATGACTATGCCCCTATGTTTTGGTTTTCTAATTATCATAGAAATTAAGATTTAATAAACAAAAAAAGGCATGGACTTGGCAGTTATAAGTTTTATGCAACAAAAATATTTGCTCTAGTGTCATTATCCAGGGAGGAAACAGTTGACTACGTTTGTATGGAGAGAGCCCCCAGTACCCATTCCTCTAAAGGCCTACAGTAATAGGTAGCTACGGTGCGCCTGCGCCGTAGATCGTAGTACGGTCTACGAAATGCTACGTGACGGAATGCCATAAGAAGGGTGCTGGCAACCAGAAGACCAGGGTGGTAACGAACGGGTTCAAACTTAATTAAAAAAAATCGTACAAAAAATGATGGATTCGATTGATACCCCAAAAATTAATTTAATTAATTATAGGTAGGTTTGTACTTTATATGCTGATTGAAGGAATGACAAACATATTTTAATTAATCCAACTTCTATTGTTCCGAATGACCTGTTAAATTCTCACGTAACATTTGGTTAAAATTGGTGTAAGTATTTAGAAATAAATTATAATTCTAATGATTAAAAATACTTCTATGAAGCGGTTTTCGTATAAAAGAAATTTTAACTTTGCTTAAAGGCCATTAAAATGTAATAACCTAAATTTTAATTATAAACATTCCTATAAAAAATGGAAAACATTTAAATTGAGAATCTCCTTTTTTGTTTGAAGTCAGTTAAAAATTATAAATAAAAAAACTAAATCAAAATCGGTTCATCCGTTCGGGAGCTATGATGCTACAGACAGACACACACACTCACACACAGGCACGTCAAACTTATAACACCCCGTCGTTTTTGCGTCAGGGGTTAAAAATAAATTAAAAAAGATGTCCCTAGAATCTTTATTTTGCCTTTATTTTGAATCAATTAGTGTAGCCAACTAGGTTTCTAAGTTAAAAACCTTTTAAGAAAATAAACAAATTACAAATGACTTTTTTAAGTAGTGGTTATGGCCGTTAATTAAAAACCGCACTATAATTAAAAAGGCAAATTGCGCGCAATTTTTAGATAAACGTCATTATTTTTTGCGTAAACATAGAACGAAAATCATTTTTACCAATGAACACTACTACAATTTACATGATTTTTAACTACTACTATGGTTTAGTTTTACGGGGCTGTTTCCGCACTTAGCCTCATTATTTGGGCCATTGTGCGTACTACTACTATGGTTATTTTCACTTTTAATAATAAAAACAATAAACTTGGTAACTAAATATACAATTTTAAAAACTTATTTTTTTTTTGTAAATTATTCTAAACACCTTTAAACTATTATTATTAAAGTAAAAAACTCAACACACTTACCGCAATCCAAAACAAAATTAAAAAAAATCGCGCGATTTCAGAAACAAACAGAAACTTGGCAAAGACCGCGAAATATTTTCATCACTATATTTATTTTTAGAAGAGCACCCACTGTTATATTTTTTGTTCACAACTTAATTTAATTATTTTTTTTGTAAATAATTTCCACATACCAATGCCGGCGATAATATATTGACGCCAAAGTTGCCCTTGCTCCATCCTGTACGATTGTTCGTTCACTGGCGGGCCGGTAGCGACCGGGTCGTAGGCATACGTTCTATCAGCCATGTGGTGACGTCGGGTGACGTCGACTTACGACGTTTGCAGGGTTGTACCGCGTGCGGTGTGTTAATCAATCTGTGAAAGAGGAAATTGCTTAGAGAAATGGTCATTTTTTAGGGGTCTGCTCGTACGGTGAGCTAATCAATTGGTGAAAGATAAATTGCTTGGAAAATTGGTCATTTTTAGGGGTGTACCTATGCATACCGCGTGCGGTGTGTTAATTGATCTGTGAAAGAGGAAATTGCTTAGAGAAATGGTCATTTTTAGGGGTCTGCTCGTACGGTGAGCTAATCAATTGGTGAAAGATAAATTGCTTGGAAAATTGGTCATTTTTAGGGGTGTACCTATGCATACCGCGTGCGGTGTGTTAATGAATCTGTGAAAGAGGAAATTGCTTAGAGAAATGGTCATTTTTTAGGGTCTGCTCGTACGGTGAGCTAATTAATTGGTGAAAGATAAATTGCTTGGAAAATTGGTCATTTTTAGGGGTGTACCTATGCATACCGCGTGCGGTGTGTTAATCAATCTGTGAATGAGGAAATTGCTTAGAGAAATGGTCATTTTTTAGGGGACTACTCGTACGAGCGTACGGTGTGGTAATCAATTGGTGAAAGATAAATTGCTTGGAGAATTGGTCATTTTTAGGGGTGTAGCTATGCATACCGCTTGCGGTGTGTTAATCAATCTGTTAAAGGGGAAATTGCTTAGAGAAATGTTTTTTTTTACGGATATATGGGGTGTAAAAATGCAAAGAGCTGTGATGGCATATTGGTGGATACTTCGACTTTGATTCCGAACGTCGTCCTTCTTCTTCTTCGCCCTTTGTGACACTTACACTCAAGCTGTGTTTTTACTTAATGTAATTTTAAAATGGTGTTTGCAATAAGAATCTATCTAAGGTTTTAGGTTCGAATCCCATACGTGCACCAATGGATTTTTCTTACGAACAATTTCGTGCTCCAACGGTGAAGGAAAACATCGTGATGAAACCCGCGGCTTAGTTGGCTCCAGACATATTGCCGAGTTATTTCCTCTGGACTAAGCTGAGAGGATGGTATGTTCTCTTTAAGCCTACTCAATCTAATACATGTCCCATGTACTACAGCGTCCATAATAACATGAATTTAAGTTGCTGGCGTTCTTTGACGGGTTTAAAGATATACTTAGTATGAATTTTTTGAGTGATTTTCGAGATATCATCTTAAATAAATAAGGCATATTAAATAATTTGTTTGGGTGACTTCCGCTCTGGCTCGTTTCTGGCGCAGAGGTTAGCCATCGCCATTCACCGTGGCAATGCTTCTAGCATTATGGGAACTTTTACGCCGGGTACGATAAGGGGCGGGTTATTTGACTAACTGGTCACTTCATTTATTATCTATAACTCATTTATATGTATTTATTTTAAGGTTAAATATTTAATTTTTAAAAGTTTTTACAAAAAAATTATAAAATATTTTGAAAGTAAACCGTTGGAAATGTGTCGAAAAAATGATTGTTCTAAGCATTAAAGTACCTACCTTATTTAAATACAAAAGAGTTTATTTAAAGGTAAAAAAATAAATGAGGTATAATTAATAATAACTTGATTTATTTAGATAGGTGTGATACCTATATAATCTACTTAATTAATTCAGTAAATAAGTTCTCTTTTCTTTTTTAAATTTTTACTCGAACACGATAAGGTCATATATTTACCCAGTTAAAACACACAGAAGGCATGTTCTTTTTTCTTCAAAAATCATCTTCATCAACTGGGCAAACCAAGTACTAGCAAAACACAAAACCTTGATGAAAATCCACATTTTAAAACTTTCTCGTGCATTATTCTGTCAATTAGTGAGAACCCTATGACAATCTGTTTAATGGTTTTTAGGGTTCCTAGGCCTACCGCCACTTGATCGTCTCCTCAAGTGGCGGTGGGCTTTGACCGGCGGCTTCTAACACCATCCCCTGGACAAAGTCATGGTGGCAAGTGACTCGTCGCGTTCTCCATCATATTGTCCAGGCATGCCGTTCTCCTTCTAGGCGAGCATGCTACGTCCTCGATCTAATCATCGCGATACCATCAGGTGAGATAAGGTCAAATGCAAGCCTATTTGGGACGACCCAGTTGGCACAATGGTTACCACGCCGGACTGCCAAACACAGGGTTGCGGTTTCGATTCCCGCCTGAGACAAGTATTTGTGCTTTGATATTTGTCTGTGGTCTGGTTGTTTCTATGTATTATAAGTATATATTTACAAAAGAAAAGTATTTATGTAGTATATCCGTTGTCTAGCACCCATAACACAAGTCTAGTTACTTAACTTGGGGCTAGATGGCGATGTGTGGAATGTCCTTTAATATTTATATTTATATTAATGTATTTATATTTTTTGTAAAAAAATATTCTATTGAAAGGTGCATCTTAGGTAGCACAATTTCATAGAACGATAATTAATGTAGGGCTTCTCGGTCCCCCTAGTCCAGGGGAACGGTTAATCGTGAAAAAGTTCTTGACAGGGGGACCGTTTTTCGTAGGGGGATCGTTAGGGGGACGGTTAATCGTGAACCTATTTTTATCTCGATATTCGATTGGGAACTACGTAGGTAGCCTCTTGGCACAACCAGTCAATTACTTGGGTAAACCCCTTAATCATAATATCATGACCCTCAAAAGAGTATCACCGGGCCATTTACCTGCGTAAAATAATAATTGTTCTACATGTCTAGCGTCTTAGACGAATAACTTGTTCTACGACGAGATTTTCCTTAAAGTTTTTAAGGAAAATGATACCAAAACAATTTTTTTTAATTAATTGCAACAAATCGTTTTGAATAAGATTGTTTGTAACCATGTAGGGTTATTGGTAATTATATTAGAAAGCTGTCTAAGGTTTCAATCAACTTTTGTTCTACGACTTTTGGAATTTAGAAAAAAAAATCGAAACTTTTGAGTTTATTTTATCCGTATATCAGCTGCGACTTACACAGAGAGGTCATTGTCCTTAATATTTGAAGTTTTATCGACTGTTTCAATTCAGAATGACCTTTATTAAAAAAATTGCTGATTATTCCGACCCAGTTGGCACAATGGCCACCATGCCGGACTGCCAAACACAGGGTTTCAGGTTCGATTCCCACCTCGGACAAGTATTTATGCGTAAATATTTGTCTGTGGTCTGGTTGTTTCTTTGTATTATAAGTATATATTTACAAAAGAAAAGTTTATAAGTAGTATATCCGTTGTCTAGCACCCATAACACAAGTCTAGTTACTTAGCTTGGGGCTAGATGGCGATGTGTGGATTGTCCTGAAATATTTATCTATTTATTTATTAAAGTTATTTAAAACGGAATATCTAATATGTTTAATGTCTTTAATATCGAAAATAACAATGGTAGTTTAAATCATTAATTAGCTGATTTTCGAATTAAGTACCGTAATCTCAAAAAAATCCAATAAATGTTAGAATTTCCAAAAGTTGTAGAACAAAAGTTGATTGTGTGCGCAAAAGCAGGCCTCAACCGCTGGTATAGAAAGATACCTGCCTGCCACCATAATTAAAAACAAAAAAAATTTAAATCAAAATCGGTTCATCCGTTTGGGAGCTACGATGCCACAGACAGACACACACACTTATAACACCCTGTCGTTTTTGCGTCTAAATAACTAAAAAAACTAAATATTTCATAATAATAGCGAAAACTACTTAAAACCGGTCATTAGATCAATATTTGCTTTATTGTCAATCAGAAAAAACAATTCATTTATTTATTGTCTTGTTCATTTGTTTTTCATCCAGGTTTTACGCATGTCACTAGAAGAGTGATGAGTATGAACGTAGAGGGATGGAGAGGAAGAGGACGACCTAAGAAAAGATGGATGGACTGCGTGAGACAAGACATGAGAGAGATGAATGTTAAAGATGAGATGACGACTAATAGAAGTAAGCAGAAGAACAAGACATACTGCGCCGACCCCAAATAAATTTGGATAAAGTCAGGAAGACGATGATGATCCCGGTTGAAAAATAGTTCAAAAAAACTAAAAAAACACGCTTTTATGAAAAATCCAACTAAATAACAGAAAATAAATATTTAATAAATTTCGATAATAATAGTGTAAATAAGAAATTGATGTATATTATCGTAAGAAAGCGTGGGGTGAAAGAAATTAGTTAATCCTGGCGAATCTAATTGGGATAACCGGATTTTTTAACCGAATTATTGCATTGTCATCGGTCTTTGACAGGTGTGTAAAGTTTGAATTAAATCTGATCGTTCAAAGTAGGACAAAATCGAGCTCAAAGGAGTCGGTTACAAACATACAAACATACAGGTGAAGCTAATAAAAAAGCGTGTTAAAAACCCGTCTAAACCCGCAGGACCATTAGATTTGTAGAACTCCCCTTGCCCATAACACCTTGTATTCTCAGAGTTAAGTAGTTAGATATTGATAAGCATATTATGCCTACTTGAATCCACTCGGAATCTACTGTTTTCAAAACGAACATGTCACTTGTCCAGATAAAATGTATTGTCGATTATTGTGGAATAATTTATACGATGATAACACACATCTAATTACGTTATCAATGTTTCTGTGATCGATAAGTTTTGATGTAATAACTATACCTACTTCAAATAGGTATTTGATGATTATTGAAACGAAGTTCCTTATCGCGCGTTGCGAAAGGGGCAAGACGGAAAAAATTAAGACCAAAAGTTATAACGACACTTTTTGCTATGGTTGTAAGCCGTCTCTCTCTCTCTCTCTCTCATAGAAAGCCTCAGCCTCAGACATGTATTTGTCTATACTAATATTATAAAGCTGAAGAGTTTGTTTTTTTGAACGTTAATTTCAGGAAGTACTGGTTCGAATTGAAAAAATATTTTTGTGTTGGATAGTCCATTAATTGAGGTAGGCCACAATTCAGATAGAGGAAGATTTTTTTGTTACTCCTTCACGGAAAAGGTACTGGACCGATTGCGATGAAACTCGGTACGTAGATAGCTGGAGACCTGGATTAACACATTTTTATCCCGATATTTCCACGGGATCGGGAGTTAAGTGGGTAAAACCGAGAGGTGATAGACAAGTAGAACAACTTACTTTCAAACTAAATCCTTTTAGTCTTTACACCTTGTAATGAAGTCTACACTATAATTCACTTTTTTAATTCAATTTAACCAAAAACTAGTAAAAACAATAATTGAAATCAATAAAACACTAATTCTAACACTTCTTTAATCCCCGCGTTTGGAACGAAATCACTTTACCTTTCTTTTTTTTATTTTTATTTTCATATACCTATATGGGAGATTAGTCTCGGTCTCCTTCATTCTCTCAATCTCTTACGGTTTTTTGTAACGCGTTACATTTTTTTTCGCTCCAAAAATAAACATCCAAATCACTTCATATTAAAACAAAGAAGTTATGCCTCTAATCACGAATTAAAAACTTCATATTTGTTTCAAGTAGGTAAAAATAATAGGTATTTTTAGATCAACCTTTTCACGGACAAAATAATAATTTACTCTCGATAACAATGAACTTCGCAAACACAAACATAACTAAGACAATGTACGAACACACAATCCTATTTATTTGTTTACTTTAGAAAATAAACAACTAAAACTAATTGTATTAGCAAAGTCACCCTGAATAAAATACAATAAAATATGAAACTAAATAGGCACATAACATATTTGCCTTAGGTATTTGTTTAGGTATAAATAATAGAGAGCGGTGTTGGCTTAGTGGTAGATACCTCGACTTTCATTCTGAAGGTCGTGGGTTCGATTCCCGGCCGGCCGTGCACAAATGTATTTTTCTTAAGAAAAATTTATGTGCGGCTTAGTTGGCTCCAGAAGTATTGACAAGTTCTCTACTCTGGACATGGTCGACTAAGCTGAGAGGGTAGTAGGTGCTGGGCAAGCCTACTCCATCCTCACGCAAAAAGGACCCAATTAAAAAGGGTCCAATGGCGGAAAACAGCCTGTATACAAGTACAAGTTAGGTATATATAAATATTTTATTTTATACAGTTAAATAAGCATCTATAATTAGTAAGTGCCTATAATAATAAAATGAATTCCTATTTCCTTTGGTCACGCCGTAATTCGAGAACGGCTGAACCAATTTGGGTAATTTGGTTTTTAAATATTTGTGCGAGTCCAAGGAAAGATTTTAAGAAAAAGTGAGAATAAGAACGAGAAATAATAACATTATTGAAATCTAACTTAAATCTATACTAATATTATTAAGCTGAAGAGTTTGTTTGTTTGAAGGCGCTAATCTCAGGAACTACTGGTTCGAATGGAAAAATTATTTTTGTGTTGGAAAGTTCATTTATCGAGGAAGGCTATAGGCCACTTTTTATTTTGATATTCCCACGGAATCGGGAGTTACGTGGGTAAACCTGCCCATCGTTCCTGAGATTAGCGCGTTCAAATAAACAAACAAACTCTTCGGCTTTATAATATTAGTATAAATAAGCGAGCAATATTATAGCGTAATATTTTTTACGAGCAACGCTCCGCGGTATCACCCGCGGTATCACCCGCGTAACTCCCGATCCCGTGGGAATTTCGAAATAAAAAATAGCCTATAGCCTTCCTCGATAGACTATTCAACACAAAAATAATTTTTCAATTCGAACCAGTATTTCCTGAGATTAGCGCGTTCAAACAAACAAACAAACTCTTCAGCTTTATAATATTAGTATAGATAAGAAAAATCATATTTGGTTCTCCGTCGGGCTCGCATCCCGGTCGTATAAGTTGGTATTAGTTAATTTATGATTTGTTTTTCCTTAGAAAGACCTTGTCTGCGGTCAATGAAGCAACGACCTAAGATGCATTGGATGCGAAACAAATAGTAAATCAATTGTAGATACTTTAAAATTTGTAGGTAAACCAGCGCTTTCTCAATAATCCCCCTCCTTATAACCCCCCATTATACCCTTAGTTGGCACAATGGTTACCATGCTGTTAAACACAGGGTTGCGGGTTCGATTCCCGCAGACTTATGATATTTGTCTGTGGTCTGGTTGTTTCTATGTATGATAAGTATATATATTTACAAAAGACAAAATAAGTATATCCGTTGTCTAGCACCCATAACACAAGTATAGTTACTTAGCTTGGGGCTAGATGACGATGTGTGGAATGTCCTGTAATATTTATTTATTTTATTTACTTCCTGAATTATGCCTTTAGAGCTGTCATTATTCTTCATAAAACCAAGGTTTGATAGATAGATAACTTTACTAGTATTACACAGAAAGGAACATGGATTTATAGACGTACTATCTGCGCCCCGCGGTTTCACCCGCGTAAGTCCTGATCCCGTGGGAATATTAAGATTAAAAGTAGCCTATGTGTTAATTCACACCTTCAGCTATCTACATACCAAGTTTCATCGCAATCGGTCTTGTAGTTTTTGCGTGAAGGAGTAACAAACACACACACACACAAACTTTCTCATTTATAATATTAGGAGGATAATGGGATAGATAGGTATACACCATCAAACTAATACACCGTTCAAATAAAAGAAACAACATCAAAATCGGTTCATCCATTTGGGAGCTACGATGCTACAGACAGACATCTCTAAGTTATAACACCCCGTCGTTTTTACGTGGTCAGGGGTTAAAAACTCACTTAATTTAAAAACAGCATACTCGAAACCACGATCTTTAATATCAAAATCAATGTTTCTCGCAATAAGCCATAGACTGCAGTATTTTGGTAACTAATGCGTTAATAAATATTCTACAAACGTAAGGCATGGTTAGGATCAACTGCGATTTATGCTTGCGCCTGCGCATCATCAAACATGTCAATAGGAAGTGATTCATTTTGGAACAAATAGATCATTTAATTATTTTTAAATCATATTTTATTACTTATTGTTCTGCCAAATTATGGTGTTAGTTGTTTTAAACTTATCAACTTACGTAAAAAAATGATCTACCGATCTTATATAAAAAAAAAAATAAAAACAAAATAAAAAATAAAGGAAATCAACTGTTCATGGACGCAGAGGTCATTAACTTTAAAATTTTACTCATTTTTTAAGTTTTATCTACTGTTCTTAGTCTGAATGACCTTTGTTTTAAAAATCAGCTGTTTTTCGAATTTACATAAACTCAAAATTTTAATATTTTTTTCGAATTTCTTAAAAGTCGTAGAACAAAAGTTGTTTGTTAAGGTGCACGGAAGAAGCCCTCAAGCCGTTGAGGGCTTCTTCCGTGCACCTTAACTACCTAGTAGTGCTAGTATAATTATTAATTACCAATAACCTTGTTTATATTTTGTGCCAAAACCAAGAAATTATTCTCTAGCGTGTATATCTAGGACTAGCAGCGCTCCGCGGTTTCACCCGCATAACTCCCGATCCCGTGGGAATATTAAAATAAAAAGAAGCCTATAGCCTTCCTCGATAAATTGACTATCCAACACAAAAACATTTTTTCAATTCGAACCAGTAGTTCCTGAGATTAGCGCGTTCAAACAAACAAACAAACAAATTCTTTAGCTTTATAATATTAGTATGGATTATTTGGCTACAAAATAAACTTATTAAAACTTGTGTTAAATTATTTATTTACAATTGCAATGATGGATGATGATGACATATTATTATTTTAAAACTAAGTTGTGACGAGTAAATAGCTGGTAAACATATTTTACGACATTACGTTTAAATTGCTTAGTTTTCTAATCTTAGAGTTGTTAAAATAATCACAGAGATGAGTGGAGTTTGTGCTCGTGTTGTAAAATTATGAAAGTTTAACTTTTTTTTTCAGTTATTTAACTAGCTGCGCTCCGCGGTTTCACCTGCGTATGTCCCGATCCCGTGGGGATATCAAAATGAAAAGCCTATAGCCTTCCTCGATAAATGGACTATCCAACACAAAAATAATTTTTCAATTCGAACCAGTAGTTCCTGAGATTAGCGCGTTCAAACAAACAAATAAATTCAGCTTTATAATATTAGTATAGATTTGAGGAGTTAGGACAATTACGTATATAGATATATACATAACATTTGACATTGTTTTTATTCGCGACATTACTGACGTTATTTTGGGAAAGTAATAAAATAATTCGTATTTTACGGTATTTAAATAAATAGTTAACAACTCACCATTGATGGGCATTTTGCAATGAGGATTTATGAAATAACCCTTTTTTAGTGTTCCACACTTTCTTGTCCGTCTTTTCTTTTTTTTTTGGATCGGAATTCAATGAAATATCTTTCGGGCTCCGATATCGTTTGCCTAAGGTATCGCCTATTGCTCCAATAATGTTAAAATAAACATCAAAAACCCTACACAAAGCAACCGGTAGAAGTCTAAAGTGACTAACAGTTAAACTTCCGCATTACTTCTTCCTTGTTCTACCGTTAGGAAGATGGATTGGTTAGGCATTTCCTCGAGGAAAACCGCGGGCATTCACATGTCCAGTCTCTAGGTCACAAGTGCATTTTATACATGCACTAGCTGTCCCGGCAAACGTAAAAGGCAAAACGCACCATTTACAAAAAAAGGAGGAAAAAAGAGTTGTTCGATTCTCAGACGTAACGCATATTTTATACACAAAAAATTTCATTCAAATCGGTTCAGCCGTTTAGGTTGAGTTTGGCCTATTTTTGGTTGACTATCACCGCGACACGAGAATTTTATATCCTACTAATATTATAAATGTGAAAGTTTGTGTGTATATGTGCATGTGTGTGTGTGTGTATGTTTATTACTCCTTCACGCGAAAACCACTGGACCGATTGCGGTGAAACTCGCTATGTAGATAGCTGGAGACCTGGATTAACATATAGGCTACTTTTTACCTCGATATTCCCACGGGATCGGGACTTACGCGAGTGAAACCGCGGGGCGCAGCTAGTAATAAATAGTTGAGGCAGTAATGTAGGTAGCAGTAGCGAGGGGTGAAATTTTCTTAAATGTACCTTAGCCGAAAAACACTAATAAAAAAACACAGGAAAGATGGAGTTCTATTAAATTACATTTTGGATATTATTTTATTTTTGACTTGTGTTAAAAATAAAGGTCTAAGAAGGTTTCTATGCCTGAATCGCGAGTAGGTTGCTGTATCATTACATAGTATAAAACAAAGTCACCTTTCGCTGTCTGTCCCTATGTATGCTTAGATCTTTAAAACTACGTAGCGGATTTTGATGCGTTTTTTTTAAATAAATAGAGTGATTCAAGAGGAAGGTTTTTATGTATAATACATGCATAATATAGCCGTGCGAAGCCGGAGCGGGTCGCTAGTAGACTTATAAATTACTAGCTGCGTCCTGCGGTTTCACCCGCGTAAGTCCCGATCCCGTGGGCATATTGGGATAAAAAGTATCCTATGTCCGTCTCCTGGCTCTAAGCTACCTCCCTACCAATTTTCACCCAAATCTGTTCTGCCGTTCTTGAGTTATAAATGGTGTAACTAACACGACTTTCTTTTATATATATATATACTAGCTGTGCCCCGCGGTTTCACCTGCGTAAGTCTCGATCCCGTGGGAATATCGAAAAAAATATCCTATGTCCGTCTTCTGATTGTAAGCTACCTCCCCACCAATTTTCAGCCAAATCGGTTTAGCCGTTCTCGAGTTATAAATGGTGTAACTAACACGACTTTCTTTTATATATATATAGAGAGAGAGAGAGATAGATAGCTGCGCCATGCGGTTTCACCCACGTAAGTCTCGATCCCGTGAGAATATCGGGATAAAAAGTATAACGTATGTGTTAACCCAGTTCTTCAACTATTTACACACCAAGTTTTATCGCAATCGGTTAAGTAGTTTTAGCGTGAAGTAGTAACAAACACACACACGACACACTAACTTTTACTTTTCCCAATTAGTAGGATAGTAGAATAATAAGAGCCTTACATCTTCGTCTAGCAATGTAAGTAGGTTCGAATAGAAAATGTTGCTATTACTTTTTACCAGGCGTTCTAGTCTACAAATCTAGTAGGTTGATCGAGTTTTTTGTTAGGACAATTAGCTTAATTCACTCAAAATGTATTTACTAGAAGTGGCAGCAGAATATTATGGAGTTAATGAATTGTCATATTTTGAAAATTCCCGAAATTCAAGGTTAAATATTTAAAAAGTGATTAATAAAAAGGAAAATGGTCCTTATTTATGGTAACTAATGGGTAGAAACAGGACCATATTACTTAGACTTAACTGTCTGTCTGTCTGTCACCAGGCTGTATTTCATGAACAGTGATAGATAGATAGTTAAAATTTTCACAGTTTATGTATTTCTGTTGCCGGTATAAAGACAAATAATAAAAACAAAAAAAAAATTGTGGGGCTTCCATAAAACATGGTGAGGAACCTTTCGTGCGCGAGTCCAACTCGCACTTGGCAGGTTTACAAATGATAATATAATGTATTTAAATTTATTCGTATGGTTAAAAACATACATGTTCCTAAAAGGGATTAAATATTACAGGTTTTTCTTAATAAATTGTATGTAATAAAATTTTGTCAACTGCATTATTTATTAATGAATGACATACATACCTACATAAACGACGACCTATGACGACCCAGTTGGCACAATGGTCACCATGCCGGACTGCCAATCACAGGGTTGCGGGTTCGATTCCCGCCTCAGACAAGTATTTATGCTTAGATATTTGTCTGTGGTCTGGTTGTTTCTATGTATTATAAGTATATATTTACAAAAGAAAAGTAGGTATATTATAAGTAGTATATCCGTTGTCTAGCACCCATAACACAAGTCTAGTTACTTAGCTTGGGGCTAGATGGCGATGTGTGGAATGTCCTGCAATATTTATTTTATTATTATTATTTATAAACACCAATACATGGGTAAATTGTTTGTTTCAAACACTTATTTGTATGAACATATTTGTTTTAGCGAAATAAATATTATGATTATGATAAAATTGAGTCCGTAAACAACTCTTGCAAAAGTTTCAGATCAAAGTAAAAATTCTTTATTAATTTGGAGTCATACCTACAATTCGCATGAAATCACTTTGAAAAAGTCTTACAACCTAAATTATCTATAACTAAGATCACTTAGAAATATCACGACAAAACCATTATTTTTCAATAAGTATTATTAATGCACCCTCACATTATAATTATTTTCATCAAAATTACTATCACTACATAAAAACCAAGTCGCTTCCCGCTATCTGTCCCTTTGTATGCTTATTTATACTTAGATATTTAAAACTACGCAACGGATTTTGATGCGGGTTTTTTAAATAGATAGAGTGATTCAAGAGAAAATTTTTGATACATAAAACAAAACTACCACGCGTACGAAGTCGCGAAAAACAGCTAGTAAGTGTAGGTATAATTTTTTTTATAGGTGATTTAGGAAAAATCCATAACTAGGTATACTTACTACGGGGATTTTTCCGTGTTACATATTTTAAGATCTAGATAATAGATTGGAATCAAGATATTAGTCAACCAACGTAAGTAGATAATTTAATATTTATCCATATACCTATTCGCTGTCTTATTAAATATCAACACGTGAATTTCAAATAAAAAATATTTTTTTAATGTTTTTGATTAAAAGATATTAAGATATTTGATACTGATAACATTGCTACTGTTTTTACCGGGACATGTTATAATAATATCGACGGTTAAAAGGAAATAGGGCATAAGCGACATTTTTGTCATAAATGACTTTTGAATGCCATTCTACTCTTATAAATAAAAAAGACCAATTAATGCTTACATTTCTCGATTTTAAAGCTGTTTTCATTTTTACGTTACGATAATAAATAAGAAAGTTGTGACCATTATTCTGCAATTTCAAACTTTAAACAGCTGTCCTGAACAATTTGGTTTTTGGCGGTTATACCCTATTTTCTTTTAACCGTCGATATGCAACACCGATTCATGGTGGAAATCCGCAATAAGCTTTTTGCATTCCTTATTCGTACTACAAGGGAGTGGAATCAGTTGCCTGCGTCTGTCTTTCCTCACGTGTACAATTTAGGGGTCTTCAAGTCGTGAGTGAATAGGTATCTTCTAGACACCGCGTGCTTCATCTTAGACCGCATCGTCACCTATTTTGAGGCACGTGATAGTGGTAATACGCCGACCTATCATTTTTAAGAAAAAAAAAACAGATTAAAATTTATCAAACATCTTTGTTCTCGACTGTATTTAAGAATAGTATATAGGTAGTACCTATCCGTTGTCTAGCACCCATAACACAAGTCTAGTTACTTAGCTTGGGGCTAGATGGCGACGTGTGGAATGTCCTGCAATATTTATTTATTTATTATTTATTGACGACCCAGTTGGCACAATGCAATGGTCACCATGCCGGACTGCCAAACACAGGGTTGCAAGTTCGATTCCCGCCTCAGACAAGTATTTATGCTTAGATATTTAAATTGTCTGTGGTCTGGTTGTTTCTATGTGTTATAAGTATATATTTACAAAAAAAGAAAAGTATATAAGTAGTATATCCGTTGTTCAAGTCTAGTTACTTAACTTGGGGCTAGATGGCGATGTGTGGAATGTCCTGCAATATTTATTTATTTATTATTTATTTACCATAACCCAAGCTAAGGCATAAATCATTGTTGTTAAAATTTTACAAATAGTATTATGTATACCTACGTAGGCATCCGCTAAGGGTTTTGGAAAATTTAACTTCTTCGTGGACAAAGTAGTGGGCGAAAGTTAGTTTTAGTTATCAGCGACATAATGCATTAAGGTGAAAGGGTACCGGCGCTCTCTCCATACAAACGTAGTCGACTATAGGAAATAGTCGACTACGTTTGTATGGAGGATAATGACACGAGCACAAATATTTTTGTGCCTAAAAACCTATAATTGCCATGACTATACCCCTAAGTCTTGGTTTTTTTTTCATTTTCTAATTATCATAGAAATTAAGATTAAAAAAAAAAATTCATTAAAAAATTTTTTATTTTCGGCGTGGTCAAAAATATTGCACGTACGCAATATACGGCAAAAATATTTGCTCTAGTTTGCTCTATTTGCTCCATGGAGAAAACAGTCGACTACGTTTGTATGGAGAGAGCCCCCGGTACCCTTTCCTCTTAAATGCACCTTTTAAAAGTAGATAACAAATGACTAATATAGTTACTAAGTGCGACATTTCCGTTCACACAATATTCTTCGATTAAAAATGATTCAATGCGACTTCATTCAAATAAATAAATTATTACGAATGCATGAATTAAAAACGCATAAAGGAATGTTGTTATTTCCGCAAATAATTGCAAAAAAAAAAATTAATTCTACCTAGGTACAGTCGGCAACAGAATTGCAGACCCAACGTAGAGATCACTGCAATTATTACATTGTTTTTAACCGACTTCAAAAAAGGAGGAGGTTCTCAATTCGGTTGTATGTATTTTTTTTCGTTTTAAGCAATTATAATGTATGTCTAATAAATTCATGAGTTGAAGTAGTACTTTGAACTTTATCTAAATTATAGATAAATAGTTAGATAAACTCTTTAAAAAAAAATCTATTTATTCATTTGTTTTTTTTTCTCTTATTTATGAATCAGGATCTAGTCCTATTCAAGTTGAAAATATTCTTAGAGCAGTTTACAGTCTATCTATCATCCTATCTAGATAATTATAACACAATTAATTCATGTTATTCAGGACGCTCTGTAGGGAGCACCTATGCCGCCCTCTCTTACTCGACCGTGTCCGGAAAAAAGAACTAATACGTCTGGAGTCAACTAAGCAGCGGGTTTCATCACGATATTTTCCTTTACCGTAGGAGCTTTGTTTAACCCCCGATGCAAAAAGAGGGGTGTTTGTTAAGTTTGACGTGTCTTTTTGTGTCTGTTTGAATGTGGAACCGTAGCTCGCGAACGGATAAATCGATTTTGATATTTTCTTTTGTAAATGTGAATTAGTTTCTAACAAGTAAATGTTTACCTATATCTATTTGTTATCCAAAATCAAAGGCCAAATATAATAAAATACTTAATAAAGATATTACGATAAAAAAAGATAAACTAAGCAGTAGTTATCGACATAATCATAGTTACAAGTTCAATTTATACTAATATTATAAAGCCGAAGAGTTTGTTTGTTGAACGCACCAAATCTCAGGAACTAATGGTTCGAATTGAAAAATTCTTATTGTGTTGGATAGGATAGCTACTTTTTATTTTGATATTCTCACGGGATCGGGACTTATGCGGATGAAACCGCGGGGAGCAGCTAGTATATTATAGATATATACATATGTATGAGAAAAATACTCATCAAGAAATCTCTGAACCTACAAGAGCTTCGAGTCTGAAACTTCGCAGGGTTTCAGTCGTAAGCGCGCACTATAAAAGATTTATGAAAATTCGGATGGTAACTGTAGAATATTAAATATATTAAAAACTAGCAGCGCTCCGCGGTTTCACCCCCGTAACTCCTGATCCGGGAATTTCGGGATAAAAAGTAGCCTATAGCCTTCCTCGATAAATGGACTATCCAACACAAAAAGATTTTTTCAATTCGAACCAGTAGTTCCTGAGATTAGCGCGTTCAAACAAACAAACAAACAAACAAACTCTTCAGCTTTATAATATTATAGTAAGTATAGATGTCGATTACACGAAACATCTACCGTGTATTTTACAGGAAAAAATACAAAGCCTTCATGGAGTGAGGCTTTAAAGACTGTTTTCGTTCAATGATTCGAATTATTGAAGATTTTAGAACGAAATTCCTTATCGCGGTTTGACGACGTAGCCGAGAGAAATGATACGCGTTACGTAAACGTGAAACGAAATACTATATTATATTAAAACCAAGAAGTGTATATTCAAAATGCAAAAAGTATATCCAAATAGCTCTTCTATTTCAAAAATCGATGTTTAACCTTAAAATCTATAAAAACACAATGCCTGTGCAATTGAATTTTACCTGTAGTCTGTACCATCCATCTAGTTACCAAAATTTAAAACTTATCTGACTTTTTTTAATTGCAAAAGATTTATTGGTGTTTGGCTTTATTGGCTTAATTGTAAGAACCAGCAAAAAGTTAATCACAGTAGGTAAATATTAATAAATTAACTCGTTGATTTTGAACCACATTGTAATTCAATCTATGTATTCATTTACTTTGTTGGTACGTCTAAGCTCTGTTTTATGATGACTAACTTTATCGGACAAAAACACTGGTACGGTTCATGATAACGAAACAAAGCATATGTTTTGTGTTTTACTATATTATTGACAAAGAGTTCTAACACAAAAGTTGATTTGATTTAATTACCACCTTACATATTATTTTAATGATATCTAAAAATAAAGAGGCTATTTTCATGCTATTTTAAATGAATTGCTGAAAATGAGGTTATCGTATTTGATCCAAAGAATACCTAATCCTAAAGCGAATTAATTATAATTGCTTGATTTTTATTAAGTCAGTCTTGGAGCCTCTAAACAGACCCTTTTTTGTTCTTGGTATCTATTGCTCAAAGACTTGTTTAACATTAGCAGCGCTCCGCGGTTTCACCCGCGTAGCTCCCGATCCGGTGGGAATATCGGGGTAAAAAGTAGATTATGTCACTTCCAATGAATCAATGTATCATCGTACCAAGTTTTATCAAAATAGGTCCAGTTGTTTTGGAGCCTATCAATTTCAAACAAAAAAAATCAATCTAATCATTTCTCTTTAGAGTATAGATGAGTTTTTTTTACTGCTCTTTAAGTTTGAATGACAATAGCCCGACGTTCAATACCTGGGGGTTTCTACTTCGACGGTACGTTTCGTCGATCGGTCGGTGCCTCGAAGGTTTTCTACCTCGACGCGTATTTGCCTCGACAGTACATGAAACGCTCTTTGTGTCATGAAACTGGAATCGAAGTTAATTTTTTCGTATAGGAAAGTGACAGATGGGTACAAACACAACAAGTGCAGACCCAACGTAGAGTTCCAAAACTGTATTAAAATGTCTTCAACTCCAGCAAGATTTTAAAGTCCTGCTTAAGTTGGTCTTTCAACTCATGAATTTATTAGAAAGAAAACATTCCAATAATAGTCATTTTACAGTGGGTCTGCAATTTCTGTTGCCGACTGTACGTTTAATGAAATCTGGTTCAGTTAAACATGACTACGAAAATACCTGTATATCTACTGATATCAGAGCGATATCAATAATTGGCTTGCATGGAAAAAGGTGTGGCGATTTGTTTGCAAAAAATACAATTTGGGTACAAACTCAAACAAACAGAGTAAGTACCTACAAAAAACTTTCTGCTTACCTATAAAAACAGAGGAAAGGCAAAAATTATGTAAATTAGAGCGAATTAATAAAATCGAGTACAGATGTTTTAGTAAAAGCTGTACAAAGAAAATCCTACTTCATTCCATAGGATAAACCAAAGTCACTTTTCTCTGTCTGTCCCTATGTATGCTTAGATCTTTAAAACTACGCTACGGATTTTGATCTGGTTTTTTTTAAATAGATAGAGTGATTCAAGAGGAAGGTTTTGATGTATAATACATGTATAATATAACCGTGAAAAGCCGGAGCAGGCGCTAGTCTTCAATACATATAAAATGCTTTGTCCTGAACTACTGACTGACTGACGGATCAACGCACAGCCTAAACCGCTGATCGTAGAGACCTGAAACTTGGAGGGTGTGTTCTTTGTATGACGTAGGCACCGGATAAGAATGGATTTTCCGAAATTCCACCCCTAAGGGGGTGAAAGGGGGGGGGGGGAAGTTTGTATTGGACAACGTGATTCCTTGGTCCAATCTACTTCAAATTTTGCATAAACATTATTTAACAGAATTGATGGAACACGTGTTTCGTGTTTTATTGAAATTCATTCCATAAAGGGGTTAAAAAGGGGTAGGAACTTATTTTCGGGGTGATTTGCTTCGAAATTGATATCAATACTCCTTTTAACTTATCTACATTGTATTTTGACACATGTTCAAAAACTCAATCCGATTTTATTCAAAAAAGGTTGCACTATTAGGACACGGCCTCATAGGGACGTAGAATTCGTAATTTGAAATGGTAAGGACTAGAAGGAACTAGAACATTTTGGTTATAAAATATACGAATTATTTCCTACAAAACTAACTGCGCACCGCGGTTTGTCCCACATAAGTCGTGATCCCGTGGGAATATCGAGATAAAAGTATGCTATACTATTATGTAATCTGTGACGTTCGTGTTTGCTGGTCTGGGACGCGTTCGTGTCGTCACGGGCGGGCAGCCGGGGTATCTCGAGAGGTTGTAGTTTTTCGTTGATTAATAGTGAAAACCAGATTTCAATTGGTTTAGGTGTTTGTAATTGTATAACAAACAATCTGACAGACAGACATGAAATTCTAAAACTAAGCATATATATTAGGGTCCCCTAGACCCATTTTTGAAATTAACTTCCAAGTACAGACTTTTGTCCTATCTGACTTTATTATTAGTATAGAAAAAAACGGAATAAACACAAATATAAAAGAATATTTAGTTAAACCAATCTTCCGATTTTGGTAATATTAAAACCCACAGAAATATATTATTAGAGTTAAAACCAATTAAAACTCCCATTAGAACTATTTTCGACTTATTCGCGGACGAAGTCGCGGGCAAAAGCTAGTAATATTATAAATGTGAAAGTTTGTGCGTGTATTTGTTACTCCTTCACGCAAAAACTACTGAACCGATTGCGATAAAACTAGGTACTTATGTAAATAGCTAGAGACCTGGAACTGCTACTGAGCTACGAGAAAACGTTAGTGTGAGACTTTCCTCATTTTTAATAGAAATAACATCTGCATTTAAATTATTTCGGGAAAAGTTATCAAAAAAAGTGAAAATGAAAATATTTTTTTTACATCGATTTGAGATTTTAAGTACCTATCAAATTAAGTGGTTAATTTGGTTTATCGATATTGATGTAGTAGAGATTAGTAGTTTAGTAGATCTATTCGGAAAATGGCTTACGGCGAAAAAAAGGGCCTATTCTCGGAATGGCTTATTCTTTAAATGACTTGTTCTCATAATACCTCATTCTGCAAAAGACGCGTATTTTAAGTGAGTCAGTCACTCAAATTAACTACCCTATATAGGCATGCGCAGACGCAGCGCCAAGCTCGAAGCGTGATCTCTACTTCTTCTCGTATAGTGGTGTGGCTCACCTATTGTTAGAGTTATCAGATCGCCTTAGGGCCTCTAACTTGACCTAACGACTGCTACCAGAGGTAGCAACCGGAACCAACGGCTTAACGTGCCTTCCGAAGCACTCACGAAAACACATTTTTGCCACACTGTTAATTGATCACCCATCAAAGTACTGATCGCGCCAGGCGTCACTTAACCCGCACGACTGTGAACGATCAGCGAGTGTCGCTTAGCTGTGAGCCTCCTCAAAGCGTGATCATGATCGGAGATACCTATTTATGAAAATATTTCTATATGATTAGTAAATTATTATCTAATTTAATGAATAAAAAAACGTTAATCTTTTAATGTTTTTGATAACAAGGATTAGAGCGATTGCCACGTTGCAAGTTTAGATTACGCGTTGATTAGAAGAAGTCAAGGTTGCGGTGCCAACGTAACTACACACATCAACAAAGTCTAGGGAACAAGGGTAAGAAAAAACTTGAGAGGAGTCATGGGACACCCGGATATAACGAAGTTCCTTCCTCCTTTAATTAATCATTAGTGAAGGAATTGTAATACAATTTTATTTTTTGAAAGTTATAAGAATATTTTTTTTTATTATTAACAAATATAATGTAATATAAACTTAATCAGTAGGCCCAATTTTAGTAATTGCTTTCTATGAGAGAGAGAGAAAGAGACAGAGAAACACGCGCACGACGCACGGCTTACAACTATCGCAAAAAGTGTCGTTACAACTTTTGGTCTGGTCCGATAAGGAACTTCGATCCTAAAACTCAAAAAAAGTGTGTGTGTCAGCTCCGACGTACGAGTATCTAACCATACGCAATACACTCACAGCCAAATTAGAAAGTTGCGCACCAAAAACGTGACACGATTTTCGTTACTTGTTAGTAGGTAGTGCCCCTCGGATTTTTGGAGTTTACTCCTTAAGTATCGATTTTCATATTTATATATGAAAATCCCGCCCGGTATGAGAAAAATCCGAGGGGTAAAACCTACTAACAAGTAACGAAAATCGTGTCACGTTTTTGGTGCGCACCTTTAGTGCGCAACTTTCTAATTTGGCTGTGAGTGTATTGCGTATGGTTAGATACTCGTACTTAAGGAGTAAACTCCAGTCGTGCGTCGGAGCTGACACACACACTTTTTTCTCATACCGGGCGCCTTATATATGAAAATCGATTCTTAAGGAGTAAACTCCAATAAACTCCAAAAATACTATTTTTCCCAAAAAAAAACACAATTTTACCCTTGTTCACTAGACTTTGTTGTGTGTTGGTATAACGTGGCAACCAAAACTGATCTACGATTTCTTTTATGAAGATGCCACTTTGTACTTCACGATTCTATGCTTTATACAAAACTAGCTGCGGCCCGCGGTTTCACCCGCGTAAGTCTCGATCCCGTGGGCATATTGGGATAAAAAGTATCTTATGTCCGTCTCCTGGCTCTAAGCTACCTCCCTACCAATTTTCACCCAAATCTGTTCTGCCGTTCTTGAGTTATAAGTGGTGTAACTAACACGACTTTCTTTTATATATATAGACTAGCTGTTGCCCGCGACTTCGTTCGTGATGTGGTTTTGGGTTATTTAGAATTCATTTTTCTGCATTGATACAATTTATCATTCGGTGTAAGTTTTAAAAACAAAATAGGTAGTTACATTGTTTTTACACTATATTTTTAATTGATTTGGCAAAGGCACTTTACTTACTCATACTTTGAAAGTAGGTCTAAAGATGCTTGAAGAGCGTGTAGAAAGAAAAACTTTCAGCCCTAGGGAAAATCGCTTTCACTGACAGCTGTCATGTCAAATTATGGCTTCGCGCGGCTTGTGCAATGTGTTTGTAGCCAGTATCAGTACGCATTAGGAACTTCAAAAACCTAACCTCCTTGCTTTAGGTAACACCAAAGAATAACAATTATGGCTTCGCACGGCTTATCCATACTGCCAGAGTTTAGTACATAATAGGTTTTTTCTTAATAATCGAATTCAGGTAGATATATTTAGTTCAAGATATCTTATTAATAAAATAAATGTAAAGATGTAAATGGTCAAAGCGACGTATGACCATGCTGCGCCTCTGCCGGCGCCCTGTCAAGATGTTGCAGATGTGGCTTTATGCGACAGTGCGGTCAGTGTCGTTCCTTGAGTAAAAAAATACTGGCGGGAAATGCTTGCATTTTGAATGATTTTAATTAGTATTATCTTTTGTTATTTTATTATGTTTTAGTGTTAAGTTTAATCTGGTTTTTCATTTATGATTGTGTATTTTGTGTAAATAACCTTTTCTAGACAAACCGTGTTACAAAAACTGTAATTTAAATCTACGGACTTCGCGTCATCACTCAGTGTTGGATAAACTAATTTATAAAAATCTCTTCGGTTAGTACCGACGTATTTGAGTATTGAAAACATGTTGAAAACAAATAGCAAAAGCAAAAAATCTACATAATGTATAACCTCTTTGGTCCCAACCTTGTAAGAGGATCAGGTAGTATGGAGTCTCTCATTCACTCTCGTTATTAGAAAGAATTTTATGTTTATTCGTAATGAAAATCAGTGTTTCCCTCGAAGTATTAGCGCCCTCGCTACGCTCGGGCGCCAAACTCCGTCTCGGGACTCAATTAGTGACTTTCACACCTTGGGTAACAATGTACTATTTTTGTTAGTTTTTTACAAATAAAACATAATACACAACAATATGATAAGCTGAAACTAAGTCCAATTTCTATACGCACAAAACTTTCAACATACTTTGTCTTCCTAGTTATCTTTAGATTTTTGTAAATTAAAGAAAAAATAATTATCAACTACCTTTGTGTCTCGATTCATATTCCTCAATTAATAATATAAGAGGTTATTATAGTATTTATAACAACAACATCATGCAAATAATAATCTATTTTGGTGCAAATAATATTTTACATTGTTTTTATTATCAAATAATAATATTATGTAATGATTAAAAAGAAGGACAGAACAAATACTAATACTTAAAATAACGCGATGCACATTGAGATCCTTACATATTGATAGCAGGCATAACGCTGAACAAAAAATGCTTTCACACCAAACATCTAAAGCGTCTCGGAAACGGGGTATTTGAAGGAACGTGATGTCCTATGAATCCAATTTTCTGAATTCTTGACCAAAATACCCAGCTTTTTTTATTAGGTAGCTGGCAGGGCTACGTAACTTTGGGAAAAACAATGATTTTTACAAATGACTATTACCTGTATATTTTTTAACCCACATCAAAAAAGCAGGAGGTTCTCAATTCGTCACGTATATATATTTTTTTATGTATGTTCGCTGATTACTCGTAAATTCTTGGAGCGATTTGGAAAATTCTTTTTTTGTTTTTACTATCTAAGGTTTCCGCTACTTGAACTCATAATTCAAACTATAGCAGGAGAAAAGCGCGATAGAAGTGTAACATCGGAGGTCTTCGGTAAAGGAGATCGGTAATATTATGTAGTAGTACCTCTTTGTACTAACCTCATTTTCAGTTTCACGTAGGTAGTATTAAATGCAAACTATTTGGTTTTATGACAGCTGTCATCTTGAGCGGAGGCATGTACTGCAGCCCTACCATGACTTTTTGAAGAACTCGAAAAAAAGAAACACTTTTTCGATCACTCTTTTGTCCGTTTGTCTGTCGGTGTGTCACTACCGATATTCTTAGAGACGGGTGGACCTAGTAAGTTGATTTTTAGGAAGTTTCATAGTAAATACTCAATATAGTATTATAAATCGAATACGTAAAAAACCCGTGGTAAGAGTACTGTTCCCTTCTGACGTTCGATTACGTTTTACCACGGAAAAATATTTCGATTTCACATTTTTTAAATGTTTTTTTATCAAATATCTTAATTATTGTATTAAAGTTAAATTAAAACATACCCTAAATGTTATTCTGATATATTCTGAACATATTCGTGTGGACCTTGTTAAAATCTGTTCTGTAGTTTATGAGATTACCTGGTTCAAACAAACAAACAGACAGACAAACAGACAAACAGACAAAAATTCTAAAAACTACCCTATCGTGTTCAGCTAACGATTTTAAGGCGGCCTGTGCATTTTTTTTCTGGATATCTTACAATTACAGATTTTTTGATGTCTACAGATTTATTATATGTATAGATGAGGCTTGCTAAATGAAATTAAAACCGGATCCATGTGCTAAGAGCTGCAAATGTGACGAAAATAATTCGGGAAGTCTCTGCACCTTATTCCAAAACGGGGTTTAGGTAAGGATAGTCCAAGATGTGGATTTAAACCTTAAATTAAGATGCAGATTTACTCGTGAACTATAGTCTAAACACTATTCTTTTATAATCTATGGGGATAGTGTTTGGACTATAGTTCCCTATATAATATATAGGGATAGTGTTTAGACCATAGTTCACGAGTAAATCTGTGTCTAAATCTAAGGTTTCGTTTCGGAATAAGGGGTTTTTTCGGTGAAAATGTAGAGGTAATACGAACGCAAAAAATTATGAAGTGAAGTGAATTTTGTAAAGATTTTTACACTAACAACTAACATCATGGCTGGCCCTTGGCCAGAGACAATTGTACATTTAGATAGCGCTATTTCTGGGATCTCCCAGAACCTATACTAGCCTCTCAGCTTAGTGTCCAGAGGAAAGAACCAGTCAGTACGTCTGGAGACAACAAGGGCGCGGGTTTCATTACGATGTTTTCCTTCATCGTAAGAGCAATGTTAATTAGCGCATGGCTGGGATTCAAACCTATGTAAGGTTGTTTTGTGTCGAAATTACATTAAAACGACTTTTTATTCTATGAAACAACATTCGATAAAAGAAAGAAGAAGAAAGAAAGAAAGAAAACATTTATTTGGACAAGCACACGACACAAGACAATCAGAAAAGTAGTAAAAACCTAAAAGCACTAACATAAAACAAAAGTATAAAATAAAAAATAAATAGGTAAGAGAATACAAAAGAAATAAAAAAAAATAAGATCTAAGGAGCCGTTAAACGCATGACCCACTTAATTCATAATCGCCTTAATTAATCCCTGAGTGAAATACGGTTTATGTCTATCTTAATTTTTATTAGATAAAATTTAATTTCTTTAGGACCTTAATGATGCATAATCACAATACCTACATTTTTAATCAATTATTGGTGATCACAAATAATTTAATTTCTATGCAATATCTGTGATGAATGGTCACAATTTTACACTTATTTGCTACGGATTTTTTTCCGCTAGACTTCTTTAGTTAGGTTTTTTTGCGTGAGGATGGAGTAGGCTTGCCCAGCACCTAGGTCACGCCTAGGTTACTACGCTCTGAGCTTAGTCGAATTTATTTTAACTTTATACAAAACTAGCTTTCATCTTTTTTTGCTTTTTTATATATTTGGTTAACCGAATGCCTAACTCCAAACCCTAGATAATCGTTTTTTTCTGGAACCCCACGATACAAACATTGTTTAGTGTGAGGGTCATAGTCAATGTATTATGTTAACTTTAGGTTAATAAATATATATATTTTATTTCATCTGCGACTTCGTTCGCGTAGGGGTTGAATTTTACGAAATACTTTTTTTTTTCGGAAATTATTCCAAGATCCGCCTATTGGTTTGAGCTGTACATTGAATATCAAACAGTTAGTCAACCACGACTTTAAGTTTTAATATTTAAAGATAATAAAAAAATACAACAAGTTTTATTTCATCAACTTATTAAGTCAAAGTAGGTATATTAATTACAACATTATATGTATTTATAGTTAATAACTTAATAAAAATTCTTACAACTTATTTAAAAGTTACATATATTTATACTGGGTATCTGATCTTCAAATTTTGTGTAATTGTTTTATTTAGTATATTATAAGTGAAAACTAATATAGAAAAAAAAGCATTTAGAATAATTTTGCGTGTCAAGAAGGGATACCTTAAAGATTAAAAATATTATTCAAAAACATGCAATTAATGTCCCAAACAATAAAAGAACACTTACTGATGTGCAACGTCTGACTTTTCTGCGGTTTTCACCAGCTGTAGCTCACTGATTTGAATTATTTTTATCAAGTTTCGAATTAAAAATATTGTAGATTATTTTAGTGTTATTTAGTGGCACTTCAGTTATCAAAGTACGCGATTGAACGGTCTTGTATCGTCCTACGATGTGGTGATAAAATAAGTAGGTTTGTTTTTATAAGCATACTTGATGATTGGATATGACGTGGTCGCTTGGATAACGGGATACGGTGGCCTCTGTGGCGCAGTGGGCGTACGTCCATCTGTTATTAAAATGTTGCAGGTTTGTTTCCCGCCGTGGTTTGGAAGATTTACATGTTTTTTGTCCGATTTGATCGCAGTTCAGACCTTAAATTTATCTCATTTTGTATTCAGATCGCAAAAACTATGCAGTATTATTAATCTCTTCGTATATTATTATATTATATATTATGCGGTGCCTATATTTATAAGCTGGCTTAGTTTGGGGCTAGAAGACACTGTGCATCATATAGTTTTTTTTAAATAAGTAGCAAGTACAGGTAGTTTATAATAAAAAATACTCATTACTATAACAACGTCCCAGTTTGCACAATGGTCACCATGCCAGACTGCCTAACACAGGGTTGCGGGTTCAACTCCCGCTTCAGACGAGTATTTATGCTTAGACATTTGTCTGTGGTCTGGCTGTTTCTATGTATTATAACATTTACAAAAGAAAAGAATATAAGTAGTATTTCCTTTGTCTAGCACCCCCATAACACAAGTTACTTAGTTTGGGGCTAGATGGCGATGTGTGAAATGTCCTGCAATATTTATTTATTTTATTTTATTTAACACAGTTCAAAAATTATCTCTGGATAAAGTATCCATTAATATAAAATTCAATAAATACCTTTATCAACCCACACAGCTAAGAAATAATCTTAGAAAATTCAACTCCCACGTAGACTAAGTTGTGGATTAAAAATTAAAAATTAATAAATGAAAACTAAGGACTTACGAATTTTCTGTAACCACTTCAACACCTATTAGCTACTGTAAAAGCTAGCTAATAAATACTAATAAAATAATTGTAATGTGCTGTGCTTATACTGCATTATCTTTCAATCGATTAGCAAGGGCTGTTTAAGAGAGAAACTTCGTTTTCTGTACGGGTTCCGTGTAAAATTACAATATGATTGAATGTAATTGATTATATGGAATTTTTTTATTTTTATTTGTTTTTGTGTTTGTAACGAATAGGCTCTAAAACTACTGGACCGATTATAGGAAATCACGCGTGAACGCAGGATCAATTTCGTTGTGTTTGTTTTTTTTTGTCAGGCAAAGGTTCTTATACAGAAAAATTAAAAAAATCGAACGCGAATGAAACTGCGGTACGCAGCCAGATAGAAATAAAAACATACACACAATTGAGAACCTCCTCCTTTTTTGAAGTGTCGGTTAAAAAGTCCGGGAAATTACTATAATGAACTAAAAATAATGCGTGTTAACAAATGTGTTTGAAATATTTCCGTATATTTAGAGTAAGTACTACCTATCAAAGTCGTTAATTTATTTCAAACACAAAAATTCAATTAAAGTCGTAGTACTTCTACTTGTATACGAGTTGTTTTCAGCAATTAGACCTCCCTTTTGCGTGAGGATGGAGTAGGCTTGCCCTGCTGGACTTAGTCGACCGTGTACAGAAGAAAGACCTCCTCGACCTGTCTGGAGACAAATAAGCCGCCAAGGTTTCTTGAAGCAAGAAATAATCATTTGCCTATAGACGCTGAAGAATTATTTCTTACTAGCCGCGCCTTGCGGTTTCACCCGCGTAACTCCCGATCCCGGAGCGCTGCTAGTGGAGAATAAACTGCCAGCTTAGTGGTAGAACTCGACTTTTATCCTGAAGAACGTGGGTTCTATTTCCGGCTATCAAGATATAGATAGATGGCTGTCTCTATTTATAGGATTATTTCTTGCTTAAAAAAACCTATTTTGATGGAAACAGAGTATTTAATAATAATATCGCTAATATTGACTTGTGTTATGGTGACGAGAGACGAATAGAAGACTTATAAAGAAAAAAAAAAACAAAAGATGTTAAAAAAGTAAAAGAAAAGAAAAAAAGCAAAAAAAATTTGAAGGAATAACAAAATAAATCTCAATTTTTCATCGCTTGCTTATGACGTTATCACGTAAAATTATCGTCCGTAAACCGACTTTACACACAAATTTTTTTGGAGAAGGAGAACCTCCTCCTTTTTTTGAATAAAAGGAACCCTAATCCTGAAGTGTGGTAGTATCAATACATAAGCAGGTCCTCGACGATGATAACCGGCCCACTACGGAGAACGAAGGTGATTCTCTACAACTGGCCACGTAATGTAGGTATTTATTTAGGTAAATATTACAGTCAAGTATTGGTAGAAACCTAAGTACTAGGTACAGTACATTTCCTTTAAGATATATATATATTTTAAATAAATATTGCAGGATATCCAGCACATCGCCATCTAGCCCCAAGCTAAGTAACTACACTTGTGTTATGGGTGCTAGACAACGGATATACTACTTATATACTTTTCTTTTGTAAATATATACTTATAATACATAGAAACAACCAGACCACAGACTAATATCTAAGCATAAATACTTGTCTGAGGCGGGAATCGAACCCGCAACCCTGTGTTTGGCAGTCCGGCATGCTGACCATTGTGCCAACAGGGTCGTCAAATAATCTATACTAATATTATAAAGCTGAAGAGTTTGTTTGTTTGTTTGAACGCGCCAATCTTAGGAATTACTGGTTCGAATTGAAAAAACATTTTTGTGTTGGATAGTCCATTTATCGAGAAAGGCTTATACCCCCATGCAAAATTTGAGACTCCTAGCACTTGTAATTTCTGAGATTTCGTGATGAGTGAGTGAGTCAGTGATTTTCCCTTTTATATATATAGATTTACAAAATAAAATTATATTAAGTAATATATCCGTTGTCTAGCACCCATAACACAAGCTTGGGGTTAGATGGTGATGTGTGGAATGTCCTGCAATATTTATTATTATAATTTTTTTATTCACTGGTTTCAGAACACAATCTATACTACGCTAATTTCAAGGACTACTGGTTCGAGTCGAAAAAATCTTTTTGTGTTGGATAGTCCCTTTATCGAGAAAGGCTTATACCCCCATGCAAAATTTGAGACTCCTAGCACTTGTAGTTTCTGAGATTTCGTGATGAGTGAGTGAGTCAGTGATTTTCCCTTTTATATATATATAGATTATAGCTATGCCCCGCGGATTACCCGCGTAAGTCCCGATCCCGCAATTTCGGGATCAAAAGTGTCTATAGTTCTGGACTATTATCTATTCTGTGGTTTACTGTTTGTGCTACGAATCGTCTACGAAAGTTTATTTTACAACAGTGAGATGTAATTTTGACTACCAGCTTTTGCCCGCGACTTCGTCCGCGTAGGAGATACATTTTCTTGGATGCCTGCGTCATAATAACTATTTCAAATTCGTGGTCATTATAATTATCTGTAAACTTAGTCCGATCCATTGGTTTGAGCTGTGCGACTGTCAAACAGTCAGGAGTCAATCAGTCAGTCAGGATTCAGGACTTTGAATTTTTATCTTTAGAGATTTTATCCATTCAACATTTTTTAAATGTTGAATGTATAAAATGTTGTTTCTTATATTATATCTATACATTTAAAATGCTTTGGCATGAAGTACTGACTGACTGACTGATGGATTAACGCACAGCCTAAACCGCTGATCGTAGAGACCTGAAACTTGGACGGTGTGTTCTTTGTATGACGTAGCATCGGAAAGATTTTCCGAAATTCCACCCCTAAGGGGGTGAAAAAGGGGGGCAAAGTTTGTATGGGACAAAATCCTATTAGAATCATTTTCGACTTCTACGCGGACGAAGTCGCGGGCAACAGCTAGTAAGTATATATTTATAAAATAAAAGTATATAGGAAGTATATCTGGTGCCTAGCACCCATAACACAAATCTAGTTACTTAACTTAGGGCTAGATGGCGATGTGTGGAATGTCCTGCCATATTTATCTATTTATTTAAATAATTGGTTAATGTAGGTACGGTAGGCTGCATAATTGCAGACCCACCGTAGAGCTCCAAAACGGAGCAAGATTCTAGACACCTGCTGTAGTTGAAGTCTAAAGCCATTCCAATAATAGTAATTTTTGAACTCTACCGAGGACTGCAATTATGCAGCCGACTACCACAGAGGTAGTTAGATGGTCTAAGGTACTTATCCCACCTTTTTAATAAAAAAACCTTTTTACAAAAACCATCAACAAAAAAAACACAATATTCTGACACCCGACAAACACCAGTCACTTTAAATCTCAAGTCGTCAAAAATGCAACAACGTTTGGCCAAACTAAATTTATTCCGTTTCAAAATCTAAAAAACCGTTTCAAAAATGTCCGAAACAAAATGCGTCCACGCGAAAAACAAAGAAGAGATCGCGATCAAAGGGGCCCATTTCCTAGGACCAACAATCGAATCGAAATTCGACGAGTTACGTTACGAAATTGTACATAAAATAGACAAGGAGCTTACCGATTCGCAGAACGCTAGAGATTATATATCACAGAAATACGATGAATTGGTGAATAAGATACAATATTTGACTGAGTTAGACGCAACTGTGACTGGTTTCCGGAGTGATGTGAAGGCCATAGAGAAGCAGATTTGTGAGCTGTCTTCTAGAGTCGATGATATTGAAAAAAGGCAGATTTGTAAAGAGTGTCCGTCCCTTACATCTTCTTCTGTGATTTAAAAATGTTTTTGAGTATTTGTGTATCTGATCTTCCAGCGTTTTTATTAAAATTCTAGATATCTTAATGTTTTATGATTTATTTTGCTTTACGGTAAGAAGCCCCCTTTTTCGTAACTAGTTTCGAAACCAGCTATAAATAAAAATATAATAAATATTGCAGGACATTTTACACATCACCATCTAGCCCTAAGCAAAGTAACTAGACTTGTGTTATGGGTGATAGACAACGAATATACTACTTATTTATTTTTTCTTTTGGGAATATATACTTATTATACATAGAAACAACTAGACCCCAGACTAATATCTTAGTATAAATACTTGTCTGAGGCGGGATCCGAACCCGCAACCCAGTGTTTGGCAGTCCGGCGTGGTGACCATTGTGCCAACTGGGTTTACGCGTAGGCAAGTTGATAGGGTTAACTATGAAGTTAACTCCTATTTTGCCTATCAATTATTTTGTAGGTATAATTAGATTTTCTGTATTGATGTCCCCTTTTTTTCTAACTAGTTGCAAAAAAATAAACAAAATATATTAAAATTATTAAGATAATTATCCTAACAATTTAGCTAATTTAACTGTTAAAAAGTTTCCTTTTGTAACTAGTTGCGAATTAAGTTCAAAGTTAAGATGATTCTTCTACAACCAGTTGCGAAAATATGTATTTTTTGTAACAGGTTACGAAAATTGATAGGTAGAATGAATTAATAAAAACCAAAAATATGCTTAAATATTTTATTTTTAGCTAAAATATTCGTTAAATAAAAATAAAGCTATTAACACATTGAACAACTATTATTATTTAACTATTTGGCACATTTTTGTTCACTTTGCTTATAATAACTATTAAAGTGGATTCTAAATGCTAAATACTTATATATTTTTAGATATTTATGACATGGATATAAAATTAATGTCTAATTTATTCGTTTTATTAAATTTAAAGTCACAAAAACTCAAAACTAATATTAGGTCAAAGGAAAAATACAATTAAATTAAATAACATTCAAACTTTTAAAATTCACAGAATTAATTACTTAACTTTTTTGAATATACGTTTTGAGAGAAAAAAAACTACAATAGTACCATGATAAATTGCGTAAACAATCAACTTAATTTGGTATACAGCGTGTAATAAAAAGACTGGAATCCCTCTTAGGTTCAGTCAGCAACAGAATTGCAGATCCACCGTAGGGTTCTAAAATTAAGGTTATTGGAATGTTTTCTTTCTAATAATGTTTGTCTAATAAATTGAAAGTTTAAAGACTTTAAAGCAGGACCTGAGAAACTCTCTTAAGTCAATAACATTTTAAGAATTTTAACATAGAGGTATCATATTAATAACACAAGTTTTGGAACTCTACTGTGGGTCGGCACTTTTGACACCTTAAGGATATCACAAAAAAAGCATAAAAAAAGAATTATTGTAAGACAACTTGGGAAAATTACCCTTACTGTAAATTTAAGGAAAATACAAAATGTGACAGTGGCGTTATTAGCAGCGCCAGCTCTAAGGTAAATAGTTGGTGTCACATCTAGAAAATTCCCTAAAACTTTGGATAAACTAGGATAATTTTCCCAATCTTAAAATAAGTTTTCCACTATTTTATATATTTTGGGTAAGGTACCCACATATACCTAATAGGACAGAGTTTTTTAACACACACTGTATAATTAAGAAAATTAATGACCAATCATATAATTTGCGATATTTTATCTAACCTATCAAATCATTTTAAACGGTCATAGAATAAAAATTATAAAAACGTATACATTTTTAAAGCTATACTCCTATAAATTCTGTATTTAGGTTTTTAATAACTATATTTTTACTAAAATTAAGGCACAAAATGGTTCGAGTATAAATATTTTACATTATTCACTTACCTATCTACGTTTTTTTTTTCATTATTATTTTTGCTCTGTGACCTACATATGGCATTTAATGACTTTCAACTCGTTTTACACAAAAAATAATTAAATAAAAGATCTTCTTAAAAAAAAGTTGTGTTTTAATTAGTTGTAATGTGCATAAGACTCATGACTTATGCACATTACAATTAATACATAAGGCATGATTTCTCCTAAAAAATAATAATACATCATACCAATGAATGGTATGATGTATTATTATTAAGAAAAATCATGCCTTATGTATCAGTTTTTTTTGCCAAATATCTTGGAAATTGTGGAAGGATGAAAGAACGTAATTTAAGTATTAGTAGTATATTGAAATATATTAATTATAGTTATATTATATTTATAACAAACAACAAATAAATTATACTGTATTCCTAATATTATAACTGAATTTAATAAGACGTGCAACGGACAAGACATAATTTCTTTAATTTTATTTTAAGAAAAAATGTTTAGGTTTTTTTTGTTAAAACGTGTCGAAAATCGTGAAAGGTTCTCTTAATTATATCAAATAAATAGAACATTTTCTTCAATAATAATAACTCAATTGTAGATAACACCCAAACATACAGTCCATTTTATATAAATATTGAGTATATTACTGTTGTAATTCAAGATTTGATTACCTATCTGCTACCTAAGCTACAAACTAATCATTGAAGTTATTGGAATCAATATTCTTACAAACGATTTACCTGTAGTCCCACTCTTTTGCGATGGGTCTACGGTGTGAACCCATCAGTGGAGCATAGCGGTGGGACCACAGTTAATATTTCGATTTATTAATTATTTTATAAATAATCTCATTCTGAGTTCAAAAATTATAAGAAAAATCACAACCATCTAACATTTTAAACTCATTATTAATTTGAAGTGATGCTATTCGAACTCATTCATTAATTTCATTAATTTTAAAACACATTTAATGTGAATGTGACGAATGAACTTAAATTTTCATACACTCAGTTTCGTTTTATTTGTTCCCATTTTAAAACTCAGTATTCCCTTTTCAAGCCCTCTTTCCCGCCAAAATAGCCTGAATCTGCGTAACGGTCTTCCCCTTAGTCTCAGGAATCAAGAAGAAAACGAAGAAAACGCAAACAATCATAAAAGATGCGAAGAACCAGAAGCAGCTGTAAATACCGATCGCATCCTTCATAATGGGGAAGAACAAGGTAACAACGAAGACTAGACACCAATTAGTAATAACAGTGACACCAGTCGCTGGACCACGGAATTCCACTGGAAACAATTCAGCCATCATCATCCATGGAATCGGACCAAAGCCCATAGAAAATGATATTATAAACAGCACAAGACAAACCAATGGTAACCAACCGAAAGACGCAACATTCACACCATCTAATTGCAATTTAAAATATACACCTAAAATAATCAAACATAATCCCATAATGATACAGCTTTGCAACAGTAAAAGCCTTCTGCCAGCTCTCTCTACAAGTAAACTTGAGGCGTAAGTGGCGATTGTTTGGACGACTCCGATGATGATGGTCGCGATTGTAGGAGGGATGTTTGAGCCGGCGGATTGGAAGATGTTGTTCGTGTAGAATATTACTGCGTTTATGCCGGAGAACTGTAAAAAGAAGAAAATTATTAAGAACTAGCTTGAACAACTAGAAAAACACTTTATTTGTACAACACACATACCCTTAAAAAGAAACAAAATATGAAAAGCTTATTAATTAAAAAATTAAATTAAAAATTGTACAAATAGAGTCTCTTTACAAGTGATGATTTTCATGACGACACAGTTGGCACAATGGTTACCAAGCCGGACTGCCAACCACAGGGTTGCGGGTTCGATTCCCGCCTCAGACAAGTATTTATGCTTAGATATTTGTCTGGGGTCAAGACCTCACATTCATTCATTCATGGCGATGTGTGGAATGTCTAGCAAGATTTATTTATTTACTAGCTGCGCCCCGCGGTTTCACCTGCGTAATCATTTTCTGCGTAACTTTCTTAATATTTTCTTTTATAAAAACCTTCTCTTGACAATAACAAACACAACAAAAAAAGAATTGGCCAAATTGGTCCAGGCGTTGTTGAGTTATGCGCTTACCAACACATTTTGCGATTCATTTTTATATTATAGATTATTTACGAGATGCCACCATGCCGGACTGCCCTGTGTTTGGCAGTTCGGCACGGTGACCATTATGCCTATTGAGTCGTCAATTTCGACTTTTATGTGTCGCCAGTGCGCACAAAGAATGTAGAGAGTATGTACCTGTTGGAAGAACATAAGCCCGAGCCCGCAGATGAGCGCCATCCTCGGAGCCTTCGACGTCACCATGGACATGACGCCCGCGCGTTGTCGGGCTGCATCGTCCAGCTGGAACAATATTGTACTTAAAGTTAGCTCATTGACGGTATCAAGTTCTACCAATCACAGCATTGCTTATTCGCAACTAGTTACGAAAAAAAATTATACGCTTAGTCCACCAGTCGATGACTTTTACGCTATTTTAGGTGAGTCTAACATCTTGCTGGCCGTTGTTGCTGAAATTAATTTTACCAGAAAATTATAAGATTCTTAAACATATCTAGTAACACTTTAACAAAATATCGACTGTTTCCTCCCTGGATGATACTAGCACAAATATTTTTTTGTGCCATAAAACCTATAACTACCATGACTATGCCCTATGTTTTGGATTTAATAAATTTTCTAATTATCATAGAAATTAAGATTTAAAAATAAAAAAAAAGAAACATAGGGGCCTCGTAATGGCAGTTATAAGTTTTACGCAACAAAAATATTTGCTCTAGTGTCATTATCCAGAGAGAAAACAGTCGACTACGTTTGTATGGAAAGAGCCCCCTTTACCCTTTACTCTTAAGAGGTCACCGAATTCAAAGTTTTTAATTCGTTCCACAAGACTCTTTTTCGCAACTTTTTACGAAACAAATCACCAAAAATATTAAAAATAATTTCCGTGGCGGATTCTGACATTTATACGGTGAAAAATCTAAAGTTCTCAGTAATTTCCAAAATAGTCATTTTCGCAACTGGTTACCAAACATAAATCCCTCAAATGTAAAAAAAAAACAGTAAATTTTCCTTTATTCCACCTGGTGGAATAAAGGGTATAATACAAACCTCTTTCTGCATATCTTCTATCTCAGCAGACAAGTCAGCATCAGGTCCGCGCAGCCAGCGCAGCGCGCGCTCCGCCTCGTGACGACGGTTCTTGCCGAGCAAGTACTGGGGGGTTTCTGGCATCCACCTGGTGGAACGATATTAGTTAATGAAGCTCCATTATTTATTTGTAACTCTGATACTAATATATTTTATACTAGCTGTCCCGGCAAACGTTGTTTTGCCATTTACAAAAAAAAAATAAAGGAAAAACGGATAAAATAGATGTTGTTCGATTCTCAGACCTAACAAATATACACAAAAAAATTCATACAAATCAGTTCAGCCTTTTAGGTGGACATAGTTAACTAACACCGCGACACGAGAATTTTATATTTATAGGGATGTTACATGTCCTCAGTCGCATACGAAACCGGAGGTTCGTAACCAGTTACCAAAGAAGAAAAATTCCTCTCTGTACGAAACCAGTTACTTAACAAGACGTTTTTTTTACCGCCTGCAGCACCGATTCATGCTGTGAATCCTAGATAGTTATAAACTTGTACTAAGCATTTTGCTTCGACATTCCTTATTCGTACTGCAAGGGAATGGAATCAGTTGCCTGCGTCTGTCTTTCCTCACGTGTACAATTTGGGGATCTGTTGGATCTGTTCGGCGACCCAGTTGGCACAATGGTTACCATGCCGAACTGCCA
The DNA here is from genome assembly GCA_951213275.1 of Idaea straminata. NCBI lineage: Eukaryota > Metazoa > Arthropoda > Insecta > Lepidoptera > Geometridae > Idaea > Idaea straminata. The sequence continues at coordinate 9,376,626 of OX577867.1, read as the reverse complement.
AACACAGGGTTACGGGTTCGATTCCCGCCTCAGACATGTATTTATGCTTAGATATTTGTCTATTGTTTCTATGTATTATAAGTATATATTTACAAAAGAAAAATATATAAGTAGTATATCCGTTGTCTAGCTTCCATAACACAAGGCTAGTTACTTAGCTTGGGGCTAGATGGCGTTGTGCGAAATGTCCTGCAATATTTATTATTTTTATTTATCTTCAAGTCGTGAGTGAACTCGTCTTCAAGGGGCGTATGCTACATCTTAGGCCGCATCTTCACCTACCATCAGGCAGGTGTGATAGTGGTCAAACGCTGATTTACCATTTACGGTTTCACCCGCTCAACTCCCGATCCCGGCGTATCGGGATAATAAGTAGCTTATGTTACCGTCAATAAATCAATGTTTCCTCATACCAAGTTTTATGTAAATCGGTTCAGTAGTTTCGGAGTCAATTCAATTCAAACAAACAAATAATCAAATCTTTTCTCCTTATAATATTAGTAATATTAGCAATACTAAGTAATTAGACTTGTGTTATGGGAGCTAAACAACGGATACTACTTATATACATTTCTTTTGTCCAGATCAGACCAGACCACAGACAAATATCTAAGCATAAATAAGTATTTATGCTTCGATTCCCGCCTCAGACAGTTCGATTCCCGCCTCAGACAGTTTGGCAGTTCGACATAGTGACCATTGTACCAACTGGGTCGTCACGTGGGCATAAAACTAGTAAATTGAATGTTGCTATGGATGAACTTACCAAAACACAGCAACCAACAGCGGAGGCAGCACAGCTGATATAATAGACAACGTTCTCCAGGAGGTCCATCCTCCCACGACGAATGTGAACAATATGCCGACAGTGAGGAACAGCTGGAAGAACGCGCCCAATGACCCTCGGATTGATGTCTCAGCTATTTCTCCTATATACATGGGTGCAGCTACGCAGATTCCACCTGTAATACGAAATTGTAGCTTTTTAACCGACTTAAAAAAAAACGTGTGGCACTCGGGGATTGCAGCTATTGCATCGTGCGAGCTTCGTACAGTTGTACCATATACATACACGTTAAGCGAACGTTCGGTCGAGCTACATGGTAGGCAGAGTGGGGGGTGTTAGGTTTTATTTTCGTTACGAAATTTCTTGATTCGGTCGCCGCGCTCAAAGCCCGCTATAAAAGCTATGCAATAGCTTAAAAGTAGGAGGTTCTCAATTCGGTTGTATGTATTTTTTTATGGATGTTCGTACATATCTTCGAGCAGCGCTCTGCGGTTTTACCCGCGCAACTTGCGATCCCGTGGGAATATCGGGATAAAAGTAGCCTATGTTACTGTCGATAAATCAATGTATCCTCATATCAAGTTTCATCAAAATCGGTCCAGTAGTTTCGGAGCCTATTCGTTACAAACAAAACAAAAAAATCTCTTTATAATATTAGTGTAGATCAGAATTCCATCATTATCGTAATCACCTTTTTGCTGAAAGCCAGTTTCAGTAGGATGACATGAAAGCAAGCAAATAGTACAAAATAGTGTTTCTTACCAGTACCAAGACCAGCGAAGAACCTAGCCGCGATCAGCATACCCGGTCCATTGGCGAAGATTGTCAGCAACCAGTTCAGCATGAAAGGTATTGAGAGGATCAGGATCGTTGGTCTTCTGCCTATCCTTGAGGCTAGGACTCCGACTGGTAGAGCGCTGATCGCTGCACCTATGGCCAGGATTGAGGATACTACGGAACCTGGAAGGAAGAGGATATTGATTAACATTATGTGCATAAAGAATTAAAAAATGCATAAAATTCATTTGTCATTTCGAATGAAATTCACAGTAATAGAATAAACACGCAACTCCATTCAGCATTTTTCGTTCTCTTAAGAACTATATTTTAAACTATAGTATCTTCACTAATATAATAAAGATGAAAGATTTTTTGGAACGAAGTTCCTTATGGCGCGTTGCGAAAGGGGGCTAGACGGAAAAAAATAAGACCAAAAGTTGTAACGACACTTTTTGCTATAGTTGTAAGCCGTGCGGCGTGCGCGTGTTTCTCTGTCTGTCTCTCTCTCTCTTTCATAGAAAGCAATTACTAAAATTGAGCCTACGTTTGTATTCATGGTAATTATTGGTAATTGGTAATTAAAAAAATATATATATTATAACTTAAAAAAAAATGCAATTCTTTCACTAAATAATCGAAAGAAACTTCATTTCATCCGGGTGTCCCTTGACATTAAGTTTATATTCATGGTAATTATTGGTAATTGGTAATAAAAAAATATATATATTATAACTTAAAAAAAAATGCAATTCTTTCACTAAATAATCGAAAGAAACTTCATTCCATCCGGGTGTCCCTTGACACTTCTCAAGTTTTTTGTTTTTAACGAGTAGGCTCCAAAACTACTGAACCGAGTTTGATGAAACTTGGTATGAGGATGCATTGATTTATTGGAAATAACATAATTTACTATTTATCTCGATATTCCCACGGGATCGGCAGTTCTCTCTTATAATATAGGGTTTAGCCCTGAAGGTCCATTTTTTCCGTCTAGCCCCCTTTCGCAACGCGCGATAAGAAACTTCGTTCCAATATCTAAACATAAATACTTGTTTGAGGCGGAAATCGTACCCGCAACCTTGTGCGCCACAGAGGTCACCAATAATGGGTAATGGTGGGTCATTTACATGCCATCCCATTACGTGTACAAGCCTGGGTGTGTTCCAATTGTGTGACACGCCTACGGATCGTATTTACAACTAGTGAAACATTCTGGACATCCGCCATGTTCTACGTCATTGATTTGATAAGATGATTGGCTATTTATAGAGTTTAGGACTCTAGAGAGGAGAAGTATGTGACTTGAAGAGTGATGAGTATGAATGTAGAGGAATGGAGAGGAAGATAACGATCTAAGAAAAGATGGATGGACTGTGTGAGATAGACGTGAACCGACTTAAAGAAGTAAATGAAGAATACTGCGCCGACCCTAAATAAATAAATATTGCAGGACATTCCACACATCGCCATCTAGCCCCAAGCTAAGTAACTAGACTTGTGTTATGGGTGCTAGACAACGGATATACTACTTACATACTTTTCTTTTGTAAATATATACTTATAATACATAGGAACAACCAGATCACAGACAAATATCTAAGCATAAATACTTGTCTGAGGCGGGAATCGAACTTAAATTGGAATAAAAGTAGGCAGACGCTACGTTCGAAGATAATACTGGTCATGTTCGCAATTAGTTTCGTCAGGGGATTTTTTTTGGACGTAACTAGTTACGAAGAAGTACTTTGAGTAATTTTCGCTACTTTCGCTACTGCAACTTTTTAGATTCCTAGGTTTGCTTGCACAAAACACATAGCTAACATTTTGAAAATAATAATCACACTGAGTACTTTTAATTCAATTATTTATATTTGTGTGTAACGTCTATTAGAAGAAGGTTGTAAATCCAATACTTGTTGATAGTATTATGATCGCGAACTGGTAGTGTACTTATGACGCATACTGAACAATTTAATACCGAACAGTAAAACAAAAGGAATGTCTTATCTCATACGTATCTCAATTGTGAGATATTGAGGATGCGCACATCCGGACAGACAAACAGATCCACATCACACATGTATTATCTCATTGTTTTACTTGTCCAACCAGACAGACCGATGTTAATATTAACAGACAAACAGAACATGTGACAATGACCATTAGCGTTTAATGTTTGAGTTTGTTTTACTCGATTTTTGTTCTAAGGTACCTGCGGGTGAAAAGGGCTAGTAAAAAGCTTTTTAAAAACCTTGATTTTAGTGAAAAAATAACAAGGAAATAAACAAATTAATTGTTTTTCATTTAGTTTTAGGAAAATACAATAGAATTTTTATCTTTTGACATTATTATTTATTAATATGATTATTGACATTATGTAATTGATATTATTTTTAACATTTGCACGTCTGCTTGCGGACCGAATACATGTTCTAATATGTTTTGTAAGACCTTTATGCTATGTATTCCGGCGAATAAATGATCTTATCGTATCAAATTGACAAATATTTATCTAATGACCTGTTTTGAAGTAGTTTTTCTTATTTTATGAAATATTGAAATTTTATTTAAAGGCAGGTGGCCCCCGCAGGTACCTTAGTCGAAAAGAATATCAAAATAATATATTTTTGCTTTTACCGCTTATTTTTTTATAATTCATAAATACTAATACTGTACTTTAATAATTAGGGTAAGGCTGACATTGTAGGCAATTATGCGAAAAAAACGACTTTTTCTGTGCTCATTTTGCGAAGTGTAATTATGCAAAGTCCTTATTTTAGGGTCCAACCTGACCCAATAAAACTACGAGTAAGAAAAACTCTATTGACACTGTTGAAAAAAGTGACAATCTGCATAATTTGATTTTTTAGACAATCTCGTTCACAAACGAATTTCGGAACCAATCGACAGATCTTTTGAAACCCGTTATGAAACTTTCGTTATTATTCTAATAGTTTTGATATTTGTATATAAATAATTTTTAACTAATACCTTTGAAATGCGTTATTTAATTTTATTTTGTCAAAAACGACGGTGTGTTAATAAGTTTGATGTATCTGTCTGTGGCACGTAGCTCCCGAGCGGTTGAACCGATTTTGATTTCGTTGCTTTTGTTTGAAAGGTGAATTAATCGGAAGTGTTCTTAGCTATTTTTGATCGAAATTGGTTCAACCATCTGAAAGTTATGTGGGATAATGTCGGGGGTTTTTTAATTCTAAATTTTTGATCAATACTGTTGCAAGCACCGTATTTACAGGTTGAGGTAAGGATTTTTCTTGTAAATAATATTATATAATTTATAATAATTATATTTATTCAAGAAAAGCTTACAAATATTAAAATGCCCTTAGGTTCCCGCACGAGGCAGAGCCTGTATCGCGGGACACCGACTTTTTAAGAGTATTATATTATATTAATTTTAAAGTTTTCTTGTTTATCGCACTTTGTTCGCATTGCGGTACATTTTCAAACTTCATCGCTCGTTGTAGTTGAGTGCCAAATGCCAAAGTATTTTGTTTACAAATAACTTTGTCTTTCATTGGTTATAATTACCATCATTTTTAGGGTTTCGTACTCGAAGGGTAAAAACGGGATCCTATTTCTAAGACTTAACATGTCTGTCTGTCTGTCACCAGGCTGCATCTCATAAACCGTGATAGCTGGACAGTTGAAATTTTCATAAATGATAATTTCTGTTCCCGTTCGACTCGTACTCAAAGGGTTCCGTACCATTTTATTCTGTGTTTAGTATTTGTTGTTATAGCGGCAACAGAAATACATCATCTGTGAAAACTTCAACTGTCTAGCTATCACGGTTAATGAGATACAGCCTGGTGACAGACAGACAGACATGTTAAGACAGTGGAGTCTTAGTTAAAGGGTTTTAACCCTTTGGATAAGGAACCCTAAAAAATATTTGACAGTTTAATAAATAAAAATAAATAAATAAGTATTGCAGGATATTCCACACATCGCCATCTAGCCCCAAGTTAAGTAACTACACTTGTGTTATGGGTGCTAGACAACGGATATACTACTTATATACTTTTCTTTTGTAAATATATACTTATAATACATGGAAACAACCAGACCACAGACAAATATCTAAGCATAAATACTTGTCTGAGGCGGGAATCGAACCCGCAACCCTGTGTTTGGCAGTCCGACATGGTAGCCATTATGCCAACCGGGTCGTCAATAACTAATTTAATAATCTGTGACATTTCAATACTTACTAGCAGTAGTATCGAGAAGAAAATCAGCCTCTCGCCCCAATGTATTGAACAGCGCCGTACTATTGGTGTCAGTTACATTCAGGTATTCCGTGACTGTTAGGTTTGTATCAGGGGGGAGCTTAAAGGGCTCCAGTTGGGGCAGAGCTGGTGATGTCCACGCGAGAATCGTGCCGGCTATTACTGCGCCTATTGATGCTGGAAAAAAAAAGAAAAAAAAACGTGATAAAGAGCATGCGATCGATCGCTCAGAAGGCCATAAAGAATACCATTTTTTAAATTACATTTGAATATCATTACAATTTCGTTTCGATTAAAAATGTGAGGTAGGTATGTGTGATGCATCTTCAATATCCTTAGGGTTTCTCATTAGACTGGGCCGTGTCCGGGCCGGGCCGTGTACGTGTCCAGGACGTACACGTAAATTGAAACGTTACATACATCTCTATACATATAAAATGCTTTGTCCTGAACTACTGACTGACTGACTGACGGATCAACGCACAGCCTAAACCGCTGATCGTAGAGACCTGAAACTTGGAGGGTGTGTTTTTTGTGTGACGTAGGCATCGGATAAGAAAGGATTTTCCGAAATTCTACCTCGGGATACACCGGGATACGGATCACACTCACACACGACGGGATCACACACGACGGGCTCCGCCCTGGACTCGACCCAGTCTAATGAGAATCATCCCTTATTCTCAAAAGTCATTCATACAATGTGAAGTGATCACGATGTGAATAACCCAAGATGATATTTGTCTAATGTCCATCTATAAATAACGAACACACGTGATTGTACAAGCTGATCGTAAACAACGAGGGAGTCATTTATATTTAAACGTATACAATGTGGGCCAACGAAGCGTTTCTTATACGATAGGGGTTATTATAAATGTTTAGGCGAACAATTTTAGTTCAACAATCTTTAAAAATTTGTACTTATATTGGAAAAAAATTAGGTTATATTTATAAGAATAAAAAAAATATAAAAAAATAAAATAAATAGATTTCTTTGTTTATTTGCGATTGGTTCCAGTAGATGGAAGAAAAAAATTAAAATAAATGGATCCGATAACTGGGACCGCGTGGTTCTAGGTGATTGAGGTCCCAGTCGCCGGAACCCTCAGTTTAAATACATGTTATAGATATGAAAAAAGTAAATTAATACACTAGCTACATATTTACTTTCATTCTATAAGTAAAAAAACCTCTGTATTTAGTCGTACATGTATTTAGAGGTAACTCCCCAGGAAATATCAATTAAAATATAAATTTTTGCATTAAATTTTTTAATTATTTTAATTTAAATTTCAGAAATTTTACCCAAAGTTACTGAAAATTTTAGGATTTTGTACCAAGATGGGGCAACACAATTATGAGCTGATATTTAAATAATATTGTTGTCATATTATTATTAGGAAAATTATCCAAATTATCAAAACTCCAGGTAAATTTAGGTAACTTGCCCAAAGATATATTTTTTCCGCATTTTCATATATTTTTACAAGGCAAGGTAATACATATACCTAAGAGGTTTAACTCGGGTTTTGTTACACTCTGTAGATATGTTATAGATTTCATAGTTCGGTAGTTTTTGTGTAATGTGAAAAACAGAACATCCATTTAAAATATTTATGAGCGACTAGCAGCGCTCCGCGGTTTTACCCCCGTAAATCTCGATCCCGTAGGAATATCGGGATAAAAAGTAGCCTATAGCCTTCCTCGATAAATGGCCTATCCAACACAAAACGAATTTTTCAATTCGAACCAGTAGTTCCTGAGATTAGCGCGTTCAAACAAACAAACTCTTCAGCTTTATAATATTAGTATAGAGGAATTGAGAACCTCCTCCTTTTAAGAAGTCGGTTAAAAAGGAAACAGTGACCATACCTGCAACAGCGGCAATATATTGCGTCGCTTTACGTGTTTCTCCGCCTTTTTCCTGAACGGAAAGCATATGCATTGTGGGTTTGTCCATGTTGAGCTATGTATTTCGATCATGCTGAAACAAAAAAAAAAACATTCGTAACTGATTGCGAGAAAAAAAAGTAGCCTTTCGTAATTGTATAGGTTTAAAGTCTTTTGCCTGGCTTTTCGGGAGTATAATTAACAAAAAAATATTGCCTAAAAAAATTGTAAACATAGACTTATCGTAAAAAAAGTAGTCTTTCGTAATTGTATAGGTTTAAAGTCTTTTGCCTGGCTTTTCGGGAGTATAATTAACAAAAAAATATTGCCTAAAAAATTGTAAACATAGACTTATCGTAAAAAAAGTAGTCTTTCGTAACTTTATAGGTTTAAAGTCTTTTGCCTGGCTTTTCGGGAGTATAATTAACAAAAAAATATTGCCTAAAAAAATTGTAAACATAGACTTATCGTAAAAAAGTAGTCTTTCGTAATTGATGGCGAAATAAAATTATTTTTAATACTTATGTTAATCTTCTCCTATCATTCAAAATTGTTTTTTTCGCGCATCTATCTAAATTCGTAACTGGTTGCGAAAAAAAGTCAGATTTTTGACAGAACTGATTTTTAAACATATGTTAATAATGCATAATAATATGTAAAACTCCTCTTATTATTCAAAATTGTTTTTTTTTCGCGCACCTATCTATATATATAAAAATGAATTGCTGTTCGTTAGTCTCACTAAAACTCGAGAACGGCTGAACGGATTTATCTTATCTTAGTCTTGAAATGTTCGTGGAGGTCTAGAGAAGGTTTAAAAGGCGAGAAAAAAAATCGAATAATTTCCGGGAAAACCCTAAAAACAGCCCTTTTCTATTTCCCATACAAACGTTTTCTAGAGTCAATTCCTACGGGATCGGGTGAAACCGCGGGTGAAACCACGGGGCGCAGCTAGTCTAAATTAAAATTGTCTAGACTCGATAATTTGACTTTTACATATTACAACTTTATTATGTAGAAAGTGTCACGGTAATATTGTGTGACGTCATGCGTCATGGTAACATGACCAGACGCGTCATGGTAACTTAGGAAACAGAGTATTTAATAATAATATCGCTCATCTGGGCTTGTGTTATGGTGTGACTGGTGACGAATAGAAGATTTATATAAAGGAAACAAAAATGAAGTTAAAAAAAAATAAGTAAAACCATAAAAATAAATAACAAAAAAATCTGTTTTATCACAGTTGGTCATAAAGTGGATCTTATTCAACCGCTTTTACGCTCATAATGCAACGTATTACGCACGCGTGCGTTATGCATTACCTCGACGCCACTAGTGTGTAAAAACTTATCCTGATAAGTTAAATTGGTATCTTACTGCTCATCACATGTTAGGTAGATGGAACATTCTTAATTTATCTGGGTTATACTATGTTTTGATGTATAAAAAAGGTACCAACAAAGAGTTTTTAATCTAGCAAAAAAGGTTGTCTCTAAAGTCGGTTTACGAACGAAAAGTTTCTTTTATTCGCAACTGTGATAAAAACGTCGTATGATACACGTAAGTTTGATAATTTCATCTCGGCGGCTAAACGTCTTAACCGCCTCTATGCAATGATCAATTTACCACACTTTTATCGCAATGTACTAAATTTTTCAACGTTTTCTTATGACGTTATCACGTAAAATTATCGTCCGTAAGTCCACTTTACAAACAATCATTTGTTTTTCTCTCAGGGCTAAGTCCGGATGAAACCGCAGGGCGCAGCTAATGATTCCAATGATTATCTCACAATCCTTGAAAGTTGTGAAGTGTGTTAATGAAATGATAATCATGATAATAAGAATGACAATCAATGGTATGTACCATCGATGATCACTTCCTATATTATGATGACCCAGTTGGCACAATGGTCACCATGCCGGACTGCCAAACACAGGGTTGCGGGTTCGATTCGACATAACAGCTGTCAGTGAAAGCGATTTTCTTTAGGGCTGAGAGTTTTTCTTTCTACACGCTCTTCAGGCATCTTTAGACCTACTTTCGGAGTATGAGTAATGAAATAGTACATTGTTACCCTAGGTGTGAAAGTCACTCATTGAGTCCCGAGACGGAGTTTGGCGCCCGAGCGTAGCGAGGACGCTAATAGTTCGAGGGACTTAATGAGTCTTTCACCCGAGGTAAACACTGTGCTTTTCATTACGAATAATACATAAAATTCTTCCTAATAACGAGAGTGAATGAGAGACTCCATACTACCTGATCCTCTTACAAGGTTGAGACCAAAGAGGTTATATAATGTATAACTTCTTTGGTCTCAACCTTATAGTGTTTTGCAAAGCAAGGAGGTTGGGTTTTTGAAGTTCCTAATGCGTAATGATACTGATACTGGCTACAAGCACATTGCACACGTCGTGCGAAGCCATAATTTGACATGACAGCTAACTGTCATGTCAAATTATGGCTTCGCAAAAAGTCGCAAGCTGTCAGTGAAAGTGATTCTCCCTAGGGCTGAAAGTTTTTCTTTCTACACGCTCTTCAGGCACCTTTACACCTACTTTCGGAATGTGAGTAATGAAAAAGAATTTTTCAATTCGAACCAGTAGTTCCTGAGATTAGCGCGTTCAAACAAACAAACAAACTCTTCAGCTTTATAATATAGCGCAAAAAATGTGACGCGTTACGCAAGCTCATATGTGGAAAAAATTGGACTTTATTCCAAACGCGTGTCCCGCGACACGTTTTATAAGTCATCCTGATATTCGCTTGACGCGAGTGAAACCGAAGCGCGTAGCTAGTTCACATTAAACGTGTTGACGTCATACATCATCACGATGACTGTCAACAAAGTTCGTTACGTTTCATTAGAATGTTGACAGATGACTTGATCTCATCAATAAAATACCCTTAAGACTTGATTGCTTGATTTCCAGTCATTGTGTGCACAGCCTTGTCACAGTGCATACGTAACTAACACCACAAATACCCTAATAGTTTCCACATGTCCCGTAATAAATGGATCAGGGTGCACCTACGGATTTTTTGTTTAAAAAACATATGTAACACAGGTTAATGCCCACGCACTTGATTTTTAATTTCCCCGCGCTATACTGCTATCGGCTCTATGACCGGTCGTACGAAGCGGCGCGCGCGACATGACGTTTGGTGTGTGAACTCGACACCTGTCAGATGAAGACACACTCTCGTGGACCAGCCGGATAACCAAGGCGGCGTCCTGCGATCTAAGAACCATATATTTACTGTTCCTGTAGCTCTAAGAAGTATTGTGAAGACGAAATATATAAGGGACTAGCGACCCGCCCCGGCTTCGCACGGCTATATTATGCAAAACTTCTGAACTCATTTGCAATATATTTATTGACCTATTTAATTTGATACAAAATACTTTTCATTCATTAAACAGCTAGATGAAGGTCGTTCTTAAAGGGATCCCGTACTATAGTCACATCTATAGTTATTCGATAAACCGCAAGATAAATAAATACCTAACTAGTTGTCATCATTGACATTTATATCAAGTTTCATCTATACATATAAAATGCTTTGTCTGTTATAAAAATACTTAACACATTGTATGCGGTAGTTAAATTGTGGTTAAATGGCAAGGGGTAAACCGAACCGAGGTTTCATTTTTTGCCCCGGACGAGTTGCCACCTGATAGTAAATTATAGATTTTAATTAATTACAGAAAACTGATAAGCAAAGCTGAAGAGTTTGTTTGAACGCGCTAATCTCAGGAACTGCTGGTTCGAATTGAAAAAATATTTTTGTGTGGATAGTCCATTTATCGAGGAAGGCTATAGGCTACTTTTTATGGCGATATTTACACGGGATCGGGACTTACGCGGGTGAAATTTATAAAAACCAGCTGCGCTCCTCAGTTTGAGCCGTTTAAGTCCCGATCCCGTGGGAATATCAAAACAAAAAGTAGCCGATAGCCTTCCTCGATAAATGGACTATCCAACACAAAAATAATTTTTCAATTCGAACCAGTAGTTCCTGAGATTAGCGCGTTCAAACAAACAAACTCTCTAGCTTTATAATATTAGTATAGATAAATGGAATATTATCAATAAGTCCAATTAATACATCAAATTAATTTTAAGAGAACTGATTTTTATAACTACAATAAATTAGAAGCGTAAACTTTAAGTCGTAAAACACAAAACACACAAGATAAGCGGGCAATAAAGTAGTTTTTGGTAATGTGTTAAAATAAATTTAATAGGTACTTATCATTTAAATAAATAATTACTGTCTTTTTTACGGAGAAAGGGTACCGGCTCTCTCTCCATACAAACGTAGTCGACTGTTTCCTCCCTGGATAATGACACTAGCAAAAATATTTTTGTGCCATAAAACCTATAACTGCCATGACTATGCCCCTATGTTTTGGTTTTTTTATCATTTTCTAATTATCATAGAAATTAAGATTTAAAAAACTAAAAAAAAAACGGAGTGTGGTCATGGCAGTTATAAGTTTTATGAAACAAAAATATTTGCTCTAGTGTCATTATCCAGGGAGAAAACAGTCGACTACGTTTGTATGGAGAGAGCCCCCGGTACCCTTTGCTCTTAAAGGTTTTTCAAAACCTTTATATTAGTGACAAAATAAAAATCATTAGTTTATTTTCTAACAAATTAATTGTTTTTTAGATTGCCAATAGAGCAAATATATGTCTGATGACATGTTTTTAAGTAGTTATACCGATTTTTACGATATATTTAGTTTTTAATTTAGGTAGGTGGCCCTTATTACCCGCCGCTACCTTACTATTTATTTTAAAACCAAGCAGAGCTGCGACCAGATAACAAATATCCGCAGATTTGTTTCAAGGTGAAAATCGAACCAGCATATCTGTATTGCTAACGAATTTTTAGGCACTAGGCGTCACAGAGGTGTTAACTCCTAGATGGGTCTCTTAAGGCGCTCTTCCAGTACCGTGTGTAGGTATTCACATTACCTTAGCCCCCGCTCTCAAAGATGTAGCGTGCTGCGTGCTAACTGTTATATTTGATCGATATGCAAAACATTTTAGCATTATTATCCACAAATATAGTTCCTAGAGGTCAAAACCTATCATTTGATTCATTTTTAGAAACAAACGTTAACTATTTTTGAATAAAACCAGATAAACGACCTAATAATACTCTGTTTTCTAACAATTTTTTTTATCGAACGAAGTTGCTCATATCATGTTTTCAACCACAATAAACAAAAATATGGTTATTAAACTACAATATACATTTATATCTAAATAACAAAAAAAGAGTATTTGATTACTTAGAGCTGCTTAAAACAAAGGTCGATTTTGGTAGCTTTATTAGCACCTGGCCTTAAGGCCTTACAGCTGACACCTTATCCCATCCATCTCTATTTTTATCCTATCCTATCCTGCGTGTTAGTATGACTGTACCTTTGTTTTTACCCGACTGCAAGGCAAAGGAAAAGGTTATGCTTGCCGCGCTTATCAATGTATGTTTGTAATATTCCTTTTATCCCTGTTGCTCATAAAGTGGATCTTATTCAACTGCTTTTAGGCTCATAATCCAACGTATTAATCAAGCGTGCTTTTTGTTTTTTTCTTTACTTAAATATATTTTTTTCCGTATCATTATATTCTGTTGTTAACCCCCGACGCAAAAACAAATGGAAAAAGCCCTAAAAATATTGTATGTCAGACTTGGGTGTATAGGTTTAAAAGTCTTTTGCCTGCCCTTTCGGAAGTATAATTAACAAAAAAATATTGCCTTAATAAATACACAAATATTTTGTTAACTTTATATTATTTCAATTTCAATTTTCTTTTATTCTCAACTGTGATAAAAACGTCGTACGATACACGTGTGGTTTGATCATCACGGCTTGATAAACGTCATAAACCGCCTCTATGCAGTGATCAATTTACCACACTTGTATCGCAATGTACTATTATTCCCTCATTATCTTCCAAACCACTCGATAGATTTCTTTAATATGGGACCGTTTTTCGTATATTAAATGCTACTATCACGTTTAAGTAAGTATGAAAATTTTATCAATAGCTAAATGGTAGCCCTAGCGGACATTATGCGAAGTTTTGAACTGTCTATTTTCTCGTTTACCATACGAAAAAACTTGCACTACTGTATGTATGTATGTATACGGGCTTTTTTCCGTAACTATATAGACTCTTTTTAATTGGGTCCTTTTTGCGTGAGGATGGAATAGGCTTGCCCAGCACCTACTAACCTCTCAGCTTAATCGACCATGTCCAGAGAAGAGAACTTGTCAATACTTCTGGAGCCAACTAAGCCGCGGGTTTCATCACGATGTTTTCCTTCACCGTAAGAGCTATGTCATTTAGCGCACATAAATTTTTCTTAAGAAAAATACATTGGTGCACGGCCGGCTGGGATTCGAACCCACAACCTTCAGAATGAAAGTCGAGGTATCTACCACTAAGCCAACACCGCTCTACTGTATCTGAAGTTTTGGAACGACACTTAGGCTACAGAACCTGATGTGAAACCGCGTGGTGTAGCTAGTACGGTCATTATCAACGGGCGCCGAATCAAACTGCTTATCAGATAAGGTCCACTCACGATCCACGAGTGGGCTTTAGGAAGGAAATTGAGTGGTTTAGCCTTGGGCTAGAGTGTGTACGTGATTGTGACACTCTAATGTTTACTATTATTCAGATTTATTAGGAATTTTCATTTGTCATTTCATTCCTCATAATAATATATCACGCTGTTAGGGAATGCAGTAATACCACTTCACTGATTGGTTTTTCCTATTTATTGTTAACTGGCGCAGCGGTTTCACCCGCGTATGTCCCAATCCCGTGGGAATATCGGAATAATAAGAAGCCTATGTTACTATTAATAAACCAATGTATCCTGATACCAAGTTTCATCAAAATCGGTCGAGTAGTTTCGGATCCTAATGCAACGAAACAATAAAAAAAAATCTCTTTAAAATATTAGTATAACTTAGTATATTTGCGCTTCGCCCCGGGTCGCAGAGCATAATAAACTCCTCTTATATTTTTCTATCCTTTTTCAGCCAATTTACATAAAAAAAAATATTGAATTAAACATCTAAACCTTTCTCATGAATCAATCCGTCCATTGGGAAAAAAATGATTAAAATCAATCATTGAATTGAATAGAATAGAATAGAATTTATTCGAACAAAGACACGACATAGTATAGATACAAAAAAAATGCAACGAATTGAGAATTTCCTCTTTTAATGAAAATGTCAGCTTAGTGTTAACTTCCATCCTTGCTGATTTTCATACTTTGCTTCTTTTTATACGCGATAATTTTTCACCTTAGCCTTTACCTATAATTTATAGGTTTTTATTGTAGTTAACTTTGGTTCTACCTACGATTTATCAACAAAATTATTTTTCTACGCAAAAAACTGTATTTTGTATTGCCAAAGTAATAAAGCTGAAGCTTGTTGTACGTATAAGTTTTTTACTGCATATTTAATAATAAATAACACTTTTTGTAAAAAAAAAATAAGAAACAATAACAGATAGTTACAAATAAAAGAAATTACAAAAAACAGACAATAAAAATAAAAATTATCTGAGAAGTCGTGTGTTGCCCGAATGGGTAAAGCCTCAGCATATGCTGCAAATACGCAGGCGCATCTGCATTTCCGCTCCCAGGAAACGGCTTGGTCACCAAGAGAATATAAATAAATAAATATACTAAGTATAATATAATAAATAATATAATAAAATAACATAATCTATTCATATATACATACACATTATATACTACGCTGTAATTATATAAATATACCCTTAAATAATTGCAAGAATCAAATACATACCTAAAAAAAAAACAAAAATTTGATGTAATTTACAAAATACTATTTCTTTAGCATTCCGTCGTCACCTAGTTTTGTGAAAAAAAAAACGAAATAAAATGTCAGATCACGCGTTGAAGAAACCGTTGGTAGAACCCTGATAAGGATATTATAAGATGTAGTTACATTTTTCAAGGTTCCGTACCCAAAAGGTAAAAAAAGACCTTATAACTAAGACTTCACTGTCCATCCGTCCACCTGTCTGTCTGTCACCAGGCTGAATCTCATGAACAGTAATAGACAGTTGAAATTTTCACAGAGTTTTTCTGTTGCCGCTATAAGTTATGTTTTAAATATATAATTTATATGCCATTAAAAATATGTCTAAAGTAAAGACAAAACCAAACTACTATTCCCAAGTGGCCCAAATAAAGATAAGTACACTACTGCTAATAAGTATGTACAATCGACGCTCAAAAGTACACCGCCACCGTAACGTTTACAATCCTGTGCAGCACTATTTGAACATTATAAAAATTTCTTCTTCTTCTTCATGCACATGGCTTCTTAAATATTCTTAGGTTTAATGTATGTTTCTTTACTCGTTGTATAATTTGTTACCTTTTTCTTTGTGTGTGTTTAATTTTAAAGTTGTCGTGTGCTTGTACCAAATAAATCTTTTTCTTTCTTTCTTTCTTTCTTTCTTTCTTTCTTCTACTCTTATAGTGGTGTGGCTCACCTGCTGGTTAGAGTTTTCAGGCCTCTAACTCGACCAACGACTGTTACTAGAGGTAGCAACCGAGACCAATGGCTTAACGTGCCTTCCGAAGCACGGAGGGGCTCACGAAAATACATTTTAGCCACACTATTAATTGGTTACCCATCAAAGTGATGACCGCGCCAACGTCGCTTAACCCGCACGACCGAAAACGATCAGCGAGCTTCGCTTAGCTGTGAGCCTCCTCATTATAACAACGTAACCTGTGGATCGAACCCACGTCGGTTGGTGTAGCGTGGATATGTATTTATTTAGTTGTGTGAGTGGTATACCACTCACACAACTAAATACATAGCTAACATGTTGAAAATAATAATCACACTGCGTACTTTTAATTCAATTATTTATTTTTGTGTGTAACGTCTAAGAGAAGAAGGTCGTAAGTAAAATACTTGTTTAAAGTATTACTAGCGACCCGTCCCGGCTTCGCAAGGCTATAAGCATGCATTATACATATAAACCTTCCTCTTGAATCACTCTATCTATTTAAAAAATCGCCTCTAAATCCGTTGCGAAGTTTTAAAGATCTAAGCATATACAATGTGTTTCAGCGAAGGGGTCCTAATACAAAAGGGGGTTATTCTAGACGTCTAGGCGAACAACTTTTGGAATTTCGAACATTTCGTTCAAAGTTTTTGTATGAAACAGCTGATTTTCAAGTAAAACTTCCCTCAAAATTATCGAAAAAAAAAAAGTTCGAATTTTCAAAAGTCGTAGAACAAAAGTTGTTCGCCTAGACGTCTAGAACAACCCCCTTTCGTATTAATACCCCTTCGCTGAACCACATTGTATAGGGACAGACAGTGGGAAGCGACTTTGTTTTATACTTTTTAGTGATAGTAGCGAACTGATAGTTTACTTATGATGCATACCGTACATCTTATCTTTATTTCTACAGGATTATAGTAAGAATTTATCTCGGCTACCGTTCAAATCCACGACAAACACTTTATCATTATGTAAACTGAGATAAAATAACTTGACTTTGTCTTATTTTTGAAGTTATTTACTTTTAAAGATATAGATTATCAGAAACACATGAGTGTAGCTGGCTATTTTCTTAAAAAAATATTGCAGGACATTCCACACATCGCCATCTAGCCCCAAGCTAAGTTACTAGACTTGTGTTATGGGTGCTAGACAACGGATATAAGTACTACTTATTATTCACAATGAATCAATGGAGGTATCCTCGTATCAAGTTTTATCAACATCGGTCTAGTAGTTTCGGAGCCTATTCATTATAAACAAACAAACAAAAAATCTTCTTATTTTATATTAGTGTAGGTAAGTATACTTTTTTTTTAAATTATAAAGGTATATAGCAAGACAACAGAAATATCTAAGCATAAATACATGTCTGAGGCGGGATTCGAACCCGAAACCCTGTGTTTGGCAGTCTGGCATGGTGACCATTGTGCCAACTGGGTCGTCATTACTAAATATTTGTTTCAGTTCTACTAAGGAATTTCACATCTAGGCTAAATGATTTCTACACTGCTAGTGACTCAAATACATGCTTTAGTGCGCTTTGTAGTGCCTGGAAGTGTTAGATGAAGTAGGCTTGCCCAACACCTATGCCTCTCAGCTTAGTCGACCGTATCCAGAGGAACGAACAATACGTCTGCTGCCAACTAAGCTGCGGGTTTCATCGCAATGTCTTCCTTCGCCGTAAGAGTAATGTTAACTATCGCACATACATTTTTCGTAAAGATCTCACCTACCATCTCAGCACTTTTGAAGAAAAAACAAAAAACATTCGTTACAATCAACAATGTTAGTTATAAGCGACGGGTATTTATGGCGCGTTGCGTTCGGCAGCATAAATTGGTGGCGGGCCGAGATTCGAACCCACGACCTTCAGAATTAAACTCGAGGAATCTACCACTAGACCAAAATCGCTCTTCTACTCAAATAAGAAAACAGACGGACAAGAAAGTGATCTTATGACTTTTTTAAATACGGACCTCCTTGTCCATCCAAAGGTTGCCTGCAAGAGATCGCTTTGAGCGATAAGGCCGCCCGTTGTAGCACTTATACTTAATCATTGTTTTTTATTATTGTTATATATGGACACGGAGTGTCCGGGAGAACCATTAAAACAGCTAGTCGATTTTTTGATCGATAATGTTATTTGAAATTGGTGTTTACAATAAAGAATGTATCTATCTATCTTACCGAAAAATAACAATGGTTAATGAGGTTTGACGTAATGCATTCTGTTCAATGATTGTTTCGCATTGTAACTATTAAAATAGTTAAATCCGTTTCCACTTTAATTTATAGGGTTTCGTTGCCAAACTGCGCTTGCCAATTGGGTCACAGTCGATAAAAGTGTTAAATAATCTCAAAATTAAACTTTGACTTTTATGTTTACCTATTTGACGACAATTGGCACAATGGTCACCATGCCGTACAGCCAAACACAGGGTTGCGGGTTCGATTCCCGCCTCAAACAAGTATTTACGCTTAGATATTTGTCTGTGGTCTAGTTGTTTCTACGTATTATAATTATATATTTACAAAATAAATAGTAGGTATATAAGTATATCTAGCACCCATAACACAAGTCTAGTTACTTAGCTTGGGGCTAGATGGCGATGTTTGGAATGTCCTGCAATATTTTATACGCGGTCTTTTATATTATTAGAATGTTTCTTTTTGTGATTATCTGTAATTGGCTTTCTGTTTTTATTTCTTCTATCCATTTTGTTAAACTTAGCTGTAGACTTTCCTAACAAATAAAATAAATCCATACTTTATTATATTATAAAGCTGAAGAGTTTGTTTGTTTCAATCGCTAATCTCAGGAACTATTTTATACTAGTTCGAATTGATTTTTTTTTAACCCTCGACGCAAATTGACGGGGTGTTATAAGTTTGACGTGTCTGTGTGTGTGTGTGTGCGTGTGTGTGTCTGTCTGTTGCATCGTAGCTCCCGAACGGGTGGACCGATTTTAATTTAGTATTTTTTGTTTGAAAGGTGAATTAGTCGAGAGTGTTCTTAGCTATGTTATATCGAAATCGGTTCAGCCGTTTGAAAGTTATGAGAGATAAAAGTCAGGATTAAAAACCGAATGTAAGTAGATATGCTCGAGTGGTTTAAATTTTAAATTTAATTTTTTATTTGTGTTGCATGGTCCGTTTATCGAGGAAGGCTATAGGCTTTTTATCCCGATATTCCCACTGGATCGGGAGTTACGCGGGTGAAACCGCGGAGCGCGGCTAGTAGATGAAATAAAAATCGGAATTTTTCGTAAATAATTGCTTATATTATACGACATAATTATGTTTAATCTCTTTTAAAATGTGTTACAATAATGTTGTAATTCTTGTTATCGACTGGAGTCAATTTAGATAACGTAATATTTTTAGCATAGTTTATGTTAACTTTGTATTGGGTTCATAAATCAATATTAACTTGGTATGTGGCACTTTTGGGGTTCCGTACTTCAAGAGGAAAACAATTAAGACCTTTAAGGATTACTTGATGGTCCGTCTGTTTGTCTGTTAAGCAAGACCCGATCAAAAGATATGGCCATCATCATATCAAATACGGGCTGTATTTGATATGATGATGGCCTTAGAGAAGATTACTTTCTATTAGCGATATCGCCAATCTATAGATTTAATTGTATGAAATTGACATAAATCATTGTATAAAATTAGCATGATACTTATTTATCTTTTTTTTTCACTAACGCAAAACTACGTGACTTATCGTTGGTTTATGTTAATTTCATACAAAAATAATCAATAAAAAGTCTGTCGATTGGCGATATTGCTAATAGAAAGCAATCTTTTCTAAGGGGTTGTCAGTTCTGCGAGCTATATGACCTGCCCATTGCCACTGCAGCTTACCACTCTTGAGAGCAATGTCGGTGACGTTGGTTCCTACGGATTTCCGTATTTCGGATTCTATCACGTAGAGAAACTCCGAGCATAGCTCTCTCCATAGCCCGCTGAGCGACTCCGAGGTTATGAGGCGTATAGTCAGCGACCACGTCTCGGATCCGTATGTCATCACAATACGCCCACATCTCTCCATATTTAGGTTTTCACGAATAAGTATCAAAACTCAATGTCAATATGTCGACGACCCAGTTAGGACAATGGTCACCATGGTTCGATTCCCGCCTCAGACATGTATTTATGCTTATATATTTGTCTGTGGTCTGGTTGTTTCTATGTATTATAAATATATATTTGCAAAAGAAATAGTATACAAATAGTATATCCGTTGTCCAGCACCCATAACACAAGTGTAGCTACTTAGCTTGGGGCTAGATGGCGATGTGTGGAATTTCCTGTAATATATATTTATTTATCTTTTAATAGCTGTTTGAGGCCTACATACCTAATTTAAATAATCTACACTATTATTTTAGAGCTGAAGAGTTTGTTTGTTTGTTTGACCGCGCTAATCTCAGGAGCTACTAGTTCGAATTGAAAAAAATATTTTTGTGTTGGATAGTCCATTTATCGAGGAAGGCTATAGGCTACTTTTTATCCCGATATTCCCACGGGAATGGGACTTACGCGGGTGAAACCGTGCGTGCTGCTATTAATATCTAATCTTTGTACATATAACCGAAAAATCCAGTATATTAGGTAAATCAGGGCTAACCTAACCCCACGCACGACTTTGTCCGATAACGACACGCGTGATGGGAGTCGCCATGTGTTATGAATAGATCTGTATCTACTTTATATTCGGTTTACGTCATTTTTACTAGCTCTGTCTCGTGGTTTCAACTGCCTTAGTCCCGATTTTCAATAATAGTACATTACGATATAAGTGTGGTAAATTGATCTTTGCATAGAGGCGGTTTATGACGCGCGAGCGGCAGCGAGCGTGTTATAGAAGCCAAGATGCAAATATCAATTCCACACGTATTTCGTACGACGTTTTTTATCACAGTTGCGAATAAAAGAAAAGACTTGAAAAGAAAACAAAATAATAATTAACAAAATATTTGTGATAACTCTATGTTTACATTTTTTTAAGGCAATATTTTTTTGTTAATTATGCTCCGGAAAGGCCAGGCTAAAGACTTTTAACCTATACATCCTCGTGTGACATACATTATTTTTTAGGGTTTTTCTATTTGTTTTTGCGGCGGGGGTTAAGAACAAAATACAATGGTACGGAAAAACAATATATTTAAGTAAAGAAAAAACAAAAAATAAACAACTCAATTTTTAATCGTTTTCTAAGTCATTATCACGTAAAATTTTCGTTCGTAAACCGACTTTAGAGACAACCATTTTTGCTAGCTAAAAAACTCTTTGGTACCTACCTTTTCGGGATAACTTTACAGCACTAGTTAACAAATCTAAAACGCACGCGTGCATAATATGTTGGATTATGAGCCTAAAAGCCGTTGAATAATATCCACTTTATGAGCAACTGATAAAAAAATAATGTACCTTAATTTGAATAATTTTAATCTATACTAATATTATAAAGCTGAAGAGTTTGTTTGTTTGTTTGTTTGAACGCGTTAATCTCAGGAACTACTGGTTCGAATTGAAAAAATCTTTTTGTGTTGGATAGTCCATTTATCGAGGAAGGCTACTTTTATCCCGAAATTCCCACGGGATCAGGAGTTACGGGGGTGAAACCGCGGAGCGCTGCTAGTATTTTATAATTTTTAATATTAAACATTTTATGCCACCGTAAAATAAGCCTAGTTGCTTAGCTTAGGGCTGAATGGCGCTGTATGAAATGTTTTACATCTATCTTCTATATATATAAAAATGAATTGCTGTTCGTTAGTCTCACTAAAACTCGAGACCGGCTGAACGGATTTATCTTATCTTAGTCTTGAAATGTTCGTGGAGGTCTAGGGAAGGTTTAAAAGGCGAGAAAAAATCGAATAACTGATATTCCCACGGGATCGGGACAAACGCGGGTGAAACCGCGGGGCGCAGCTAGTTATTTATATATATATTTTATTCATAGTACGCCAAATGCCCATATGATTTCCTTATAGACTATGTTTAAGGTTAAAAGGTACGGGCGCTCTCTCCATACAAACGTAGTCGACTGTTCCCTCCCTGGATAATGACACTAGCACAAATATTTTTGTTGCATAAAACCTATACCTGCCATGCCTATGCCCCTATGTCTTGGTTTTTTCATTTTCTAATTATCATAAAAATTAAGAACTAAAAACATAACATAGAGGCATGGTCATGGCAGTTATAAGTTTTATGCAACAAAAATATTTGCTCTAGTGTCAGTATTCAGGGAGGAAACAGTCGAATACGTTTGTATGGAGAGAGCGCTTGGTACTCTTTCCTTATAAGTAATTACGTAAATATTCTGGTAATTTCAAAGTCCACAACGAACGAAGACCCCTAGAATAAGTAATCGCATTTTTATCTGTATAAACACCCGCATTTTTCTTATTTTAAAACGAGGGTCACAATTATCAATGTCAATTCTAGATATCGGCTATCTATGGAGTTGTTCGTTTTGTTTATTTCAATTCAGTTTTGACTTTGAGTTGGTTTTTAGGGTCCCGTACCTAAAGGGAAAAAACGAGATCTTATTACTATAATAACTCCTTGTCCGACTGTCTGACTGTATCTCATGAACCGTGATAGCTAGACAGTTGAAATTTTCATGTATTTCTGTAGCCGCTTTAACAAAAAATGCTCAACACAGAAAAATAATAGTAAGTTGCTTTTACTGACGTAAGAGGAAATATTTTTTGTTTGTAATAGACTCCGAAAGTACTGATTTAGGAATTGATTTATAACTGATAGATAACAAGGTATCAAAATATTATAATCTATGAACCTAAAGGGGGTTCCATGTATTCCGAGACAGGAGTTAAGTAACGATAATTGATGGTTCCGAGGTCAAGCTTCGTTCGAATACTAATTGATGTCTATGTATATGATGCATTTGTGCAACATTGTACGTAGATATTTTGTTAGGGTTCCGTACCCAAAGGGTAAAAACCCTTTTACTAAGACTCCACTGTCCGTCTGTTTTTTTTTTGTATTAATTATGGCTTCGTACGGCTTGTGCATTTAGCCAGTGTCAAGTTATATTTTGCATCAAATTATGACTCGATTTTTCATAAATCGGGCCTAAAGTGTTTCAAAACAGTCAACGTCGTCATAGTCCGTCAAGTCAGGGGCTATAGTAAAGCGGTGGCAAGTTTATCATAACCTTAATAGGAGATTTGGAGGCAACGAGAAAACTTCATGTTTGACACTGATTTTTACTTTCACTACACTTGTGCACTTCACTAAATTGAATAATATTCCACCAGAATTCAACTCGGGTTACAACTAAGTTTCATGAAAATAAAACTGCAGCACGACATGTTGTTAACTCGTTCCCGCCAAAACTCCTGTCCGTCTGTCTGTCACCGGCTGTATCTCATGAACCGTGATAGCTAGACAGTTGAAATCACTGATGATGGATTTCTGTTGCCGCTATAACAACAAATACTAAAAACAGAATATAATGGTACGGAACCCTTCGTGCGGAAGTCCGACTCGCACTTGGCCTGTTTTATCTTTTTCACCGTAGTCCCACTGCACAAGAGTGAGAAAACCAATTTGTGCACTTTCACGAACTAAATTGAATTGTCTCAAATCACCTTTCAAACAAAAAAAAAACTAAATTAAAATCGGTTCATCCGTTCGGGAGCTACCTACGATGCCACAGACACACTCACACACAGACACGTCAAACTTAAAACACCCCGTCGTTTTGACTTACTCCCATCGGCCCCGCTAGCTCTGCCCCGTCAACGGGGCAGATGGGAAAAAGAGTTTCATCGGCCCCGCTGAACACCGACGCCAACGCTAGCGGGGCCGATGAAACTCTTTATCCCATCTGCCCCGTTGACGGGAGAGAGCTGGCGGGGCCGAAGGAATTAAGGTTCACTATTAACCGTTCCCCTAACGACCGAAAAATAATTCCACTGTTAAGAACTTTTTCAGAAGGTCTCACGAACCCACCATGTTCCCCCAGGGGAACCGTTAAGCGCTGTACTGTTTTATATAGTTCCAAGCTCATCCTTCCCCCTAGTCCAAGCAAAAGATGATCGAAACGGAATCAAAAGACGATCTAAAAGATGATCAAAACTTAAACAAAAGACGATCGAAACGGAAGCAAAATACAATCCAAAAATGAATAAAAAGACGATCTAAAAATTAAACAAAAGGCGATAGAAACAAAAACCAAAGACGATCCAAACGGAAACAAAACACGATCGACAACAGCGACATAACGGCTGGTTCACCTTCAAAGCTATGTTGATTCACTACACCAATCTTGTCAACGATTTGGCCAGGTCTTTAGCGCTTCCAAGACCCAGATCCTTAAACAGCCACCAAGGGGCAGCAATGCCGTTGCATTTACACTGAATTTAGATGGTAAGCCACTAAGAGGTAATGCATTTCAAGTACCTGGGAAGCTATAACCGGCATGACAACACTAGCTTCAGTGTGTACAAGGCACTTATTCTACCTGTGCTAGAAGCACAGATAGAATAAATGTGGTGCAGAGACATGGTGCTTATATAAAGCAGACATCAACAACATGCACCATCTCCGGTGTCTAAGGTCCATTATGAACATCAAATGGCAGGACCTTGGACCGAGGTTCGGCATCGCTCCGGCATGCTTGGTATAGAGGCTCTCCTTATTCAGCGTCAGCTGAGGTGGTGCGGGCACATCTTTCGCGACGACTCTCGTCTTCCCAAAGTTGTCTTTTATTCAGAGTTGGCAAAGGGTGAGCGGAGGCAGGGCGGTCAACATTTACGCCACAAGGACGTGTTTAGGCGGCATTTAACGGCCTATGGCATTGACCCTGCTGTTTGGGAGCGGCTTGTCCCGGAAAGGTCCTCTTGGCGCTCCACAATCTACAAGCATATTTTGCAACTTTGAGGAAAACCGGCTCGAAACGCTTGACGTAAAACGTCAAGTACGAAAAGTGCGACCTAAGCCTTCCTATAATTATGCCTTCAACTCCCAGGGCCAGCCCTATTGCGTCATCTGTGATAGGGTATTCAAAAGCAAGTTCGGTATTGCGAGCCACATTAGAACTGGTAATAGATGCTTTTAAAAATGAATAGTTGGGTCGCCGACGTCGAAATTGATGATATATATTATGGCAGTTAACTGTCAAAATAACAGATGTCAATGTTGTCAAACTTAAGGTGGCTAAATCTCAGAAACTAATGATCCTAGATTGATTTATTGATCAAAAAGATCGAAAAAATGTGATGGAGTGATAGATCTTATCGAGATCTTTATTTTAGGAGACAGCTGTCTCTCGATCTCGATGAGATCTATCACTCTATCACATTTTTTCGATCTTTTTGATCACGTCTTTTACTTGGACTAGGGGGCGGATGAGCCCCAAAAAATCTAAAACAGTACAGCGCTTAACGGCTCCCCTGGGGGCAAAGGGGGTCCGGAAGACCTTCAAAATTTATTTTAAATCAACGATTATCGGGCCCCCTGGCCAGGGGGACCGTTAATCGTGAACCGACCGTGATCGGGAGTAAGTTCAATACCGGGGCACATGAGACATAATATGTGCCATCGGCCCCGCTGAACGCCAACACCGACGCTAGCGGGGCCGATGAAACAATTTTTCCCATCTGCCCCGCTGACGGGGCAGAGCTAGCGGGGCCGATGGGAGTAAGTCGTCGTTTTTGCGTCGGAGGTTAACAAGAGCCAACATACAAAAGTACTTCTTATCTTCTTTTCCACAAAAACTATTAATTAATCTTTGTACTATTAACTTATCTTTGTTCTTTGCGTAAAATATCTATTTTTAGGAACTTTCAAACGTGTCATTGTGAAAAACAATACTTTTTACTTTATTTCAAACAATATCATCATTATCATCGGTATCAGCCCATACCGTCATACTTCGCGTTGCATCGCGGCAATATGACCACTTTTTTGTGGCTAATATTTTTTTGTGCTCAATTGCACAAGTTACTTAATCAAAGAATTGTGAATTTACTTAACGAAATATTTATTCTATATTTTAATTGTATTTTGAGTGTTATTTTTATAATTCCGTGTTTTTATTTCGATACGAAGCAATTTTTGAAATATGCTTTTTGAAAAAGTTTAAATAAAACTAGTAACTGCGTAAAGTTATTGCATTTTCCTCAAAATATGTTTGGTATAATTATTTAAATAGGTACTTGACAAATGATGTGATAATAATAAATAATGAAGTAATTCAAATAATAATAAGGAACCATTGTTTTCGCAAAAGTTCACAAAATAAATACTTAATTGTCCTGGTTTTAGTCATGTATATTAATTAATCATGCTAGCATTATTCAATGGGTTATTCCGATGAGAGAAAACACTAACGCAGGAGTATACGTGACCAAATTGGCATACCTACGGGTATTTAGGGCCACAAAAGGTTTTTAAAAACCCTTGAGGTAGAACACTAATTTTTATTTAGAACTAGCTGTCCCGCCAAACGTTGTTTTGCCATATGCAAAAATATATATCTATACCCCATTAACAAAATGATCCGCCATTTATTGAATTCATTTGCAAAAAATGTGATAAATGAAGAACCGCTCGACCGATTTAGTGCAAACGTCACATAAACCATCTACTAAATAGTCCGAACAAAGCTTCAACATTTGGTTTGGATAGGTGAGCCCGTTCTTGAGTTATAAAATTACAACGAAAAGTGGCATTGATTTTCATAGATATAGATAGATGTACGTATATTCAGATCTTTGAGGATGTCTATATCTATTTATTCATTTAATTTAAAGTTATTTATATTTATTTATAATTACAAAACATAACATTAGTGTCAAAACTTTGATATTAGTTTCAAAATAACGAGAAATAAACAAATTAGTTGTTTTTCAGATTGACAATAAAGCAAATATTTTTGTTATTTTTTTTATGTGGTTTTCCATAATTTTTTCACGAAATATTTAGTTTTTAACCGAGTTCAAAAAAGAGGGGTTCTCAATTCGTCGCGTATAATTTTTTTTATGTATTTCGAGTAATCGGCGAACGATTACTCGAAATTGCTGGACCGATATGGAAAATTATTTTTTTATTAAGGTGGCCCTTATTACCCGCAGTTACCTTATTTTGTCGCTTGATTCTTCAGATAAATGATATCTTCGAATAAAGCGACTCATATAACAATGGTTTTTACTTATTTTAATAATTATAAACAAACATCGGAATTAATTGAATCTGCCATTTATAGAATCTGACATTTTAAATTCGTCTGACATAATTAATCGACTAATCCAAATAAATTTATTATTTTTATTATTTTATTTAAAGCTTAAATATTTAAAACTTACGACTGACGTTTTAGACTATAAATTGATATTTTAAATGGTAATTAGGTAAGCTTATTCTTTTGTAAACTTTTGTTTAAGAAAATAAATACAATCACTTAATAGTTCTCATACTTAGTTTCTTATATAAAGTGTGAACTCGACCCAATAAGTAGTATTTAAGTACAGATCTTTTATTTTACGAGGGGGAAACTAGACCGATTTCACTATTTAGTGTTAAGTTTGGATCAGTTTTATGTGCTCAAGAAGGTGGTTGGAAAAAACCAATTGAAAGATATACAGAGATTTTACCTTTTCAATGTGAAATCTTTGAATTTACTGAAAAATTTAGAGGGATCCGAATAATTAGCTTTCAGAAACAGTATAGATACTTAAGTAGGTATTTCATATTTTTCAAACCTCACCTATTTATTTGATGTGGATTCGTACAAAGGTTAAATAGTAAAAAATAAAAAATACTGAATGTTCAAACTGATTTTGGAACGTAGTTCCTTATCGGCCTAGACGGAAAAAATTAAGATCAAAAGTTGTAACGACACTTTTTGCTATAGTTGTAAGCCGTGCGGCGTGCGCGTGTTTCTCTGTCTGTCTCTCTCTCTCATAGAAAGCAAGCCAGTTTACTAAAATTGAGCTTACTGATTAAGTTAATATTATACATTATATTTGTTAAAAAAAAATTGTAACTTAAAAAAATAAAAAATACAAATTGTTCACCAATTAATCGAACAAGTATTTTTTTTATATTTCGAATTTCACAACAATTATCTCTAGGTCGCAAAGAACTTTGGCCGGTCATTGTCAATAGACAATTTCTCATTTACATAAACCCATCTACCTAGCGAAACGGAAATCGTTTGGAAAAATAAGTGGATTTCAAAATCACAATTTTTATCTAGTTTTGTTTTAGTTATCAATTTGTATCTTATCTATTTGATACATGCGATTTCTATGTTTTGATATGATTTCTATCTTATTTTTTTAATCGTTTTTTTTTTCAGATTGTAGGTTGGCAAATGGTCGGCAAAGACTTGGTTTAGGTAAATCTAAAAATACCTACATACGAAATTAAAAATAATTAAATAACTTTAAATGTGCATTATGTAGGCAAAAGCTAATTTTATTAAACTTGTTATGGTAAATAACTAAGAAACATGAATTTAATGACTCCTAAATTATTTTATCTAGGTAACTTTGCAAGCCAAGGTGGACAAACACATTGGTATACCTAATGAGTGGCATAATATTTACTCTCACAACAATATTATTTGATTTCTAATTTAAAAAAGACTACATAATTTTAAACGATTTACGATTTAAAATTTACAAAGTGCACAAGAAAAAAAAAGTAAACGAAAATGAAAGGTATTTCAATAAATAAAAAAAGTTACTCACCAAAAAGGTTGGAAAACTTAAACCTATCTCAAACTGGCCACAATCACAAACTAAAGTAAAAAATAAAAGATAAAGCGTTCGATTTTTAAATTATGTAACGAATGATGAACGCGGGAACATCGGGCGCGCGCACGTCCTGCGTATTTCGGCACACTGGCCAAATTAAATCAAAAACACATGTGCGTCGAATTACGTAAGATTTTTTTAATTAATAAATATTTTATTGTAGGCGACTATCCGTTTGTAATAAATTACTTAAATGTTATTTTAATGAATAAACAGTAGCTTTTTAATGTTTTTCGCGGGAGCGAATGGGAACATCGTCGTCTCGGAGGAAAACCGTAAAACCGCGCCTCCTTTGACGTCATGTCAGTGATCCCATTTATTTTTAAAATTCGAGCGTCACGACGGAAATTGAAAATAACTGGTCATCAATTTCGAGGAGATAAACAAATTTGTTCTTTAGAGGTCGAATGTAATGACCTTTTCTCTTTTTTTTTTCTATTTTTGCCCTAATCATTTTGTAGCATAGGTATGTTTGGTAGATCTAGATACCCGCAAGTAAAAATGAACAAAAAGGCTTGTTCTAAGTACCCAAGTTTGACCCTGCAATATATATGCAGACCCAGTTACTACAATGGTTACCACGCCGGACTGCCAAACACAGGGTTGCAGGTTCGATTCCCGCCTCAGGCAAATATTTATGTTTAGATATTTGTCTGTGGTATGGTTGTTTCTGTGTATTATAAGTATATATTTACAAAAGAAAAGTATTGACGTAGTATATCCATTGTCTAGCACCCATAACACAAGTCTAGTTACTTAACCTGGGGCTAGATGGCGATGTGTGGAATGTCCTGTAATATTTATTTATTTATATTGCAGTAAACAAACAGACGGTTTGTTTATTTGTTAATTGTCTTTTTATCACAGTTGCTCATAAAGTGGATCTTATTCAACTGCTTTTAGGCTCATAATCCAACATATTATGCACGCGTGCGTTTTAGATTTGTTAACTAGTGCTGTAAAGTGATCCCGAAAAGGTAGGTACCAAAGAGTTTTTTAGCTAGCAAAAATAGTTGTCTCTAAAGTCGGTTTACGAACGAAAATTTTACGTGATAATGACTTAGAAAACGATTAAAAATTGAGTTGTTTATTTTTTGTTTTTTCTTTACTTAAATATATTGTTTTTCCGTACCATTGTATTTTGTTCTTAACCCCCGACGCAAAAACAAATAGAAAAACCCTAAAAAATAATGTATGTCCCACGAGGATGTATAGGTTAAAAGTCTTTAGCCTGGCCTTTCCGGAGCATAATTAACAAAAAAATATTGTCTTAAAAAAATGTAAACATAGAGTTATCACAAATATTTTGTTAATTATTATTTTGTTTTCTTTTCAAGTCTTTTCTTTTATTCGCAACTGTGATAAAAATCGTCGTACGATATACGTGTGGAATTGATATTTGCATCTTGGCTTCTATAACACGCTCGCTGCCGCTCGCGCGTCATAAACCGCCTCTATGCAAAGATCAATTTACCACACTTATATCGTAATGTACTATTGTGTCATAGGCATAGCTCCGAAACTAATGAACAGATTTGAACAAAGACCTTTGAAAACCCTATCCCTTTTTTCCCCTTCGTAATGGCGTGTGTGTTAAAGTCACGCAGTGGATTTGAATGGTTATTTTGAAGTGAAACCTCATCAAACCTTAAGCACTCTTATTCCAAAACGAGGTTTAGGGATAGTCCGAGGTGTGGATTTAAACCTTAGATATAGACACAGATTTACTCGCGACCTATAGTCTAAATACTATCCCTATATAATCTATAGGAATAGTGTGTATATAGCTATAGTTTCCTATATAATTTATGGGGACTAGAGTTCACGAGTAAATCTGTGTCTAAATCTAAGGTTTAAATCTACATCTCGGACTATTCTTAAAGGTCTTGGCTCTCCTCGCCTACCTTCTCTAACAAAAAGATAGATTGGCTATATAGCCTACTAGCTGCGCTCCGCAGTTTCACCCGCGTAAGTCCCGATCCCGTGGGAATATCAAAATAAAAAGTAGCCTATAGCCTTCCTCGATAAATGGACTATCCAACACAAAAATATTTTTTCAATTCGAACCAGTAGTTCCTGAGATTAGCGCGTTCAAATAAACAAACAAACAAACTCTTCAGCTTTATAATATTAGTATAGATTTTAGCGAATATTCGCCAAAATTTTGTCGAGTAAGATGTAGAAAACTGACTGTTTATCAGTTGGGACTGTCTTTTGGAGCCATTTCGTTTTAAATTGTTATTGATTTGGTTAACAACTTGTATGATATCTAGGTTCGAGGTTCACTAAATATCCCTATACGTTGTACATAAAGCGCCTGCAAGTTTTTTAATAGCAAATCAATGTTGATATTGTAGTACTTCCCCAAAGGTAGTTGGTTTTACCAACTATGGTAAAATCATATGGCTTCATATCACATTTACTAAACCTAAAAGCCTTTGGACACAACAGGCATAGTAACTTAAAATGCCACGGTGCATTTCGAGACTCATGCCAATCGATAGAGGGCATTATGGCGAATAAATAATGCCTTCTTATCGAACCTCTAAAGCGTCTTGGAAACGGACTATTTGTTGAATCATGTTGTTGAACGAATTACGTTTCTTTGTTTTCGAGACGCTATAAGGTTCGGTGTGAAGACAATATTTTGTCATTGTAATGCCCTCTATCGATTGGCATGGGTCTCAAAATGCACGGTAGCATTTTATGTTACTCCGCCTTTTGTGTCCAAAGACTTTTAAGTTTAGTGAATGTTATATGAAGCCATATTATTATGATGTTACCAACTAACTTTAGAGAAGTACCAAAATATCAACATTGGTTTGCTATTAAAAAACTTGCAGGCGCTTTATGTATAACTCGGATATTGTTTATTATTTTAGCAGCTGTCAGGCGAAATAATACAATTACAAATCTAACTGATGGGTCTCAAATGCACGGCGCAAAAAAAACACTATGCCAAGCTCCCTTAGTAAATGTCCGGACCCCTTTGCTGCTCTTTTTTTTTTTCTTTCAAAAAAAATAAACATCAAAGTCAAATTTTCCTTAACTGTCATTCGATTTTGACAGCTAAACTTGAGTTGTTTACTCGCCGCACGTGCGTGTTATAAAATTCGGCATAAACATATAAATACGAGTCTGTAGAGATGGATATCAAGAAATTCAAGGAAAACCAAGTATCTTTATCATATACAAGTAGTCCTGACTATAGAAAACCGCCTAAAATAGCAAATCCGGTGAGTAACCTCTACTCAAAATTAATTACCTTAAATTCTAATTATTCCTTTAAAATCCATATTTTACAACAAACATTCAGACAAATCACATCGCAATACTATCTACGCCGCGCGGTTTCATTCGCCTTAGACCTGGTTCCGCGGGAATTTCCAAATCAAAAATATCCTATGTCCTTCTCCATCCCCTAAACTATCATAATGCGGATTTTCATCCAAATCGGTTCGGGCCTTTAACTGCAAAGGAAACAAATAAACAAACTTTCGGATTCTACGTTTAATAGGGTTGCGTGTTTGCATATCAGAGTTCCTATAACCACCTTCGCGCTCCATCATCAGACCAGCTCTATTCTCATCATAATATTGTATTGTCTATGGACTTAAAAACAAATACAAAAAAACTGGGTAATGGGTGACGTTTAACTTGCAAGAATCTATTTAGACAGGCACCGGGGTTGGTGAAAAGCTACAGCACATGCTCATGGAGTGCAGTAGCATGGCAGATACTTGGGCTTGGTCTCTTCTGGAGGCCTGCAGCAGCCTGAAAAGGCTGCTAGCCTTCTGGAAGGACCTGGGAGTGACAAGTAGTATATCCACAAACACACAATGGCCCAAATGAAAGGGCCAAGTGCGGAAACAGCACCGTAAAACTAAACTAGGTGAAAAGCTAATAAATTATATTTTCCATGTTTCAGTATTTACAAAGTCTCGGAGCACCACACATAGATTCGTTCAACTACATGCTTACAGATGGCCTTAAAGCAGCCATCGCAAACCTAGTCCCTGTTGAATTTGAATCACATAAGGGCACTATAAAATACAAAATATCTGTTGACGATGCTGTTATATCGAAACCAGCTGTACCTATCGATGTTATTGGAGTCAAGGTGAGAATCACTACATAGTATAAAACAAAGTCGTTTTCCGCTGTTTGTCTGTCTCTATGTATGCTTAGATCTTTAAAACTAAGATTTTGATGTGGTTTTTTAATAGATAGAATGATTCAAGAGGAAGGTTTTAGTATATAAAACAAAATTACCACACTTATAAAGTCGCGGGCAACAGCTAGTAACTTCATAAAATAAATAAAGTAGTAGTTCTGCATATGGTAGACAATGCATTTATGAATGTTTTGTATGAGAAGAGAATCCCTACTTTACTGATTTAACTGGTAAAAAATTAAAAGTGATCAATTTACTTCATTTGAGAAGCTGTTCAGCTCTTTATTTGTATGAGACCACCAGACCCCCCAAGTGACAGACAGAGGGATGGACAGTGAAGTTTCAGTTAAAGGGTCCCGTTCTTACCCTTTGGATACGGAACCCTAAAAAGATGTATTCACTGGATGATAATTGCCAAACAACAAAGAAGACATATCGAACACCCCACTGTCCATCTTATTCCACTTACTGCTCAGCTAATTGACTCTACAAACAAGTCACACAGACTGAAAAGGCTGGACATTGTATGAACATAGAGGAAGCATTGGCGATGACCACTGCGCCTTAAATCTCACCCTACTTGCAACAAGGCTGATTAGAGTCTGTCATAGACTGATCACAGTATCACCAAAAAAAAAACTAGTTGATATTTTTCAAGGTTACTATTCTATTTCTGATGTGCCATTTTCAATTATGTCTTTCAGGATATGCGAGTGTTCCCAACGGAATGTAGGCAAAGAGCAGCGACTTATAAAGGAGAGTTGAAGATTCGTTTAACATTGGTACAGAATGAACGAACAATTACTGTTGATAAATCACTCGGAGCTGTGCCTATCATGATAAGGGTATGTATTGACGACCCAGCTGGCACAATGGTCACCATGCCGACCTGCCAAACACAGGGTTACAGGTTAAATTCCCGCCTCAGACCTCAGAAAAGTATTTATGCTAAGATATTGGTCTGTGGTCTAGTTGTTTCTGTGTATTATAAGTATATATTTACAAATGAAAAGTATTTATGTAGTATATCTGTTATCTAGCACACATAACACAAGTCTATTTACCTAGCTTGGGACTAGATGGTAATGTGTGGAATGTCCTGCAATATTTATTTATCAATGCACAAGTCAAAGCAATACACAGATCAAGCTAATATTGGCATAAAAATAGCTATTACGATGTAGGCATCCGGACGAAGTTAGTTAAAAGCTTGTATATTCATAATCTAACTACTTTGGTTTCAGTCTAAAATGTGTCACTTAGCTGACCTATCGCCTGAAGAATTAATAAAACACAATGAACATGCCGATGAATGGGGTGGATATTTTATTATTAAGGTAAGTTCAACTTTTGTATGTACAACACTGGATCAATTCATTTATTTATTCAGATAACTACAAAAAAATAATTTTTTTGTACTGTCAGTACTTAAAACTATGTAAGTAGCAATTTAAATAAAATAGTAAGGATAAAACTATATACTATCCTACTAATATGATAAATGTGAAAGTTTGTGTGCATGTTTGTTGCTCTTTGACGCAAAAATCACTAGACCAATTGGGATGAAACTCGGTATGTAGATAGCTAAAAACCTGAATTAACATATAGGCTACTTTTATCCCGATATTCCCACGGGATCGGGACCTCGGCGCGCAGGCAATTAATCAATAAAATAAACATACTTAGTATGGCCAACACCGCTCGTCGTTGGCTTATCATTTGTAAAAAAAAAACCATCATGCTTCCCAATATTTGTCCTTATTTTTATTTTAGCTACTAGCTGCGCCTCGCAGTTTCACCCGCGTAAGTCCCGATCCCGTGGGATATAAAAAGTAGCCTATAGCCTTCCTCGATAAATAGACTATCCAACACAAAAATAGTTTTTCAATTCGAACCAATAGTTCCTGAGGTTGGCGCGTTCAAACAAACAAACAAACAAACTCTTCAGCTTTATAATATTAGTATAGTATATAAAAATCTTGCGTCACGGTGTATGTTGCCAATAAACTCTAAAACTACTGAACCGATTTCAATCAAATTTCACATGTACCCGTATTTTGGTCTAACTTACTGGATAAGATAGTTATCATCTCAATTATTCGCTTATGTCTTGAATGTAAACGAATTAAATGTATCAATTAATGGTTTCTTAAGCAAGTGTTTATTTACTGTTTAGTTTTATGAAGTTCTCATAGATGGCGGTGTACGTTGGTTCATCGATAACATTCTTCAATATTGTTTGACATCTAGGTTGCAAATACACCCAATAGATGGCGCTGTGTTCGGGACTTACGCGGGTGAAATCGCGGGGCGCAGCTAGTATTAGTATAGATTTAAGTTTCCGGTTTTTTTTAATTTCATTTTTAAGTAATTATTTGAAAAATGGTATAAAATAACCCTCCCTTTTGGCTTCGCCGTTGTCGGGTAATTAATAAATGTGTTCACTTGTGTTTTGGTTATATGATGTAATAAATTGTTTATCGCTCTTCCAGTACCGTGTGTAGGTATTTACATTACCTTAGCCCCCGCTCACTAATACGTAGCGTGCTGCGTGCTAACTGTTATATTTTTTCGATATGCAAAACATTTTAGCATTATTATCCACAAGTATAGTTCCTAGAGGCCAAAACCTATCATTTGATTTATTTTTAGAAGCAAACGTTAACTATTTTTGAATAAAACCCGATAAACGATCTAATAATTCTCTGTTTTCTTACATTTTTTTTATCGAACGAAGTTGTTCATATCATGTTTTCAACCACAATAAACAAAAATATGGTTATTAAACTACAATATCCATTTATATCCAAATAACAAAAAAAGAGTATTTGATTACTTAGAGTTGCTTAAAAGAAAGGTCGTTTTGGTAGCTTTATTAGCACCTGCCCTTAACTATCTATTTTTTGATATCCCCAGGGTCACGAGCGTCTAGCCCGTATGTTGTTGGTGACCCGTCGCAACTTCCCCGTGAATATAAAGCGAGCCAGTTGGAAGATGAGAGGGAATCTCTTCTCTGAATACGGAGTGTTGGTACGATGTGTTAGAAACGATCAGACCAGCACGGTGAGTCTTAACAGTTAAATTACTACAAATTAATGAAACACCTGCATTCATAAAAAAGTGTCATGTTCCGGTACCATGACGGCGTCATGGTAAACGTCACGCGTTTCTTGTTTGTTTAATAATAATATCGCTCATCTGGGCTCGTGTTATGGTGACGAGTGACGAATAGAAGACTTATATAAAGGAAAAAATCTCAATTTTTTTTCGTTTTCTTATGACGTTATCACGTAATCATTTTTTATTATTGTTTTTTTTTATACATATACAGGGTGAATTTTTTACATGGGCATTGAGGGCTATATCCTAAACTATAGCGAAAAATGCTAAAAGGAGTTGCGTGCCCGATTTTGACAAAAACTAAAACTCCATCATAAGATTTTTAAAACTATTCACATATCCGTCTCTGGCAAATTAATAATATATATTGCAGGACATAATATATATTGCAGGACATAATATATATTGCAGGACATTCCACACATCGCCATCCAGCCCCAAGCTAAGTAACTACACTTGTGTTATGGGTACTAGATAACGGATATACTACTTATATACTTTTCTTTTGTAAATATATAAGTTATAGTTTTTCATAATCGGGTAGAATCCTCCTTTCAGAATTGTTCGCTATCTCTTATAGGATATAGCCCTGAAAGCCCATATAAAAAAATCACCCTGTATACTAAAAAGCATCTACATCTAAATATTTATCTTACGAAATTTTAGAAATAGCTTTTTATAGCATTCCCACTATAAAAAGTTTATTTTATTCACTGAAAACATTGAAAACAGCCTTTCAATCACTGTTTTGGTGTTTGTATATTCGACATCCATCTCAATGGTTATACAACCTCTTTACGCAAAAAATACTGTCTGTCTGTGTCTGTCTCTGTCTGTCTGGGTCTGTCTGTCTGCCCCGCGACACGTTTTGTTGTTCTTTTTCTCGTAGTCATGGTATAAAATATAGTATGCAGCTATTGAATACAGCACGGATTTACATTACACTTCCTACGGTCGTGATTCAGTCATTAGAATCCTTCGCTTGCTTTATTCACTAGTTGCATAATATACTATTTTATAACTTATTTTTCTTGTTTTATGTTCCAGAACAACGTACTCCACTTCCTAACGAATGGTACATGTAAAATAATGTTCTCTTATCGCAAGACGTTGTACTACGCACCTCTCATACTTATATTGAAGTGCTTAGTCGATTGGCCGGACCATTACATATACAGGCTGCTGTTGAACGGGAAGAAAAACGATTTGTATTATGTCAAGTAAGTATATCATGTGGTCAGGCTGGAGTCTAGGCGAACAACTTTTACTGACCGTGCCCGGTAGTAGTTTCCGGAAAATAAACAGGTTGTTTAATTGGTTGGTACATGTGTGCTCTATTATAATAAATTACCCAAAGATGTATATGACATGTCCATTACCAGGTTCAAAACTTTTATAAAGCATAAATTGTGCAGTAAGGCGTACTATGATACTTCGTCTTACCATAATGATAACAACCTATGGACGTGACTTTAGTTGCTCCATTTCAAATAATACTTTCAAATATTTGTAATATTGACCTTTGTGAGCGTGATCACTTAAAAAAAACCCCATGAGTTTCTTGTGCCTTCTTCTCATTGGTGGGCGCGTTCCGAAGGCACACATCCTAACTTAGTTTTTAAGACGATTTCAAGTGGTCTATGTACAATTGTATTAAGCATACCAAGAAATAAAAAAAAATTGATTTGATTTGATTCTACGACTATTCAAAATTTGCGCAGCGCAATGGGACGGCCTCCGACTAGATGGACGGACGACTTAATTAAGGTCGCGGGAAGTCGTTGGACGCAGAGAGCATGCGACCGATCGCTCTGGATGTTTTTGGGGGAGGCCTATGTTCAGCAGTGGACGTCCTGTGGCTGATATGATGATGATGATGATTCAAAATTTGAACTTTTTTTCGTAAATTTTGATATTGTGTTTTCTCGAAAATCAGATATATAGATAGACTCTTTATTGTACCGCATTAAACCTTAATTCTAACATAAACTCCTGCTACAAAAACAATATTAAACCTAACAATGTGGCACAATGGGCGGCCTTATCGCTAAAAACGATCTCTTCCAAGCAACCTTTCATCAGCTGGTTTTTAGGGTTTCGTACCTCAAGAGGTAATAAAAAGGAACCCTTACAAGATCACTTGTCCGTCTGTCTGTCCGTGTGTCACCATCGATTTTCTCAAGAACGGGTGGACCTAGCAAGTTGAAATTCATACCAGATACTGAGGTCTATAGTCCCTATTAGGTGTATAAAAATCAAGGTCCTGATTCAACACATTAGAAAAGATATGGGCAAATTTACATTTTCGCGAAAACTTGTAAGTACCAAAATTTACCTTAATATTTGCTATAGTGTCATTATCCAGGGACGTTGGTATGGAGAGAGCGCCGGTACCCTTTCACCTTAATTTTTAACTTTTTTTATACATCAGAATTTTGCCTTTACATATGCTGTAAAATTTTGTTATCTGTAATTTTCAGCTGCATTCAGAACATGCTTCGTGAACTACACGAAGAAAAGTTACACACGTCGGATGAGTGTCGCATATATTTGGGTAGAATGTTCAGATCTCGCATTGAACTGCCTTCATGGTAAGAATCTTTTTATTCTATTATCTTTTACACATCTAGCTGTTGCCCGCGACTTCGTACGCGTGGTAATACTTAAATATTCCTCTTGAATCACTCTATCTATATAAAAAAAAACCGCATCTAAATCCTTTGCGTTTTATATACTTAAATCTCTACTTAAGTCTTGTTTTATATACTTAAATATTCCTCTTGAATTACTATCTATTTAAAAAAAACTGCATCAAAATCCTTTGCGTTTTATATATTTAAATCTCTACTTAAGTCTTGTTTTATATACTTAAATATTCCTCTTGAATCACTATCTATTTAAAAAAAACTGCATCAAAATCATTTGCGTAGTTTTAAAGATCTAAGTATACATAGGTATAGACAGCGGGAAGCGACTTTGTTTTATACTATGTAGTAAAGATTTGACTACGTTTTACTTTATCGTAAGAGCAATTTCAAATAACGCACATACATTTTTCGTAAGAACAATTCATTGGTGCGCGACCTTCGGAATGAGTGTCGAGGTAGCTACCACTAGGCCAATACCGCTCTCATTTCTATATCTGCTATACATATTATAAAACAAAGTCCCCCGCCGCGTCTGTCTGAACGCGATAAACCAAAACGAATTTTCATACGATTTTCACTTTCAACAATGGATGGAGTGATACATGATAAAAAAAATATTACTTGTGCGAAGCCGGGACGGGTCGCTACTAATGTACGTTCGGCTGCGTAATTGCAGACCTACCGTAGAGCTCTAAAACGGCTGTTATAAGAGCGTTTTCAACAGAATCAAGATTCTAGGCACCAGCTTTAGTTGAATTTTAAAGTCTTCTAACTCATCAATTTATCAAACAAAAATTATTAGAATGAAAACGTTCCATAAATAGTCATTTTCGAACTCTACCGGGGGCTGCAATTATGCAGCCGACTGTTCAAATGAATGATGTGACCCAGGTACAGCGACCTGCAGGTAGCGCAGTTCCTGCTAGACCAGTGTCTCCTCATCTACCTTAACAACGATGAGGACAAGTTCCACGGCCTGGTCTACATGACACAGAAACTATACGACCTGGTGCAGGATAAGTGTAAGGTCGGTATCGTCTGGGGGTAGAATGTATGATGGGACCCAGGTATAGCGACCTGCAGGTGGCACAGTTCTTGCTGGACCAGTGTCTCCTCATCTACCTCAACAACGATGAGGACAAGTTCCACGGCCTGGTCTACATGACACAGAAACTATACGACCTGGTGCAGGATAAGTGTAAGGTCGGTATCGTCTGGGGGTAGAATGTATGATGTGATCCAGGTCCAGCGACCTGCAAGTAGCGCAGTTCCTGCTGGACCAGTGTCTTGGTAGTTCAGGTGGTGGAACTAACTAAGCACTCACGCTCCGCCCCTTCCAATATATATCAGTGTTTAAAAGTCTTTACTAGGGATATCAATTCACCTCTGAAAAAAAGATTTTGTCCATGACTTCGTTCGATTTTCGAGTTTCCAAAATCCTTTCTTAGCTGATACCTACGTTATAATAGCTATCATCATCCTATCAGCCCATACATGTCTACTGCTGGACATAGGCCTCCCCCAAACGACGCCACAAACAGCGGTCCTGAGCCGCCTCCATCCACCGACTACCCGCCACCGCTACAATGTCGTCGGTCCACCGGGCAGCTGGTCTCCCAACACTCCGTTTCGCGGTGCATCGCGGCCACCACTCGAGAACCTTTACTCTCCAGCGGTTGTCAGTTCTGCGAGCTATATGACCTGCCCATTGCCACTTCTTCTTACAACAGTTATATTGTATGCTAAATATCCCGAAAAAGTGTTTTTGAATTTTCATTATTTAATGTTCACCCACGTAACTCCCGATCCCGTGGGAATATCGGGATAAAACTAGCCTATGACACTCCCAATGAATCAATATATCCTCATACCAAGTTTCATCAAAATCGGTCTAGTAGTTTCGGAGCCTATTCAATGCAAACAAACAATCTAATCTTTCCTCGTTATAAACACCGCTACAGGAGAATTAATAAGAAGACAAGAATTAACAAGATACAAGAAGTCGCGGTGTTAGTTACCAATCTCCACCCAAACTGCTGAACCGATTTGTATGAATTTATTTGTGTATTGGTCTGAGAATCGAACATCAATACTATTCTTTTTTTTCCTTTCCTTTTTCTTTTTTTTTATAAAATGCAAAACACGTTTGCCGGGACAGCTAGTATTAGTATAGATGTAATGTTTTATTGTCCTTGCGTTCCAGGTGGAAGGCACAGATGCAGTAATGAATCAAGAGTTGCTTGTCGCCGGCCATCTTTACTTGCAAGTGTTGAGGGAGAGACTCAACTCCCTTATGATTGGTATCAAGATGCAGATCGTCAAGTCTTTGACAGCCGGAAGGTCCACTAACTTTGATACTGTGAGTTATATTTACTATTTCACCCGCGTAATTCCCGATCCCGTGGGAGTATCGGGATAAAAAGTACCCTATATTATTCCCAATGAATCAATGTACCATACCAAGTTTCAACAAAATCGGTTCAATAGTTTCGGAGCGTTTCGTTACAAAATACCTCTTTTTAATGTTAGTATAGACTAGCTGTTGCCCGCGACTTCGTACGCGTAGTGGTTTTCTTTTATATTATCAAATCTTCCTCTTGAATCACTATCTATTAAAAAAACCGCATCGAGATCCGTTGTGTAGTTTTAATGATCTAAGCGTACGGTCGGCTGCATAATTACAGACCCACCATAGAACTCCAAAACGGCTGTTATAAGAATATTTTCAACACGATCAAGATTCTAGACACCTGCTTTAGGTGAAGTTCTAACTCATCAATTTATCAAACAAAAATTATTAGAATGAAAACATTCCAATAATAGTCATTTTAGAACTCTACCGGGGGCTGCAATTATGCAGCCGACTGTACATAGGGACAGACAGACAGCGGGAAACAACTTTGTTTTATACTATGTAGTGATACTACATAATCATAGAAAGAAATTAACACGCGTTTTTTTTTCGTATATACAAAAATAATATCGGTTTCCTTCATTTTCTCTTCTCTTACGAGTTTTCGTTCGCCATTTTCGTAACGCGTTATATTTTTTAACGCCGGCCATCTTTTAGCCGACTTTTAGCCATAAAAGAACTTCATTCCAAAAAAAAAATAACTGGCTTGCTTTCTATGAGAGAGACAGACAGAGAAACACGCGCACGCCGCACGGCTTACAACTATAGCAAAAAGTGTCGTTACAACTTTTGATCTTAATTTTTTCCGTCTAGCCCCCTTTCGCAACGCGCGATAAGGAACTTCGTTCCAAAAACAAAAGACAATCAAAGTAAAATTTTTTTTTTATCCTGTTACGCAGGCGAAACCGCGGACCGCTGCTAGTTATGTATAATATTTGTTCCCAGAAAGAGCTACACAATCTAGTGAAACACGCCGGCAGCATAGAGAAGAGAATGGAAACGTTCCTAGCGACAGGCAACGCTCCCTCCAACTACGTCCAGCTACCGCAGTACAAGGGACTCTCTATTGTCGCTGAGAATATCAATAGGATGCGATACATGTCGCATTTCAAGTTAGTCACTTGGTACTATCCATCTT
Organism: Idaea straminata; assembly: GCA_951213275.1. Lineage (NCBI taxonomy): Eukaryota > Metazoa > Arthropoda > Insecta > Lepidoptera > Geometridae > Idaea > Idaea straminata. The sequence goes on along the minus strand of OX577867.1, from coordinate 9,334,014 downwards.
CTATACATGTAAAATGCTCAAAGGGTAAAAACGGGACCCTATAACTAAAACTTCGTCTGTCCGTCTGTCTGTCTGTGACCAGGCTACATCTCATGAACTATGATAGCTAGAAAGTTGAAATCTTTCACATTTGATGTATTTCTGTTGTAGCTTTAACAACAAATACTAAAAACAGAAAAAAAGTTAATATTTTTTAAGAATTTTAGGTTATTTTATTTTACTACGACTTTTATACTAAATTACTATGTTTTAGGCAATATTTATTTTGTTAATTATACTCCCAAAAGAGCAGGTAAAAGACTTTTTACCTATACAACTTCGTCTGACATACAATATTTTTAAGGGTTTTTTGCATTTGTTTTTGCGTCGGGGGTTAAAATATTTTTGTGCCATAAAACCTATAACTGACATGACTATGCCCCTATGTTTTGGTTGGGGCATGGTCATGTCAGTTATAGGTTTTGTGCAACAAAAATATTTGCTCTAGTGTCATTATCCAGGGAGAAAACAGTCGACTACGTTTGTATGGAGAGAGCCCCCGGTACCCTTTCCTCTTAATGCAAAATGGCAGACTTGGGCCCTAGATTTTTTATATTTGACTAGCAGTGCTCCGCGGTTTCACCCGCGTAACTCCCGATCCCGTGGGAATATCGGGATAAAAAGTAGCCTATAGCCTTCCTCGATAAATGGACTATCCAACACAAAAAATTGTGGTAAATTCAAACCAGTAGTTCCTGAGATTAGCGCGTTCAAACAAACAAACAAAACAAACTCTTCAGCTTTATAATATTATAGTATAGATAAGTCTTACACAGAGACAAAGTCTACTTTAAATTTCGATATTCTAACGACATGCGGACTTAAGGGAATAAAACCTAGTAGCAGAGGTAATTTTCGAGTGAACCCAGACTGTCACAATTGTCGCTAGATGGCGTTACTGTCGCTACAAGCTAGATCGCGCTATCGTTGTGTTTCATTCACTTGTATGAGAATTTTGACATTATTATGAAATACCGACTCGCTGGCTTTAAGCAATTTTTGAGAATTGTCACAAAGATGACAATTTATTAATGTAGTTTTCATTTGACGACTCAGTTGGCACAATGGTCACCATGCCGGACTGCCAAACACAGGGTTGCGAGTTCGATTCCCGCCTCTGACAAGTATTTATGCTTAGATATTTGTCTGTGGTCTAGTTGTCTCTATGTATTATATGTATATATTTACTAAACAAAAAGTATATAAGTAGTATATCCGTTGTCTAGCACCCATAACACAAGTCTAGTTACTTAGCTTGGGGCTAGATAGCGATGTGTGGAATGTCCTGTAATATTTATTTATGTTTCCCGGATAATTTTACACAGTGTGCAAGCCATGCGTATTTGTAAACTTAAAAGGATGACTTGCCGACCGCTTTCAAGGTTCAGTATACGGTAAAAACGAACCCTTTAACCAAGACTCCACTGTCCGTCTGTCTGTCTGTCACCAAGCAGTATCTCATGAACCGTGATAGATAGCTAGACAGTTGAAATTTCACAGATTAAGTAGTTCTGTAGCCGCTATAACAAAAAATGCTAAAAACAGAATATAATGGTACGGAATCCTTCGTGCGAGAGTCCAACTCGCACTTGGCCGGTTTTTTATCCCGATATTCGAACGTACTAGAATAAAACCTAGTTGCAGAGGTAATTTTCGAGTGAACCTAGACTGCCACAATTGTCGCTAGATGGCGTTACTGTGGTTACATGCTAGATCACGCTATCGTTGCGTTTTATTCAATTGTATGAAATGCCGACGAAATATTCATAGTCACTTGTAGCTGTAATTTTTATAACCAATTTTTGAGAATTGTCATAAACTTTGGTGACAATTAATAAATTAATGTTGTTTTCATGTTTTTCGGCTGATTTTATGCAGTGTGAAAGCCGTGCGGAGCCATAATATATGTAAAGTTAAAAGATGGATTATTTGCAGACCGTTTTTAGGATTCCGTTTTCAAAGGGTAAAAACGGACCCTTTTATCAAGAGTCCGTTTGTCTGTCACCAGACTGTATCTTATGAACCGTGATAGCTAGACAGTTGAAATATTTACCAAGAAATCAAGACATTTATTGCAAAGTTATGTACACAAGGATCTTAAAATAGGCTTAATTAAGTAACAATAACTTACCCATTACAGGCATGCAATATAATAAACTTATATACCGAATATAATGGTACGGAACCCTTCGTACGCGAGTCCGACTCGCACTTGACCGGTTTTTAAAAGCTTTTTTATCCCAAAATTTGCACGATATGCGAACTTATGAAAATGGTTGCGATTTTCAAGTGAGCCTAGACTATCACAATTGCCGCTAGATGGCGTTACTGAAGTCACATGCTAGATCGCGCTATCGTTGTGTTTTATTCACTTGTATGAAATACCGAAGCGATATTCACAGTGATAGAAGGTCTTGAGTATTCCAATTTTTGAGAATTGTCACAAACTTTGGTGACAATTAATAAATAAATACAAACAAACAAATATTGCAGGACATTCCACACATCGCCATCTAGCCCCAAGCTAAGTAACTAGACTTGTGTTATGGGTGCTAGACAACGGATATACTACTTATATACTTTTCTTTTGTAAATATATACTTTTTGTACTTGTTTACGGGCTGTTTTTCCGCCATTAGACCCTTTTTAATTGGGTCCTTTTTGCATGAGGATGGAGTAGGCTTGCCCAGCACATACTACCCTCCAGCTTAGTCGACCATGTCCAGAGGAGAGAACTTGTCAATACTTCTGGAGTCAACTAAGCCGCGGGTTTCATCACGATGTTTTCCTTCACCGTAAGAGCAATGTCAATTATCGCACAAAAAATTTTCCGGCCGGGATTCGAACCTACGACCTTTAGAATGAAAGTCGAGGTATCTAAGCACTAAGCCAACACCGCTCTAAATAAATATATACTTATAATACATAGAAACAACCAGACCACAGACAAATATCTAAGTATAAATACTTGTCTACGGCAGGAATCGAACCCGCAACCCTGTGTTTGGCAGTCCGGCATGGTGACCATTGTGCCAACTGGGTCGTCAAATAAAATATAAATATTGATAAAGTTGAAGATGGTATAATATAAATATTTTATTTATTTATTTATTGTCACATTGAACATTCCACACATCGCCATCTAGCCCCAAGTTAAGTAACTAGACTTGTGTTATGGGTGCTAGACAACTCATATATACTACTTATATACTTTCCTTATTTTATTCATTACAGAAGACGATAAAAATTAACTATTTCCTTTGATTTGCTATACTATGTTCTTTTCCAAGGATTGATCTCTGCAAGACTATCTATTGGTATAAAAATATAGAATGACTAGCTTTTGCCCGCGACTTCGTCCGCGTAGGAGTCGAAAATGGATCAAGGAATCACGTTGTCCCATACAAACTTTGCCCCCCTTTTTAACCCCCTTAGGAGTAGAATTTCGGAAAATCCTTGCCCGATGCACAAAAAATACACCCTCCAAGTTTCAGGTCTCTACGATCAGCGGTTTAGGCTGTGCGTTGATCCGTCAGTCAGTCAGTAGTTCAGGACAAAGCATTTTATATGTATAGATTTTTCTGTTTCAAAATCAACAGGTACGATTCCTGGCTAGGGTAATGAATTTTTTCAAAAATCTATGAGGTAGTTTCAGTGTTTGTCAAAATCGGGTACGCAACTCCTTTCAGGATTTTTCACTATCTCTTGTAGCTAAGGATATAGCCCTGAAGGTCCACATAAAAAAAGTGTGTGTGTGTCAGCTCCGACGCACGACTGGAGTTTACTCCTTAAGTACGAGTATCTAACCATACGCAATACACTCACAGCCAAATTAGAAAGTTGCGCACTAAAGGTGCGCACCAAAAACGTGACACGATTTTCGTTACTTGTTAGTAGGTTTTACCCCTCGGATTTTTCTCATACCGGGTGCCTTATATATGAAAATCGATTCTTAAGGAGTAAACTCCAAAAATCATCCTGTAGATAATTAGAATACATAGAAACAATCACAATAGACAAATATCTAAGCATAAATAATTGTCTGAGGCGGGAATCGAACCCGTAACCCTATTTCTGGCAGTCCGGTATTGTGACTATTATGCCAACTGGGTCGTCAAGAAATAATACGTGTTTGTTCCGCAGAGCTATCCACCGCGGTTCCTTCTTCCTACAAATGCGAACGACAGAGGCTAGGGCTCTGCTGCCGGACGCATGGGGCTTCGTGTGTCCTGTGCACACGCCTGACGGAGCGCCCTGTGGGCTGCTCAACCATCTCACCTCTAATGCTCAGGTATATTGATAGAATAGGGTATTTCAGGGTCATATATATATATATATTAATATATATTGCAGTACATTTCACACATCGCCATCTAGCCCCAAGCTAAGTAACTAGGCTTGTGTTATGGGTGCTAGACAACGGATATACTACTTATATACTTTTCTTTTGTAAATAAATACTTATAATACATAGAAACAACCAGACCACAGACAAATATCTAAGCATAAATACTTGCCTGAGGCGGGAATCGGCATGGTGGCCATTGTGCCAACTGGGTCGTCAAATTAAATCAAATTAGATTAAATCCTCTCCGCCCCTTTCAAAATAAAGTCTTTCTTTCGAGCCTCACGTGATTAACGAACGGCAGGCACCGTTGTACATCAGTTACTAATTCGATATCCGGTCTATTATTCAAGAAATTTCTTGTATTGTTACAGATAACACAACCAGCAGATCAGAACATCGTACAAAATATACCTCTCGTTTTAGAAAAATGTGGTAAGTAAAGTTTTTATTGATGTGCTCTCACGACTTTTGCAAACGGCCAGTGTCTAAAGATTTTTTTTAATAAGTCAGCTCGAAGAACACAGAATTTTTCAAATCGGCCATAGATTTTGTTGTTTTTAGGGTTCGGTACCCAAAGGATAAAAACTGGACGTTTTTACCGTCCTTCTGTCTGTCACCAGGCTGTATCTCATGAACCTTGATAGCTAGAGAGTTGAAAATTTCCCAGATGATGTATTTCTGTTGCCGCTATAACAACAAATACTAAAAATACATAATCTGTGAATTTCAACTCTCTAGCTATCACGGTTCATGAGATACAGCCTGGTGACAGACAGACGGACAGATCCCTTTTTTATCCTTTGGGTACCGAACCCCAAAAACAGAATATAATAGTACGGAACCATTCGTACGCAAGTCCGACTCGCACTTGACCGGTTTTTTATTGTAATTTTTCAACAGGAATGGAACCAATATCGTCAGTAGGCAACACACCACTTTCCACGGACGTGTACAAATATCCCGTATTCCTAGACGGTAGACTTATAGGTTATCTATCGGAAGAGCTTGCTCAAAAGGCGACCAGCCATCTCAGACTGCTGAAGATAAAGGGCGAAGAGGTTCCTATCACAACAGAAATTGTAGTCATACCTAAAAAAAAGGTGAGTGTTTTTATAATTAAGAGAAACAAGTTATTTAAACCATTTATTTTCCATAGCACAACACATACATAAATAGATTATAATACATAAGTCATTAAACATTAAATAACAAGATATGTGCGTGCCATGGAGGGTGCAGTCTCAGCAATATGCTTATAATATTTTTATAAGCTTTAATTTAACTTGCAATGTATGTATGTATGTTTGTTCGGGGTAAATCTTGCAACTTAATTTATCCACTTCCTGGGTATTAGACTCTTAGCTATACTCCGGCTTGCATGACATTGTGCTTTAACAAAAACTAAATATCTTATATTATCTTATCTTATCTTATCTTATCTTATATCTTTAAATGAGCAATTGTTGTGTATATATATATATATAATTGGAATCTCGGAATCGGCTCCAACGATTTTCATGAAATTTGGTATTTATGGGGTTTCGGGGGCGATAAATCGATCTAGCTAGGAATCATTTTTAGAAAATGTCATTTTATTCGTGTTTTATCGAAACTTCCTTTTTTTATCTGAAAAATATGACTCTTCCTGACATCTATTGGCGAACTACTAATACTATTTTTTGTGAGCAATAAAGTTATTCCAGCAGATGGCGTTGTTAAGTAACACGAAGTCAATGAGTGTTTGCTTTGAGGTTAGACTAAGTAAAAAAAAAATACCGAGCGAAGCTCGGTCATCCAGGTACTATCTATTTATGCTACCAAACGTAACGTGCCAGAAATACCCTTTGCTTACAAATAACATTGTTGATTGTTACGAATGTGTTTTGTTTGTTTGCAAAAGTGCTGAGATGGAATTGTAGGTGAGATTTTTACCGATATTTAGGGGTAATTTGAGACGAAGAGGGTATTTAATAATAATATCGCTCATTTTGGCTCGTGTTATGGTGACGAGTGACGAATAGAATACTTATATCATGAAAAAAAAGACAAGAAAAAAAGTATAAAGGAATAACTTCGGAAGGATTTGTCGACCCAGTTGGCACAATGGTCACCATGCCGGACTGTCAAGCACAGGGTTGCGGGCTCGATTCCCGCCGCAGACAAGTATTTATGTTTAGATATTTGTCTGTGGTCTGGTTGTTTCTATGTATTATAAGTATGTATTTATAAAAGAAAAGTATATAAGTAGTATATCCGTTGTCTAGCACTAATAATACAAGTCTAGTTACTTAGCATGGGTTTAGATGGCGATGTGTGGAATGTCCTGCAATATTTATTATTATATAGGAATTAACAAAAAAATCTTAATTTTTATTCGTTTTCTTATGACGTTTTCACGTAAAATTATCGTCCGTAAACCAACTTTACAGACAACCATTTGTTTTTTTCTTTCTAGGTATGTGCCCAATACCCAGGCGTGTTCCTAATGACGCACGAAGCTCGGATGATGCGACCAGTCATACACCTCGGTACGGGCCATTTAGAGTTGATCGGTACGATGGAACAGGTGTACCTGAACGTCGCTGTCACACGTACGGAGATTATCAAAGGTACACAACAAATACTCGTGATACACGTAGTTTAAAATTGCTTCTATAGGGACGCAAGTTTGTTTTGATACACGTAGTTTTAAGACGTGAATACGTCTTTAAAATTGCTTCTATAGGGACGCAAGTTAGTTTTGATACACGTAGTTTTAAGACGTGAATACGTCTTTAAAATTGCTTCTATAGGGACGCAAGTTTATTTTGATACACGTAGTTTTTAGACGTGAATACGTCTTCAAAATTGCTTCCAATAGGGACGCAAGTGTAGTTTTGCGGCTACATGTCTGTCATCCCATCCAAATTTCAATTACACAACTGGATAACTAAAGAATCAAAGAATTTATAACGCTAATTAAGGACTGTAACACATGCCGAGGCGGAAGCCCCGCCATTTTGAAGGTCATTCTGCTGCATATCGAGATTTCCATTTAGTATATCTTTCGATTAGGTGAAGCTACGACGTTCATTCAAGTTAAAATCGTCAGCTACTGGCAGCGACACCGAATCGTCAAAATCTATCGATTTTATATTTATGGCTTCCGAACAATTTCTGGCGAAATTTTGTTTTCGTCGTATTTCCGCACTTGTGCTCCATATTATAAGTATTTTTACCATTAGATATAGTTCATTGTACCCCGAAGTATGAGCCATTGTGCCCCACAGTATGAGCCGTTGTGCCCCACAGTATGAGCCATCGTGCTCCACAGTATGAGCCAATGTGCCCCACAGTATGAGCCAATGTGCCCCACACTATGAGCCGTTGTTCCCCACAGTATGAATAAATTTTGCCCGACACAAGCGTCACGTAGTGGACACAAAGTAACTAAGGCAATTTTTTTATATTTTTAGGTCTTACAACACATTTAGAACTATCAAAATCAGCGTTCATGAGTAATTTGGCGCAACTTGTACCTATGCCGGATTGTAACCAATCGCCAAGGTAAGAAACCAATTTTAAATTTTTTAATTAAGTTCACGTCGAAATCAGCCGAGCAGTGACTGAAACCAGCGCTCTAACACTTTCGATTGATTCCAATAAATATAAGTGTAATTTAAACAATATTTGTAGGTAACAATTGATGTGTATAAAAATACTATATTTTTGCCTTAACCCGTGCTAGAGCCAGTCTCAAATCTCCTTCACGCGCTGACTTAATGAGCCCGAATTTAACAAATCACCAGCCGAAAAGAGAGGGTTATGGGTGACTCAATGTTCAGTTTAGAAATAAATAAATATCGCCATCTAGCCCCAAGCTAAGTAACTAGACTTGTGTTATGGGTGCTAGACAACAGATATACTTTTCTATTGTAAATATATTCTTATACTTATAATACATAAAAACAACCAGACTACAGACACAATAATACATCATCTGTGTGTCATCTGTACATAAATACTTATCTGAGGCGGGAATTGCACCCGCAACCCTGTGTTTGGCAGTCCGGGATGGTGACAATTGTGCTAACTGGATCGTCAAAAGCCTTAAAGACCTTAAAGAGCTCGATTTTAACATAAAATTATTCGTAAAACAGAAACATGTACCAATGCCAGATGGGTAAACAAACGATGGGTACACCGATCCACACGTGGCACGTGAACGCTGACACTAAGCTATACAGACTGCAGACTCCCGCCACGGCTCTCTTCCGACCCTCACACTACGACAACTTGGGGCTGGATGACTTCCCTGCTGGCACTAATGCCATTGTCGCTGTTATATCATATACGGTAAGTCAGTTGTTGTAACTCATAGTGTGAGCTATTGTACACCACTGCACATTTGCCATTGTATCCCATAGCGCTGTTTGAGCCATTATTGCCAATTGTACGAGCCGTCATTCTTCTCTGTATGAGTAATTGTAAATTACTGTATAAGCCATTGTACCCCACTGCAATCCACAGCACATGAGCCATTGTACCCCAGAGCACTGCATGAGCCATCATTGCCCACTGTACGAGCCATTATTCCCCAATGTTTCCCACAATATTTAAACGCAATTAGTGATTACAAAAATCATATTATAATAACCTCTAATTATTTTTGACGTGACTTCTAATAAATTGATGAACACCGGCAGCACTCACAAAAAAGTATCACGATACACTCACGTTCCGTTATTGACAAATTAATTTACAGACAACTATTTGTCAAGTCTCCAGTCTCAAGTCCCAAGTCTCCAGTCTCAATTATTTCATCAATATTTTCTTATGACGTTATCACGTAAAGTTATCGTCCGTAAACCGACTTTACAGATAAACATTTTTTAATTTTATTACCATTATTCAGAAGGTAGAATCCATTACTCGGTAGTGCATACATCGCTGGCTTAAATGACGCTGTTATGGCACGCAGTACGCTAGCACGCACAGAACCTTTCACATACCCCACTGCGGCTGCGTCATCTATACATATAAAATCCTTTGTCCTTTTGTCCTGAATGACTGACTGACGGATCAACGCACAGCCTAAACCGCTGATCGTAGAGACCTGAAACTTGCTGGGTGTGTTCTTTGTATAACGTAGGCAACCGATAAGAAAGGATTTTCCGAAATTCTACCCCTAAGGGGGTGAAAAGGGGGGCAAAGTTTAAATGGGACAACGTGATTTCTTCTACGACCATATGATATGATATGACTTCTACGCGGACGAAATCGCGGGCAAAAGCTAGTACACGATATTTTTAAACCTATTTCTCTAGTTATATTTCTCGTTCCCAGGGCTACGACATGGAAGACGCAATGATAATCAACAAGTCTGCTTACGAGCGTGGCTTCGCTGCAGGCACCGTATACAAATCCGAGTTTATAACGCTAGAACATCCCGGATCTTATTTCGAGAGAGATGACACCAATCAGACGTTGAAGCAGTATTTGGACAGCGATGGGTTGCCACCTGTCGGTGCTAGGATTAATATGGATGAACCTTATGCTTGGTAAGACTTTAAAATATTATTAGACTAGCTGCGCAACCCTATGAGATTGCATAGTGCCCGCGAACGCATAGCGCCGTAAATAAGACGCAGAGAGAAACACAAAATTGACCAACTTGTACTTGTATACGGGGTGTTTCCGCAAATTTGCTTAAGGATGGAGTAGGCTTGCCCAGCACCTACTACCCTTTCAGCTTAGTCGACCATGTCCAGAGGAGACAATACTTCTGGAGCCAACTGTTTCATCACGATGTTTTCCTTCACCATGTAATGTCAATTAGCACACGTAAATTTTTCTTAAGAAAAATACATTGGTGCACGGCCGGCCGGGATTCGAACCCACGACCTTCAGAATGAAAGTCGAGGTATCTACCACTTAGCCAACACCGCTCAAAAATTGATCAATCATAGGCCGCATTTAGCGCAGTGCGTCCACTTATCCAAGAGCAACTTAAGTACTGTTTGTGAATACGAGCGTTAGTATAGAAGTACTAACTGAATGATCATGATAATTAGTCCATTGAAAAGTTACATTTGGGGTTGCATTTGTCGGAGGACGCATTTTATTTTTTAGATATCTGGGGGGTTAAATCCAAGTTTGAGGGGTTGTAACTCTGTCCCACAGCCGCCATCTTGGTAAAAGGGATTTAAATGGTTTTATGGTTATTCTCACAAACTAAAGGTCTCACAAAAAATATTAGTTAACATTTTTTGTTGCAAATAAGATTATCAAAACCATAAAAACCGTTTAAATCCCTTTCCCAAGATGGCGGCCGTGAGACAAGGGCTACAATCCCTCAAACTTGGATTTAACTTTAAACTGGGGTTAGTTTAAAGTTAAATCCAAGTTTTAGGGTTGATATCGACAAAATAAAATTGCGTCCTCGGACGAATGCACGCTAAGTTCAAAAAAAATAACATTTCAATGGACTAAATGTTGTAGTTATTTCGATGGTGAAAGCAACAAGTACGTGGTATGTAAACACAAGAGCAAGGAGGAAGTGTTCGTGGACAGTGTGAGGCAATGTGCTGACTTCAACCCTAATGTTAAAAAGGCTTGTTTGATATTTAGGATACAGGTAAGGGTTTCCTTTTTTTTGAAACGAAGTTCCTTATGGAGCGTTGCGAAAGGGGGCTAGACGGAATAAATTAAGACCAAAAGTTGTAACGACACTTTTTGATTTTATTAAAATTCCTTTCGAAAGAAACTTCGTTCCATCCGGGTGTCCCTTGACACCTCTCAAGTTTTTATTTATTCTCCCAAAAAATGTCGTAAGGCCACTTCACACAGCGCCATCTAGCTCTAAGCAAAGCAAATCAAATATCTGTTCATAAATATTTTATTGAGGCGCGCCACAGAACGAATGAGATGGCAAACAGCTTTTAATTCATTCAGCCTCCTCTGACGCGTTATATCTTCTTATTTCTTCCATCTTTTTGCTATAAACCAGTGACTCTATGATTTTGGTAGTGTGAAGGAATAGTACATTACGATATAAGTGTGGTAAATTGATCTTTGCATAGAGGCGGTTTATGACGCGCGAGCGGCAGCGAGCGTGTTATAGAAGCCAAGATGCAAATATCAATTCCACACGTATATCGTACGACGTTTTTTATCACAGTTGCGAATAAAAGAAAAGACTTGAAAAGAAAACAAAATAATAATTAACAAAATATTTGTGATAACTCTATGTTTACATTTTTTTAAGGCAATATTTTTTTGTTAATTATGCTCCGGAAAGGCCAGGCTAAAGACTTTTAACCTATACATCCTCGTGTGACATACATTATTTTTTAGGGTTTTTCTATTTGTTTTTGCGTCGGGGGTTAAGAACAATCAACAAAATACAATGGTACGGAAAAACAATATATTTAAGTAAAGAAAAAACAAAAAATAAACAACTCAATTTTTAATCGTTTTCTAAGTCATTATCACGTAAAATTTTCGTTCGTAAACCGGCTTTAGAGACAACCATTTTTGCTAGTTATAAACTCTTTGGTACCTACCTTTTCGAGATAACTTTACAGCACTAGTTAACAAATCTAAAACGCACGCGTGCATAATATGTTGGATTATGAGCCTAAAAGCCGTTGAATAAGATCCACTTTATGAGCAACTGTGATAAAAAATATATGGTTGTTTGGAAGAGATCTTATTTAAGCGATAAGGCTGCCCTTTGTGTAAAGACTGTTATTAACGCCCTCAGTAGCGCGGTGGGTAAACACTCGCCTGCGATGCAAAAGGTTTCAGGTTCGATTCCCGCCTGTACATTAGTTGTTTCTTATCTGGGTATTATAAAAAGTTTACAACAGAAAAGCATTTAAGTATTCTATTCGTTGTAAAGCTACCATAATACAAGTCTAGTTTCTTAGCTTGCGGCTAGATGGCGTGTGGATTGTCCTGGAATATGAATTTATTTATCTGTTATGTTCCCCCCCCCATATCCTCATATCACGGGGCCTAAGAAGTTTAATTGCAAGGTATGATGTGGAGACCAAGTCAGCGATGATCTTTGTTTGCACTATAAAAGGCAGCAAAGGAATTTAGCTTATTTATTATTATATTTACCTGCGGCTTCATCCGCGTAGGCGTTGATTTTGACAAGAAAATCCTTGTCAGATGCTTACGTCATACAAAGAACACACCCTCCAAGTTTCAGGTCTCTACGATCAGCGGTTTAGGCTGTGCGTTGATCCGTCAGTTAGTCAGTCATTCAGGACAAAGCATTTTATGTGTTTTTAAGATTTATAATTATTACTCGTTTTTGACCAGCGTAACCCAACAGTAGGCGACAAGTTCGCCTCCCGAGCCGGCCAGAAGGGCATCTGTTCCCAACGTTGGCCGGCCGAAGACCTACCCTTCACTGAATCCGGCCTAGTGCCAGACATAATGTTCAACCCTCACGGGTTCCCATCTAGGATGACTATAGCCATGATGATCGAGTGTATGGCGGGGAAGGCGGCCAGTCTACATGGACATGTGAGTAAACTTATATTTTACACCTGCAGCATTTAAATCAAGGATTAAAGCCCTTTAAATCTCAACTTAAAAGCAAAACATTACTCCCAAGGGAAATAATCTTGTATGAAACTCCCAAGGGAGATAATGTTGTTTGAAACTCTCAAGGGAATAAAGTTATTTGAATTTGGAACGTTGAAATTCGTGGTGGCAAGGCAATACTTGAGCATATACAAATATGTATATTTTAAAAAAATTTGAATAATAATTCTCCGTTATTCTAGATTACAATGAAATTGATAGTATTTCGTGAACTAGATGTCGAAAAAAGATATAAGCATTTAAAGTCGCGTATTTTTTATCTACTACATCCATTTTACTTAAATTTTACTATGAATACAAATTCTGTGAGTGTAAATTGTTTAAATATTATCCAGGTATATGACGCGACCCCATTCCGTTTCAACGAGAAAGACTCAGCCATCTCTTACTTCGGACGTCTCCTCGAGGCTGGAGGTTACAACTACTTCGGTACAGAACGGATGTACAGCGGAGTGGACGGGAGGGAGATGATGGCTGACATCTTCTACGGGGTCATACATTACCAGAGGCTGAGGCATATGGTCTCTGACAAGTATCAGGTAAGGAGAACACTACTTCGGTACAGAACGGATGTACAGCGGAGTGGACGGGAGGGAGATGATGGCTGACATCTTCTACGGGGTCATACATTACCAGAGGCTGAGGCATATGGTCTCTGACAAGTATCAGGTAAGGAGAACACTACTTCGGTACAGAACGGATGTACAGCGGAGTGGACGGGAGGGAGATGATGGCTGACATCTTCTACGGGGTCATACATTACCAGAGGCTGAGGCATATGGTCTCTGACAAGTATCAGGTAAGGAAAACACTACTTCGGTACAGAACGGATGTACAGCGGAGTGGACGGGAGGGAGATGATGGCTGACATCTTCTACGGGGTCATACATTACCAGAGGCTGAGGCATATGGTCTCTGACAAGTATCAGGTAAGGAGAACACTACTTCGGTACATAACGGATGTACAGCGGAGTGGACGGGAGGGAGATGATGGCTGACATCTTCTACGGGGTCATACATTACCAGAGGCTGAGGCATATGGTCTCTGACAAGTATCAGGTAAGGGGAACACTACTTCGGTACAGAACGGATGTACAGCGGAGTGGACGGGAGGGAGATGATGGCTGACATCTTCTACGGGGTCATACATTACCAGAGGCTGAGGCATATGGTCTCTGACAAGTATCAGGTAAGGAGAAACCAGTGAAAAATATCTAATCTAAACTTTAATCCACGCTGTAGTGACTGGAATATGTATTAGATGAAGTAGGCTTGTCCAGAACTTATACTTGGCTTCCTCTCAGAGTAATCCACCGTATCCCTTATCTAGATGATACATACAGCGCAAGGTCGAGGGTTGAAATCCCGAAAAATGTATGTGCGGTAATTTACGGTGAAACATCGCGATGAAACCCGCGGCTCAGTTGTCTCCAGACGTATTGACAAGTTATTTTCTCTGGACACGGGCGATTAAGCTGGGAGGTTATTATAGGTGCTGGGCAAGCCTACTCTATCCTCACGCAAAGGAACCCAACGAAAATGGTCTAATTGCGGAAAACAGCCTGTAACCGGTAAAGGATGCAGATCTCGGGTGAATCTAGTGAGTTATTTTTTCTCATTGGATCCAGATTTCAAGTTGTGGATCTACTGAGATTTCTTTCTTAGTTGATTTCTTTCCAGCTTCGTCATGGATCTAATGAGAATATGTAATTCCCATTGAATCCAGATTTCAATTTGTGGATTTCTGAAATATCTCTGTAGATCCACAATTAGAAATCTAAATACATCCTGGATCTGACGACTCAGTTGACACAATGGTCACCATGCCGGACTGCAAACACAGGGTTGCGGGTTCGATTCCCGCCTCAGATAAGTATTTTAGCTTAGATATTTGTCTGTGGTCTGATTGTTTCTATGTATTATAAGTAGGTATTTATTTACAAAAGAAAAAGTATATAAGTAATATATCCGTTGTCTAGCACCCATAACACAAGTCTAGTTACTTAGCTTGAGGCTAGATGGCGAGGTGGAGAATGTCCTGTGATATTCATTTATTTATCTGGCCAATGAATCCTCTGAGAATGATCGAAAATTAACCAATTTCCCCCCTTAGGTGCGAACAACAGGCGCAGTGGACATGCTAACCCGTCAGCCTGTGAAGGGACGGAAGCGAGGCGGAGGCGTCCGTCTCGGTGAGATGGAACGTGACGCTCTCATATCGCACGGCGCCTGTTACATGCTGCAGGACAGGCTGTTCCATTGTTCTGATAAGTCGCAGGTAATTTACTTGGATTAAGGGCGGGTCTCACGCACTAGTATAGGTATATTTTAGGGTTCCGTACCCAAAGGGTAAAAATGGGACCCTTTTACTAAGACTTCTCTGTCTGTCACCAGGCTGTATCTCATGAACCGTGATAACTATACAGTTGAAATTTTCACAGATGATGTATTTCTGTTGCCGCTATAACAACAAATACTAAAATCAGAAAATAAATATTTTTATGTTTTTTAAGAATTTGAGGTTGTTTTCTTACTATTTTTTTAGGCAATATGTTTTTTGTTAATTATACTCCCAAGAGGGCAGGCAAAATATTTTTAACCCATACAGCCTCGTCTGTTATACAATATTTTTTAGGGTTTTTTGCTCGATATGTATTGATGGTAATGGTACAGAACCCTTCATGCGCAAGTACGACTCGCACTTGGTCGGTTTTATTTATGTTAAAGTAGACTTGCATTTGAGCTAATTTTATATGATGAGGTCGAGGATGTCCCTGTGACAGGTGGTTCGACTGCTCAGTCCGATCGATCGGACGACATGGACTGTTTTTACTGTTAGTTCGATTTAGGAATTGGACTGTGAGGTTTATGGATATAACATATTAATGAATCACCAGATTGACGACCCAGTTGGTACAATGGTCACCATGCCGGACTACCAAACATAGGGTTGCGGGTTCGATTCCCGCCTCAGACAAGTATTTATGCTTAGATATTTGTCTATGGTCCGATTGTTTCTATGTATTATAAATATACAAAAGAAAAGTATATAAGTAGTATATCCGTTGTCTAGCACCCATAACACGAGTCTAGTTACTTAGGTTAGATGGCGATGTGTGGAATGTCCTGCAATATTTATTTATTTCCAGGCCCAGGTGTGCCTAACCTGCAGCTCCCTCCTGGGCCCAGTGCTGGCATCCCGCGGCGACACCTGCCGGCTGTGTGGCGGGGGACAGTTCGCCACCCTCGCCTTGCCACACGTGTTCAAACTGTTCGTCACACAGCTGGCTAGTGTTAACATTAATGTCAAAGTCAATTGTAAAGCTATTGAGAATACTGTTGAATAAAATGATTAAATGATTTATTGCTGTTATTTTTTTAAACGAAGTTTCTTATCGTGGGGACCTAGCCTAGAAAAATGTAACGCGTTACGAAAAACTGTAAGAGAAAGAGAGAATGAAGGAGTCCGGTAACTAATCCTATCCTACTAATATTATAAATGTGAAAGTTTGTGTGTGTGTGTGTTTATTATAACGGGTTATTCTCTACGTCTCATAATGAGATGTAGTTTGTTGCAACAACCCAAGAAAATTGTTCCTAATCATTTGAGATGTTGTGAATAAAAATAGTACATTGTTACCCTAGGTGTGAAAGTCACTCATTGAGTCCCGAGACGGAGTTTGGCGCCCGAGCGTAGCGAAGACGCTAATAGTTCGAGGGACTTAATGAGTCTTTTACCCGAGGTAAACACTGCTTTTCATTACGAATAATACATAAAATTCTTCATAATAACGAGAATGAATGACAGACTCCATACTACCTCTGGCAGTATGCATGAGCCGTGTGAAGCCATAATCGTTATTCTTTGGTGTTACCTAAAGCAAGGAGGTTAGGTTTTTGAAGTTCCTAATGCGTAATGATACTGATACTGGCTACAAGCACATTGCACAAGCCGCGCGAAGCCATAATTTGACATGACAGCTGTCAGTGAAAGCGATTTTCCCTAGGGCTGAAAGTTTCTCTTTCTACACGCCCTTCAGGCATCTTTAGACCTACTTTCGGAGTATGAGTAATGAAAAAATATTATTTGAGTTGCAACCGACCACGAATCCAACACCCCTTTTTCTTCTGTGTAAAGTTGTCGTTGGTCTGTTAAAGTACAAGGCAATCAGAAGGTAGTAGAAGGTATAAATCACACTTATTACATTATCTGTCTCTTTCTTCAATTTTTCTCCTAACAAAGTAGATAAAATATGTGATGCAATGAAGGTAGGTATTAAAGAAGCCGGAAAAATAATAAATATTTCAAGCACGATTTCACATTAAAAATTGAAGTTATCCTTGCCTGGATCCCTGGTCATTGCGGAATTTCTGGGAATGAAAACGCTGACTCGTGTGCCAAGAATGCCACTCATACAGGTATACCGAAGCATAGTGAACTCCACCGACATGACTTATACCCACTCGTTAAATCAAGCCTCACGAGTGCATGGAACAAATCTTGGGAGGTGTCCAAAAGACAAAAAGGTAAACACTATGGCGAAATACAACCTGACATCCCGTCCAAACCGTGGTTTTTCAAATTTCGACGCCTAGATAAGAGAACTACCTCCATTATTTACCGGTTAAGATTAGGTCATATCTGTTCACCAGTTTTTCTCGCTAAAATTAGGGTCAGGGACCATTCACTGTGCGAATGCGGTTTGGGTGAAGGCACCGTAGAACACATTTTTTTTGAATGTCCGAGGCATCAGCCATCTTTGTATGAAATTCTCCCTCCAGATATTCGCCGTCCTATCAATATGAAATCTCTCCTCTCAATAAATTTAAGTATTGTGATGTTATTTGGGGGTTTTTGGTTATATTCATAGTTTGTTTATATATTTTGTGAACGTCCTGTGTTGTGTCTGTTTGTTTTAGATGATCCAGCTGCATAAATCACCGATCAATCTTCTTGTTACCGGCCAATCTCCTTCGTTAATTTCTTTATTCACTGGACATTGGCGGAATTGCAACGCAATGTGGGCAGAATCGCCATTAATCAAGAATTGAATTGAATCGGATTGTTTTTTGTGAGATACCTTCTACTGAGTTCTGATAGCCTAGTACTTACGGACCAATTACTATCAAACAACTTACACAGTCTCGGACTGTGGTAGTGGTATGTACAGGCTTGCTCTTATACGAAGCAGTATACCTCCTACAGAGTTCGTACAGCCTAGTACAAACATCCTATTAAATCGTGTGGCGTAGGGAACACTTTTCGTGGTTCATTGCAACAAGCTACGTCCCCACAAAAAACAGGTTATTCCCTACATCTAGGGAAAAACGTTTTTTTTAATACTGATTCGTATGAGAGAAAGCCCTTGCACACCACCACCACTTTCCGTTACTGTTTAAATTTAATATGTAAAAAGTACTAGGCTATCAGAACTCAGTAGAAGGTATCCCACAAAAAACTATCTGACATCTAATGTGAGATCATGCTTTAGATAATTGGATATATTATTCCAGCTTCTTTTATGGACATCACTAAGTTTTGAAGAAAGATAGATTACATTATCTCTCTCTTTCTTTCAAGTATGATTTATACCTTCGACTACGTTCTGATTGCCTAGTACTTTTTACAAATCAATGGTTCCTTTATACAGAAGGAAAAGAACGTGGTGTTAGATTCGTGGTTCGTTGTAACAAGCCACGTATAACTGTCTGAAGTATAAGCGGTAGTCTTCATCTATACATATAAAATTCTTTGTCCTGAATGACTGACTGACGGAATCAACGCACAGCATAAACCGCTGATCGTAGAGACCTGAAACTTGGAGGGTGTGTTCTTTGTGTGACGTAGACAGAAAGGATTTTCCGAAATGTTGCTCCTAAGGCGGTGAAAAAGGGGGACAAAGTTGGTATGGGACAACGTGATTCCTTGGTTCCTATTAGAACCATTTTCGACTGTTACGCGGACGAAGTCGCGGGCAAAAGCTAGTCATGAATAAAACACTCAATAGTACTTAATCTTTAATTACCAAACTGGTAAACATTTCCTTAATATCTAAACTAAACGTCACTAATCCTGATCCATAGCTTCGACTTCTTTCTTCTTTTTCTTCTTCTTCTTCTTGCTGACGTCAAGCTCGGACGTCTGCATCTCTTCTATCGCTTCCTTCATGACGTCACAGTTCTTCTTCGGTATGTCACCAGTTTCGTAGAACTTTAGACGGTCTTCCACTTGTTGCCGGAGCTTTTCGCCGAATATTGTCGTTTGGTTTTCTGTGAATTGAAAAACATTTAATAAAAAAACCGTATCTAAATCGGTTCAGCCGGTCCAGAGGCGGTGTATGACGCGCGAGCGGAACGCGAGCGTGTTTAAAAGCAGAGATGCAATGATCAATAAGCCACACGCGTATCGTACGACGTTTTTTCTCACAGTTGGGAGTAAAAGAAAAGACTTGTTAAAGTTGTCCAGACAGTTGTACAGACAGTTAAAAAAAATTAAGACTGTTTCGTCTACATAACATGTGATTAGCATTAAGATACGAATTCAACTTATCGGGATAACTTTACAGCACTAGTGGGATAAGGTAATGTAAAATGCACGCGTGCATAATACGTTGGACTATGAGCCTAATAGCGGTTTAATAAGATCCACTTTATGAGTAACTGTGATAAAAATAATATTTCGATAGGTTGATCAGTTTAACACTTTGACAGTTGGTTAATCATGCATCAATTTATTTGTAGCAGTAACTTTTATGACACGCAACTATAGAAAAAGTTGTGTGCGGGGATTATACTGCAATTTTTATAGCACACTTATTTATCGTAATTTTGAGACTTCGCAACGTCCGTATTTTCAACGGGATAGCTGGGAAGCTGGTTTTTAATTGATTAAGAGTTTTTTTATAAATCGAATACTATTTTTTTTTTGAAATCTTTGGAAGAAAGAGCTAGAAGTTTTTTTTTTTTTGAGAAAACCGTTTTTTATTTTAACAGTTTTTGATATATTTAAAATCTGTTTTAATATATTTTTATCAACGAAATTTTGTACATTGACTATATTTTAGTAAAAAAAAAACTAGACGTAAAAAATACGGACAGTTTAAATAACAAATTACAATTTATTCAAGTGTGCATGTTAGAACATTTCGTGATGGTTGAGTCTACGAACGTAATAGTTATAATTTATAGTGATTTAAAAAAGTAGTCTGTACCTTTCAATTAATTTTCTTTGAAACTAATGGACCGATATTGATGAAACTTTGTACGAGGTTACAATGAATCCTTGTAAACAAAACAGGTTACTCTTTATCCCGATATTTCCACAAGATCGGGACTTACGCGGTGAAACTGCGGGACGTTTAGTTTATCTTTTTTAATTTTTCCTTTTTTATCTGCCATCGTCTCCTCTATCCATAATCAGATGTGTTCCCCGACTGTGGATAATAGTGGGTATCATCCCATTAGATAATCCCTGGTTATTTCACTCTCTTTAGTCCAAATCAAGGACGTGCCTCTTCTTTAGGCGCCTCACGTTGTCCAGTAAGTTCCGTGCAAGTTGATAAACGTGTGTGGTTAGCCATTCTTTGTACTTTGTGCTGTATTTTCTCACTTCCTCCTTGACAGTACGAATTTGGAGGTGTTCGTGTATTCCATTGTTAGTGACAAACCAATGTGCAATCAGGCGCACATTGGTTTAGTTTATCTACTGAATATTTCAAGCAATAAAAATTTAAATGTTACATACCGGAAAAACAGTCAATCCTTGAAGCTATGGAGCATTTGTTGGCCAAGAACCGGCTAATACGGCCCTTGTTCTTTAAACCGGCCCGGCCGATGAATGTTGAGTGGTATAACAGGCCGTATTTGGGTGTGTTCGAGCGGGTCTTCAGGGCTCGGAATAGGGCTTTTTCAGCGCCTGTAAGGTTAATAATTGGGGTTTGCATGTTTTATTTAAATAAATAATGGTATATAATAATAAAAACAGACTTCTTTAAAAAAATAAAATGGTTACAGACAGTAAAGTCGGTTTACGGACGATAATTATACGTGATAACGTCATAAGAAAACGATGGAGAATTTTGTTTTTTTTCCTATTTTTTTCCTTCAGTATATAAATCTTCTATTAATCAATCGTCACCTTAACACAAGCCCAGATGAGCGATATTATTATTAAACAATATAAAACAAACACAAGACGCGTGCATGTCACGTTCCAGTATCTAGTTTAAAATATTATCACTACATAGTATAAAACAAAGTCGCTTCCCGCTTTCTGTCCCTATGTATGCTTAGATCTTTTAAACTACGCAACGGATTTTGATGCGGTATTTTTAAAAGAGTCACGAGGAATGTTTTGGTATGGTAACTACAACGCGTACAAAGTCGCGGGCAACAGCTAGTTTGAGTATGATTGTAGCAATGTATATAGTACACATTTGCAAGAACATTGTGTGTGGATAACATTGCATTGATTTAGCACTACTGTTATTACCACAAGCGATGTACACTTGGGATAGATCAAATAGTGCATTCGGGATACAAGACATGTACTGATTACATTTCACATACAACTCTTTAGAGTTTAGAGTTTAATGTTATTTGAATGTATGTTTTAACATACATTCAAATTACACTATTAAATTTCAAATCTCTAGCTATCAAAGTTCATGAGACACAGCCTGGTGACAGACAGACGGACAGATAGCGAAGTCTATTAGAGTCCCCTTTGGGTCCCAAGAAAACAGTCTTTAAGTTACAAGTGGGCAGAGCCTGCTCAAACTTCCACCCTAACTCACCCAATATCTGCAATGTAGAAGCGGGATACTTGGCAAGGCTGGTGAGGGAACCGGCCTTGGATATCAGCCGGGCACCAACCTGGTCTCCAATCAACACTGTCAAGTTGGGAGCCACGGAGTTCATCTTGTTGTGTAGGTATTCCGCCATTTGTTTTCTGTTAAATGAAAAGTATGTTTATACCATGCCAGTGTTTTCTGTCCTCAAAAATTTCCCCTATGCTGTTTATCACTTAAATAAATTAAGAAATCTATACATATAAAATGCTTTGTCCTGAATGACTGACTGACGGATAAACGTACAGCCTAAGCCGCTGATCGTAGAGACCTGAAACTTGGAGGGTGTGTTCTTTGTGTGACGTAGGCCTCCGATAAGAAAGGTTTTTCCGAAATTTGACTCCTAAGGAGGTGAAAGGGGGGGGGGGGGGGGCAAAGTTTGTATGGGACAACGTGATTCCTTAGTCCAATCTACTAATTTTACGCAGACGAAGTCGCGGGCAAAAGCTAGTGCATTATAAATGCCAGAGTAGAACACCTGCGTGTCAATTTCAAATATATATATTTTTTTAATAATTTATATTTCTTGATATTGACGTAGAAAAGAGACTAAATAAACTCTGTAAGCCAATCTGATCAAGATACTTATTTTAACTAATGTCGTTTGATACAAGACCTTTAGGCGCATATTTTCCAGTTTTTATTTTTGGCTAATCACCTCTGGTTACGGAGTTAATATTTTTTTTAAAGATTTTTAGTTTTTATCTTTTTTCTCCCAAATAACTCAAAAGTGCGGCTTGTGCCTACCACTAGGCCATCACAGCTCTTACTTACCTATAATTATGTAAAGCAACAACCCGTCCAGCAAACATCTGTATATTAATCAAATCAACAGGCGATATATCCATTCCCATCGACATTTTACTGGCATCGACTATAGCCTGAGCCTTCTCTGAGTCTCCTAGGATCTCTGTCAAGGGTTCGATGGACTCTTCTGACAGGGTCTTTCGGTCTTTGATGTATTCCGCACATTTGGTGTAGAGATGGTTCTCTGGTACAATGTTGATCAGCTCCGGGAAGTGGTAGGAATACCATTCTCTGGAATAAGGGATAGAAATGATGAAAATGCAACTCTAGTGAATAACTGAGTGTGATTTTAGTGAATAACTGAGTGTGATTTTAGTGAATAACTGAGTGTGATTTTAGTGAATAACTTAGTGTGATTTTAGTATATGAAGTGTTTAGCTTAAGTATGAGTATTTTTACACTACTTTCCACTTGGTTAGCTTTAAACTTGGTTGAGTACACTAGTTCTGTTCTAATTCTAAATTAGCAAACCAACTTGATTGTTCCACAATAATATGAATACTGTGGAGTTTGTATTTTTTATAGTCATTTGGTCAGATTAATGTATTTTTTCTTAATTTAACTTTTTTATATGACTGATTGCTGACATAAGGGCGCAATTCTGCCAATGTCAAGTGAGTCGAGGAAAAAAACTACAGCAATGAGAGTGAACGGTATTAGGTTTTGATCAATGTATTTTTTATCACTTTATATAATTAGTCAGTGTGACTTGAGTGTGTGAATGAGTGACTGGAATGAGTAAGTGACAGTGAGTATGACAGATTTTATCATGCAGTTATTACGTACTTAGTCTTTATAATGGTCAGAATTTATGATTTTTTTATTACAGGAACTTGTGTGAGTGAATGAGTATGACTGTAGAGAATAAATGAGTGTCTATATCTCAATTTTGTTTGTTTACTGACCTGATTCTCATAGAAAACGTGTTAATATCCTTATCAAGTTGGTCCAACAGCGCTATGCTTTGTATAATCATATTGTCCACCCGGTGGACATTGAACTTTACTCGAGCTCTTGAGTATGAGTGGCCGAGTCCCAATTGGGCCACAGAACATGCCTTGGCCGTTAACCCTTTGATTAGACTGTGGAAATGGTGTCGGATTCCTAAGGGAGATAGTATATTGTGTTAAAAGGGGTTTGAAATGTGTGATTTCTGAGTGTGTGTATTTTCAACACTGCCAGCAAACGGAACAAAGCAAATCTCGCGCTGTGTTCATATAGCACGTTTATATTACTCTGAAAACCCGATTTACAACCATTTTGTAGTTTTACACAAATATTTTCATAATTTATAGTCATTTTTGGCATGCATTAAATAAACACTTAAACTTTGTTAGCAACTCTGCAACTTTTTTCAGTATTTACAAATGTAAATTGTGTGAAAGTAGCCTATGTTATTCCCAATTTATTAGGTTCATCAAAATCAGCCCAGTCATTTCGGGGCTAATTCAGTACAAACAAAAATATCTGTCCTCTTTACTACATTAGTGCAAATAATATATGCCAAGTTATACCTCTGAGAACTTCGGGTACAGCACCAGTGTGTGAGCATGGTATCTCCAACGCTTCACCAATAGCAGCACCAAGCTTTGGGTCAAGTACACCGAGTGTACATTTACTACGCTTCTTACGCTTGGGTAGTGCTCCTTCAAGGAATAGATTCAGGTCTTCCGGTACTATACCTGTTAAAATTAGTGTAAAAACATTCTCATTAATGCTGGATCTAGAATCAAACTTACTTATAAAATGGCTTCACTCAATCATTTACAATGTTTCTAGGTAGGTAGGTAGGTAAAAGAAAGTGTAAATGGAAACAATGCCTACACATAAATCTGATGTAAACAGTAAATAATCAAACATAATTTGTTCTATAGTGGGAATAGAAGTCGCTATCTTTCCCTTTGGCGGAAGAAATGGGGTATTTATATTCATTTTTTTTTTCTTTTCAAAAACGTGGACTAACCTTCAGACACCGCGTTTATATTTTCCAAAGCAACCACAGCAGATTTGAACGGTTGAAACGCTTCCAGCGTCACGACAGAATTGAATCGCTGCAAATCAGTCACAGATTCTTCAACTTGAGGCAGAAACGCTGCAAGTTCTTCGAATTCGGCGACACGGAACAACGCGAACCCCGCGCTGTGCTCATACAGCACGTACAATTTACTCTGAAAACACGATTTATAACACTATATTATTTGTTTTTTTATCTGAAATGGTCCACGAAAAGGTCATTTACACACCATTTTGTAGTTTTACACAAGTATTTTCATTATTTTTTTTGTATTTTTGGGAGACATTAAACAAACACGTGAACTTTGTATGCCACTCGGCGACTTTTTTGAGGTTATGTTTTTGGCTAGGGCCGACCTAGCGCGTTTTGAATATTCCTGAGAACAGTTCCTGAGTTGTTAAAATTCCAGAAAAAATCCTTGATTTAATGGCCATTAATTCAGGATAGTCTTGAAAAAAAAAAATGTTTTAGAAATTGAAACTATTTAAGAACTAAACATTTGCTAGATATTTATAACAGCCGTTAGAAATATATATATTTTTTAATTCTCCGAATCGGAAACTTTTATTATTTGTTGGACATCCCTATTAAAAATACGTTTCAATTCACACAGATTAATTATCATATTTCTCTCGAAGTTGCGTCAAATGTTTCGAGATTGAAGTGAATCGAAACGAAAAATTTCGTGCGTTTTGTTCGTTTTATTTAGAGAGTTTATTACTGACATGTTGCTGATTAATTCTTAAATACCTACAAAAAACTGATTTTAGCGAATCAAAAGCCATAAATAAAAAGATTTAACGGACAACTAACTTATTTACATATGAACAGTGCAAGTTGAATAAAAGCTCGTAAAGACGAATATCGAACAAACTCTACTCTTATGTCACATTTTTATTTTTATATAACAAAACGCAAATAGTCAACCAAAAGTCAACGGTTAATTTTCAATTTTATTGTTTTGTTGACATTCAAAAATCAATTTAGAAAATAATTGAGTGAATTCGTGATGGTTTGTGCGTAGAAATTGTAGAAAAGAAAACTAAAATCGATCGGTCGCATCTCTTACAAAAATGTCTACTGTAACAATGCAGAAAGAAAACGTAGTGGCTTGGAAAAAGCGGACGTTCATGAACTTAGAAGTCCTAAGCTATGCAAAAGCAATGCCTCCCGAACTCTCTCGGCAAATTTTCAAGGAAAATTCTCTCGAAAAGCCTACACAGAACGTATTTAACCATTTATCACATTATTTATTGCAAATAATCGATAGTAACTTCTGTGCGACGATGTCCTGGCCCCTGTATGATACGAAAGCTGAGAGAGCCTATAGAAACGAGCTTTCTAAGTTTATTACGAACTACAGCAGTAAAGGTATGCTATCTAACGTCATATCTTCGTATTTAGTAAACCCTGGATGCTATAAAGTGACAAAACTGATTTACCAACTGTCCCAAATTGCTGTGCAGAAGCAGCTTACATCAAAAATGAATGAAAATCAAAGAGCCTTGTACAATCAAGTCACAGATAGATACAAATCTGATGACAGAGAAGCTTTTATTGATTACATCGAGTTAGAAACTCATAAAATTCGATCAAAATTCTCTCTTCATACTGAAAAGAGAGAAGCGATGGAGAAAATAGCTGCTATACTAAGAAAGAAAATAATTGACAATGAAACTAAGTTGTCAAAGACAAAAGCACAGGAATTTTTAAACGATCTCATTGACAAATTCATTGCTAAACATCCATCAGCACTCGACGATAAAACGAAGGGCGAAATCCTCAAAATAAAACTCATAGAAAAAGACTCTACTATTTTTGACGATTACCTTCTAGAAACAGACAAACGAATAGCAGATTTAGAATCACAATGGGACGAGAAAATCACACCATTTCTAACCATCTGTCAAACAACTAAATCTCGAAGCGAACAGTTAATTTCACGACACATGGGCCAAGAAGACAAATCTTCTTACATGATCGAATATAATCACAAAACAGACGAGATAAACACTAAGGAATTACAGAAACAAGTAAACTCTGAACAAAAATACGTTCTTGTTAACTTAGTGAGAGATGAAAGACTTAATTTTCCGAACCTAATTCGATCGTTTGTTATATCGATTTGCTTTATTTTGAAGAAGTCTGAAGTTAACAATGATATTTATAAGTTTAGCGAATATTTGAATGGGAGGAGGATGGAGTATGGTGAAGTTGTTGGTGCGATGAGTGCTTTACTTGAACGAGTCATGGTCGCTGGGACTAAGTTACATGTAAGTTGATATATAAACTTATTTTAGTAAATATCTTTACAGTTACTTAATTCTTAAGAAAGAAATAAAATTTGCTTTCTGGACTGTACATAATCTGCCTTTCTTGGCGTTTTTCATGTTTTTTGCAGTGTCATGAGTTTGATACACATAAAAATAGCAAAAAAAACACAAGAAAAAACAGTACAGCGCCCAAAAAAAGGGTTCATCCTCAGCATGATGCTGGACCCTAGTGCTGATTTTTATAATTAACTATAGATTAGACAGTTGTTGTGCAATAAAAATGAATTTGGAATTGTATAGCAACAACTTGTTGTCCAAAGATGATAGTTATCCCATCAATTAGAGCATGCCCTTGTTTGAGGTTCCTCTGATCTCACTTTTAATGTATGCTATCCACGTCAGATGCCTGTCAAGAAGGAATTTCAAGTTTTTAATGCAATCAACTCATCTTACTAAAGATAATTTATAAATGCTTTGTCACGTAACTTATATGTTTTGTTTCTAATTCCCAGGTTTCACCGACTCCATACAACAACTCATCATTCGACGACTTACCAGAAATACCGCCTTTACCCGACCTGTCTGAACTTTGCAACATAAGGGAACTCCAGCATCAGTCACTGTTCGATAGCTTCACACCTCTCAGTATGTCTAAACACCAGTTTAATTTACATCGGAAAACCAGTTTCACCCGTAGCTTTATTAAGCCACAGTTTAAATCTTTATTAACTCCGTTCAATCCACCGAGGGAAGATTTTCATAGCATTATAAGTTCTTGTCGTACAACATCCTTCAATAGTCATAACGTGTCTCAGAACTTTCACAATATATCAATTATACCTCAAGTTACAAAGTCAAATGAAACTATCGCAGAGTGCGGAGGCTTCACAAAACAACAAATACAGAGATTACTATCGACTAAAAAGTTGAGTAGCACAAAGAAATGTTATAAAACTGACCGAACCAATATAAATATTAGAAAAGGTGGGTTATTTGATGAATCAAGCACTTCAAATGGCAGCAATGGATTGTTCAGAAGTCATTCATCACCGAATTTGTATGATAGTGGAGATAAGAAATCTGCTAAACGTCGGAAACTGTCAATAATGCCCGAAAATAACGATTCAATGTCTGAAGTCTCCGGGATCTCAGTTCTTGGCAGCGACAGTGATTATAACACACCAAAAAATACTGATAATCTCAAACCTATAGATACTGTAAAAATTCCAACCATATTAATAACTCCGGATCCTGATAAACCATTCCAAGATGCTTTAAAAGATTTCAAAGTTGATCTCGATAAGGAATTGATCATGGAATCACCGAAACCAAGCCCAATAGTACCTATTAAGGAAATTAAGTCAGAAACACCGAAGAATACAGTTCCGATGATAAAAAAGACTAGTTCTTTAGAGAAAATTATTAATAGATTTAAAAGAGTTAAAGCTAATGCATTAGATGATACAAGAATAGACTCTCATCACACGATAGCGGAAGAGAAAGAAAACTTCAGTGCAAATAGAGTTTTATTACCAGATTTATTAAGTCCAAGTTGCAGTGTAATCAGTCACAAGTCTAATGAACACTTTGAACAGATATATTATGATATAGAAGAGAGAGTTAGTAGAAAACCTAGGGAAAGTCTTGGTACTGCGCTGGGTGTAGACCAGACGTTTCTAGACCAATTTGATTTGATAGACTAACAATAATAATTATAAGATTTGTAGGATATTTTTAAGGTCGCTTGCAGATGACGTATTGCGTAAATTATACCTAGAAACCTTAATGGCGGATGTGTATGTTTCATTCGAGATTTAGTAGAATTAACTCAAAACATTCAAAAATATACTAACAAAGGATTTAGCTTTTCTTAATTTTTATTCTGGATTTGTTTTAATTTCACTTAATCAAGATGAAAATTATTCCCGCAATCAACTCTTAGAGATAATGCAGACAATCATTGTTTTCTAAAATAACTCTCGTAGAACAATTTCTTTTTTTATGGAGTAAAAAATGTAGCATCTGTGTTAGATGTTACTTAGTTTGTATGGTTTTGCAAAAAGTCCGTCATTTGCAAACGTCCTTTTAAAGCCAGCGCACATCGGCGGAGATTAAAAAGGGTTTGAAGATGCTTTGTGGTCAGTTTCTGTTCTTTAACCTACATTTTGTACCAATTTACGTTGGCAAAATCGGTATATTTCAATGTGCCTTAAATATTCAGCCTTTTTCTACAATTTTGGAATTGTCTAAATATAATTATGTCTAACTTTCTCGTAAATGTAAAGTTTACATTTATTTACATTGTAAACTTATGCATTATATATTCTGTATTCAAAATGCATGTTTTCTTTAAATACCTATATAGACTGAATATCATTGTAAATAAAACTTCAACTTTTAAGTGTAATTTTATTAAACAAAAATAAATAATTAGTGTACAAAATTCGAATTTTTAATATCCTTAACATTATTACGATTAAACAATATGAAAGATGACTAACAAATATTAATAAGCTTTGAGGCACGTATAAATTAGTGTTAGCTAGAAACTGTAAATTTTTTTGCGAAAGTCTTTAGAAAGCTAAACTGGTCAGCTGTTTTGCATTAAATATTGGAAATGAAAGTTTTTACATATTTATTAAAGCAATTTCATTATTTCTAATTATAATGCATTGAACAATTAAATTATAAACATCATAAAAGCGATTAGTAAATTAATTTTATTTGCTATCTGTAGTTAATTCTGGCTTGTACTTTCATTTGTCTAATAGTTGTTATTATCTATAAATAGAGTTATTATAAAACCACCTTATTACCTGTATAATGATAATTATTGTACATTTTTTTTACGCTATTTATACGTGAGCAGGAAAATACGCTGGTTAAACACTATGATAAAGATTTTAATCATTATGGAAACCTAAGGTATTCATTAATCCAAACCTTATGCATAAGTTCCTTTTAAGATCCTTGCCGTGTGACATTGTCTTAAATTAAGCCACGATTCTGGGATCGCCTTCTTCCAATTTGACCATTTTTTCGGATATCTCCCACAGTCTGCGAGCTCTGCCCATATCGCTGGCAGCAGCCGACAGAGAGCTCTCTTGGCAGTCAGAAAAGTACTTCCCTGTTACCTTTTCCAACGTTTCATCAACTGCAAGCATTACTGTGGTCTGACAACCCTGTTTTGGTGTCTTGAAGAACCCTTTGATGATGAGAGCCAAGCCCCAGCTTAAAGGAGCTGGTACGGACTTCCAAATCCCTGTATCAATTAGGCCAGGGTGCAGGCAATTTGCAGTTACTCCGGTCCCTTCTAATCGTCTCGCTAACTCCCTAGTGAACAAGATATTGGCTTCCTTTGACGCATAATACAAATACCCTGGCAGAGTATCAATAGGGTTTGGGTTATCTAAATTGTAGGACGCCAAACGATACAGCGAAGAAGCAACAACCACGATTCTAGACGGGGCGCTTTTCTTAAGCAAATCAATCAAAAGATGCGTGAGTAAAAATGGACCGTAATGGTTTGTGGCCATTGTCATCTCTATGCCATCAACTGAGGTGGATTTCTTAAAGGTTTCTGCGAAGCCAGCGTTGTGGATGAGAACGTCAAGTTTGTCTTCCGATTTGTTGACGTCTGCAGCGAATTCGCGGACTGATGCGAAGGAGCTTAGGTCCAGTTTCTTCACCAGCACCTTTGGATTCTTTGTTTCTTCGATGATTTCCTCTGGAAACACGGAGAGATAAGATAATTATGTAAGACTAGCTTTTGCACGCATCTTCGTCCGCGTAGACGTCGAAAATGGTAGGTACTTTTAAGCAAATCACCCCCAAAATAACTTTCTACCCCTTTTCGATGAATCTTTTTCCCATGAATTTCGAGCAGGTCTTCCATTAATTCTGTTAAAGAATGTTTATGCAAAATTTAAAGAAGATTGGACCAAGGAACCACGTTGTCCCATACAAACTTTGCCCCCCTTTTTCACCCCCTTAGGGATAGAATTTCGGAAAATCCTCTTATCCGATGCCTACGTCACACAAAAAAACACACCCTCCAAGTTTCAGGTCTCTACGATCAGCGGTTTAGGCTGTGCGTTGATCCGTCAGTCAGTCAGTCAGTCAGTCAGCCAGGACAAAGCATTTTATATGTATAGATTAAGTAATTGCCAGAGATGACTCATTATTACTAGGATTATTGACGACCCAGTTGGCACAATGGTCACCTTGCCGGACTGCCAAACACAGGGTTGCGGGTTCGATTCCCGCCTCAGATAAGTATTTATGCTTAGATATTTGTCTGTGGTCTGGTTGTTTTCTATGTATTATAAGTATATATTTACAAAAAAAGTATATAAGTAGTATATCCGTTGTCTAGCACCCATAACACAAGTCCAGTTACTTAACTTGGGGCTAGATGGCGCTGTGTGGATTGTCCTGCAATATTTATATTTATTATGTCGTATTGACTTTAAGACATTTTCCTTCTGTGTGATTTGATCTGTTCTGAATTTTTCTGAGGTTATCCTAAGTCTTCAGATTCTATGAGAATTAATATATACACTTAGCTACTTGCTACTTATGATAAATTAATAAATATTGCAGGACATTCCACACATCGCCATCTAGCCCCAAGCTAAGTAACTAGACTTGTGTTATGGGTGCTAGACAACGGATATAGTTACTATTTATAGTATAGGTACTTGAAAATATATACTTACATAGAAACAACCAGACAACAGACAAATATCTAAGCATAAATACATGTGTTTGGC
Organism: Idaea straminata; assembly: GCA_951213275.1. Taxonomy (NCBI): domain Eukaryota; kingdom Metazoa; phylum Arthropoda; class Insecta; order Lepidoptera; family Geometridae; genus Idaea; species Idaea straminata. The sequence goes on along the minus strand of OX577867.1, from coordinate 9,302,314 downwards.
AAATACCTGTGTTTGGCAGTCCGGCATGGTGACCATTGTGCCAACTGGGTCGTCATTAATGTTTTTACACAACTCACCTTTGATCTTCTCAGCTGCCTCTAAATTCCTGCAAGCCATAATAACCCTGGCGCCTCTCTTCGCGAGCTCCCTGGCCGTCTCCTTTCCAATACCACTCGTACATCCGGTTACAATAACCGTCTTCCCGTCCATTCTCTTCTTGTTCGTGAATCTGCCGCAACTGTACTGCGCGTATACTCTGAAAACAGAAATGAGGATTAACTATTTCCTTATTCTTTCTGTACATATAAAATGCTTTGTCCTGAATGACTGACGGATCAACGCACAGCCTAAACCGCTGATCGTAGAGACCTGAAACTTGGAGACTGTTGTGCGACGTAAGAATCCGATAAGAATTTTCCGAAATTCTACCCCTTAGGGGGTGAAAAAGAGGGGCCAAGTTTGTATGGGACAACGTGATTCCTTGGTTCATTTTCGATATTTACGCGGGCGAAGTTGCGGGCAAAGGCTAGTCTATAATAATATTATTAAGTTGAGAGATTTTTGACGTGATAACTTCTAATAAATTGATCAGTTTATTCACCTCTGCACTTTATTTTAACTTAAGGCCAGGTGCTACCAAAATCGACCTTTGTTTTAAGCAACTCTAAGTAATCAAATACTCTTTTTTTGTTATTTGGATATAAATGGATATTGTAGTTTAATAACCATATTTTTGTTTATTGTGGTTGAAAACATGATATCCACAACTTCGTTCGATAGGTTTTATTCAAAAATAGTTAACGTTTGTTTCTAAAAAATGAATCAAATGATAGGTTTTGACCTCTAGGAACTATATTTGTGGATAATAATGCTAAAATGTTTTGCATATCGATCAAATATAACAGTTAGCACGCAGCACGCTACGTCTTTGAGAGCGGTGGCTAAGGTAATGTAAATACCTACACACGGTACTGGAAGAGCGCCTTAAGTCATCAATTTACCCTTTTCAATTATTTCAAATTAATTATATTTTTAGTTACATACTTCGTAATTGACCGTCGTGGCGCGTAGGTACTCATAAACACTAAACATTATTTTGAAATATAAAATTAATAATTAACAATCAATCAATAAAAGTACCTATACTAATATTATAAAGCTGAAAATCTGTATCTAATTATGAAGAGTTTGTTTGTTAAACGCGCTAATCTCAAGAACTACTAGTTCGAATTGAAAATTTATTTTAATGTTGGATAGTCTATTTATCGAGGAAGGCTATAGGCTACTTTTTATTATGATATTCCCATGGGATCGGGACTTACGCGGGTGCCAAGGGATCGTTAGGGACAATGAATAGTTCAGGAAGTGCGGAATCTTCTGATACAAGCATTTCAAGAAGATTCCAGCGACGAATATTGATGTTACTATTGGGTACAGAACTAATGATTAATTATATTATTATTATAATAGCTGCGCTCCGCGGTTTGACCCGCGTAAGTCCCGATTCCGTGGGAATATCAAAATAGCAGCCATTACCTTTCTCGATAAATGGACTATCCAACACAAAAATATTTTTTCAATTCGAACCAGTAGTTTCTGAGATTAGCGCGTTCAAACAAACAGACTCTTCAGCTTTATAATATTAGTATAGATTTTTAATATTTACCTGATGGCGAATAAGAAGCCAGCTAATCCTAAGACCGCTATAAACGCAAGGATAATCAACACTGGAAACACCCAGATCAGGTAGTTCGCTTTCCACGCTTCGGCAACAATCATGACTGAAACAAACAAATTTTCCATCAATAAAGAACATCTAGAGTTGTACAAATTGCAGACCCAATGTAGAGTTCTCAAAATTACTTTATCGGAATGTTTTTATTTGAATGTTTGTCTAATAAATTGATAAGTATAAGACATTAAACTACAACTCGAGCAGGATTTTAGAATCTTATTTGTGTTGACAAAATTCTAATAGTAGCAGTTTTGAAGCTCTACGGTGGGTCTGCAGTTTTATTGCCTGATTATAGGTACGGTTGGCTTCATAATCTAAAGGTAACACAAATTATAGACGAAATCACGAAACTCATTTGTCATTAGAGCGGCGAGGGAAGTTAACGATCTCGAGTATGCCGACTTCGACATATTTAACACAGCACCAAAAAAAATTAAAATGTTATTTAACTCAAACTTGTTTTTTTTTTTTTTTTTTTTTTTTTTTTAAATAAATAAATATTGCAGGACATTCCACGCATCACAATCTGGCCCCAAGTTAAGTAACTAGACTTGTGTTATAGGTACTAGACAACGGATATACTACTTTTATACTTTTCTTTTTGTAAATATATACTTATAATACATAGAAACAACCAGACCACAGACATATATCTAAGCATAAATACTTGTCTGGGATGGGAATCGAACCCGCAACCCTATGTTTGGCAGTCCGGCATGGTGACCATTGTGCCAACTGGGTCGTCAAAACTGGTTGGTTCCCAATCTGTCGTGAAAGTAAAATACTCTTGAGCCATCGCTTGTAACTTTGTTCCCTTCTCTTTGTTGTCAAATTTTCTTTTACGTCTCTAGCAAACAAGCGTATTTATCTATAAGTGAAAACATTTAAATGGTGTATTTGTAACCACTTAAATATTTAAGTTGATAATTATACTGTTTGTTTTCCAATGAGAATAAAATAAATAAAATAATTGCAGACCCACCGTAGAGCTCCAAAACGGCTGTTATAAGAATGATTTCAACACGAGCAAGATGCTAGGCACCTGCTTTTAACTCATCAATTTATCAACCAAAAATTATTAGAATGAAAACATATCAATAATATGTAGTAATTTTCGAACTCTACCGGGGGCTGCAATTATGCAGTCGACTGTACATTACCCTCCTTTACGTCAAGCAGGTCGGGTAAAAAAGGCAACCTTATCGCTAAAATCGACTTCTTCCACACACCTTGCGAATACCGCTCCAATTACATCATTTTTTGGAAGTTAATGGCCAAGTCTAAACTCATATAACCGGTCTACGGAAAATTCGTCTAAAACTTTTCTACTAACAAAAATCTAGTTGTATTCTGTTCAAAAACTATACAGTTTGACGTGACCTTAAAAAATATCATATAGCATTTTAATTGAAATCGCAATAGTGTTTTATAATTGCGTATCAATTACTAATAATAGATGTAGTTGGTACAGGCACTTGTCGTATAACAAGGGTATAACTACCTCGATGACATTCTAGGTTCTATTCTCTACTCATGTGATTTTAGTAAACTCTAAACCATTGAGAATACTTAAGATTTTAAATCACACAAAGTCAATGTCAAAATTTCATTATTCATTTAAAAGTTGCGTGAAATCACATTGAAACGTTTTAAAAACTAAGTTAGGATGTGCCTTTAGAACGAACCTAGCAATTTTAAATTAACGGCCGTCATCCCCTCTAGACAAGGGGGCCCGACGGGCGTGAAAAGTTCTCGACAGACCGACCGTCTAGACGCACAAGGGCCCACATGAGCCTAGTGCGGAAACAGCCCTGTAAAACTAAACTAAGGGGGACCGTCGCGTCGGGAGTGGAATATCCGTTAGGGGAGCCGACGGGCGTGAACCGAGAAGAAGGCACAAGAAACTCATGCCCCCGTATTCCAAAACGAGGTTTAAGGATTTAAACTTTAGATTTATTTAAGGATGTGGATTTAAACCTTAGATTTAGACACAGATTTACTCGTGAACTATAATCTAAACACTACCCCTATATAATCTATAGGGATAGTGTTTAGACTATAGTTTCCTATATAACCTATAGGGATAGCGTATAGATTATAGTTCACGAGTAAATCTGTGTCTAAATCTAAGGTTTAAATCCACATCCTTAAACCTCGTTTTGGAATAAGGGGGAATAAGTTATGCATGAGGTCTCTTAAAACCCAGACAGCCTGACCTCCAAACCTGCTCATTTCTAATCAATGTATCTAATTCAAATGAAATACGCGACCTAGAACCAATGAACTGCATAACATCTTACGAAATTAATTAGTATTGTTTTATTTATGAAACATCGATTGTATAATTATTGTATTGATGTATATGGCAGGTATGGGTACGTGCTTTATGGATTTGGGTTGCCTAATTAAGAGTATCACATACCAATTACATTTTTTAATAAGAGTTTTCGTTCTGGGACTTACATGGCTTTAATCCCTAACAAGTTTTTAAGAGGGTTCCGGACATTTAGTATGGGAACTTGGCATAGTGTTTTTTTTACGCAGTGCATTTTGAAACCCATGTCAATCCACAGAGGGCATTACAGTGAACAAATAATGTCACCACACCGAACCTCTAAAGCGTTTTGAGCTATGAAAGGTTTTAAGTTACAATGCCCGTTGTGGCTTTAGGCTTTTTATTATGACAAAAATACAAAAAGATATACATATCCACATCGCATGCTACATCCTCGACCTCATCTTCGCTTTCCATCAGGTGAGATGAGGTCAATTAATGCAAGCCTGTTTTGTGTAAAAATATCAAATTAAATGAAAAATAATATGCACTGAGATCGTCACGCTATCGCGCCATCGCGATCGTTCGACCCCGACGTCCGTTTTCTGGCGCTCAATGCGTGACGACCTTAGCCCATCGGTCGGGATGCATTCGACTCACGTGACCCGCACAATCCCACTTGAGGTTGGCAGTTGGCTGATTCTCATTAGAACGGGCTGATTCCGGAGCGGACCCCGTCTTTGCTGCATGTGTATATTACAACCTCCGCCAAGGGGACTGGACGAATACGTATCCCGTCCGGGCCCGGATGGTGTAATATACATCCTCATACAGACCGCATCTAATTAACGTTTTCAATCCGCGCCCCGTCCAGGCCACGAACACTGGGAATTATCCCTTACTCTTTACATAGGTTATCCCTGTCTTCGAGTGGAGAAAAGTGTTTTTTGCACATTTAATGCCTCTAGCTAGACAGACCTTCCTTCATGCTCTAGACAGTCCACAATGGTAGGTATTGGGTAGGTACCTAACTACAATATTACTACAACAATATTGTGAGTTGAATGCGTAATAGGCAGACAAGCTAATCTTTTTATCTCTTTACGTGAGTGACAATATAATTATGGTCATTGTATTTCCCTGTTTAGCTTATTGTATTCTTAGAAATAGGTTTTTCTGGTAAAATTTTGTTATATTAATATACTAGCAGAGCTCCGCGATTTCACCCACGTAAGTCCCGAACCCGGTGGAATATCGGGATATAAAGTAGCTTGTGCTACTCTTAATTCGATTTATCCTCATACAAAGTTTCATAATGTAATATTACATTTCGACTGCCTATTGGGATATTTTTACAAAAAAAAACTGAAAAAAAATTGAAAAAATAAAGAATTTTTGCTCCGAAACTACTTGACCGATTTTGGTAAAATTTAGTACATATTAAGCTACATTGATTGTACTTGGAAGTAACTTAAGCTACTTTTTAACCGACTTCAAAAATGAATGTTCTCTATTAGTCGCGTAAGTATTTTTTTAACTACCTACCTACGCTAGCGAAACAGCAGGGCGTTCCAAGTCAACACTAATATTATAAAGAGGAGAGATATTTTTGTTTGTTTGATTGTAACGAATACGCTCCGAAACTACTGGACCGATTTTCACTAAACTTGGTATGAAGATACATTGATTCATTGGAAGTAACATAAGCTACTTTTTATAATGATATTCCCACGGGATCGGGAGTTAAATAAAATAAATAAATATTGCAGGACATTCTACACATCGCCATCTAGCCCCAAGCTAAGTTACTAGACTTGTGTTATGGGTGCTAGACAACGGATATACTACTTATATACTTTTCTTTTGTAAATATATACAAACAACCAGACCACAGACAAATATCTTAGCATAAATACATGTCTGAGGCGGGAATCGAACCCTGTGTTTGGCAGTGCGGCATGGTGACCATTGTGCCAACTGGGTCGTTACGTCAATTATAAACTAAGAAAACTTACAATTTCAAACAACTCCAACAACAAATCACGGTTTAATTAAATAAACGATCACAATGAAGCAAGCAATAACGTTCAAACGTGCACCGCTTACGAATCAACTAAGTAAAGTGGGTAGATGACTAAATTACAATGAACTTTTGATTGTCTATTTTCTTTTGAGGCTAATCTATTGTGACCGTTTTAACTAAGTAATTAGGTAGGCATTTACCTAAATAGTTTGTGGAATTTTTAGATTTATAGGTATTTATTAACCGAATGCCCTAAATTCTTTTTGTAATACCTATTTAGGATTCTTCCGCTTGGCGAGAGGTCGCGCGGTTATCATGACTTGACGACTTTGATTGTTATAAAACACATTAGAGTCGGATTTCTAAAAATTTTTGTTTTGAAAAATTTAACTTGACTAGCTGCGCCCTGCAGTTTCACCGGCGTAGGTCCCGATCCCGTTGGAATCTAGGGATAAAAAGTATCCTATGTGTTAATCCAGGTCTCCAGCCATCTACATACCGAGTTTCATCGCAATGGGTCCAGAAGTTTTTGCGTGAAGAAACGAACGAAGTAACAAACTTGGAAACAAATTTGGAAGTCGAGCATGACTTGTAGGCGTATTCGACGAAGCTATGTCACACGAGCGATTCAAAAATGGAGTTCCTGATGTTTTTCGAAAATTATCGATAGAATAGACTATCGATTAATCAGCGATAGTCGACTATCGATCGGCAACACTAGTAATCTAGTTACAAGCATGAATAATTAGCGCTGAGTTTGATAAAGAACACGATGCTTAAGATTTGCGGAGATAAGTGTAAATTATGAAGTGTATTTATAACACATTCCGTTGGATTCTAGAAAGGGCTTTCTTTACCGCTCTGTTGGCTTCCAACTTTCACTTTAGAGTTAACAAAAAGTTAGGTAAAATTATGGGTAAATTAATTACATTTATTCTATACCTAGTTACCTATTTATTATGCACTGATAAATTGTAATTAATTATGTTTTTAGAAAGGCTATACTTATCTCCTGGGGAATCCCATAGGGGAGCCTTTCAAGCCGTTGGAAGTTTTTAACTCTTATCAGATTCCCTTCTCCAGGGGAGCCGATAAGAGTGTAGTTATAATTAGATCGGAGAGTATCGCGGATCCCTAATGCTCCGCTCCCGAAGTATAAAAAGGAGAAGGTACAAAAAATTTACTGAGTTCATGAACCAATTTAGATGATTCTTTTGTTTGTTGAAAAGATAATTTCAATTTAATTTGGAATTTGACGAAGTCAGCTTTTTCATTTTTTTTAATATTTAGGTAAGTAGGTGGGTAATCGAATAGAAAAAAAAACAAATATTTTGGCCAGTTTTGGCATTTGGTTGGAAGTATCTATTGACTACTGGACATTTTGGCTATTTGTCGTTTTGTTACTGGACGTTTAGGCGTTTTGTTGTTTTAGCAACTAGACATTTTAACACTTGGACATTCTGACCTTAATGCCCCCGGAGGCTTATTCCGCCAAGAAAAAGCACAACGCTTTTTGTCATCGATTTTACTACCTATCTTTACATATTGTGGGCTTTAAATGAAGTCAACTTCAAAAGACATATCCTACTAATATTATAAATGTGAAAGTTTGTGTGTGTATGTTTGTTACTCCTTCACGCAAAAACCACTGGACCGATTGCGTTGAAACTCGGTATGAAGATAACTGGAGACCTAGATTAACATATAGGCCGATATTCCCACGGGATTAGGACTTGCGCGGGTGAAACCGCGGGGCGCAGCTAGTAATAAAAATGTCTTTGGAGTTGACTTCTTTTAAAGTCTCGAGAATTTATATGATGTCCTAAAACACCCATTTGCTTTCACCAAAATTGTCAAAACAAACATCCTGTAAGTAGGTATTAGTTACACCAGCCAATTGATATTACTCGACGAATGAACCTCCTTCTTTTTGAAGTCGGTTAAGTAAGACTCACCTGCGGATTCGGTTACAATTTCACTATTATATAAAAACGTGTTTCTTCTTTAACGTCACAAACTACACTGTACGAAATGATGGCATGCTTTCGTATTGGAACAAGAGAAAGGCAACTTTAGAAATTACATACGGATCTTTTACGAACTAAAATTCTTGTTAACTCTTGTGAAGATAGTGGCGACACTGATGGTTGCAAATCAATTGGTAGTTCAGTGAAAGGCTAAACATTTGCAGATTTGCGGGTGACATTTTTGGGAACTAAAAAGTTTGAATGGTTATTGTAGGTTTTGCGAAGATTGTGGCGCCACTGCAGCCTGCAATTCAGTTGTTAGTTGATAGACTCTTAGGTGAGAGGCCAATTTAAGATTTGCAAGTGAATATTCTGAAAACTAAAAAAAATTGTTCGGTCTTTATTACTTTGACGAAGATAGTGGCGACACCGCAGTTTGAAAATAAGTTGAGTTTAAATAAGAAACTTTTATGAGATACTAACTGCGCTCAGCGGTTTCACTCGCGTAAGTCCCGATCCCTTGGGAATATCGGGATAAAAAGTAGCCTATGTGTTATTCCAGGTCTGGTATGTAGCCTGCTATCTACATACCAAATTTGAACGCAATCCGTCTAGTAGTTTTTGCGCGAAGGAGTAACAAACATACACACACACAAACTTTCACATTTATAATATTAGTAGGATAATAGGACAAACTGCTCTCAGCGGTTTTACCCGCGTAAGTCCCTTGAGAATTTTGGGTTAAAAGTAGCCTATGAGTTATTTCAGTAATCCAGATATATAATTTTAATCGGAATCGGTTCAGTAGTTTTTTCTGTAGAAATAACAAAGATACTAATACACAAACTATATCTAGATACTTATAATACAAAAATAATCCGAGAGAAAATCTTCTATGATTAACATTGCACTTTCGGCGAAGGAAAACATCGTGATGAAACTCGTGGCTTAGCCAGCTCAATACGTACGTATTGACAAGTTTTTTCCTCTAAGCACGGCTGACTAAGTAAGGGTGGTATTTGATATAGGCACATTAGATGCTGTGCAAGCCTACTCCCACAAAGGACCTACTAAAGAGGTCTAATTGTAAAAACAGCAACTAAAAAGGTCTGGTGAGAAAGAAGAGAGAAAAAAAGATGTGGCGCGCTTATGGGCGCTAGCAATGAATACCGGGATAAAAGGCCTTTAGGGAGTTTTGGCGGGAACGAGTTAACAACATGTCGTGCTACAGTTTTATTTTCATTTAACTTAGTTGTAACGCGAGTTGAATTGTATAATTCTGGTGGAATGTTATTCAATTTAGTTCTGTGAAAGTGCACAAGTGTAGTGAAAGTAAAAATCAGTGTCAAACATGAAGTTTTCTCGTTGCCTCCAAATCTCCTATTAAGGTTATGGTAAACTTGCCACCGCTTTACTATAGTCCCTGACTTGACGGACTATGACGATTTTGACTGTTTTGAAACCCTTTAGGCCCGATTTATGAAAAATCGGGTCATAATATGATGCAAAATATAACTTGATACTGGCTAAATGCACATATTGCGAAGCCATAATTATTAGCAAAAAAAAAGGCCTTTAGACACAACAGGTATTCTTACTATTAGGTGTCTAGTAGGTGGTTAAAATCAAGGTCCTGAGTCAACACTATAAAAAGATATTGGCAAATTTACATTTTCGCAAAAACTTGTATATAACACTTAACTTGTTTATAAAACATTTTTATATTTCGGAATTTTCCCTTTACTTGTGCTGTAAGACCCACTTTGTTTTTTCCAAGACACAATTTCTGCCGTGTTTTTATTTATTGGTATTATATCGGCGTGCCTTTAAAGAAATTTCACGCCTCGCTACTGGTAGGTAGGTACTAGGTCTGAACAGTTATAAGAAGTATAGTGTCTTCCTTGACTGTTGAGTGTAGAGAAATCATCATTTGACGGTTCCAAGAAAGTGCATAACGCGTACCTCTGCTTGAGTGTGGCCGGAGGCTGTATATTTACGTTTTGAATGGTTTTATACCGTACCCAAAAGAGCGGTGTTGGCTTAGTGGTAGATACCTCGACTTTCATTCTTAAGGTCGTGGGTTCGAATCCCGGCCGGCGGTGCACCAATGTATTTTTCTTAAGAAAAAATTATGTGCGCTAATTGACATTGCTGTTACGGTGAAGGAAAACATCGTGATGAAACCCGCGGCTTAGTTGGCTCCAGAAGTATTGACAAGTTCTCTCATCTGGACATGGTCGACTAAACTGAGAGGGGTAGACCGTAGTAGGTGTTGGGCAAGCCTACTCCATCCTCACGCAAAAAGGACCCAATTAAAAAGGGTTCAATGGCGGAAAACAGCCTGTATACAAGTACAAGTACCGTACCCAAATAAATAAATAAATATTGCAGGACATTTCACACATCGCCATGCTAAGTAACTAGACTTGTGTTATGGGTGCTAGACAACTATTTATATACTTTTCTTTTGTAAAGAGTAAACGGCACCCTATTACTAAGACTACGTCCGTCTGTCTGTCATCAGGCTGTATCCTATACGACCCAGTTGGCACAATGGTGACCATGCCGGACTGCGAAGTCGCAGGCGAGCCAAATGCTGACCTATTTATTATTAAAAAAAACTCCCACAGACGGTAACTGCAGACAATTTGAAAGGTCAACCAGCGCCGGATTTAGATTTCGGCGGCCCATAGGCCGAGCATGTGGTTGAGGCCCTCAAATCTGTTGAAAGTTTCTATTAAGCTCAAGTTAAAGAAGAGAGCAACTGAATAAAATAAATAAATATTGCAGGACATTCGACACCTCGCCATCTAGCCCCAAGCTAAGTTACTAGACTTGTGTTATAGGTGCTAGACAACGGATTTACTACTTTTCTTTTGTAAATATATACTTATAATACATAGAAACAACCAGACCACAGACAAAGATCCAAGCATAAATACTTGCCTGAGGCGGGAATCGAACCCGCAACCGTGTTTGGCAGTCCGGCATGGTGACCATTGTACCAATTGGGTCGTCAAATAAGCTAGCTGACATAAAATTTATTCAAAATTCTAACTTTTTGTAACAAAATTCAGTATTTTATTGTTTCTACTGAGGCATAAATAACTACCTATGTTAAGGCGCTCTTCCAGTACCGTGTGTAGGTATTTACATTACCTTAGCCCCCGCTCTCAAAGACGTAGCGTGCTGCGTGCTAACTGTTATATTTGATCGATATGCAAAACATTTTAGCATTATTATCCACAAATATAGTTCCTAGAGGTCAAAACCTATCATTTGATTCATTTTTAGAAACAAACGTTAACTATTTTTAAATAAAACCCGATAAACGATCTAATAATTCTCTGTTTTCTAACATTTTTTTTATCAAACGAAGTTGTTTAGATCATGTTTTCAACCACAATAAACAAAACATATGGTTATTAAACTACAATATCCATTTATATCCAAATAACAAAAAAAGAGAATTTGATTACTTAGAGTTGTTTAAAACAAAGGTCGATTTTGGTAGCTTTATTAGCACCTGGCCTTAAATCCGGCAGTGAGGTCAACTGAAGTTGTCCAACGGAACTGCCTCCACAATGGCTGTGTGAAGCAACTTTCTACGCGACAACGAGGTGTTAACTATTGATCCCAGGTTTTGTCATAGTCATTCGAGATACAATTCACTTTCCAATCACTTGAATATGATGTTATTCGTAAGCACGTAGATTTAAAAGTTATAAGAATAACGCCCATAGTATTTTAAACTTGAATCGAGAATGAAAAATTGTGAAGCTGTAGTGCCTCAGACGGGTAACAGATATGTATTAGATAGAGTAGACTTGGCCAACGCCTATATCACCCTCTCAGCTTAGTCGTCCACTCGTCATTACCTATGAAGGTAACTAAAGATCGCTGCATACGTAACGGGATAAAACTTCGGACAGAGACTTGACGTGCATTGTTCATGAAGTGTTCGTGGTTTTTAAATATACGTAACGTGATTTTTCCCTTGCCGGACGGAACGTGACAATTTCTTGACATCGTTTTATATAAAAATATCACGTCCCGTCCGGCACGAGGAAAATCACGTTATGCAGTTCATCACGATGTTTTCCTTTCACCATAAGATTGCTCTTATGGTGAATGAACGTAAGAAAAATCCATTAGTGCACGACTGGAATTCGAACCCACAACCTCCGGATTAAAGACGAGATATCTACCACTTGGTCCCAAGCTAAGTAACTAGACTTGTGTTATGGGTGCTAGACAACGGATATACTACTTATATAATTTTCTTTTGCAAATATTATAATACATGGAAACGACCAGACCACACACAAATGTCTAACCATAAATACATGTCAGAGGCGGGAATCGAACCCGCAACCGTGTGTTTGGCAGTCCGGCATGGTGACCATTGTGCCAACTGGGTCGACAACAGACGTAAGTGAGCTCATCAAATAAGGCATTATTGTGCGCTGCCGCCGTCGCGTTTCGTTTTCTCATAAAAAAACGCCTAAATGCGAGTTGGACTCGCGCCAAGTTCTGTTAACCATGGTGTATAGAAGCCCCCACTTATTTTTGTGTTTTTAAAAACGGGTCCTTCGATGAATTTGAAAGAAGGTGTTTTTTGTGCTTAGTAAATGTTTTAGCAGTTATTTAAGAATATTGCTTTAAAATGAAGTACTGGCTATCATTTAATTATTTTTTTAATCATACAAAAAAATATTCTCTAACGTCGATAGACAGTAATAAATCTTATCTTATCTTATATATCTAATATCTTTAAGCGAGCCTTTCTTGTATATATATATATCTTGGAATCTCGGAATCGGCTCCAACGATTTTCATGAAATTTGGTATATAGGGGGTTTCGGGGGCGATAAATCGATCTAGCTAGGAATCATTTTTAGAAAATGTCATTTTATTCGTGTTTTATCGAAACTTACTTTTTTTATCTGAAAAATATGACTTCCTGACATCTATTGGCGAACTACTAATACTATTTTTGCAATAAAGCAATAAAGTTATTCCACCAGATGGCGTTGTTAAGTAACACGAAGTCAATGAGTGTTTGCTTTGAGGTTAGACTAAGTAAAAAAAAAAAATACCGAGCAAAGCTCGGTCATCCAGGTACCAAATATTGTGGGACATTTCATAGAGCGCCATCCAGCCCTAAGATAAGTAGACTTGTGTTATGGGTGCTAGACAACGGATATACTACTTATATACTTTTCTTTTGTTATAAACAACCAGACCATAGGTAGAGAATAGGGTCCGAAACTACTGAACCGATTTGCATCAAAGTTGATTCATTGATAGTAACATAGGCTACTTTTTATGCCGATATTCCCATCGGGAGTTATGCTGGTGAAACCGCGGAGCGCTGCTAGTCATACATAAGTAGAGACGAAAATATTCCATGTTCCTTATATCGCTACTGGAGTTATTGGAATGAAGTTCCTTATCGCGCATTGCGAAAGGGGGCTAGACGGAAAAATTAAGACCAAAAGTTGTAACGACACTTTTTGCTATTAGTTGTAACCCGTGCGGCGTGCGCGTATTTCTCTCTCTCTCTCTCTCTCTCTCATAGAAAGCAAGCAAGTTTACTAAAATTGAGCCTGATTGAGTTTATATTACATTATATTTGTTAATAATTTAAAAAATATTATTAAAACTTAAAAATAATTAAATTTTATTACAATTCCTTCACTATTTTTATTTCATTTATCGTTACCGGTGGAATTTAATGGAACGTTCTGCTCCATCTATCCCTACGTCTATGATACCTCTATGATCCCTACTGATCCACACAAATACAAATACAAAAACATTTATTTGCTTATAAACCTGTGTACATAGTGTTCTTAAAATGAGGAATAGCATCCACAGGTTGCCCATTGCGAGCATGCAATTTAAGAAAAAGTTATATTACTTTCCAAATACTATATGACTTAGTAGTTATGAACACTAAACTAGTCTTTATATTAGTCACTAACTCCATTTCGCCACCAGATTTTCCTGAATTTTCTTTGCTATAAACCTCACGGAGCCCGAGATCTTTCCAACGAATGCAAAACCGTGGAAATCGGTTCGTGCGTTCTGGAGTTATAGCGTCAGGAAGGAAAACCCGACTTATTTTTATATATTAGACTAGCAAACCCGGCGAACTCCGTTTCGCCACCAGATTTTCCTGAATTTTCTTTGCTATAAACCTCACGGAGCCCGAGACCTTTCCAACGAATGCAAACCCTTGGAAATCGGTTCGTGCGTTCTGGAGTTATAGCGTCAGGAAGGAAAACCCGACTTATTTTTATATATAAGATTAGTACATTTCTAACCTCTTTCAATCCCCAATATATGACCTATACAAACACAAACATGAACAACCAAACGTCAACGTAACACAACTCAATCATGCGAAATTATATTGTCAAACAATCAACTCTGAATAAAATTTAAATAATAAATAAAACAAAATGTGCAGCTTCGATTCGCCGATACCTATATCAGATCTAGAATCAGTACTAGGATGGGTGGATACATTCAAATTATCCAGACCTACGAAGAAAATCAACAGGGATTTTTCTGATGCTGGTATGTACCCAGAATTCATCAGTTCAGTTCATTTATTTGCGTAAAAGTTGGTACATTTAATAAGAACTTATAAAATATTATTATACAGATTCTCAACTTTAGTCAAATGTACACATGCAAATACAAATTTATAGTACATACCTCAGACATGCCTACATACTTGCACCAATGTATTTTTCTTAAGAAAAATGCATGTGCGATAATTGACATTGCTCCTACGGTGAAGGAAAACATCGTGATGAAACCCGCGGCTTAGTTGGCTCCAGAAGTATTGACAAGTTCTCTCCTCTGGACATGGTCGACTAAGCTGAGAGGGTAGTAGGTGCTGGGCAAGCCTACTCCATCCTCACGCAAAAAGGACCCAATTAAAAATAGTCTAATGGCGGAAAACAGCCTGTATACAAGTACAAGTACCTACATACTTTTATACATCGGGTCCTGTACGTTGTTTCGAAAGACGTAGTAACAGGTCGTTGAGGCGAAAAACTTTTAGCGTGATACGCTCATCCCAATTCTCGTAAAAATAAAACATTGTTTAAAATACATTTTAATATAATTTCGAATACAAATAATTCCCCAAAGTAGCTGAAAATACCCTCAAAGTCAGCTTTTTACCCGACTACGGTGAAGCCACAAGGGAGGGTTATGTGTTTGACCTGTATGTACGTAACAATAAAACAATGTTTAAATTAAATTTCAATATAATTTCGATAACAAATAAGTTAGGACACAGTATATGTACAAGTGTTAGAATAAAATTTTATATGAGCAAACCTCTCCCCCCACAGTCCTGCTAGCAGAGATCCTATGCATGCACTACCCGAAGCTGGTCGAGATGCACAACTATCCACCTCGGAACAGCCACGCGTTGAAGCTCAACAACTGGATGACATTGAACAGGAAGGTCCTCAAGAAACTCAAGCTGAATCTATGCTGTAATACGATGGAGCAGCTGGCGAACTGTGCGCCTGGTGTTATTGAAAGGGTGTTGGTTATGGGTAAGATTGATTTGCTGATAGATTTCCTTGCTGACATCTTCTCAGATTGTAAAGGTTGCTTGAAAGATTCCAGCGATAAGGAAGCTGTTTTGTGCAACTTAGGGGTAATTCTCAATAGACCTGGGGTCCTATTTTTGAATGGTTCGCCCCGTGTCGAGCGCTCGATTTCTACTGATATTCGTTCGACATCGGAGATTTGCTATTTTTGAATCGCTCGATCGTAAGGAGTGGTCTCCACCACTCGTCGAAAGGCGAGTGGTAGAATAAAAGTGAAACAATTACAGTCAAACATTCGGAAACGATCTTTGAAAAATATTTATATTATCTTTTGGGATTATTTTGGATGTTCGTCGTTAAAATAATTACAGGTTTTAAATTTTCTGCGTGAAACAATTAAAAACATTTCGAATTTCGACGGCGAACGATTTAAAAAACAGAAAATTGGTGTCATGCGACTTGGAAGTCGAGTATAACTTATAGGTGTCACTTCTTCTTGTCTGTCATTCAAGCGTACTTGTACTTGAACGGACTGTTTTCCGCGATTAGACCCTTTTTAATTGGGTCCTTTTTGCGTGAGGATGGAGTAGGCTTGACCAGCACCTACTACCCTCTCAGCCTAGTCGACCATGTCCAGAGGAGAGAACTTGTCAATACTTCTGGAGCCAACTAAGCCGCGGGTTTCATCACGATGTTTTCCTTCACCGTAAGAGCAATGTCAATTAGCGCACATAAATTTTTCTTAAGAAAAATACATTGGTGCACGGCCGGCCGGGATTCGAACCCACGACCTTCAGAATGAAAGTCGAGGTATCTACCACTAAGCCAACACCGCTCTGACTTGTAGGCGTATACGACGAAGCTATGTCACACGAGCGATTCAATAATAGAGCCCCTGGACTTGCGCAGGGAAAGGTTAATGTTAATAATCTTGATATTTTCACAGTTCGTGACAAAATTAATCGTGACGAAGAGAATAACAAGATTATGAAGGATACAGAACAAAACATGTCCAGTGGAGGGAGTTACTACGAAGCTTGCGGTGAAGATGGTCAGTTCAACTTCGGACGATCTTTTTTATTTTTTTTAATATTGCAGGACATACCACTCATCGCCATCTTGCCCCAAGCTAAGTAACTAACTTGTGTTATGTGTGCTAGACAACGGATATACTACTTATATACTTTTCTTTTGTAAGTATATACTTATAGTTATAATACACAATGTTCACCATGCCGGACTGCCAAACACAGGGTTGCGGGTTCGATTCCCGTCTGTGACAAGTATTTATGCTTGTCTTGTGATATTTGTCTGTGGTCTGGTTGTTTCTATGTACTTATGAAAAGTTATAAGTAGTATATCCGTTGTCTAGCACCCATAACACAAGTGTAGTTACTTAGCTTGGGGCTATGTGTGAAATGTCCTGCACAATATTTATTTATAAATATCTAAGCATAAAAACTTAGTATTTTTTAAGGTTTTCATAAATACTTGCCTGAGGCCGAAATCGAACCCGCAACCTTTGGCCTTCCGGCATAGTGACCATTGTGCCAATTGAGTCATCAAATGTATAATGTACACAGTTTTTTAATAATATTCTTGATTCCGCTGTCTGTCCCTATGTATGCTTAGATCTTTAAAACTACGCAACGAATTTTGATGCGGTTTTTTAAAATAGATTGAGTGATTCAAGAAGATGGTTTTGGTATATAAAACAAAACTACTACGCGTACTAAGTCGCGGGCAACAGCTAGTCTATCACTTAATGTTTCAGATTACGTCCTAATGGTGCCAGTGAAGACAAGAGTGAACGGAGTTTTGGAAACGATACAGCAGAAAGTGGTCAACTACGAGTCTTATCTAACTGTTAAAGAAGAACTTAAGGATGCTAAGGAATCTTTTGAAGTTTTGAAACAGAAGGTAAGTAGGGGGAAATTTGATTCAGTCTGGCGTAAATAGCAATTGAGGAACTTAAGGATGCTAAGGAATCTTTTGAAGTTTTGAAACAGAAGGTAAGTAGGGGGAAATTTGATTCAGTCTGGGGGAAATTTGATTCAGTCTGGCGTAAATAGCAATTGAGGAACTTAAGGATGCTAAGGAATCTTTTGAAGTTTTGTAACAGAAGGTAAGTAGGGGGAAATTTGATTCAGTCTGGCGTAAATAGCAATTGAGGAACTTAAGGATGCTAAGGAATCTTTTGAAGTTTTGAAACAGAAGGTAAGTAGGGGGAAATTTGATTCAGTCTGGCGTAAATAACAATTAAGGTACTTGCGGGTAATGAGGGTCAATAAAAGGTTTTCTTAAAAACCTTGATATAGTTGACAAAAATATAATATTTTTACGAAATATTTAGAATTGAGTTTTTAATTGAGATGGTCCTTATTACCCGCAGTTGCCTTTTAATGTTTAGTTTTAAGTTCCAAACCCATTGCCAAAACTTTGCGGTGCACATTGCATTTTGTGTTTTGGCACTAGGCTCGAAACTTAAGAGAAAAGGGTACCGGCGCTCTCTCCATACATAATATAGTCGACCGTTTCCTCGCTGGATAATGACACTAGCATAAATATTTTTTTATCACAGTTGCTCATAAAGTGGATCTTATTCAACGGCTTTTAGGCTCATAATCCAACATATTATGCACGCGTGCGTTTTACATTGCCAACCTAGTGTGTTATCCCGATAGGTACGTATCTTACTGCTAATTACATACTGTTTTGATGTATAAAAAAGGTAGGTACCAAAGAGTTTTTTAGCTAGCAAAAATGGTTGTCTCTAAAGTCGGTTTACGAACGAAAATTTTACGTGATAATGACTTAGAAAACGATTAAAAATTGAGATGTTTATTTTTGTTTTTTCTACTTAAATATATTGTTTTCCGTACCATTGTATTTTGTTCTTAACCCCCGACGCAAAAACAAATAGAAAAAACCCTAAAAAATATTGTATGTCAGACAAGGCTGTATAGGTTAAAAGTCTTTAGCCTGGCCTTTCGGAGCATAATTAACAAA
This sequence comes from Idaea straminata, assembly GCA_951213275.1. Taxonomy (NCBI): domain Eukaryota; kingdom Metazoa; phylum Arthropoda; class Insecta; order Lepidoptera; family Geometridae; genus Idaea; species Idaea straminata. The sequence continues at coordinate 9,283,725 of OX577867.1, read as the reverse complement.
AAATATTGCCTTAAAAAAATGTAAATATAGAGTTATCATAAATATTTTGTTAATTATTATTTTGTTTTCTTTTCAAGTCTTTTCTTTTATTCGCAACTGTGATAAAAAACATCGTACGATATACGTGTCGAATTGATATTTGCATCTTGGCTTCTTATGACACGCTCGCTACCGCTCGCGCGTCATAAACCGCCTCTATGCAAAGATCAATTTACCACACTTATATCGTAATGTACTATTGTTGCATAACCTATACCTGCCATGACTATGCCCCTATGTCTTGATTTTTTTCATTTTCTAATTATCATAGAAAGTAATATTAAAAAAACCCAAAACATATATAAAAATAAGACATAGGGCCATGATCATATTGGTCATGGCAGTTGTAAGTTTTATAATGCAAAAATATTTACTCTAGTGTCATTATCCAGGGAGGCAACAGTCGACTACGTTTGTATGGAGAGAGCGTCGGTACCCTTTCCTCATAAAACTGAATTTCTAAAGCTAAATATCAATATAATTTGTATGTAGGGGAAGACTGACACCATTCCAGTTTCTGCTAAACTTTGTCTTGCGTATTTTTATATTAATTAATGTCTAGGTCTTCATTTAACGAGGTTGCATATTCCAGTGCTGCTAGGGTTTTTAAAACATTCTATTCAAAGAAATACTGAAATTAAGATAAGTGTGAGTATTTAAAGTATGCGTGTTTAATTAGGTAGGTACTTATTTTTTTATACAAAAACTACTGAACCGATTGTGAAGAAACTTTGTATCGTGATAGCCCTGGAATAACACGTTAACTGTTTTCCTAGAATAACACACAGGCTACTTTTTTTTCTATACCGATATTCGGATCGGGATTTAAGCGTGTGAAACTGGAGCTAGTTGATCATAAGAATAATATTTGCCAACAGGTTGAACATCTAGAAAACCTACTAAAACTCAAAGACGAACGAATAGACGAGCTACAAAAGCAACTAGATAGAAAACAAGCCAGGCGAAAGGAGGTCGAGGTCCTACAGAATAGCCTTTGCGTTCCATTCGAGAACATCCCAACCCCCCATCTCATACCAACACATGAAACTATACCAAACGCACCCACAACTCTTGAAGTTAAAATAACACCTTCAACAAAATCTATAGAACTGAAACCGACAAAAAGCGATGAATCAAAAATCCCAGTTAAAACTGATTCCAAACCTAAAGTATCTGAGCCCAGTATCACAGAAGTTGAGACTAACAATCTGGATAGAATAAAATCTGATGTTTTTAAAGAAGTAGAAATTGTAGACGAAGTTAATCAAGAAGTTTATGATGAATTCAAAGATAGCGTTGAAGCAATAACTACTATTCAAGATAGTATACAGAAAGAGATGAAAGATATCACTGTTTCTTTAGCTTTTGTTGAGGATTTGAGTTCTTATTGATATGCCATAGGTTATATTTTTTTGATGTTTAAACGGATTTCCAAATATCACTTTATTTTGAAGTAGGTAAGTATTTGTAATGAAAAATGGATTAATTAATAAAACAAACGATAAAATTGTAATTATGTCATTAAAAATGTCCATTAAAGTCATTAATTGTTGTAAATTTTATTAAATTTTGGTTATAAATGTTTGTGTCGTAATTATTTATTCTGTGATTATTTTGTTGAGTTTCATTAAAATTTTCTAGTATTTTTGTAAATTAGGTTAAAATAAAACAGTGGGTAGGTATAACCTATTGTTTAACTTTTTATTAGTTTATAGTCCTTTGTTACTTTTGGTTTAGAAATAAAATATTTTGTTTAACATTGTTGGTTTGCTTGGAAAATGTCGAGTAGACTCGGGTGGAGTTTTAGGATCCTCTTTATTTCGTTTAGACGGGATACGCCGGGTTTTCTAGCGGATTGTCTCCTGTAAAAAATCGTAAGGTATATTTGCGGGTAATAAGGGCCACAAGGGTTTTGTTAAAGATCTTGATATTGGTGACAGTAAACAAATTAAAAGTAAATAGGTATCTATCTAATGATCCGTTTGTATTTTAAATTAGTTTTCCCTATGTTTACGAAATATAAGCCCGAATACAGAAAGGCTACTTAACTTAAGTGGCGATTAAATCGTTTGAGTATTCGAGCAATAGAGTTTTTAGGATGGTGGCCCTTATTACCCGCAGGCACCTTACATAATAATTCTTATTTATCTTAAATAGAGAACCGGTTATTGAATAACCTCTTTTTTATGAATTAGCTTGAAATTGGAAAGTTGTTTTTTTGTTTGTTACAAATAGGCTCCGAAACTACTAGACTAATTTTGATGAAACTTTGAGGATACATTCATTGGGAGTAACAAGGCTACTTTTTATCCCGATATTCCCAAGGCATCAATACTTATAAGGGTGAAACTGTTGCTATGCTTTATCCGGTGAAGGAAAACATCGCGATGAAACCCGCGGCTTAGTAGGCTCCAGACGTATTAAGGGTCCTTTCCCCAGGACACGGTCGACTAAGCTAAGATGGTGGTAAAGGTGCTGCCTCTAATACGTGTCCCAGGCACTGCAGCGTCCTGAATAGCAAGGATCGAAGAGACTGACGTCTAAATCATCTATATTAGAAGAAAAGCAATCAACTCACATAGTATGACTACTTTCTTGTCCCAAGACCTTGAATCTGTTGAAATTGATACTGTCGTCAAAGAAGCACTCCTCATGGATACGATCCAGGGCATGCTTAACTGGTATCAGGTCTCGTACTGCCACAAACAAAATAATAGACTTACTTTTGTTCTAAGACTAAGAAGAGAAGAAGAAGGAAATGTACTAGAAGACCACGGAGGTGACATGTCTGACGTCTGTACATTCACGCCCGGTGCCTTTAAAGTAAAGAGATATGGTTGGATGGCTTCAAGATCTCCTCTTCCTCTTCTTTTTCGTCTTCTTCTTTTGTATACATTGATTAAGCTAGTAGGTACACTTATGACAATGGTACACCAATAAAAATAAATATTGCAGGACATCCCACACATCGCCATCTAGTCCCAAGCTAAGTAACTAGACTTGTGTTATGAATGCTAGACAACGGATATACTTCATAGTATACTTTTCTTTTGTAAATATATACTTATAATACATAGAAACAACCAGGCCCCAGACAGATATCTAAGCATAAATACTTGTCTGAGGCGGGAATCGAACCCGCAACCCTGTGTTGGCAGTCCGGCATGGTGACCATTGTGCCAACTGGGTCGTCAAACCAATTACCAACCAATGTTTTGTGATAGCAGACCACCTGCACCGGGGTAACAAATCTGAAGTATGTATGCCTATGACCATTTAACTCCATGTATGCACCCGACCGACGTATGCAGTACCAAGGCTGCCTTCTACTCTTTGAAGAAACATGGTTTAGTGGCTTCAAGATCTGACATCTCTCTTATCCTCTTCATTACTAGTCACTGGTACAACGTTTAGTGATTAAAGACCACCGGGGTGACAAGTCTGACATCAGTACATCACCTGTGAGAAACCAACGTACTTCGATCCCCCCCCTGTAGATTTCTTAACGTACCTAAATTCATTTTAACCTGCTGTAGATTATTTTTAGTAAATTCAATTTAAATCCTTAGTTCTTTTGTTACCTTAAAACTTAATTTTATATAACTCCATTTTTGTCAATAAATTTGTAATCGTATACCCTCTTTAATTTCTAGACATACTTATGTCTTCCTAAAAGGCTAGCATGTCATCTGGTACTGCCTTTCACTCTTTAAAGGGACATGGTTAGGCAGCCTCAAGATCTGCCTTCTCTCCATTCTTTTTCTTTTGTATACGTTGATTTAGCAATTATACACTTTGCAATGGTTCACTTACTGTTGAATATCCTTCCATTACTAGACACTAGCGAAGGAGAAGGTGCACGACAAGTGCACGGTGGCAGTGACACTGACAAGTCTGACGTCTGTACAGCGACGCCCGGTACTGCCTTCCATTCCTCGAAGGGACATGGTTCGACAGCGTCGAGTTCGCCCCTCTCTTTCTTCTTCTTCTTTTGTAAACGTTGGTTTAGGATTTCCAGTTGTTCTGGAAGATTATGCAATGTTGATTACTAAAGTGTTTAATTTCTATATTATTTCTAGATGATTTTTGTTGTTATCCTAAATCGCCAACGAACAAAGACAATTTCTGATGTTTCAGGGTTTAAAATATTTCACTACGAAATATTTTGGAAATGGGAGCTAATAGTTTACCAATAACTATACTTTTTTTTGTAAAATAAAATGATTGTTTGCCAATTGCAAGACACAAAACCCTGACAGCCATAACTGTGACGTCACAGCGTCTACCTGCAGTACATTTTGCCAAAGGCGTCACAGTATAAATTAAGTTTGAGAAGCCCTGGATTAGTGTGTAATAAAAGCCGTTCTGGTAATTAAAAAAATAATATCATTTCGATTTAAAAAAAAGCTGAGTTTGAGGGTATTTTGAGCTACTTTGAAGCTATTTTTGCACTCGGAATTATGTAATTTATGAGAATTGGCCTTAGAAGTTTTGAAATACATACCCGGTGAACAAGTCTCGTACGCATCAAACGACTGCTCGAAGTGTGTGAACGGATTAGCCCTCATATACGCAGGTAGCGACCTCATGAAGGAGTCCACATGCAACCTCTGACACTTGTCAACTGGACATTTCTTCTCATAGTGTATCCTGTGGTCCGGTTCAGGATTACGTGACCCTATCATTTGGAGGCTGTCGTTGTGAACACTCCTGGGGAACAAATCTAAATTTACCCATATCTTTTTATCGTGTTGATTTAGGACCTTAATTTTTATACAACTAATAGGAACTATACATAGACTTCAGTGTCTGGTATGAATTTCAACTTGCTAGGTCCACCCGTTCCTGAGGAAATCGGTGGTGACACATGGACAGTCCGACAGACAGATAAGGGTTCCTTTTTTACCTTTTGAAGTACGCAATAATAAAAAAAATATTGTAGGTCACAGTGCTATCCAATATTTAAATACTGCTTATTATTTTCAAAAAAAAATTACTAAAACCAAGAAATTATTCTCCAGGGAAAGGATTATTTTTTGCTTCACCTTTTTTTCTGTTTTAAATAATTGGTACAAAAATAAATCTTACCCAAGAACAGACTCATCCGCATCATGTTCACCTTCCATCTCGCGTGACTTCGAAATCTCGGCTATTACTCTAAATAAAAAGAAAATTTTAAAAAATGGGAGCTAATAGTTGTAAAATAAAATGATTGTTTGTCGATTGCAGGACACAAAACCCTGACAGCCATGACTGTGACGTCACAGCGTCTACCTGCTTTTTACAGTACATTTTGCCATGGGCGTCACAGTAAAAATAAGTTTGGGAAGCCCTGGATTAGTGTGAAATGGAAGCCATTATGGGGCCCTACCGCGATAAGTGCGTCGGCTTCAAGCCAACGCATCGGCTTATGCCGACCCGCGCCCCACACTGGGCGGAATTTTGAGCCTGCCTTCATATGATTTTTAAAAGATTCAGTTGTTTTATTCGTGTTTTTTAAGTATACAGGATTTTTAGGGGACATCAATACATTCAAAAATAATTGATTCTGGTTATGTTATTTTTTTAAAAACACTACAAAATATGACTTTGTTATTTTTTTTTAAATAACAACCAGAATCACATATTTTTGAATGGTTTGATGTCCCCCAAAAATCCTGCATACTTAAAACACACGACGTCGGCTTGAAGCCGACGCAATTAGCGCGGTTGGGCCCCAGGTAATTAAAAAATTTGTTACATTACATTGCAATATCATTTAAGCTGACTTTGAGGGTATTTTGAGCTACTTTGAGGCTATTTTTTGCATTCGGAATGAAATTGCAATGGAATTTAAGAGAATTGGTAGTAGGGGAGCCCGGTACGCTAAATTTGCAGTTACTAAAGCGTCATGGGGACCGATTAGATTGTGAAGATTAGGGCCTAAAACGAAAAATAATTTATGTGCATTTTGCCATTTTAGTGAGGAGGAGAGCGTGTGCTAATTTTCAAAAATGTTAAAAAAAATCATTCACATAAAAATACTCGAGCGCATCAGATATTCACGGTGTTTACCCGCTTTGTTTTTCTAACAACCGAGAGATATTATTCTGACGAGTAAGTAGGGGAGGATGGCTGTAGAAAAGGGTAGAAAAAAAAAAAAAAAAAAGTTATTCGAGCGTGTCAGATATTCGAAGGGAATATTTAGAAAACTCAAAAAAGTGTCCTATTAAAATATCTGACGATTTGGATGTGGCCAAAAGTCATGGTAGATTTTTAAAAATGTAAAAAAAAAAAGTGACCTTGAAATACTCGAGCGCATCAGATTTTTACACAAACGGTTTAACTTGATGTTCTAGTCGTGCCAAATGATAATCTGACAAATATATGAAGGAATATTCTTAATCTGAAAATTTGAAAGAAAAAAATTAGGAAAACGGTTGACCCTAAAGGCCATCCCTGCAACTTCCCGCTATACCATATCTACGCACCTAAAATTGCACTCAAATATATGCTTCTTTCATTTTTGAGCTCTCCGAGCTCATAAAGATAGCTGTCTTATGCTTTTGAACTCAAAAGTCTGATGAAAGTTTAATAAAACATTATTTTTCGAAATTTCAAACTGCAATAACTTTTGAATGGATGAAAGGATTCTCACGCGAGAGTGACACGAGAGTGAAATATAAAGAAAGAGTGAGAAGGAAACAGAGGCGCGGAGTTTCAACCCAGTTCTCAGCAGCTGTACGCACCACACTTTATTTATGGTTTAAGCTACATCGCCCCATGAAAATCGTCAGATTATTGTTATTCTGTAATTCTTACAGGATTTCCTTCAAAATAAAAAAAAAATTAATCGCGCTCGAGTATTTCACAGTGACGTTTTTTTTTTACAATTTTGCCACTCACCTATTTCCTTATGCCACGCTAAAATCATCAGATTATTGAAATATATGCTGTTCTGTATGTATTTAACTTACCTGGCCTTAATCTGACGCGCTCGAGTTTTTCTGAGAATCGATTTTTTTTTACTAATCTGACGGGCTGTCCTCGGAGCACGCCCTTATATGAAGGGTTTATATGTTGTAGGAGTACATTACAAGGAATAAGGTTTCTCCTCATATAGTTTTCTGACGCGCTCGAGTAACTCTTCAAATCCCCTCTTGGGCTCCCCTACTATGGCCTGTTATGTACGCGCGTGACAAGTTATACTTTTAGAAGTTGTACGTCCGTCCGTCGTCGGTCTGATATTTATTTTGCGGGCAGCTTCAACCTGTTACTTTATGGTTACAGTGATGCGCGAGAGAGTGAAGCGATCAATTGAGAAAAGTGATAAGTGCGAACATAGTTTATTACAGTCCACAACATAGTATAGTAGAGTTATAATAGTGCAGTAAATAAATAGTTTATTAGAAACCTTCTTTGATAATACCAGCCCCATACACCTTCGTGTATGGTCCACCTGGGGTGGACCATGGGCAATTTTTTCACACGCCTTTGTTAACTCAGGTGGACTACGGGCAACTGCACATAGTCACTTTAATGATAAATATCCGTATCATTATATTCTGTTTTTAGTAGGTATTTGTTGTTATAGCGGCAACAGAAATACATCATCTGTGAAAATTTTAACTGTCTAGCTATCACGGTTCATGAGATACAGCCTGGTGACAGACAGACGGACAGACAGTAGATTCTAAGGAATAGTGGCCCGTTTTTACCCTTTGGGTACGGGACCCTGAAAAGGGCAATAATATAAATAAATATTGCAGGACATTCCACACATCCCCATCTAGCCCCAAGCTAAGTAACTAGACTTGTGTTTTGTAAATATATACTTATAATACATAGGACCAACCAGACCACAGACAAATATCTAAGCATAAATACTTGTCTGAGGCGGGAATCGAACTCGCAACTCTGTGTTTGGCAGTCCAGCTTGGTGACCAATGTGCTAACTGGGTCGTCAATTCTAAAGTAAGTAAGTTTTTTTATTTGTCCAAGAATTCGGTTAATACATAGGTCTTAACAACAATACAAGTACACGTGAACTCTGCCAAACAGATGGCGTTCAAATATTAATTGCTTGAGAACTTAAGGCGCTCTTCCAGTACCGTGTGTAGGTATTCACATTACCTTAGCCCCCGCTCTCAAAAACGTAGCGTGCTGCGTGCTAACTGTTATATTTGATCGATATGCAAAACATTTTAGCATTATTATCCACAAATATAGTTCCTAGAGGTCAAAACCTATCATTTGATTCATTTTTAGAAACAAACGTTAACTATTTTTGAATAAAACCCGATAAACGATCTAATAATTCTCTGTTTTCTAACATTTTTTTATCGAACGAAGTTGTTCATATCATGTTTTCAACCACAATAAACAAAAATATGGTTATTAAACTACAATATCCATTTATATCCAAATAACAAAAAAAGAGTATTTGATTACTTAGAGTTGCTTAAAACAAAGGTCGATTTTGGTAGCTTTATTAGCACCTGCCCTTAAATCTAAACTATAATTAAAGACTTACTGTTGGCTTTCACCCTCCGCGCTGGTATCTTCATCGGGATCAACATCAATCGTCACTGTTTCATCAAAGAAAGATGTACGTCGGTTCGCCACGTTTATTACCACCTTACTGCGTTCAATCGAACCTTGTTGGTGTTTCAGTTTCTCTTTTTCTTTCTGCGACATATTATAATTACTGACCGACTGGTTACTTAACCCAACCGTTATTACAAAACGAGGTTTAAGGATAGTTCGAGATATGGATTTAAACCTTAGATTTAGACACAGATTTACTCGTGAACTATAATCTAAGCACTATCCCTATAGATTACTAGCTACGCCCCGCGGTTTCACCCGCGTAATAATTTCCTGCGCAACTTTCTTAATATTTTCTTTCATAAAAACCTTCTCTTGACAATATCAAAGACAACAAAAAAAGAATTGGCCAAATTGGTCCAGGCGTTGTTGAGTTATGCGCTTACCAACACATTTTGCGATTCATTTTTATATATAGAGATGTAAGGGACTATAGTCTAAAGGGATTGTTTTTTAACTAAAGTTCACGAGTAAATCTGTATTTAAATCTAAGGTTTAAATTCACATCTCGGACTATCCTTAAACCTCGTTTTTGCAATTCCTAACATCATTTAGATGAATGATGATGATGATAATGATTTAATCTAAATGATGTTAGGAATTGGAAACTTAAAAGAGTGTGCAATGTTTGCACTGCTAAGCCAAGATAGGTCTTTAGTTTTTGTTCCAATCGAGCCATTAAGGTGAAGGGGTACCAGCGCTCCATACAACCGTACAACCGTAGTCGACTGTTTCCTCCCTGGATAATGACACTAGAGCAAATATTTTTGTGGCATAATAGTACATTACGATATAAGTGTGGTAAATTGATCTTTGCATAGAGGCGGTTTATGTTAAAGAAGCCAAGATGCAAAGATCAATTCCACACGTATATCGTACGACGTTTTTTATCACAGTTGCGAATAAAAGAAAAGACTTTAAAAGAAAACAAAATAATAATTAACAATATATTTATTGTGATAAGTCTATGTTTACATTTTTTTAAGGCAATATTTTTTTGTTAATTATGCTCCGGAAAGGCCAGGCTAAAGACTTTTAACCTATACAGTCTCGTCTGACATACAATATTTTTTAGGGTTTTTTCTAATTGTTTTTGCAGGGTTTTTTCTATTTGTTTTTGCGTCGGGGGTTAAGAACAAAATACAATTTTTAATCGTTTTCTAAGTCATTATCACGTAAAATTTTCGTTCGTAAACCGACTTTAGAGACAACCATTTTTGCTAGCTAAAAAACTCTTTGGTACCTACCTTTTTATACATCAAAACAGTTTGTAATTAGCAGTAAGATACGTATTTAACCTATCGGGATAACTTTACAGCACTAGGTTGGCAATGTAAAACGCACGCGTGCATAATATGTTGGATTATGAGCCTAAAAGCCGTTGAATAAGATCCACTTTATGAGCAACTGTGATAAAAAACCTATAACTGCCATGACTATGCCCCATATGTCTTGGTTTGTTTCATTTTCTTATTATCATAGAAATTAAGATTTTAAAAATAAAACATAGGGGCATGTTCATGGCAGTTATAAGTTTTATGCAACAAAAATATTTGCTCTAGTGACATTATCCAGGGAGGAAACAGTCGACTACCTTTGTATGGAGGGAGCGCCTCATACCCATTCCTCTTAACACTGAAAAATTTCAGTAGTTCAGCTAACAACTAGGAAAAAATATTCTCAACACTTCCGTTGTCTTCCCCAACCGAACTATTGGAACAAAAATGACCGTGTCGCGGGACACGCGTTTGGAACAGAGTCCCTTAACCTTTTATTTCATATAGATAAATCCTACTAATATTATAAATGTGAAAGTTTGTGTGTGTGTATATGTTTGTTACTCCTTCACGCCAAAATTACAGGACCGATTGCGATGAAACTCGGTATCTAGATAGCTGGAGACCTGGATTAACACATAGGCTACTTTTTATCCAGATATTCCCACAGGATCGGGAGTTACACGGGTGAAACCGCGGGGCGCAGCTAGTAGATAATAAATTAAAAGATAGTAATAGTAATAATAATAGTAGATTATTATTTAAATTTTAAATTACATAAAATATAGAAACAAAACTTTAAGTAGGTAATAGGTAGGTATGTGGGAGATGAGTTATCGGTCTCCTTCATTCATACTCTTACAGTTTTTCGTTTCACGTTTTTGTAACGCGTTATATTATTCCTCGCCAACCGCGTTAAGGACCTTTGTTCCAAAAACTTGCAACAATTCGTTAACTGGGTACCAATATGGACAAAGCCCACCGTAGAGTTCCGAAATTACTATTATTGGAATGTTTTCATTATAATTTTTGTTTGATCAATTTATGAGTTATAATACTTTAAACTTCAACTAAACCAGGTATCTAGAATCTTGTCTGTGTTAAAACCATTCTTATAACACCTGTTTTGGAGCTCTACGGTGGGTCTGCAATTATGCAGCCGACTGTACTTACTAGTTTAGTTGTAGAAGCAATTTCCATGGAATCTCTAGCTCCAAGAAGATTTGGCTTCGGGTCAGCTGGAGGCTGCGTATTTGTCGATGTTCTTTGAAACAAACAAACGAACGGTTGAAGCATAAGTTTTTATAATATGTTGTTACGTATATATTTTTGTGTTCCAATATTTTTATTTTATTTTATTTAAATTTATTGACGACCCACTTGGCACAATGGTTACCACCCGGACTGCCAAACACAGGGTTGCGGGTTCGATTCTCGCCTCAGACAAGTTTTTGCTTGGATAGTCTGTGGTCTGGTTGTTTCTATGTATTATAAGTATAATTTACAAAAGAAAAGTATTTATGTAGTATATGCGTTGCCTAGCACCCATAACACAAGTCTAGTTACTTAACTTGGGGCTAGATGGCGATGTGTGGAATGTCCTGTAATATTCATTTATTTATATTCCAGTAAATCCACACAGAGCCATTTAACCCCAAGCTAAGCAACTAGGCTTGTGTTATGGTAGCTAGACAATGAAAATAATACTTTATATAGATACTTTTTTTTTGTAAATATATACATAATACGGACCAATAAACAAATATTTTACATAAATACTTGTTTGAGGCGAGAATCGAACCCGCAACCATCTGCACCGTTCGTCTAATATTAATTAGTTTTTGCCCGCGATTTCGTCTCTGGAATTCTGGATAGACAACCCCTAAGAAAGGAATAGACGAACGAAATTAGTGGGTAAAAGCAAGTTAATAAGCCGGCCAAGTGTGAATCGGTTTAACGCACTAAGGGTTTCGTACCATTATAATTCTGTTTTGTTAAAGCGGCAACAGTAATACATATTTGAAAATTTCAACTGTCTAGATATCACGGTTCATGAGATACAGCCTGGTGACAGACGGACAGTGGAGTCTTAGTAAAAGGGTCCCGTTTTTACCCTTTTAGTACGAAACCCTAATAAAGTAGGTATATAAATACTAACATCGAGTTTTGGCGGGAACGAGTTAACAACATGTCGTGTTGCAGTTTTATTTTCATGAAACTTAGTTGTAACCCGAGTTGAATTGTATAATTCTGGTGGAATGTTATTCAATTTAGTTCTGAGAAAGTGCACAAGTGTAGTGAAAGTAAAAATCAGTGTCAAACATTAAGTTTTCTCGTTGCCTCCAAATCTCCTATTAAGGTTATGGTAAATTTGCCACCGCTTTACTATAAGTCCCTGACTTGACGGACTATGACGACTTTGACTGTTTTGAAACACTTTAGGCTCGATTTATGGAAAATCGGGTCATAATTTGATACAAAATATAACTTGACACTGGCTAAATGCACAAGCCGTGCGAAGCCATAATTAAAAGAAAAAAAATACTAACATCATCTTCAGAATAGATCCCATGTTACCACGTATATCCACACTCGCTGTTGTAGCCCGACGACTTACGAATGACTGAAAATGATAGTAAGTAAGTAAGTTTTATTTGTCCAAGAATTCACGCGAACTCTGACGTATACGAGTACACGCGAACTCTGCCAAACAGATGGCGTTCAAATATTAAACCATAACTTTATTATACTTACTCAGTTTATGTATTATACAAATAAAATATTTATTCTATTTTCTTTCCTATTTACCGTATAAAATTATTTTGCTATTTTATTTATTTATCGTTTTATTGTGTGTATGTGGGAGCGTATGACGACGCACGACGGCAGCGGGTTTGGCCGGAAGACATCCTATAATAATTTTCAAAATCCTCATTATCTAATTCTTCAAATAGTTTGAAATCACCATGTTCTCTTCTGAACTTTGACAAGATAGTTTCCAATTCCGCATTGTCATCATCACTTGATGAGCTTTCAAGACTATCCAGTATTAAATCGATTGTGTCGATCGTGATGTGTGCTGTACAACTGTGCACAATCATCAAAGATCGCGGTTGACTGAGCTTGCTATAATATCGCGTATGTGAACGTCATGCTATATAGTATAGCATTAGGTCCTTCTTTGCTATACTTTATAGCACAATAGTATAGCGTAGTCTGAAATCAGCTTTATCCTAGTGGTAGATACCTCCTCTTTAATTCCGAAGGTCGTGTGTTTGAATCCGGGCCGGCCGTGCACCAATGGATTCTTAAGCACATTGCTCTAGCGGTGAAGGAAAACATTACGAGAAAACCCGAGACTTACTTGCTCCCAGACGTATTGACGATTCATACCTCTGGACACGGTCGACTAAGCTGAGAGAGTGGATAGATAAATAGATAAATTCTTTATTGTAAACACCAATTTCAAATTACATTAATAATAAAAATCAAAGCTTAAGTCCAATAAGTAGTAAGGTGCTGGGAAATCCAATTCTCACGCAAAAAGGACCCCAACTTCATGCCCAACTTAGAGATCTAGTTGCGGGAAACAGTCCACGTATACATACAAGTACAATAAAGTAAACATTAAATTCCAAAACCTAGGTATACGTAAGTAATTTATTATTCTTTAGAACAACAGTAACTTTGATGAACGTAAAAGTCAGAAACAATAAAATATTCAATCCATTCCACGTGCGTTTAATGACGAAGGGTGCGGCGGGCGGCGAAACCTTTTAAAATCAAAACTCAGCGGCCGCTTTGTATTTTTTTTACCTTCGGTTGTGAAATAGAAAAAAAGTAGGTAAAAGTAACCCGAATCGATAACAATACCTACCTAAAAATCTATTGTTTACATCCAAGACTTGTAATATCCAGTAGTAAATAAATACATACTTCGTCATAATCCCCCTTATTCCAAAACGAGGAGGATTCATTGGGAATATAAATAATAAATATTACAGGACTTTCCACACATCGCCATCTAGCCCCAAGCTAAGTAACTGGACTTGTGTTATGGGTGCTAGACAACGGATATACTACTTATATACTTTTCTTTTGTAAATATATACTTATAATACATAGAAACAACCAGACCACAGACAAATATCTAAGCATATATACTTGTATGCGGCGGGAATCGAACCCGCAACCCTGTGTTTGGCAGTCCGGCATGGTGACCACTGTGCCAACTGGGTCTTCATATCATAGGCAACAAGATCTAATTATAAATCCTTTTACATTACTCAGAAACTGATTACCTAATCACTGTTTTGTTACGCTTTCTCTGAAGTAAAATGACACAAAATCAAGAGTGCATCATTAACTAATTGGTTAATTAAATTTTATAAGTATAGGGGTAAATTATTACACTTATAAAATAAGAAATGTCCCGTGTGACGTGTCCAACACATGACTCACTAAAATGTTTAGAAAACACAAGAGTGCTTTTTGTCATTGACTTATTATTATCTCTATGCTTTTTGTACGGTTAAATACGCTGTAAGCATAAGCATAAGCCGAATGTCTACCGCCAACTCGTCCGGTCGTTGGCGTATGGACCCCCCCTAATTATGGACATGAATAATTACAAATTAAGGTGAAGTAAGTCCTAAATCAAATTCTTCTTCTCGCATAGTGATGTGGCTCACCTATTGTTACAGATTTCAGATCGCCTAAGCGACGGGTAGGTATTTCTGGCGCGTTGCGTTTGGCTGCATAAGTAGCCTTAAAGTACGTACCGTCTTCGAAAGGTTTTTCTCCGGTTCCAGATGACATTCCCATTTGGACGCGCGTTCCCAATCGACGCATTGGTCTTTTATCTCATTAGCATTCGGACAATCCGATTTCATAAACATTTCGTGGAACACTGACAACAAAACAGTCAAATATCAATTAATATAAAATGCCAAGTCCTACTGAGCGACTAATGTATAATCAATACTAATATTATAAAGCTGAAGAGTTTGTTTGTTTGAACGAACGCGCTAATCTCAGGAACTACTGGTCCGTTTGGATAGTCCATTTATCAAGGAAGGCTATAGGCTACTTCTTATTTTGGTATTCTCACGGGATCGGGAGTTACGCGGGTGAAACCGCGAAGCTTCCACGAGTAGAACATAGAATATATTTAGATACAAAACAAGCAAGCAAAAACACAAATCATAATACTAACAGCAAAAATAAAAATATAAGTAGGTAGGTATCCCTTAAACAAATTAAATTCTCATGTCGCGGTGTTAGTTGCCAAACCTCGCCTAAACGGCTGAACCGATTTGTATGTTTTTTTGTGTATATTCGTTTCGTTAGGTCTTATAAAGCTGAAGAGGTTGTTTGTTTGTTGGAACGCGCTAATCTCAGGAATTTAAAAATTATTTTTGTGTCGTATAGTCTGCGCCCCGCGGTTTCACCCGCATAAGTCCCGATCTCGTGGGAATATCACAATAAAAAGTAGCCTATAGCCTTCCTCGATAAATGAACTATCTAACACAAAAATACTTTTTCAATTCGAACCATTAGTTCCTGAGATTAGCGCGTTCAAACAAACTCTTCAGCTTTATAATAAAAGTATATATTGTAGTCTGGAACCAGTAAACAAAAAATATAACAATAATAAATATTTCAGGACATTCCACACATCGCCATCTTGCCCCAAGCTAAGTAACTACACTTGTCCAACAAAAGATCAAACCTCGTAGATTAGGTAGTGATTCTTACGTAGTATTTTAAATCCTCTTTGGTAGTGATGACTGAAATTTTGTTTGACAAACCCATGGACAAATCTGCAAACACCGCCGCTCACATATGTTACTTGTCAAACAACCCATCAATCAAAAATGTCCATCAAACACATCAAACACGAAGACTGTTTGACAAAGGCTTCAAACAGAGCTGCATACCATACTATCAAATAATTTGACGGGTTTTGGCGGGAACGAGTTAACAACATGTCGTGCTGCAGTTTTATTTTCATGAAACTTAGATGTAACCCGAGTTGAATTGTATAATTCTGGTGGAATGTTATTCAATTTAGTTCTGTGAAAGTGCACAAGTGTAGTGAAAGTAAAAATCAGCGTCAAACATGCAGTTTTCTCGTTGCCTCCAAATCTCCTATTAAGGTTATGGTAAACTTGCCACCGCTTTACTATAGCCCCTGACTTGACGGACTATGACGACTTTGACTGTATTGAAACACTTTAGGCCCGATTTATGAAAAATCGGGTCATAATTTGATGCAAAATATAACTTGACACTGGCTAAATGCACACGTGCGAAGCCATAATAAAAGATAAAAAATAAATAAATTGACAAACACGTAAAATGTGACAAACAATTTGATCGTTTACAAGGCGCTTTAAATTGATTACTTCAAACATCTTAAAACTAAACAGAAAAAAACATTACCTCCTTTTGCTGTAGTCGGGTAATGAAGAAACACAAGTTTCATTAGCAGGTACCTACGTAGGTAGGTAGTATAAAATTAAACCTTTTTAAAGAAATACTTTTGTCAAAACACATTTCAATAGTAAATTTTAAACAATCGCAGTTTTTTATTGGTCCAAGGGGTATAGAATTAAATGTAGTATGAGAACTAAAATATTTATTATGCTTACTTTAATCTACGCCTTTTAAGTCTTTAGGCGCAATTCCGAGAATTCTATTGTTTTCTTTTCTGGGATTAGTCAAAGGAATTACTAAACCGATTTTTTCGAAAACTGATCCCTTTTTACATGATTATAGTACGAGTAAATACATCTAATGCCAGAAATGGGACTTAAGATGATGTGAGCTTGCAGCACCTATGCACCCTCTCAGTTTAGTCGACCGCGTCCCTAAACTAGTTTATCCTACAGCACCAGAAATTCTAATCTATGCTATTCATGTAGGTATTAAAATAAATAAATATTACAGGTAACTAGACTTGTGTTATGGGTGCTAGACAACGGATATCCCACTAATATTATAAATGTGAAAGTTTGTGTGTGTGTGTTTGTTACTCCTTCACGCAAAATCTACTGGACCGATTGCGATGAAACTAGATAGCTGGAGACATGGATTAACACATAGGCTACTTTTTATTCCCACGGGATCGGAACTTACGCGAGTGAAACCGCGGGGCGCAGCTAGTACTACATAAATACTTTTCTTTTGTAAATATATTAGATGGACTAGGCTTGTCCAGAACCTATACCACCCTCTCAGTTTAGTCGACCGTGTTCAGAGGATAGAACTTGTCAACGTCCGGACACAACTAAGCCGAGATAGATAGAAAGATAAACACTTTATTGCACCATAAAAACACAACGCAAAATGATTACATATAACAAAATTAAAATTAATTCTAACTTAAGTAACTACCTATATGCTAAAAGAAAATTCATGTTTAATACCTTACAATATGGCACAATGGGCGGCCTTATCGCTAAAAGCGATCTCTTCCAGGCAACCGAGAGTTTCATATTTTTCTTTCACCGTAAGAGTTAATGTCGTCAAATTATAAAAAAATCATTTGGATGCTTAATACATTTTGTACACAGATCACATTGAAACATCTTAAAAACTAAGTTAGGATTTGTGTATATTATTATTATACGGATTATACAATGCGTTTAAGCGAAGGGGTTCTAATACGAAAGGGGGTTGTTCTACACGTCTAGGCAAACAACTTTTGTTCTACGACTTTTGGAAATTCGAACTTTTTTTCGATAATTCTGAGGGTATTTTTAATTGAAAATTAGCTGTTTCATACAAAAACTCCGAACGAAATCTTCGAATTTCCAAAAGTCGTAGAACAAAAGTTGTTCGCCTAGATGTTTAGAATAACCCCCTTTTGTATTGGAACCCCTTCGCTAAAACACACTGTCCTTAGTCAGAATGGAAAATCGGGTTCGTTCATCATTAAGTTGGAATTCACCTACATAATAATTACAAACATACAAAGATACACACGAACAAACAGGTGAAGCTAATAAAAGCGTGTTAAAAATACCGCTACTGTAGCTGATCTAACGCTTAAACTTAATTTAAAGTGACCTTATGATAAATTTAATTAACACTAAAATCTAAATACTTACCAACTATGTACTAAAAAGACGGGTTGCACTCCGGGAGTGCCGGCAGAAGTGAAAACTTGATTATTAACGTTGAGCATGTTTGATATTTTGGAATGGTTAGGGAATAATTTTGCACCAATTGCTTTATCAGTATAAAAGTACTATCATTTATGTGGTAGAATACAATATTCATTTATTGCGCTATCGTACGCAAACATGACAATTTATATTACATTAAAAATTTAACACTTTAAAACTATAGCTGTCTACTCTCCATCCGTCTTACGCTTTTTCGATCAGGTCACGTGTCCTGACGCGAGTTTAAGATTTTATACCCATTACAGAAAAAGTGCTCAACGCCGCTAAAGAAGTTTTCACTTCAAAAAAACAAAGACATCTACAACAATAACAAAATGACTCTAAACTTAACAAAACTTTTATAACTTCATATCATAATTTTAGTTTTGTATTTTTCTTTATATTTATCCTAGCTGCGCCCCGCGGTTTCACCCGCGTAAGTCCCGATACCGTGAAAATATCGGGATAAAAGTAGCCGATATGTTAATCCAGGCTTCTAGCTATCTACATACCGAATATCATTGCAATCGGTTCAGTAGTTTTAGCGTGAAGGAGTAAAAAACATACACACACACTCACAAACTTTCACATTTATAATATTAGTAGGAAGTAGGTAGGTACTTACGTATATTTTTTTTTTGCTGCATTTTGTGTTTTTGCTTGCTTGTTTTATATCTATACCTACTCTTTTTTCAACTCGTGAAAAGCTATAAATTGCTATTTTTTTATTTTGTTTCTTTTATTTATTAAGTAAAGTTGTTGGTTTTCCAATTAAATTAAACTAGCTGCGCCCCGCGGTTTCACCCGCGTAATTCTCGATCCCGTGGGAATATTGAAGTAAAAAGTAGCCTATAGGCTTCTTCGATAAATTGACTATTCAACACAAAAATATTTTCTCGATTCGAATCAGTAGTTCCTGTGATTAGAGCGTTCAAACAAACAACGGAAGCTCTCAAAGATGAATATTTTTCTTAGTTTTTTCCACATTTCCCACTGATTATTCGCTCCTATTGGTCACAGCGTTATGCTATATATAGCATAATACAATAATGTTTCAACTCAAACCAGTAATTTCCGAGATTAGCGCGTTCAAACAAACAAACTCTTCAGTTTTATAATATTAGTATAGATCAAAATAATACGATATTATCTAATTTCTACTATTTCCATATACTTTGTTTATTTTTTAACAATATGAGTCAGAAGTTGTTATTAATGATGAACTTACCATATTCCTTCCACTTCTTCGGTGCAGTCTTGTTAGCCTTAACCGCCTTCAAGACCTCGCGCCTTCGATGGGGATCAAAGTCTGCCATGTCACCGAACATTACGAACGGACGGCAGTCACCGTCTATATGATCCCACCAGTTTAAATCGCTTTTTGATTCTGAAATATTATAAAAAAAACTACTTAAAGTCTATCTATATACAAACAAAACGCAAAATATTTACAATCTAATTAGTAAGTACACATATGTAATAATATTTGACGACCCAGTTGGCACAATGGTCACCATGCCGGACTGCCAAACACAGGGTTGCGGGTTCGATTCCCGCCTCAGACATGTATTTATGCATAGATATTTGTCTGTGGTCTGGTTGTTTCTGTAATCTATATATATAAAAGGGAAAATCACTGACTCACTCACTCATCACGAAATCTCAGAAACTACAAGTGCTAGGAGTCTCAAATTTTGCATGGGGGTTCCTTTTATAACGTAGGTGCTCACTAAGACGGGATTTTGCAAAATTCAACCCCTAAGAGGGGCAAATGCGGGGTGGAAGTTTGTATGATGGTTTGATTTTTTTTAAAGGTAGAAACTTGAAAATTAGAATTATGTCTTCTTATCGTAAATAAATGATGACGTGTTTCAGGGATTTTCAATTTTGCTATTTTAAGAATGGGGGGTGAAAGTTTGTTTGTTACTTTTTATCTCGAAATTCCCACGGGATCGGGACTTACGCGGGTGAAACCGCGGGGCGCAGCTAGTAAGTATATATATACAAAAAAGTGTACATGAAGTATATCCGTTGTCTAACACCCATAACACAAGTGTAGTTACTTAGCTTGGGGCTAGATGGCAATGTGTGAAATGTCCTGCAATATTTATTTATTTTATTTACAGGACATTCCACACATCGCCATTAGAAGCGCATTTAAATTGAACTATAGCTTACCCGCGACTTTGTCCGCTTAGGAGTCGAATTATGCGAAATCCTTTCTTAGCAGATGCTCACTACGTGATATATTCTACTAACTACAATTTCTATCAGCTCTTTTTACTCCTAAGGTCAAATTTCCTAATGTCAGTTCTTATTGCTGCTCTACATCCTAAAAGAAACTTTCATGTTTACGTTTCAGAAGTTTCAGACTCGTAGCTCTTGTATTCAGTGATTCGTTGATCAGTATTTTTCTCTTTAAAAATTAACTATGTGAAAATGCGACTATTTTGGTAAATAGAGGTCACTCACTCAGGTACTTACCTCGTTACTATGCGAAATATAATAAAAACTTGTTTATTTTTCTCAATTTAATAAAATAGTAGACTACCCGGCTCGGTATTTCTCGGAAAAGATAACTCAGCTCCAATTTTTGCAAGTCGGGAGGATTATAGTATTCTTTTGTTTTTATAGACAAAGGGCTGTAAGCCCATATAGCCATTACCAGGTAGGGAAACGAAATATAGTTTATTACCCTTATTCATTGTCAAAATCCATTGGAATTATAGATAATGACTTTCACGTTGGCAAATTCTAAAGAAACGAAAGACAATATTTAAAATTTTATGACTTTTAAAACGATATAATCCCTGCGCTCCATTTTGGCTGCGTCTATCTGTGCAAATATGCATCATTACAGCTTGAGACTCCGTGGTGTCAAGACGTGCGCTGAAGTTCCTTGTGGCGTGTAATTTTACTGCACTTTTTGTTCCGTGGAACGTTTTTAATTGTTTTTTTTTTTGTGAATTAAAAAGACGCTTATTGCGAATAGTTTTGTGTGGTAGCCTAGCCAATGCAGGCGTGTGTGGGGGCTACGTATGAGGGGGCGATCGACGTTGTGGTAAGTACCTTTTATCCTAATACATCTTTTTTTAGGGTTCCGCATTAAAAACGGTAGCCTTTGAATAACTTCTGTCTGGCATCAGGCTGTATCTCATGACAGCTTGACAGTTGAAATTTATGAAGTACTAGCTGCGCCAAGCGGTATCACCCGCGTAAGTTTCGATGCCTTGGGAATATCGGGATAAAAATTAGCTTATGTGTTAATCCAGGTCTCTAGCCATCTACATACCCAGTTTCAACGCAATCGGTTGAGAAGCTTTTGCGTGAAGGAGTAACAATAAACACACAAACTTTCACATTTATAATATTAGTAGGATAGGATTTCTGTTGCCGCTATAACAACAAATACTAAAACGTTAAAATATGATGATGTTTTGTTAGCTCCTCAAGCAAAAAGAGCGGGGTTCGATTCAATTTCCGTATGATCATTTGATGATGATTGATGACTTCAATACCAATAATAATCTATACATATAAAATGCTTTGTCCTGAACTACTGACTGACTGACGGTCAACGCACAGCCTAAACCGCTGATGGTAGAGACCTGAAATTTGGAGGGTGTGTTCTTTGCATGATGTAGGCGCCGGATAAGACAGGATTTTTCGAAATTTCACCCCTAAGGGGGTGAGAATGGGACAACGTGATTTCTTGATCCATTTTCGACTTCTACGCGGACGAAGTCGGCGGGCAAAAACTAGTTATATTATAATTAGGAAAATATGAATGGAAACCACACAACATAGATTGTAGAGATACAAAATACACTAAAGGACAATGTTTGTCGATAGATTTTGAAAAAATTTAATGAAAATATTTTATCGTGTCACGGTAAGACACGTCAAGCGGGCTTACAGAATTAATGCCCTCAATCGATTGTGATGAAACTTGGCACAAATACAAAAAGGTATATTTACCACAAAAGAATTAAAAATAAGCGTCTTGGTTAGTAACTTATGCGTTATTTAAAAATATGTTTCATAAGATAGGTTTTTAATTAAAAATTAGTCACAGCTTTGTAGTCCCACGTAAAATACTTTTTTTTTAAATTCCAATATTCAAATAAGTTTGGGACCAACGAATAGCTCCGCGAGGCCCAGCTAGTTGTCAATAGAATCTACTTAATTATTCCGAGTACCTACATAGAAAATTTTAAACCAAAAATCAAGTAAGTAAATCGTTTTTAGTAAGAATTTGGTACTTAGATACCTAGTTAGAATCAATTTCATTAAGCTAAGATCGCAGGTTCGAATCGTGCCGTGGTGAAATTTAGAAAAAATAGAAACGTTTTTTGTCGCAAAACTATTAAACCGATTACGGTGAAACTAAGTATGTACTTAATGTATGTTATTATGTATGTTATTTTTTATCAGGTTATTTTTTAACTCTATAGCTACACATTGACGCGGGTGAAGCCGCAGGCGCTACTAGTTTTTTTTTCTTTTATTATGGCTTCGCACGTGTGCATTTAGCCAGTGTCAAGTTATATTTTGCATCAAATTATGACCCGATTTTTCATAAATCGGGCCTAAAGTGTTTCAATACAGTCAAAGTCGTCATAGTCCGTCAAGTCAGGGGTTATAGTAAAGCGGTGGCAAGTTTACCATAACCTTAATAGGAGATTTGGAGGCAACGTGAAAACTGCATGTTTGACACTGATTTTTACTTTCACTACACTTGTGCACTTTCACAGAACTAAATTGAATAACATTCCACCAGAATTATACAATTCAACTCGGGTTACATCTAAGTTTCATGAAAATAAAACTGCTGCACGACATGTTGTTAACTCGTTCCCCCGCTACTAGTTGATCACTCAAAATTGTTTTTTTTTTAAATTAAACATCAAACCTTCTTCTTCTAAATGCTGATCTTCTTCCGGCTCACAAGGATCTTCCTCAAGGTTGTCAACAATCGAATTCTCAGTCTTTAACAATGCAGGTAGATCGAAGAAAAATTGATTTGTATCGTCACTGCCGCCCGCGAAGTCGTTTATAAACATTTGGAACTAAAAAAAAAAGAAATAGAGGTGTCAAGGGACACCCGGACGAAGTTTCTTTCGATTAATTAGTGAAGGAATTGTAATAAAATCAAAAAGTGTCGTTACAACTTTTGGTCTTAATTTTTTCCGTCTAGCCCCCTTTCGCAACGCGCCATTAGGAACTACGTTCCAACCTTTATTAGATTTTATTTTAGGGTTTAATTTACCAAAATCTTTCCTTAGAGGATTCCTACGTTATGACGGATACCTAGTTAAAAATTAAACCTAGATCATACCTAGATAAAGAATTTTGACTTTGATTTAAAGCGAAAAGCCGTATCATCGAATTTTCTTTCTTCGAAAACTTTTTATCGGTAACTGCGAACTTTACTTCGAAGGATCTTACTGAGAAAACTCGGCATATCGATATTAATTTTCAGAATATTTTGAAAAATAATAAAGAATAAAGACTATTTAACATTTCAAAATTTTAAATTATCGTTTCACTTTGATCGAAATTTTACATGATTATTGACCTTACGGCAAGTATTACCTCTCTTAAAATAATTTTCATTTTTTCCCTCCATTCATAGTCTACTCTCGCTGCAGTCTTATACCCTCTAGATAAATGTAAAATTAATTCTTGTGCTTCAGTCAAAATATCTTGCAAACCGTGGATGTAGGTTGTGTAATCTGAAAACAAGCTTTTTCCTAAGTGGGATAGTAAGTAGGTACAACAGTAGGTATTTAAAGTTATTGTCGGATTAAAATATTGGGTATATTATCTTATCTCGTCAGTCAGCCCTGATAATAAAATCCGCGAATTTCTTAGCAGTTTGTAAGTCGGTGACATTAAATACTCTTTGGCCGGTGACGGTCCGTTTTACGCGACGAATTATGAAGGCGGCAATAGCCGGTGCTTGAGCCGGTGAAAACTAAAAGGGCTGCCAGTTTTTAAATTTAATCGATTTTTTAAACGATTTTGGGATCGAGTTGACATTCGTTTTATTGATCAGATCTTCGACCATATAACTAGTGTTATTAATAATGGACCTACCCTCAATGATCTTCAATTTTTCAAGTTTACTTTTCCTTCTCTCCGTGCACACAACGAACATGAGTCCTGCTAAATTTTTGCATTCTAACTGCGTTTGTAGTGCTGTTATTTTTTCTTGTCTCTCCCTATGAGCCTCTCGCAACATATGTGAAGCACGAATTTGTTCATTTCTGTGAACAAAATAAGTTACATTAAAAGAATATGATGCACGATGCTAGATTAAACCTATTTTAAAATGAACAATCAGCTTACAGTA
Organism: Idaea straminata; assembly: GCA_951213275.1. Lineage (NCBI taxonomy): Eukaryota > Metazoa > Arthropoda > Insecta > Lepidoptera > Geometridae > Idaea > Idaea straminata. The sequence goes on along the minus strand of OX577867.1, from coordinate 9,259,297 downwards.
AAATGTAATCGCATCTGTCCTTTAGTAAAAATATTTCTTTTTGTAAACGTTGTTCAAATGCCGCTGTCAATTCTTGTTCTTTTTGTTTTAAAAGCTTCTCAACCTCTTCTGGATCTAATTTATTTTTTAGAGTCTCATTTTGTTCTAAACACACACAATTTTTATCACATGGACGCGGTTCAGTTTCTTCTTCGGTTACAGCCTCTGTTGTCGAGGTAGTTTTAGGTCCATTCACGTTGGGTGAGGAATTTTCTGGTGATAATTCTTCTCTGATCACTTCGAGACCTTCGTTTAGATCTCCAGCGACCCCAATACGGCTTTGATCACGAGACATCTAAAATAATAACATTCGATATAGTATTAATTTCATACTAAAAAAAACTTGAGAGGTGTCAAGGGACACCCGGATGGAACGAAGTCCCTTTCGATTAATTAGTGAAGGAATTGTAATAAAAAAAAATTGTTTAAAATAAAGAAGTTTATTAAAACATTTGTTTATTATTTTTTTATTATTACATACCTACGTAATATCTACACATAGGTACCTAACTATCGCCGTAAACAGAGTAGGTAGGTAGTCGGTGGCGCGGGCGGCGCGGTGCGTGGCTCGGGACCCGATCACGGCCGACGAAGGAAAGCGAAATTATGAGTGAAAGAGTACAAGATATTAGTCTCTTTCCTATCTACGCGTCCGCGATAGTTTAATGAAATTTAGTAGTGTGGGTATAAGAGAGAGAGAGAGACAGACAGAGAAACATGCGACGCCGCACAGCTTACAATACCTGCAAAAAGTGTCGTGACAACTTTTCGTAAGATTTTTTTCCGGCTAGCCCCGTCACAACGCGCGTTAAGGATCTTCGTTCCAAAAAGTTCATCTTTACTATTAAAAACTAGGTGAATATGCCATTTCCAATAATTTTAGTAATAAAAGTTATTCTTTAAAAATCTAAATCGAAAGAATCGATTCAAAAATCGATTTTTTGTTTTAGTCTAAATTGGTTTTTGTTGATTTGACAGCTGATTTTTTAAATAAGGCAATTAAAAACAAGCTGTCATTGCGTGAAGTTCGTAACGTGCATGTGATGCTTCGTGAAAGTGTTAATTTTTTAAGAAAAAAACGTTTTTACAGTGTAAAATCATAGTATCAGAGTGCTAAAAACATAGTAAATTGTGTTAAGTGCATAGTGATATGTGTTGGAGCCGTGAAAGTCTGAAATAAATTTGTACATGGATAAAGCCGTCACTTGAGGTTGTAAGGTTAGTGGTTTTTTCGTCTGTTGTTTATCCTAAAATAGATTTCAGTGCGGGTCGCAATGATCTTTCAGTTTTGTTTGTGCAACGCTTCAGACTTTTCAGTTATTCTTCAGGCCTTGAACTAGAAATCTATCAGTCTCCGTAATCAAGGTTAGGTTTGCGCGGGTGATTATTGTCACATTACCTTTGTTTATTTAGCTTTAAAACCCATACAACTAATAAAAGTCACTTTAAAACAGTTAAAAAATGCATTTACGTAACTCTCAGTCGCTCAGAAATGTGTTAAAAGTGCAAAAATCTGTTGTTGCGGTCCTAACCTACAAAGCAATTATTTGGTGCAATTTTTTTGCAGTAACTCGTAGAGTACCGTTAAGATTGTCGGGCGCGTGTTAATATCTTGCCATTACGGGTTCTATTGTGTGTTTTCAGGTAGTTTATGGCATAATAAGATGTAGTTTAAGTATAAATCACGTGAGTTAATTTGTTGTTTAGTATCGCGCATGGAGTAGCAATCAAGTGTCGGTATATTTTCGTCGTTATCGTCGCCCGCTGCGGCACGGCATCACGTAACCTGAAATTTCTGAAATGTCATGTGTTTATAATGTGATATCAATGTGCTCATGGTAGGTGTGTCATGATAATATTGCAGGTTAATTTGTTTTATTATTTTATTATGAATTTAAAATTGATCAGCAAATTGATTTTAGGTGTGTAGTTATTCATGACAATATTTTGTTATTTAGTGTACCTTTACATTTAGGGTCTGAAGTAAATTGAAAATCCTTGAAGATTTAAATGAGTCCTAGTTTCTAAAGAGACCTAATTAAATAAATAAATATTACAGGACATTCCACACATCGCCATCTAGCCCCAAGTTAAGTAACTAGACTTGTGTTATGGGTGCTAGACAATGGATATACTACATAAATACTGTTGTTTTGTAAATATATACTTATAAACAACCAGACCACATACAAATATCTAAGCATAAATACTTGTCTGAGTCGGGAATCGAACCCGCAACCCTGTGTTTGGCAGTCCGGCATGGTAACCATTGTGCCAACTGGGTCGTCAATTGTACATTGTTTGTCTCTCATTCAGTAATCAAGTAGATAATTAGCTAACAGATTAATAAAAAACACTGCTTTCTGAAGAAGAGATCATACAGAGTCTTGTATCTTCACTGTAACCATGATTTAAGTGACTAAATGAAAAGAAATAAAACCAATAAACCAAGGAATTTTCAAAATACAACAAAACTAAACTTCTTAAACTAATTTTTTACACAATAATAAATATTTGCATTTTAAACATGAATTGTAATCAAGTTATAACTACTATAGTTATTTTAATATTCAAATTTCTTTTATTCGTTTTAAATCATGTACAGTGGGTTCACTTTGCATAGTCTTAAAAACTAAGTTAGGCTGTGTGCCTTTGGAACGCACCCACCAATGAAAAGAAGGCACAAGAAACTCATGGGGCTTATTGCACACAACACCGATTCCAACAAAATATTCTGTATAATGTAAATTTATTTGTTGTTTATTTAATGTTTATTTAAAAACAAAAACAATAACAACAACATCAACAATACCAAGAGCAAGTAGTCAAAGCAAATGGATCTATTAGGAGAGTGTATTACGCATATTTTCATACTAAAACTTTGTTGTTTTTCTTCTTCCGAAACCCAAACGCCAGTATTTATTTAACAACTACAATAAAAGGAAGTAAGTCAAAGAGGTTAAATGTGTTCATAGAGTGTGTATGTATTATGACAATTTACATACTAAAACTTGTTTTTCATCTGCCGAAACTCAAAACCAAAACGACACACTAGACTCAGCGATTTTGTACTAGTAAGTACAAAATTTATGAGTCAATACTATTTAACTGTTGTTCGGTCTATTTCTGCTACTATAATATTGCAAGTGGAACTGGTTTATCAAAAAATCCTTCACGGCACCTCGAAAAATTCAATAACATCAACTATTTAAATATGTACAAACCTTTTCATAGTTCCAATATCAGTTTTTTTTGGAGTTTTTTATATTTTACTGATGTTTTTGGGGTTTTTTTAAAGTTTTTTTTGAGGTAATATTTTTTTTGATAAGTTTCTTGTTTTATATTTTTTTTGGCATTTTACAGCTGTGTTTTGACACAGTGTTCCTTTGACAGTTTGTCACTTATTTTTTGAAGTTTGAAAAATGAGTTTAAGTTTTTTATCCATGTTTTGGAAGGAGAATTGTTGTGGTTTTCTATTTACATTTTTTGAACTTATTTTCTAAAAAGGATATTTCAATAGAATTCATTTATTTCAGATTTCATGGCCCATTTATTTGTATTAGGTTGCAGGTTCGATTCCTGCGTTAAACAAATATTTATGTACAGTTTTTGTTTATAGTTTGGGTGTGTCTGTACATTATATAATATTTCTGTTTTTACAAACGAAAAGTATATAAGTATTCTCATACTTTAATTTAGCAGGAGTCCTACATACTCAGTGTCTGATAAATCTCTGGTGATACCCACTTATGAATTTTAACCCATGTTAATGACACCACTGTTGTGTTGGAAACATTTTCCGCAGGACAGGCTCAGCTTAGTGTGGTAGATCTGTTTTACTGAACTTACTTTAATATTTTTAGTACATTTTACTTTATTCTATCCATGGTCGGGCCACCATAGCACAAGCCTAGTTGCTCAGCTTGGGGATGGTGCTGTGTCCAATGTTTGCTGTATCTAGGGAATAAAAAGAAGAAGAGGTCTCCTTTACTCCGCAGTAGGACAAAACAGGCTAAAAAATTAACAGCCAAAGTCACTCTTACTGTCTGTCTTTATGTCTATGAATTCACGGCTTAACCAAAGCTACACCAAATAAATGAAATGAAATTAGCCTTTATTACTGTTTTAACATACTAAACATTACTTATTTCACATTACCAAAAGTTTTAAAAGTCTTTATTTTTTTTATTACGATTAATTAGTTAAACAAATGCCAGAAAACCTAATTAGGTTTGTCTTGGCATCTAGGTACGATCGACGCTACACCACTTTACATCAGTCTGATTTCCGCCAGTACCTCACAGTCCAGGAGTACGTGCGCGGCAGTCTCTTCTGCCTGCACGATCTGCACAGGGGGCAGACCGGCTGTCCATAATACCTATGTTGTAAAAGTGTAAATTGAAAGCACCAATATTGACCTTGTTGTAATCGTAACATCACACGTAAGTAGGAATAGCTCATAGGTTATCACTATATAAACTTTCTATCAGTGAGGTTTTGTGATTATAATTTTTACATCATCTATACATATAAAATCTTTTATCCTGACTGACTGACGGATCAACGCACAGCCTAAACCGCTGATCGTAGAGACCTGAAACATGGAGGGTGTGTTCTTTGTGTGACGTAGACATCCGATAAGAAATGATTTTCCGAAATTCCCCACCTTAGGGGGTGAAAAGGGGGGCAAAGTTTATATCGGAAAAAATGATTACTTGGTCTATTTTCGACTTCTACGCGGACGAAGTCGCGGGCAAAAGCTAGTTAATAATAATAAATGTGAAAGTTTGCGTGTATCTTTGTGTTTGTTTGTTCATCCTTTACGTAAAAACTACTGAACCGATTGCGATAAAACTAGGTATGTAAATAGCTGGAGACCTGGATTAACATACAGCTTTGGCTCCATAGCTCCGTGATAAGGGATAAATCACTTCATAGTATAAAACAAAGTAGCTTCCCGCTGTCTGTCCCTAAGTATGCTTAAAACTTTAAAATTACGCAACGGATTTTGATGGGTTTTTAATAGATAAGAGTTATTCAAGAGGAAGGTTTGATACATAAAACAAAACTACCACGCGTACGAAGTCGCGGGCAACAGCTAGTAGGTAAAAAATAAAAACATTTATATCAGATAAATTGATCCATATAAATTACGAGAAAATTGTGTAACATAAATAAATACATTAATATAAGCAAAATAAAAATTAGATGTCAACGTATAAGTTTTAAATGTCAAAAGTAAAAAAAAACAATGAAAACATTAAATAGATTGGTGTATCGCAAAAACAGTTATTAATTTTTATATGAATTGTCCAATAAAAGTTCGAAAGGTAAAAAATGTGACCCGGTTTACATTTCGATGGCTCTGTATATTTGTCACGTGAATCGACGCGCATGCGATATTGTTACGGATTGCGCGTACGCAGCAGCTCGAACGTCGTCGCGTCGACCGGCCCAAACATATCTATACTTATATTATACAGCTGAAGAGTTTGTTTAATTGAACGCGCTAATCTCAGGAACTACTGGTTCGAATTGTAAAATTATTTTTGTGTTGGATAGTCCATTTATCGAGGAAGGCTATAGGCTACTTTTTATCCCGATATTCCCACGGGATCGGGAGTTACGCGGGTGAAACCGCGGAGCGCTGCTAGTTGAGTAATAAGGATAGATAAATAAATATTGCAGTATATTGTACGAACATAAAAAAAAAGTTTCTTAAAGCAAGAAATAATCCTCTGACTATCGCCGACGTCGAATTTCTTGGTAGTAAATGTTACAAAAGCAGTATTCAGTTAAAAATATTGCTTTTAAATTAGGAATACTGCTTATATCTTGATATTGCTTATTTAACTGACTTCAAAGAATAAGGTTCTCAATTGACGACCCAGTTGGCACAATGGTCATGCCGCACTGCCAAACACAGGGTTGCGGGTTCGATTTCCGCCTCAGACGAGTATTTATGCTTAGATATTTGTCTGTGGTCTGGTTGTTTCTATGTATTATAAGTATATATTTAGAAAAGAAAAAGTATATAAGTAGTATATCCGTTGTCTAGCACCCATACAAGTCTAGTACTTAGCTTGGGGCTAGATGGCGATGTGTGGAATGTCCTGCAATATTTATTTAATACGGACTTGTTTTTTTTTCAATAATCTAATTAAGTAACTATTTTAGACAGTGGTTCAAGTAGAATAAGTTTCGCAATCATTGCACAATCTTCACCAAGCGTGACCATTTCACTAACCATGACTATTGCGAGGTGATTCCTTAAAAAATACAACCGTAGTTCACATTGATGAAGGTTCGTGACCTACACAAACCTGTATACAGGGCGATTTTTTAAAAGAGCCTTCATGGTCATTTCCTTAAGTAAAAGAGATACCGGAAAATGTTGAAAGGAGTGTGTGCGCGATATTGACAAAAATTTAAACTGCATCATTCGATTTTTAAAACCAAATATACTAGTACTATATTTGACGACCCAGTTAGCACAATGGTCACCATGCCAAACACAGGGTTGCGGGTTCGATTCCCGCCTTAGACGAGTATTTATGCTTAGATATTTGTCTGGGGTCTGGTTGTATTATAAGTATATATTTACAAAAGAAAAGTAGTATATCCGTTGTTTAGCACCCATAACACAAGTCTAGTTACTTGCCTTGGGGCTAGATGGCCATGTGTGGAATGTCCTGCAATATTTATTTATTATTTATTTCGTTATTATAGTTTAGGAAGTGACCTTAAAGTCCTAATTTAATTAATTTTTTAAAAAGTTCAGCCTGTATATTGCGTCGCATTGTCGCGTTTGTCGCGTACTTAGCACTGACTTACAAAAGATGCAAATTAGTAATATCATCTGACGTCATTTACAAGCCTGTAGATTCTAGGTATAGGTACCTACTAATTTTTCGCACAAATTTCTTAGCACTTTCATTCTTAAGCAGATAATGTTAAACTGATAAAACCACGATTGTGTCCGATAAAAATGATTAGTCGCATACGTAACGCCACGCAAGACTATCTTACCTGCTTTTACTATACATATAAATAGCTTAACAGTAAAGAAATGGCAACCTTTGAGACAATTGAATTCTTAAATATTTCTTCTTTGGAATTTAAAAAAAAGGTTATTTTTGTTGTTGAATTAATAGAAGACAATAGTAGGTAGAGTAAGGTTTTTGGGATTTTGAGTATCATAAACCCAAACAAGTAGCATATTAAAAAAAACTTGAGGTGTCAAGGGACACCCGGATGGAACGAAGTTTCTTTCGATTAATTAGTGAAGGAATTGTAATAAAATCAAAAAGTGTCGTTACAACTTTTGGTGTTAATTTTTTCCGTCTAGCCCCCTTTCGCAACGCGCCATTAGGAACTTCGTTCCAAAACCGGCCAAGTGCGAGTCGGACCGGCGCACGAAGAGATCCGTACCATTATATTCTGCATTCTGCGGCAACAGAAATACATCATCTGTTAAAATTTCAACTGTCTAGCTATCATGGTTCATGAGATATAGTTTCGTGACAGACAGACAGTGGAGTCTTAGTAATAGGGTCCCGTTTTTACCCTTTGGCTTAGGAACCCTAAAAATAGAAGGTTTAAGAACTTTCGATCAGACGTACTCCGAAGCTGGTGCAGATTGACCGCTTGGCAATTGGTGGATACTGGAATGATTTTTTTGCCTTTGGTCCCAATACTGCTGGGGGTGGACAACACGTTAATAAAAAATAAATTTTGGAAATCAGAATTTCCCGTTGGCCACCACTGGTGGATTCCAAATGAGACTGTTTGTAGAAATTGTAGAATATCTCATTTACCGGTATTTATGGACCGGTCACACTGAATGCGTTCTGTGGGTAGTGGTCCGGGCAAATCGAACCTTTTTAACAAATAAGTGTGACACTTTGGCTGATCGGACTGCTACCAACAGAAGGGCAATTCTCGTAAATCATTCATTTCGATTGCAAAAAATACCCTCAAAGTCAGTTTTTTTTTGCAAAATGCTGGCTTTGAGGGAATTTGCGCTACTTCGAGGGTATTTTTTGGAATCGGAATGCTATTGCAATTTAAGTTGAACAATGTTATTTACGACAATTGGCCTTTAAAACGAATGCAATGTGTCAAGTCCCTTATAAACTGGACTACAGCAATGCAAGTTTACTACCTCTAAATAACCTACATACCTATCTGTATTTTATTTGCTGTCACCACTCTCCATTAACCCAAAAAGAATTACCCAGGCCACCCAGCTCAATTCTAACCTGAATTTTCTCGTCGTTTCAGACATGGAGTCACACGTCCTAAACTCATACCACCAAGCCCGTTACCGAACCATCGGGCACGAAATGATGCGCGCCAAAAGCGACTCCCTGTCATCTGAAAGCAGTAGCCAATTCAACCAGAATAGCCCGGAATATCCGCGCATCGTAGTTCAAAGGCCTGGTTTTGTAGAAAATGGTGCTGGAGAGTGGAGTCATAATCAGTCAGTGAGTATCAAGTATGATCAATAAAAAGAAGCATATATCTTTTTATCGTGTTGACTCGGGAAATTTTTATACGCCTAATAAAGACTATAGACCTCAGTATCTGGTATAAATTTCAACTTGCTAGGTCCACCCGTTCCTGAGAAAATTGGTGGTGACATACGGACAGATAGACGGACAGACGGACAAGAGGGTGAACTTATGGATCCCTAAAAAATGCTAATATTACTTGATTGCACGTCTCTCTTAGCATATCATTACATAGTATAAAACAAAGTCACTTTCCGCTCTCCTTATGTATGCTTAAATCTTTAAAACTACGCTACTAATTTTGATGCGGGTTTTTTAAATAGATAGAGTGAATCAAGAGGAAGGTTTATATGTATAATACATGCATAATATAGCCGCGCGAAGCCGGAGTGGGTTGCTTGTTTATAATAAAGTACGTTTAACATGAGTTTCTTTACTTCCAGATGAACACCACACAATCAAGTCAGGATACAAGTTCTGACGACGACAGTTCAGACGGTCAAGAGGATGCGGAAGAAAACATAACTCATGTACATAGAGACGAAGATGATGGACTAATTGAGGACAATATACTCGTACAAGAAGTCAGTATAAACGACGATGATGAAGATGACGAAAGCATTGTCGTTGATGACGATCATTTGGACGTTAGTATCCCAGTTAGAAATGGCTACCACTTCCCAGGTTTGCACGAAGATAACACTTTAGTCGAAGGTCACGATTATGACGTCATCACTGTGTATACCGTCAATCCATTAGATTTGACGTCTGATGATGAGACAGAAGATTTCGCTATTAGTGATAGTGATAAACACAGTTACATTAAGGAGGAGTATGTTAATACTAACCATGAGGAAAATACATGTCAAGATTATACTCAGGACGCAGCTCCAGATATATCAATAGATTTAAACATAGATACGCCTGTAGTTTCAAATGTCGACGAGTATTTCATAAAGCACAAAGATATTTTGGAAACAGATGGCCCTGTTGTCAAAGATGTTGACGAGTACTTCATTAAAGATAAGGGTAAAGAAGAGTTGACTACAGTTAATGTAGACGATTTCTTCATAAAGCATAAACTTCCAGAAGAAGACAGTACTCAGTTTGATGTTTCGAAAGCTTTACCAAATGGGTATGAGTACTTAAACGGTGAAAATGTTAAAAAAGAACCAACAATTGAAACCGAAGTAAATGCTACAGAACCAGAGCCAGATACTAACGGAGACATTATTAACGAATCTGATTTGGAAGTTCTGCCAAACATAGAAGATTTGAAAAGGTATCTATTAGAAGAAATGTCTTATACAAAGTTCAAAAGTATACAACGTTCATGTTCATTACCTCAGTCTCCGATGCAAAACATCTGCATGGACATAGATGATGCCAAAACTTGTCTCAGTTTCGAAGATTTGAACTTAGACCTGTCTGATCTAACATTCGATGAAAAAGACAAGTCTGACGTCACCAATAAAAGCGATGACATGCCCCGTACTTTGACGGACGAAGATGTCAACAGTTTCTTGATTACAAACAACGCCCATGTTACTAAAACTGAAGACGATTTGAGCCACCAGGATATGGAAATTGAGCGAACAATAGAATCAAAAGTTAATAAGGCACCAGTCGATAATTCATTTAGAGAACTGACATCTACTCCACTTCCCACGATAGAAACGCCTACAGTTCTTGACTTCTGTATAGAAAAGCCACCTGTAAAGAAGGAACCGATTGAGCCGAGTATTACTAAAAAAACTGTTGCATCTAAAACTGCATCAATCGATATCAAACCAGCGTTATCTGGATGCAAACCAGTTCCTAGTGTTGCCAAAATCGAACCAGAAGATTTCGTCGACGTAGAATCTTGCAATGATACAGTCATCCCAGTTTTGGCGGCCAACAATTTGAATTCGCTATTGGAACAATTTGAAGCTACTGAAAAACTCAACGGAAGCAAGGAAACTGTACGAGCTGCTGTAGAAGTCCAAAAGAAAGTGAATAAAAGCAGTCTAACAAATGGAATGAGGTTGCAAGACGCCGGCGTTCAACTAAACAAGAATAAAATGCGGCAAATATTGGTAAGTACACAAAACTTTATTCAGGTATTCCTCAGATCCAGTTACAGAACATATCTTATTTTATATTATAAACATTGCAGATGCCGTCGACAATAAATACGGCGGTGAAGCGATCGCCAAGTCCCATCCGTTCCGATCACGATTACTGCTCTTCTAAGAAACGGCACAGCTTGCCTAACATAAAAGGAGGACAGAGTCTCCTCAAACCTGAAGTCTTGTCCAGTAACAACAAAATACTCAGCTCTAGACATCGTACTTGCAAAAATAAAAAGGTTGTCTACGCTCTTAGCAGTGACGACGAAGCTGACACTAAAAACAAAAACAAAAAACTGAGTGACAGTGAATTTAAAAAGAAAAGTAGTGTAAAACCGGCTGTGAAACCTCCCACGCAGTCGAACTGTCGTAAAAAACTTTCTCCTCCACACTGTGTGGCCCCCGATGTGGGTGTTAAAGATAAAATTAACAATTCTGTGATTAACAAAAGTGCTTCTAAAGCAAGTGATACTCCTTGTAGTCAAAATTCAATCTGTAGCATTAAGTTAACTATTAAAAATAAATCTGAAGTTATTCTGAACTGTGATTATAAAGACTCTCAGAAAGATAAACTTAATAATAACGTAGAAAAGTGTAAGACTAGTAGTAATGTAGATGTTTCAAATGTAACCAATATAAAACAAGAGAAAAATATTAAAGACGTAGATAGGGATAAAAATAAAAGTGTAAATAATGACCATTTGTGTAACAGTGTAAGTGTAAAAGAGGAACCCCGTCCAAAAGATGAGAATTTTTATACAACGCTTTTTAGCAACAAACAAGATGTAAAAATACCGCCAGTAGTTAAAATCAAAAAAGAAAAGAGTGCGTTCGAAGAGGAACTCAATAAGGCAATGGATATTAAGAAGGAAGAGCCTCAAAAGAAGAGAAAATTAAACCTCCAAGAGTATAAATTGCGTAGAGGGGTCAGCTCGAACAACAGTTCAACTACTGTTAGCCCTGAATCTATATTCCCCGATACGCCAAATCTGTTCAATTCCGACAAGTCTAAAAACATAATTCATCCTTCAAATGGCTTAAATACTACTACTGAAAAAGCTAATCCAGCACCAAAAAAGATATTCGACCCAATAAGAGAGGCGTCACGAAAAATTGTACTTATGAACAATAAGAAACAAAAGGCTGAAGCTCTTAGAAAAAGAGATGAAGATATTGTTTTGAGTAAGATTCCTAAAGTAGATAACCTACAGTTACAACCTTTGATTAGTGAAGCCGAAATGGCGAAGATAGTTGGTATGAAAGAGGCACAGATTGCAAAAGTTCACGAGAAACCACAAGTGCCAGCCGATTATGAAGAAATTATTATGGTTAGTGTCGGAACAAACACAGATGACAAAGTGTTCAAGAAATTACAGACTGAAAATGAACCAGTTAATAATACTAAAAGGAAATCTACTACCCCACCGCTGGATCCTAAATCGCATATCAATTTCAAAATTAAAAAGTCTGATAATGTACTAAAACAAAATGTTTTCGACACAGTGAAAAGAGATAAACGTAGTCCAGTCGACGAAAATAAACATACAGAAACGAGAATTGACAAAGAACGATTCAAGGACATAACAGCTGTTTTGAAAAGCGTTGGTAGACAAGTCGATACTAAGATTTCTAGCAATTCATTATTCGCTAGTATACAAGACACGGTCATGAAGAAGGCTCCAGAAAAAGAGAGAAAAGACGACAATAAACGTTCTAAATCATCATCACCCGTTGAAAAACATATGGCTACCAAAACGAAACTACCAAAAACTACCATTGTTAAAGACTACAACGATAAATTAGAACATGGTGAAGACAAAGTCATTCTTCATCTTGGTAGGAGTAGACTGCGACCGGAATCGATAAGTATAACAGTACAAACTGAACCGGCCCGTGAAATCACTGAAGCACCTAAAACAAAAACGATAGCTAAAGAAAAATCATCTGTTAATAGGAGAAGAAATGACAGTGACATGTCTATGTCCAGTGATGCAAGTCCTATAAGATACACGGACAAGCCTAAAGATAATAAAATATTATCTACTAACAAACCAGAAATTGTACAAAAACATTCGCAATCTAAAGAAAAACGTTCGCGTTCGAAAGATAGATACGATGCAAAATACAGACGCAGATCTCGCTCGTTATCAAGGAACCGTAGAAGGAGACGTTCTCCTAGCAGAAGCCGGAGTCGATCCAACGGGAGATACAGGAGGTACAGACGCTCCGATTCTCCTTATAAAAGAAAACGTCGCACCCGATCGCGATCCCGATCCCGTTCGTATCATAAAAGACGATCGCCTTCGATTAAAAGGGATCAATACAAGAATAGATCGAGATCTCGTTCTAGAGTCGAGAGGTCAAAAAGCCCTGTCGCTAAGAAGTTCCGCCCGAGCCCGCCAAGTGAAAGAAAAATAAAATCACTGACACCACCTTTGAGAAAACCTACAGTTTCGGAAAGCTCTGATTCTTCGACTAGGTAAGTGTGTGCGGAACGGTGAACATCTTATAGATATTTCAACTTATCTTGGCGCGCGGTTCTGTAACTGTAAACATGCAGCTTTGGATTTGAGTAGCAGCTGGGACAATTGCTGCAGTGTCACTGCAACACAAATTAAAGCTTCATTTTTACAGACTCACAACAGAACCGCGCGTAAACATAATTTGAAATATCTGTACTTTCGCATGCTATACCAGCTGAAGTTTGGGTTAAAACTCCTTAATTTTGGACCCTTATCTACGCCTACAGCTTAGCACTACTTCAAGAATGTATTACTGTACTATTGCCTGACAATTCTCGCCGTACTTTATTGTAAATCAAAACGTCACAACGCGCAAGGTTTTCAAATAAATGCATGCGATATACATGTGCATGCAAGCCGATGCGTCAATATACTGACGCAAATCCTCACTAACCTTTTAAAAGTAAAACCGCAAAATTATTCCGGAAGAACAGCATTTCGCATTAATAAAAAGTTCTTAACATGGATCTGAGCGAATATAAAACTATTTAACCTTGAAATAACCTCGAAAACTGACTGTTTCAGCTCGTCATCATCATCGTCGTCGTCATCGAGTTCATCATCAGGGAGTTCGGAATCATCTGGCAAATCTGTCAGCACTTACAAAAGGGAGGAGCCTTATATGAAGAAACCGTTCAGGAGTTATAGTTCTGATGATCGGTGAGCTATATTTCTTTATACCTTATCTTTTTTTGTCGGGCTCGGTTCGCCGGCATCTTTTCCTGAGGCCTGCCGCAGCCTGAAAAGGCTGCTAGCCTTCTGGAAGGACCTGGGATGGTTGAAGTGACAAGTACGATATTATCGCAAGCACAATGGCCCAAGTGATGATGCTAAGTACGGAAGCAGCCTCGTAAAACTAAACTAAACTAAGAGCAAAGTCAATTAGTGTACATAAATTTTTCGTAAGAAAAATCCATTGGCCACGATTATGCAACGAGGCCAACACACTGTTCTCACTTGTGGTATAAACTAATAAAAACTTGTAATTCAACAGCGAGAACAACACACCAGTAGAAGAGAGACGGATAGTATTCGTCGGGAAGCTAGAGAAAGATATCACGAAGGCAACACTTAGGTCGCAGTTCTCTAAGTTCGGGACTGTTATTGAAGTCAGGCTGCATAGTAAGGAGGATGGGTGAGTTTTACACTTTAATATTTACTAGAAATATCCTGCGGATAGTTGGCATAAAAACTAGCCTATGTTACTCCCAATGATTTAATGTATCGTCATACCAAGTTTCATCAAAATGGGTCTAGTAGTTTCGGAGCCGTTTCGTTACAAACAAATAGACCAAGATTTTATACAGGTGAATTGCGTTGGGGGCATGCGCTGAGAAATAAAATCACTAAAGTGTGTTTGTAGGCAGAATCTTACTTTAAAACAAGTCAAATCAAAATTACATAACTTCTAAAAATGTAATTGGCATTTGATACTTTTTCTTAAGGAGATAGACTACTGCTATTTTTACCGTGTTTTTAACTTATACTTTTGCAAGGTTGCCTTTCACAACAAAAAATAAATCAATTTAAGAACTTAAACATGTTTAACCAACTGTCTAAGTGTTAAACTGATTAAATCATATCAACCTCGTGGTTATTGAAATAGAATTAAATCATTAAATTACCCGTTAAATGCATTTAGCTAGAATTTAGCTAAATTTGTTCAAGCACAATGTCATGTGTAGGGGCTCTTGATAGCCCTACACTATAGGTGATTGATAAATAACACACTTGTACTTGTGCTAAGATCGGACTGTATTTGTCTTGATTAGGTTAATGAGATGTATTAATGATATGTCGATGAGCGAGCACGCGCGACACTCTTGATGGCCATACGCGAACTAACTTAATTTGTGAATAAAATGTAAAATGTGACGCGCGTGTCATATTAAACCTGCAAAGATGCAAAAATGTTACGGTTGCACCGTACATGCTCCCGAGGGCGAAAGATGAGTGAGATGAGATGATTATGAGTAACAAACTAAGTGCCATTCGAATGTTAATAAATCAGTGATTGCTTAGAGTCTCTAAATGAACTTGGATTTTCGCGGTTTCGGGGTAGTACACTTGTCCACTTTATGAACCTTTGGGGTGGTACAGTAACTGTCCACTTTAGGTACTTTATTGATTTCACTATAGATATCACTGATAGAATTTTTCGAATGACGCGCACTAGCACTAACACTAAACGCTCGACGAAGAGGAGAGGGACTGGGTAGCCCCGCTCCATGTACTGGAGACGATACCGCCACTGACGGCGGCGCGGGCGTATCAGCAGGTTGAGAGCTCGCTTGCTCGACCCTCACCACCGCCTGAAGAGCCGGTGCCTTCTTGATACTGCAAACTCTTCGTGCCGCGAGAATTGCTACTGATACGAATACGATCACTATAATAACATATATAGCGGTATAGTGATGGATATCGTGACTGGTTATTTGAGGCAGTTTTTGATTCTCTTTCAAGGTGTGTAGCTCTGCCTTCAGTTGTTCAAGGAGCTCGTCGTTGGTGTCGAACAGAGTCACATTGTCGTCTACAATAGAGTTCTGAACGCTTATGTTTATGATGTTGTTGATCGGTTCAATCTTTGGTGAAACGATCTTGTTTTTAACATGTAGACTATTTGAACCTTCACGATGAGAGTAGATTGTAAAGTTATCAGTTCGAATCAGACATCTTTGTTCAATGCTGATAATTCCTGCTTTTTGTAAACGATCTGTCGACACGTCATTTTCACATAGTATACGTATTTGGCATGTGTTACAACAAAAGTAGATGTATTTATTTATTTCGCTAAATTCTATCCATTGATTAGTACATGTGTCGTATTTTAATTTACATTTTCTTGTGTTTTGTTCGATTTGACATAAGTTCTCGTCCCTTTTTAGGTTATAAATAGGTCTAGGTATATAACAAAGGTATGTGTCAATTTCATCGTGTAAACAGGACTTAATATCGAAAGCAGACAATGTCAGGTATTGTTCTTTCTTGAGGTTGATTGCAACGTAATCTCCGACTGGTACCACGGTTGCCATCGTGTGGTCATCGATTGCTTGAGGAATGGGTATTACTTTCATAATCTCAAATGAATCTCGAGTAACAAGAGGAAGTCGCAGTTCAAATATTAAATAATCTTCTGCCATTCGAGCCTTTACCTTCAGTAGACGATAGATATTTATAAAATCGCTTTGCAGGTTATCGACGGGTAATGATAGATCCTTTGAGAGATGGATCATGATGGAGCTCAATGTTTCTTTTAATTGTTCAGGAAGTAGCAAGTGAACGTTGAATTTTCCGTGATAGATGTCAGTTATCGTGTCTAATAGAGTGTTTTGGATAGTTGACAGTTTTCTTAGCATGTTACTAGCAGCGATTGCCCCAATACTGAATTCGTTCATTAACTGGTTCCTTTCTGATTCGATTTTCCAAGAATTTTCAAATGTATCTAATTTGAAAGACAGCTGATTTATGATTTTACTTTGTTTGTTGATAGATTTTTCAGTTCTCTTTAAAAGATTATATTCGACTTCCATGATTGAAGTTTGATTTTTGATAAGCTCGAGTAGGTGTCCCTCGTTACGATTAATTAGGTCAATGTCTTGTTTATATTGGTCAGCAAAACGTTGGTCAAGTACTCCGAATAAACTATTAGCTAGATAGCCGACACCGTCGATAAGGCCTCTCTTGCGCCGACGTGTCTCCCGACGCGTGCTCGAATGTTGACTTAGCAACAGGTGATTATAATAATCTAATTCCGAGTACTCATGTTTCAACTGCATTGAAATGACGTCACAGTGTGCATTGTCTCTAAGCTTTATACATAATTGTTCTAGGTAGTTAATATATTTGTCGCATGCTGTAGTGCCTTGCCAGTATGGATTCATGTCGTAATATGTTACGATTTTCCATTCATCTCTTATCAACAACATGTCGGATATTTTGTCAAAATATAAACCTTGATGATCTTTAAATTGGGTGATATTGTTATAAGAGCTTTGAGCCGGGGATATAATGTTCATGAAAAATAGTAATAAAGTAGTAAGTGTTGCAAAATTGTAACCTGATCTCTTTGCCTTTTTCTTATCGCTTGATGTATTAGTAGTATTGTTCGAGTTAGAAGTAGTTTTATCTTGATCAGTTCGATTTTCATATACTGGAAGGATAGATAATTTTATAATTGGACGCTTGATTAGTCCGTTTTTTGTTTTTAATGTGACAACACGAACGTGACCGTCTGATCCTGGGTGTAGTTCCACAACACGGCCCATGGCCCATTTCCCAGGAGGCATGTTCGCATCATTGATCGTCACCACGTCACCTACTTGAATATTTGGCTGTTTGTTGCGCCACTTACTTCTTGCTGTAAGTTGGGTAAGGTATTCAGAGCGCCATCTTTTCCAAACGTCTTGCACAATTCTCTGAGTAAAATGCCATCTTGTACGCATGTCAGTTTCGGTTTCCAATATACTCATGTCCTGACTCAGATTGATAAAACTTGATGGTGTGAGGAATTCTAAATCGTTGGGATCCTCGGTTAGAGGGCATAACGGTCTCGAATTGAGGATGGCCTCTACTTGTGTTAGTACGGTATAGAATTCTTCAAATGTGAGTTTCTGCTCACCAATCACTCTTCGTATGTGGTACTTCATATTGCGGACAGCTGCTTCCCATATACCGCCCGCCGAAGGCCAGGAAGCTGCGTTGAAGTGCCATTCGATCTCCATATTCGTGATCTCGTTTATAAAATCTTGATCGAAGGTTGCTAATGTTTCCTCGAATTCTTGTTGCATAGTATTGCTCGCGCCAACGAAGTTGGTCCCGTTATCGCAATAAATATGTCGAGGGGAACCTTTTCTAGCAGCCATTCTGCGGAGGGCTGCTATGAACGCAGATGATGTGAGATCGGAGACTAGTTCGAGGTGGACTAGCTTCGTCGCCATACATACAAACACTGCAATGTAACCTTTCGTTGTTTTTATACCGCGACCCTTGTTGGCCTTGATCAGTACGTGTCCAGAAAAATCGACTCCTGTATGGTAAAATGGCTTGGCTTCATTGCATCTTTGTGTCGGTAAGTCTCCCATCAGCTGTGTCATCTTGTTCGGATTATGTTTACGACATGTTACACAGGTACGTATACGATTTTTTATAGCATTGTTGCCGCCAATTATCCAGTATTTTTGACGAATATTTGCTGAAGTCACTCGGGCACCGCCGTGTAAAGTAAGTTGGTGGACGTAGTCGATAACTAAGTTTGTCAAATAACCATGACGTGGTAAAATTATGGGATGAATCATGTCTGAGCTCATGTTAGCCTTACTTAATCTGCCACCAACCCTTAGGATACCTTCGTTATCTAGATAAGGGTTAAGTTGTAATATTTTACTTTTAGTAGATAGTTTCTTGTTTTCTTGTAAGTTTCGTATTTCATCGGTGAATTCCATTCGCTGTATGTACATTATGATAATTCTTGCGTCATTTATTTCTTGCAATGTAAGGAAACCGGGTTTATTTGTATATTTATATTTTGTTTGCTTGATAAATCTAAGTACCCATGCAAGTACTCTAATTAGCGTTGTAAGCGAGCTGTATTTTGTTAGTAATAAGTCAATAAAAGTAATCTCTTGAGAAACTGTGTAAACTTGTTTTATAGTTTTTACTTCTTCATTTGTAGTGCATATAGGTTGAGTTTGATCCTTTTCGTTGTTGAAAGTAGGTAGCCAGGAGGGTCCTTTCCACCACAAAGTGTGTTCCTGTAGTTGCTTGACACCTATGCCACGGCTTGCACAGTCGGCGGGGTTTTCTGCGGATTTTACATAGCGCCACGTGTTTGAAGGCATTACATCTGTTATTTGTCGCACCCTGTTCGCTACAAACGGCTTCCACCGACCGGGATCTCCTTGTAACCATGCAAGGACTACCATTGAATCTACCCATCCATATGTTTTGATTGTATAGTTGTACAAACATTTTTGGACTTTATCCATGAGTTTTGCCAAAAGTAAAGCACCGCAAAGTTCTAGTCTCGGCAATGTTGTTGGTTTATTTGACGGTACTAATCTTGTTTTACCAGCTACTAATGTGACCTTGTTGTCATTATTGTTTATAATTTTGCAGTATATTACACAAGCGTAGGATTTGTTTGATGAGTCACTGAACCCATGTAACTCTATCTCTTTACTTTCTCCTGTTGTACTTAACCATCTTGGTATTTCAAATAGATTTATTTTTCGTAAGTCCTCTCTAGCACTTGTCCACTCCTTGATGAGTTCTTCAGGTAAGTTATCATCCCATTGAATGTTCAGGTTCCAAACCTTCTGAAATATGACTTTTAGTTTCGTTGATAATGGTGATAACCAGCCGAGAGGGTCATATAGTTTTGATAAATCTGATAACATGGATCGTTTTGTAGGTTTTTTGTTAGTAGTGTCTACTTCTCTTGCTTTAAATTGGAATGAGTCTGTAATTGGATTCCACTGCAAACCCAACGTTTTTGCTAGTTCAACTTGCTTAAATTCGAAATTTTCTTGTTCAGTTTTCTTTACTCGTGGATCTTGTAAAAGTTCAGTGACGTTCGAGTTCCACTTTCGTAAATTGAAACCACCTGCCCTCAGTAAACTGACTAAGTCTTGTTTTAGCTGTACTGCGGCCTTGACGGATTGTGCCCCGTGGAGAACATCGTCCATATAAAAGGAATCTTCCAAAACTTGTATGGCTTGGCTGTTTTTATAGTTGAGTTTTTCATCTTCGGCTAACTGTTTCAAAGTCATCATAGCCAGAAACGGTGCGGCCTTGGTGCCGTATGTGACTGTGCAGAGTTGATATTCTTTCAAGGGTTCTTTTGGAGAAACCCGCCATATGATTTTTTGGAAAACTTGGTCTTTCTCATTTATCCAAATAAAGCGAAACATTTTCTCTATGTCGGCCGTAAATGCATATTGGTACTGTCGCCATTTGAGTAATAAAGCTTGAAGATCTTGTTGTAAATTCGGACCTTTTAGCATAAGGTCATTTAAACTTTTGCCTGATGACGTTTTTCTAGAGGCATTAAAAACAACTCTAAGAGCGGTGGTATAAGAGTCATTTCGCAATACACAATGGTGCGGCAGCCAACAGTCTTGTGTCTGTATACCTGATACCACCGGTTTCATGTGACCTAATGATAAATACTCGTTAATAAATGATTTATAATTTTGCTCGATGTACTCATTGTTTTGTAATTTCCGTTCGATTTGTCGGAATTGCGCAATTGCAGTAGGTTTTGATGATCCCAATTGCTCTTCAAAATTTTCCATGAATGGAATTCTGACTTCGTATGAACCATCTGCACGTCTTATTGTAGTGGTTTTATAGTAGTTCATGCACTTGTTATCTTCTTCTGATAATGTAGGTGAGCTGGAAATATCTTCTATTTCCCAATATTTTTGTATCTCTTCGACTTGATTAAGGATCACGTTGCATTGTAGAGTTTGTACGTTACCGCACAAAATCCAGCCTAAGCGAGTCTGTTGCGCTATAGGCAATACTTGATTTTCTTTTCTAATACCATCCATGATGATGTTCGAATAAACTTCTGCACCCAACAGAATATCTACTGGCCGACTAACATTGAAGTCTGGATCGGAAAGTTGAATGTTTACCAGGTGCGGCCATGCTGGTTTATCGAAAGTATAGCTCGGTAGGTTTTTGATCAGTGTAGTCATGATATACACTTCAGTGTCGAATGAATAATCATTGTATATTGAGGAACATGATAAAGTAGTAATGCCTTTGCAATTATTCTCCTTGGTTCCAATACCCGAAATTATCCCCTTGCATTTGTTTCTTGGTAATGCTAAAATTTGAGCAGCATTTTCCGATATAATTGATACTTGGGATCCTTGATCTACGAGTGCCCGCATATTGTAATAAGATCCATCGTTTGCTCGAACCTTGACAATAGCGGTGGCCAGCAAAACTTGGCTGACGTCGTTGCCTTGTTGCCACACAGAGTAGGTACTTTCAATGTTTTGTTGTATATTTGTATCTTCTGTGATTATGTTGCATGTTTGTTTTTGGTATATTTCGTGGAGTAACGTATTATGAGGTTTTCGACATTCTCTGCATGTTCTTGTTGAAAAGCATCGTTTGCCCTTGTGATCTATGAGGCAATTTTGGCATAAGTTGAGCTTCTTAGTAGTTTGAAGTTTTACTTGCGGTGTCATGTTCAAAAACTTTTCGCAGAAATATAAACCGTGTGACTCTTGACATAAAGGACATTTTATTTGTATCGGAGTGTAAGCTTGTTGAAAGTAATTACTTTTGTTTGTTGGGAACGATTGCTTGTTATTATTATGTTGAAAATATTGCTGATTATTGTTATGTTGGAATCGGTTCGGTTTGCGATGTAGGTAATTATAAAATTTACTCGTATTATTGTTTTTCGTGTTTGATGTATGTGGGTTTTCTAATGTAGCTTGGCTGCGTGGTAAATCGCCAGCAAGCGTTCCTTGGAACTTGCCTTCCAGAAACTCCCAAAACTCATCAAATGTGTACAGTTCTCTTGGGTTCTTCATAGACGTTCCGAATTCATCTCTTGTACTTGAGTCAAGCTTTTGCAATAAGACATGTACGACAAACGGGTCCCAGCTGCTTGTATCCACCCCCAGGCCCTTAATGGCGTTCAAACATTCTCGAGAAGTATCGTATATTTTCTTGATATGAGGTATCGATACATGAGTAGCTACTGGCAGGCCTAGCAATGTTTTTAAATGTGACGTAAAAATCCATCGCTTGTGATTGTATCTATGATTTAGTAGGTCCCAACAAACGGTATAATTTTCGTCGCTTATGTTGAGGTGCTGTACGATGCGTTCGGCTTCTCCTCGTAGTTTTGACTTTAGGAATTGCATCTTTTGTCCAGAAGAGAGCGCGACGTTGTTATGGATTGCTGTATTGAATAAATCTTTGAATGTAGGCCAATTTTGATAGTTTCCGCTGAAAATCGGTACTTCCATAGTCGGAGTCAAACTATTTTTTTGTAAAGTAGAATTCAATTTATGATTTATCGTCTTCTTCAATTGATTATAGGTTTTTTCATGTTCTGAGTAAAGTTTTTCGTAAACTTCGTCCATCTCGTCTATTTCAGTGTCTATATCCCAATGTAGCGAGTCTATTGCTAACCAACGTGCTTGTAGGCTGCGCATCGCGTCTTCTATATCCCATTTTGAAGTTAACGATTCGACGTTAATGTTTGCTACCGTCCTGACAAAGGCTCTAAAATTACTTGCTTGTTTTCGTAATAAATCATCATGCTTGCTTAATGAACCAACGGACCGAAATTGTTCTGGAGGGTTCCTATCTTCCATGTCATCTTGTTCGATTCTGACCTGTTTGCTTGTTTGCCTTCTGACTTCTTGTTCCTTGTAATCAGAAGTTCCAGGTTCCGAAGTATTATCTGCTTTATTGCGACTTGTTTGCGATTCTTTTTTCTTTTCCATAAAGATGGCTTGATACTGCTCATTGATGAGAGCTTTCGTTGATTTATACAGTTCTTCTGCTGTACGGTATTCTTCATTGATGAAGTAAGGGTGAGACTGACTGACTTCAGTCTTGAGACGATCATGATTGAACTGAATGTCTGTCCAATAGGCTTCCAATGTTTCAAGACGCCTCTTGAAATGGTCAACGGTTCTACGCTCTATAGGATCTTTCTTTATATTGATCGCTAACTTTGACAGAGCGCTGATTAACTCGGATTGATTTGTGTAAGTGTGATCTTCCATGGTGAAGATATAATATGCAACAAGTGAAAATAAGGAACAGTCTTACTTGATTATTACCCTTACTGTAATCCTGGTTTTCATATAAGAGCACTGCAATCCTTGCAAAAAGCACTTGTATATCTGTTGATAACACTTGTAATATACTTGTAATATAGCACTTGATGTCACTGGTTAACCTCACCAACACACGCGGTTAGTTCACGGCACGTGTAAGTTGTGTAAGAGGTCTGAAGGACCAAAAAAATATAATGTAGGGGCTCTTGATAGCCCTACACTATAGGTGATTGATAAATAACACACTTGTACTTGTGCTAAGATCGGACTGTATTTGTCTTGATTAGGTTAATGAGATGTATTAATGATATGTCGATGAGCGAGCACGCGCGACACTCTTGATGGCCATACGCGAACTAACTTAATTTGTGAATAAAATGTAAAATGTGACGCGCGTGTCATATTAAACCTGCAAAGATGCAAAAATGTTACGGTTGCACCGTACATCATGCAAGCCGCCTATTGTTATAATAAGTTTAAAGTTTTGTTTAAAAGTATTTAATGGTACATATTAATTTGAAACTAAGAATTAAAAAAACATACATACAACCGAATTAAGAACCTCCTCCTTTTTTAAAGTCTTTTAAAAATAACTTCATGATTTTTTTTTGTAAAAAAATCTTGTCTAATTCTTTATTACAACGCAATCTCTGTTACTCATTTTTTGAAAGTTTTTTATTCGATTTATAACAGATGGCATTACTAAAATGCACGTACTCTATTTTCTATGGGCAGTGTTGTCTATGGTATTGGTCAAAAACCCAAATATTTTAACCATAAATATTATTCCAGTTTTCGCTATTATTTTCGCTATTTCACTATTACAGTGTTTGTCTATTCTGTATCTTTTGACTATAATATTGATAAAAACCAAACACAACGTTGCGGGTTCGATACCCGCCTCAGACAAGTACTTATGCTTAGATATTTGTCTGTGGTCTGGTTGTTTCTATGTATTATAAGTTTAAATTTACAAAAGAAAAGTATATAAGTAGTATATCCGTTGTCTAGCACCCATAACACAAGTCTAGTTACTTAGCTTGGGGCTAGATGGCGATGTGTGGAATGTCCTGCAATATTTATTTATTAATATTATTCCTGCTCTCGCTAGGGCGATGTTAGTCTATATCTATTGTCTATGACATTGGTCAAAAGTCCAAATATTTGAACCATGAATTTTATTCCCTGCAGTTCCCGCTATGGCTTCGTGACGTACCAACGAGCTCGCGATGCTTGGACGGCAGTTGAGGCGGCTTCTACCTTCCCGCAGTATGACGTCGGCTTCGGAGGGAGGCGCGCCTTTTGTAGGCAGAGCTACGCTGATCTAGGTAAATAATATTAAACTTTACATCAGCAATTTTAATCTATGCTAATTAGGGATAGTACATTTAATTTAAAAAAAAAAAGATTACATAGTTACGATTTTTTTTTAAATATTTTCCAGCCCAGTGCATGGCCTGCACTGGGCTATCTGAAAATATTTTTAAGGAAAATGCGTCTTCAAAAGTTGCAACTGAGACGAGACTCGATCTCGCATCCCTTAAATATCGTTGACGGTACTTGACTGAGTGGCGTAATTGGTAGTTCGAGGTTCGTCTCAGTTGCAACTGTTGAAGACGCATTTTTCCTTAAAAATATTTTTTACATAGCTTCATACATATAAGTCGACCTAATAAAAGCGTGTTAAAAAATACAAGTCAATTCAAAAGTATTATTTTTAACTCCCGAAGCTAAAACGACGATAAGTTTGTTGTGTCTGTGTGTAGCATGGTACGGATGAACCGATTTCGATTTTATTTCTTTTGTTTGACAGGTGAATTACTCTGTGGTGTTCTTAGCTATGTTTGATCGAAATCGGTTCTGCAGTACCGTAATAGTCGGGGGTTTTTTTAATTAGAATTTAAGGCTACTTATGCTGCCAAACGCAACGCGCTAGAAATACCCGTCGCTTACAACTAACATTGTTGATTGTAACGAATGTGTTTTGTTTTCTCAAAAGTGCTGAGATGGAATTGTAGGTGAAACCTTTACCGATATTTTGGGGTAATTTGAGATGAAAATTCCTTGTCATTTCAAAGCTAGATTAGTATTCATTCTTAATTTTAGGATACCTTTAAAACTATAGGTACTTTTTAGCTCAAAGTTTATTGTAGGTGAGATATTTTTCGACACACCAAAATGTCGAAAAATATCTCACCTACAATTCCATCTCAGCACTTTTGAGACAAACAAAAAACATGTGTAACAATCAACAATTTTCACCAAGGAAGGCGACCGGTGTCGGTAGTAACTATTTAGTAGGCTGTGTAGCAAGGTCGTTGGCGTATGGACCGCCCTTAACTCTTTTTTTAAGTTTGTTTTTTGTTTATAGATGGTCTAGAAGCGAAATACACGGAGAGCGCGTTCCACAGCGGCGCCGGCGCACCCGCACCTCGACGCATGGACGACATGTCCTTTGAGCAAATGTTATTGGAGATGAAGAAGAAACTAAGCCAAAGGAAGAACGAGAAGAAAATAGACAAACCTTGACATTGGTTACTTGTTTTTCTGCAAAAGTCTCGCGCACTTTTTTTCGTCATTGCGGTGAATTAAGTTTGACAAAGTTATCTGTTTTAAAAAATACTAAAAATCATGATAAGTTAATGATAAAGAGTCAGATTATGTTGTCTGTTTGTTTGTGATTAATATGGATAAATGTTACATTTCTATGTGCTTAGAAAACTAAATAGGTTTTTAAAAATTTCAAAGTAATGTAAAAAAAATTAGCTTTAATTTAAATTGTTGTATTTAAACTTCGCAGTGACTGTTTGTTGAGCAATATTCTTCAAAATTTGTTGCTTTATGTTAATTGTTTAAAAAAAATGCAACAGTTTTTTACCAGATGATGAGATGTTGTTACCAGATGTTGCTCGGTAATGTTGCAGTGTCAAATTGTACAGTTGGAAACAAAAGTGGAGGCTCACCATAGCTAAAATAATTGCTTAAAGGCTTAATTCCTTATGTTTGGCTACATGGCAGTACTTAAAGCCACTAGCTACTAGATAAAAACTGAAAGACGCCTATGGCCAATAAGTTTTGTAAATATATATTTTTAGTGAGCTCTTTTGTTTTACTATAATTTCTCTAGTCCGTATTCTCTTAATAAGGGATGAAAGTGTTTATAATGTACACCATTTATTGAAAGATTCGGAAATAGTTTACGAAAAAACATATATTATGTATAGACTTATGAACACATTACCCTTCTTGTACATTTTTCGTTTAAAACCCTACAATGAATCTTCACTTTTGTTGCCCGATGGACATTATTTTTTCGCGCACTTTCTCAAATGATGTTTATTGAGTGAAGTTAGTTAACAAATTGTAAAATCTTGTTTTTATCTTAACGGGTTAGTGCAATTCAACCCGTCCGAATGATTTAGGGTCGAAATCGATAAAACTATCTAACTTGTACCAATCGGTCGCTGATACGGTCCGAAATTGACATACAGCCGCGTCTGCTGTAAGTTTTTTTTGTCGGTTATGAGTGGGTCTCAAACGAAAATAACTAATATCAAATATCTTATTTGTAAATTAATTAAATCGCGTTAGGTCTTAGTAGCAAAACGCCTGAAATGCATTATGTCTTCTTTGTTAATTACCTAAACCTTGATATGAACATGTAGCAGTATGTCTTAAACAACTTTAGTATATTCACGCCAGTTAGCATTGTTAGCGCTTTTCATCCAATTCGTACCACAGCCTTATTAAGACGTGAAAATGACAGAAAAGATATCGGTGACTGATTGGAGCAAGTAAGATAGGGTTGTTGAATTCGACTTTTTGAATTTTTTTGTTTAGGCAGCTGGTTATGTTTTCTTTGAATTATTTTGTTATTTATGGCATGAAAGTTGAGCTTAACGCTTGAGATTCGAAAAAACTTTTTCATGTTAATAAAAAGGAAAGAAAATAAGATGTAACTTGATCTTATAGTGCTAGTAGTGCCTCGCGGTTTTGTTCGCTAAGTCTTGATCCCTTAGGACTATCGAGATGAAAAGTAGCTTATGTTACTTCCAAGGAATCAATGTATCATCATACAAAGTTTTGTTAAAATCGGTCAAGTAGTTTCAAAGTAAAAAAGACAAGTCTTTTTATTTTTATCTATAGGTTTTATATGAAAATATGTTGTTTGGAATGAAACTGGACTGGACTGATTTTGATGAAATTTGGTATGAGGATGCATTTAATCATTGAGAGTAGCATAGGCTATCTTTTATTCCGATATTCCCACGGGATCAGGACTTACGCGGGATCGAGGGCGCACTTTAAAAAAAAGTCAACTTTTTTGTCAAAATATTTTCATCGCACTAAAGAAATTATATAGAAAACCTAATTTATTAATTGACGATTTCCTGTGATTTTAATACATAATTAGTTGGTAGTTCTGTGTTTTTGCAAAAAAATATTTGCGAAAAATCAGGAAAATATTTCCTAGAGCTCATTCGCATGGGACGATTCGTGTTTTTTTTATCTCAGCGTGATTTTTCACGATTCGTGATTTTTTTGACGGGGGCAATTGATTGTGATTTTTTTTATATTGTGCGACACTTTACTCAACGTACCCGAGCTCCGCAACTAGGCTTGCGTTATAGTGGCTAGACAACGGATATACTACTTATATACTTTTCTTTGTAATTATATACATACAGAAACACTCAGACCCGTAACAAATATCTGTGCGTAAATAAATATATTAATTCAATTTCCTAAAAATAAATGTTTTAGGGAATTGAATCCACAACCATCTGCGTTGTAGGCGGAAGTTCGCCCGCTGCGCCATAAAGATTGTCTTAAATAAATGGTGGATACGTCTTAATTAGCAAACGTCATTTCGTCAAAAACACGCCTGACAAAAAACACGTCCGTCAAAAATCACGTTCGTCAAAAAAACACGTTTGTCAAAAATCACGAATCGCGCAATAACGACCCGTGTGAAGGAACCGAGGTGATTTCGCACTGAAAATTAATTATTTTGATAATCTTATGAAATATCTTTTTTTAGTTATTTTTATTTGATTTTGCTCAAAATTGTTTTAGTATAGCTTAAGTTATCGTCAATAATTTTGACTGAACACTCGAGATTTGTGCTGATAAGTACAATTTAGAAAATTAAAACTTTTCAGAAATAATTTTAAACTTTGGTATCTAAGAAAACACGATTTCCGTTAAGAAAAGCGGGCGCATTCGGAAATGTTACTAAGTGAATTATTAGTTGAGGGATCCGTTGATAAAGCGAGAGGAAAGTGTTAATTTTTTTTCTGGAAGACGACGCCTTTGTCAAGCCTTAGTCAAAGAAATATGGAATTTTCCTTCGGAGATAGAAATTTTGGTACTTTTTCTAACTTTTTCGAAACTTTTTTACTGTGTACGTTACAATACCTTCAGTAGAAAAATCAGTTGTAATTTCTAATTTTTAGGGTTCTGTACCATAAAAGGTAAAAAAGGAACCCCTTAATATTTAGATTTTTTAGTCAAAAACATCGTACACCTTTTAGTTTTTAGGTTAATCTAGTTTTAGTTTACGTACCTCATTGTAAATAATAAAAAAACTTATAATAAGATTTTAAATATTTTCACTACTAAAGTTATTTCATACAAAAACGATTACCATGTTTTTGGGTTTGTAAATAAGGCCAGAGAAAACCGGCCAAAACAAAATTTTACGTCATAATTTGTAGCGGATATAAAAAGAGGATGAAGTTAAAGCAACAGTCTAAAGCTTTGCGTTTCGACGGTGTTACATGCACCATGTTCACGAGTGGTAAATATCCCGATTTAAATACCTTTAGTTATGAAAATGCTATCATTTGTAAATACATATTTGTAAGCAACTTGTTTAAACTTCTTTAAAACGTTGCTTAGTGTGTAATTAGTTAATACTATGGGGAGTATTACATTTAATCTGTACTTATTCAAATATGTTTTTTTAATTTGTAATTAAAATTGTATGTAACTAATCGCCGGCTACGCAGCGTTTTTTGGGGTTTAATTTTATTCGGTTGGTAGATATTTTCATGTTCAACTTATGACCAAAAAGTTCATAAAAATGCAATAAAAAGTTCAAATAAATAAAAATAATTGAAAGGTCTAAAAAAGAAATTAAAAGGTTTTTTTCTACTACATTTTATTTATTTATGAAATAAATACCAACCATTATGTGCTGTAAATATTTTTTAATTAAGAAAAATGTTCAAAATTCATTTTACTGTTTTATTATTAAGAATAAAATTGAAATTAAGCAAGACCTGCTTTTTGAAAAAACGAATTCGCTCAAAATACGAATCTAAGTTCCTTCTTTACGTTTTAACTGCTTAACAGATTTAGATGAAATTTTGCAAAAAAGGTAGCTCAAACTGCGGTCTACGAGTTGGTATAGTTTTCATATTGCTATCACAGGCAAAGCCGCGAGTAAAAGTTAGTTTATAAAGCTTAAAATGTACATAAGCGAGAGGCTTTTTGAAGTATATATTGTTTGTTACCATTTCTTTATCTAAGCGACATTTGTGTACATAAGTTAAAGTATGTTTAATTATTTGTGTGCGTGTCTTGAAATACATAATAAGTTATAGTCAAAAGAAAAATATTAACTTGACACCGGCAATATACGACAGCAGTGCGGAAACAAAAAAAAAGGAATTCAGAATCTATGACACCATCTTTACAATAAGGAAGGTAAAAAACTATGTCTATGATATAATAGTCTATTTGTAAATACGAGGCTGTATCGGCTCACAGCAGTCTTTGCCTTCCCCTACCGGATAAAATTTAAAAGTTCACGCACACAAATATTAATAAAACGTCTTAGTAATTAAAAAAGCTTCCATTGAGATTTTAAGTGCCAAATTAGAGAAAATTTAAAACTTCAAACTAAAAATAATATGTAAGATTTTGGCTATTATGCTATATTTTTTAATGAAAAAAGTAAAATTCAAAATTATAGAAAAATTATCAAAAATAATTTATTTTTTGTTGAATACATAACACACCAGCGTCAACTCAAAGCATTTTGTATTGCCAACTTAAATTAATTCTTTTAAAGTTAAACACTTATGCACTAAAAAACTATGATTACAGTAAAATACTAAAATATAGAAAATGAAAGTGCACAAAAGACGGCCTTATCGCCTAATGCGATAGGCTGAGGGTGACACTTAGTTAAACCAATATCAGAAGTACATTTCATTTCATAGAGAAATATATGAGTTTGACAGTTTGTTACTTGATGATTGAGTCAAGTCATATTTTTTCCTTCAAACTAGTCACTATCCCATAAAAATTCGTCAATTAATTGTCTGTCTGAATTAGCATGCGTAAAACAAGCATTTTCAATTCATACGGACGATACCTTTGTGATTTATTTATTCTCTACCTACTTATAAGCTTAAAGTATTTTAAGTTTAATTAAGTTTCTCATTATTATTCTTAAGAATAACTTAAATTCCTACTTCCGTAGTAACTGTTAGTTAATCTGTGACATGACCTACCCTGTTAAGGGGCTTATAGGGACCGAAAGCAACATGCTTATCGTGTATAACTAAAGTCAATTGTATGGAAAAATGTTTTTAATGTGGAATTAGTTCCTAATCGTTGAACTCTGTCGGATTGAATAGAAATAAGTGAGATGAGAGATAGTGGGAAATAAGACGAATTTCGCTAAAATATTGTTTCAGTTGTTTTTTTTTTTTAGTATTTTACATAAAATAGTTCCAAGAAAAGATAGAAAATATATTTGGCATTACATAATAGCTTGTATTGTGGAAATATCTTTGAACAAAACTAAATAAATTTGATTCTTTCGGTCGTGTGTAATAATTACACATCAAAATGTGTAATTGTTACGGAAAAGTTTAAGCTTAATTTGTATAGAGCTAACTTTATCTAAAAAAATCATTTTACTAAAATAATAATGTTTTTTAAACATATTAGATTTTTTTTGTTATTAGATTAAAGCGGTCATATCATCCAAAATCTTTCGATTTGTGAAGTCATAACATCTTAACAATTATTATTTTCCATACAATAATGATCTTAGTTATACGCGTTTAGTATAATAGTTTTGTCTCCTATACGCGCCTTAAGAAGACGTAACAAACAATTCCATTGCAAAATATACCGTAACTCGTTAGAAATAAGATAGATTTTGTAATATAAAACTTTAGGTGCTGATTTAATACGATTCAAACGAATTTATTAAGATGTTATTCGCTTTAAGACGTTCCCACACATTGGCGATTTCTCGCTGTTAACGCACGTAGCGCCATCTAGCAAACCAAGTAACTAGGCTTGTGTTATAGCCTCACAATAAACAATGCTTGTATTATGGTGACTAGAATAGGTACTCTAGACTAATGTTTTAAGCGCTAGATCGTCGGTGTGTCGGAATCTTTATTTTTTATGTTAAAAGTTGCCTCTTGTAAGAAATGAAAGTCCAACGTGTAAATTAGCCTTTAGTAATGTTTTATAGTAAAATATGTTGAAAAATAAAGTATTTTGAACAATATTTTTGACCTTTTTTATTATAAACTAGCATCACCTTGCGGTTTTACCCGCGTAAGTACTGATCCCGTGGAAATATCGGGATAAAAAGTTACCCAATGAATCAATGTAGGTACCTATCCTCATACCAAGTTTCATCAAAATGGTCCAGTAATTTCGGAGCCTATTCAATGCAAACAATCTAATATTTTTATCTTAATCAACATCTACATCAATATTATTAACTAGCTGCGCCCCACGGTTTCACCCGCGTAAGTCCCGATCCCGTGGGAATATCAAAATAAAAAGTAGCCTATAGTCTTCCTCGATAAATGGACTATCCAACACAAAAAGATTTTTTCAATTCGAACCAGTAGTTCCTGAGATTAGCGCGTTCAAACAAACAAACAAACTCTTCAGCTTTATAATATTAGTATAGATAAAGAGGAAAGATTTGTTTGTTTGAAAAGAATATGGTCTGAAACTACTGGACCGATTTTAATGATACTTTTTATCAAGATATTCCCACGGAATCGGAAGTTACACGGATAAAACCGCAGAGCGCTGCTAGTAAATAAATAAATATTTGTTTGAGGCGGGAATCGAACCCGCAACCTACGCCGCAAGGGTCGTCAATAAAGCGCTCCATCTATCTATCTTCAGAGGAAAGGGTACCAGGTGCTCTCTCCATACAAACGTAGTCGAATGTTTTTTCCCTGGATAATGGACACTAGAGCAAATATTTTTGTTGCATAAAACTTATAACTGCCATGCCCCTATATTATTTGGTTTGTTTTTTAATCTTAATTTATATGAATATTAAATAATTAAAAATATAAGGCATAGTCAGTCATGGTTTTTATATGTTTTATGGCACAACAATATGTGTGCTAGTGTCATTATCCCAGTCGACTACATTTGTATGGTGAGAACGCCGGTAACCTTTCACTTTCATAGGTACTTATAAAATAAAGTCGTAAACTCAACAATACCCTTAGAGAAGTTTGTTAAAGCAATCCTTCCCGTCCTGAGGCAGTTTGCTATGTAAATTAGTGTGGTAGCTGCCGGCTATTCCGTCTGCGCTCACCCTAATAATTGCCCTTGTACACCGCCCTTTAGATCAAATAGACTACGAACTGAACGGTCGGCCGATAGAAATATCTGCAGATCTCACACTACAGTGCGTTTTGCGTTATTTTGCCTCTGACAGCTGTTTCTGTTAGGTTGGCATTACCCGTCATTCTTGCTGACAAGTACCTATAACATAGCGTGAAGCTCCTTTCGTTTTTATTTAAATTTTTAATTTTAAACGTGTTAATCATGCCAAAAAGGATTCAAAGTAGCGGCAGAAAAATTGTATTCTCAGTTCGTAATTTTTGTGAACGGGAAAAAGCTAATGGAGGACCAATAATCCCATTTGAAGATGTTCGTCGACGTGTAGCCGCCATGACTGGTAAGTAAATTAGTGTTACCTGCTATTCATAGTTTCCCGTTATTAAGGATCGAAAGTTATTTGTTTTGCTAATAGATTATATTGTTTAGAATTATGCAGGCACGATGTTTTAATTGTCTAATACATTCCGTACATAGGTAGGTATATCAATAATTATATTTGTTATAAAACATAGTATTTGATTTTTTTTATATATACTAGCAGCGCCCTGCGGTTTACCCGCGGAAGTCCCGATCAATTTTTTTTCTTTGATACAAACCTTTGTCATTTAAATTATGTGTTATTTAATAACAAGATTAATTTAAAAAATGTATATGTGCATGTAAAATAATGTAATGTTTTGTATTTCAGGCATTTCTGAGAGAACCGTCACCACCATTACCAAAGAGTGTGAGGTTGCTGCTTCCACTTCTAAGAAAATATCTTCTCCCAGAAAAAAACGCTGCCAATCGAATAAAATTCAGTTAGATGATTTTGAACTATGTGCAATCAGAACTAAAATACATCAAATGTACGTAGTCAGAAAGGAGGTGCCTACTTTGTGCAAGCTTTTGGCTGAATTAAAAATTGATATTAACTTCAATGGAGGTCGTACCACACTATGGAAAATAATTCGGCAAATCGGATTTAGATTTAAAAAATGTGGCTCTAAAAGAAAACTTTTAATGGAACGATATGACATTGTAGCTTGGAGGTACAGATACTTGAATATTTTAAGAAAAAATCGAAATGAAGGCCGATGTATCATATATCTTGATGAAACTTATATACACGCTTCATATGCTGTCAACAAATGTTGGCAGATGGAAAATGAAAAAGGTGTTTTAAAAAGCGATTCAGTTGGTGCACGCTGGATCATCGTTCATGCAGGTGGCGAAATGGGGTTTATTCCAAATGCACAGTTAATATTTAAATCGCAGTCGAAATCAGGAGATTACCACGATGATATGAACAGGACGAATTTCATGAAATGGCTAAAAGACAAACTCATTCCCAATTTACCGCCTAATAGTTTAATTGTTATGGATAATGCGCCCTATCACACTGTGAAGGTGAACAAGGCACCAACCATGAGCTCTACCAAAACTGATATGCAAAATTGGATCACAAATAAGGGGTTATCTTATCTTCCCACTATGGTGAAAGCTCAATTATATGAAATTATAAAAGAGCATAAAGAAGCTCCAATATATGAAGCTGATCAACTCCTTGAAGCGCATGGACACAAAGTGGCTAGGTTACCACCATACCACTGCGAACTCAATCCCATAGAATTTATGTGGAGCCTCTTAAAAAGGCGTATAGCTGCTAAAAATGTTGGACAGGAAGCAGACAAGATACTACAATTAACAGAAGAAGCGTTCCAATCGATTACTGCAGAAGACTGGCAGAAGCAGTGTCAACATGTGTGCCACATTGAACAACAGTTTATTAAAACAGATGGAATTATGGACTCTGAAATCGAAAAATTTATTATAGAATTAAATGACGAGACTGATACAGAGTCGGACAGCAGCAGCTCCAACGATTCACGTTCAGCAGCAGACAGTGACGAACCACTACAACTAGCGACCCGCATGGATCACTCCTATTCAAAATAAATAAAACCTATGAAAATGTTGTTTTAATTTAGTGGTTTAATACCTATGTATGTAGATAAATGCAAACTTGAAGTACACAAAACTAATTCAAATACCTACCCTTATTATTTTACAAAACTATCGGCGCCGGTGCAGTTTTACCCGCATAAGTCCAGATCCCGTACCTATGAATATTGAGATAAAAAGATACCCACATACCAAGTCACATTAAAATCGGTTTAGTAGTTCCAAAGATTACAAACCTACATTCTAACATCCAAACTTTACCGCTTACTGTAATTGACAAATTTAACTACGAAAATATTTCGCAGTTATATACTGGGAATCCTACAAAACTTAAGCGGCAACACAGAGCTCAGGTTAGCCAACATGACAGCCAGAGGCAAAATAACGCTGAACGCACTGTACGCGTATTAGCTATCAAAAGCAACGATAGTGTCGAAAGTATCGTTAGTTTTTTATTTACGAGCAACAATACTATCGATAGTATAGCCTCGTATTGAGCAATCGATACTACCGGTTTTTAATGAACTATCGATTATTCAGCGATAGTCGACTATCGATTGGCAACACTAATCACGAATATAGATGCAATTGTCACTTTGTCATAATTTGTCACAATTGTCATAAATCGGGGCACTATACTTGAACGCGAAAACATAAGCATTTTCAATGTTTTTTTTATCACAGTTGCTCATGAAGTGGATCTTATTCAACCGCTTTTAGGCTCATAATCCAACGTTTTTCGCACGCGTGCGTCTTACATTACCTTGACGCCACTAGTGTGTAAAAAGTTATCCAGATAAGTTAAATTGGTATATTCTTACTGTTAATTACATGCAAGGTAGATGAAACATTCTTAATTTATCTGGGTTATACTGTTTTGATGTATAAAAAGTACCAACAAAGAGTTTTTAAGCTAGCAAAAATGGTTGTCTCTAAAGTCGGTTTACAAACGAAAATTTTACGTGATAACGTCTTAGAAAACGATTAAAAATTGAGTTTTGTGTTTTTTGTTGTGTTAACAAACAAAAACAACAACAAAGTGTAAACAAACAAGTTAATTAAAAGAAAGGGTCAGGCTGAAAACCAGTCAGTCGGTACAGTCGGCTGCATAATTGCAGTCCCCGGTAGAGTTCTAAAATTACTATTATTGGCATGTTTTCATTCTAATAATTTTTGTTTGATAAATTGATGAGTTAGAAGACTTTAAATTTCAACTAAAATAGGTGTCTAGAATCTTGCTAGTGTTGAAACATTCTTATTACAGCCGTTTTGAAGCTCTACGGTGGGTCTGCAATTATGCGGCCGATCGTATCTATAAAGTAACTATAAG
The DNA here is from genome assembly GCA_951213275.1 of Idaea straminata. NCBI lineage: Eukaryota > Metazoa > Arthropoda > Insecta > Lepidoptera > Geometridae > Idaea > Idaea straminata. The sequence continues at coordinate 9,223,393 of OX577867.1, read as the reverse complement.
GTACGGTCGGTTGCAGATAAATAAAGTACAAAAATAACGTGATAAAATAACAAAATAATAATACATTCTCGCGACCTAAGTGCAGTAATGGGCAACTTAGGTCACTCGTATCGTATACTATTTTTTTATCACAGTTGCTCATAAAGTGGATCTTATTCAACGGCTTTTAGGGTCATAATCCAACATATTATGCACGCGTGCGTTTTAGATTTGTTAACTAGTGCTGTAAAGTTATACCGAAAAGGTAGGTACCAAAGAGTTTTTTAGCTAGCAAAAATGGTTGTCTATAAAGTCGGTTTACGAACGAAAATTTTACGTGATAATGACTTAGAAAACGATTAAAAATTGAGTTGTTTTTTTTTTGTTTTTTCTTTACTTAAATATATTGTTTTTCCGTACCATTGTATTTTGTTCTTAACCCCCGACGCAAAAACAAATAGAAAAACCCTAAAAAATAATGTATGTCACACGAGGATGTATAGGTTAAAAGTCTTTAGCCTGGCCTTTCCGGAGCATATTTAACAAAAAAATATTTCCTTAAAAAAATGTAAACATAGACTTTGGGGTTTTGGCGGGAACGAGTTAACAACATGTCGTGCTGCAGTTTTATTTTCATGAAACTTAGATGTAACCTGAGTTAAATTGTATAATTCTGGTGGAATGTTATTCAATTTAGTTCTGTGAAAGTGCACAAGTGTAGTGAAAGTAAAAATCAGTGTCAAACATGCAGTTTTCTCGTTGCTTCCAAATCTCCTATTAAGGTTATGGTAAACTTGCCACCGCTTTACTATAGCCTCTGACTTGACGGACTATGACGACTTTGACTGTATTGAAACACTTTAGGCCCGATTTATGAAAAATCGGGTCATAATTTGATGCAAAATATAACTTGACACTGGCTAAATGCACACGTGCGAAGCCATAATAAAAAAAAAAAACAGACTTATCACAAATATTTTGTTATTTATTATTTTGTTTTCTTTTCAAGTCGTTTCTTTTATTCGCAACTGTGATAAAAAACGTCGTACGATATACGTGTGGAATTGATATTTGCATCGTGGCTTCTTTAACACGCTCGCTACCGCTCGCGCGTCATAAACCGCCTCTATGCAAAGATCAATTTACCACACTTATACCGTAATGTACAAGTGATCTAAACCCGCCCCGGACGGATGGCGGGGGGGGGGGGGGCAGCAGGGGGGGATGAGATTGCTATTTTAAAAGAAACATTGAATAGATTTTGATATCGAATTGATTTATTGAAAAAAAAAATATAAAACCTGTCATCGAATCGCTAAATTCACTGCTCGAACAATCCATTGCTGCTCGAAAGTTACAATTTTCGCGAAACGAACTAAGTCAGCGTTTTTCTTTGATTTTTCGCTGTCACTTTTTCTACAACAGGAAGGTTCTTGCAGGAGAATCGCTAACCTATCCCCTTCTTGTCATTTGTTTCCTGTGCATTTTCAAGCTTCAAATGACATTTCAAAGGGTTTTGTTTCATTGCGAAGGTAGTCGATTCATTTACGCACCGTGCAGAAATAGACAACTTAGGTCCCGGAAAAGCGTGCGTAAAGTGCGGGTTTAGGTCACGCTGTGCTATAAAGCTTTTTAAAACTTAAAAAAAAAAAACAAGAAAGTAAACTAATGAATTGTTTTTCAGATCGGCAATAAAGCATTTGTTTATTTTCTTATTTTTTTGTAACTGATATCAAGGTTTTAAAAAACCTTATTATTGGTCCTTATTACCTGAAGTACCTTATAGGTACCTATTCGAATTATCGTCGAATAAACATACAAAGTAACAAAAATACAAATGACGGAACATCTGACCACTAGAACTTCACAAGTTGCTGCTCGATTAACTATCTGCCGATTACAAATCATTCGTCTGCGATTCCCCTTTAGAAAGCTCGGTAGGTACGAACGGACGTAATTATTTCATTAAAATCTCAAGGGCTAATGAAGTTAAATTGTTTATTAATAAGGTTTTGCTTTGGGTTTTTAAGATTTTCTGAATTAATTGATATGTCCCTACTTATGTTATAACGATTGTGTATGTTAGTTTGGTAAAATAAAACCGGGTAAATGCGAGTCGGACTGGGGTACGAAGGGTTCCATGAAATTATATTAACGACCCAGTTGGCCCAATGGTCACCATGCCGGACTGCCAAACACAGGGTTGCGGGTTCGTTTCCCGCCTCAGACAAGTATTTATGCTTATATATTTGTCTGTGGTCTGGGTGTTTCTATGTTTTATAAGTATATATTTACAAAAGAAAAGTATATGTATAAGTAGTATATCCGTTGTCTAGTACCCATAACACAAGTCTAGTTACTTAGCTTGGGGCTAGATGGCGATGTGTGAAATGTCCTGTAATATTTATTTATTTATATTCTGGTTTTAGTATTTGTTGTTATAGCGGCAACAGAAATACATAGTTTGTGAAAATTTCAACTGTCTAGCTATCACGGTTAATGAGATACAGCCTGGTGACAGACAGACGGACAGTGGAGTCTAAGTAAAAGGGACGAGAGAAGGGAGGCTGCTTAATATCGTTTTAACCCTTTGGGTACGCAACCCTAAAAAATATATTGGGTTATGACGTTGTGATTTCTCTGCAAGTAAGTATATTATCTATACCTAATATTATAAAGCTGAAGAGTTTGTTTGTTTGAAAGCGCTAATTTCAGGAACTACTGGTTCGAATTGAAAAAATATTTTTGAGTTGGATAGTCCACTTATCGAGGAAGGCTATAGGCTACTTTTTATCCCGATATTCCCACGGGATCAGGAGTGCTGCTCGTTATTAATAATAGAATTAGCCTTAATTAGAATACTCCATCCTCACGCAAAAAGGACCCAACTAAATACATTTCATTGCGGAAAACAATCCTTATACAAGTACAAGTACTTAACTTACTTTTAAAATAATAATAAATAATATAAATAAATATTACAGGATATTCCACACATCGCCATCTAGCCCCAAGCTAAGTAACTACACTTGTGTTATGGGTGCTAGACAATGGATATACTACTTATGCACTTTTCTTTTGTAAATATATACTAATAATACATAGAAACAACCAGACCACAGACAAATATCTAAGCATAAATACATGTCTGAGACGGGAATAGAACCCGCAACTCTGTGTTTGGCAGTCCGGCAATGTGATAATTGTGCCAACTTCAAATCAGCTCCGGACGCGGCAAATCACACGGTATTTGTCGAAACGATAATATCGACGCGCAAACTTATATTCAAAACAAAAGTTATTTTTAAAAAGTCCCCTTGGAGTATAATTAAACTATGTTTTTGTTAGTAAGTGGCACTCGAGTGAAGAAGCAGGCGAGAGCTAGTTAGTTGCCAAGTTATAGTATTTAGCAGGAGAACTACCCGTCCTTTAGATCTAGAACTATACTAAACAACCTCTTTGGTTGGGATCAAATTTTTTTTTTTTAAAGTCCGTGGCCAGCACTGGCTGTCTGAAACGTCTCAGTTACAATTTTTTAAGACGCAATTTCTCTCAAAAAATATATCTTTAGTTGGGTTCATTTTGTTATAAATAGGCCTGTCCAGCACCTAGCCTCTCAGCTTAGTCGACCGTGTCCACAAGACAGAACTCGCCAATACGTCTGGAGCCAACTAAGCCGCGGGTTTCATCACGATGTTTTCCTTCACCGTAAGAGCAATGTCAAATAAAGCACATCAATTTTACATAACAAAAATCCATTGGCCGGACATGAACACACAACCTTCGGAATGAAAGTCGAGGTATCTACCACTAAGCCTACACCGTTCCACTTAAACGCCTATCAAAATTTATGTAAAAAAACCATCCATAACGTCTTTTTGCAACTTAAGAGGAAAGGGTACCGGCGCTCTAAGTCAAAGTAAAAAAAATATTTCTTTGGATGCTTAATACAATTGTACATAGACCACTTGAAAACGTCTTAAAAACTAAGTTAGGATGTGTGCCTTCGGAACGCGCCCACCAATGAGAAGGCACAAGAAACTCATGTTACTCTCTCCATGCAAACGTAGTCGACTGTTTTCTCCCTGGAAAATGACACTACAGCATTTTTTTTTTACATAAAACTTATAACTGTCATGACTTTGCCCCTATGTTTTGGCCATGACTATACCTTAAGTTTGGGCTTTGAAACGACAAGGATTTTTCGTCTTTAAATTATACCAAAATACAGGCAAAGATTTCAACTACAAATAGTACAGATAACAACAATAACGATACATTTCCCAATTAACAAATTCAATTATAACCGGCAGGTATTTTGCTATTGACGTGATACACAGCTTTAAAAGCCGAAAGTCACTTTCAACGTATTTTACGATCTAAATTCTACCTCACGCATTAAAAGCCTCTATAATGATCAACATTCAACAAATTTAACATAAACACCTGAGTAGTTTCGTCGATTTGCGAGCGAAATACCTACATAAATACCTACCTTCCCCTAATTGTGTTAGACTTAACCATAGCGGTCTCTTTTTACGATCGATTATATTCCTCTATACAAAACATAAGCAATTACAACTTATATAAACTCTATTTCTATAGACGCTAAGTTGGAAATTCTGTGATTTATAAGTGTGAATATCTTTGTATTTTTGCATGAAAAGGACAGGGAGACAGGGTGGGAGGGTTGGTTGGTACATCAGGGGGTTGTACTTATTTCAGTGACGCCCCAAAATCTAAGGGTAGCTGTCAGTTGACGAAGTTATCTTACAAAGGTACAACGTGAGGGGTTGATTTCGAAGCGCGGTAGACGACAAACGTTCGGTTATTGTATAAAAAATTTGGATTGAATTTGTGTTGTGATATGGACTATTGTGATTGTGTTTTTTTAAATTGAAAAAAATTGGTTTTGTTTTTTTTAAGGTATGTTGATTTAATTTTTAAGTGATTCAATGGAATTAAGGTAGAGATGCATTTGCAGTGGGACAGTTTAGGCAAAAAAAACATTTTTTTAAAAATTTTATGCTACGATTCATGGTGGAAATTCCACATACCCGCACTAAGCGTTTTGCTTCGTCATTCCTTATTAGTACAGCAAGGGAATGGAATCAGTTGTCTGAGTCTGTCTTTCCTGACATGAACAATTTGTGTGTCTTCCAGTCACGAGTGAATAGGTATCTAGGGGCGCGTGCTACATCTTAGACCACATCGTCACCTATCATCAGGCAGGTGTGATAAAAGTCAAACGCTGACCATATGTAAAAATCTTTTAATATTGGTATGTGATCCTCTAAGTTACATAGTAAATACCTACTCATTATACTATCTACGTCTGATCGAGTGCATAGGGAAAACATGCCGTGGTAAACGCCTCTCTAAATGGTTGTAGTACGTGCAGCATTTATTTATATTTAACCTAATTAATTAGAATAATTAAATAAATACTAACATTTATCTACTAAAACTATTATTTATTTTAAATATAAAATGGGAACCTTTACGCCGGTTACGATAAGGGGCGGGTTATTTGATTAACTGGTCACTTTTTTTTATTTATAATGTTAAATATGTAGGTCTAATTAAGCTTTTTGTAGTAAATGAAATAAATTGTAATACTTTATAATATTATATAAAACTTTTATTGGTCAAAAATCTCAAAATAAATACAAAAACAAGGAATTAACTACGAACTAAAAACGAGATATAAACAAATAAAATCTAAAAATTAAAACTAAACCTATTCGAACAAACCCCTCCCCAGCGTTTCCGGTGCAAAGCTGGACAATATATATTTATAATATTGAAACTATCCTGAACAATAAAAGTAACTGTAAGTTAAAAAAATACATAAATAAAAATGAAAACATACATACACATCACAAATAGAAAACACCGTCCAAAGCGTCTCCACGCGGCATCGTCCCCAAAAGGCTGGCGACATTCCCTCTCTGGATAGCCAGGCTCGACCTTTGAGTGAAGAAGCCGCCAGCCCTTCGATCACCTGACGCCGCATTAAGACGACCCTCCAGGTTCTTAAAAAATGAGGACTAGGGCCTCAAGCTCCCAGAGCATTTACATTTATTAAAGACTAACTTTTGCCCACGACTTCGTCCGCGTAGAAGTCGGAAATGGACCAAGGAATCACGTTGTCCCATACTAACTTTGCCCCTCTTTTTCACCCCCTTAGGGGTAGAATTTCGGAAAGTCCTTTCTTATCGGATGCCTTAGAAAAAATTGGCTCAAACGATGGTGTACTCAACATTACGGGTATACTGAGATTCTGGCAATCTATTTATCTGACCTACTCAGAAAACGAAACGACCTAGTCAAAACCTGAAGAAGAAACACACTTCTTCAGGTTTTGACCTAAAAGCTAAATACTTAAATAATAAATGAATAAAATAAAAAGACATACAAATTTAACATTTTTTTAAATACAAAAAATGAAGTGACCAGTTAGTCAAATAACCCGCCCCTTATCATACCCGGCCTAAATGTTCCTAAATTGACTTTCTTCGTTTCTGATAGACATCTACCGCCTAAATCAGAAATCAATCTAATCTTTTAGTTAAAAAAATACACATTTCAGGTGGCCGTCCACGGAAAGAATCAACTTTATTAAAAGCTTTTTTCAGTTTGTACAAAGATATTGCCACCATATATTACGTAATAGCTAATTTTGGCTCATTTCGCATCTCACTAATATAACAAAACAACTTTATTTACTCTCTTCACACGCACAATGGCCCAAATAATGAGGCTAAGTGCGGACACAGCCCCGTAAAACTAAACTAAACTTACTTTCTTAAATAAATTATTACATCAAGCACTTCGTTTTTTTAAGTACCTTAAACATATTTTATTTACCATTAGGTATTTGCTAAATAGGTACCTACTTTTTTATTTTAAAAACAGTTCTAATAACTTAAATAATACATAATATTTTATTTGACTCATTTAATTTCATGGAAATAATTAATGATACATAAAAAGCTAAGTAAGTTTCCCTAAGTAGGGTGTCTTAAAAGCTCGCTGCATTGCCTCTTAGTAAAACAGTAAAACGAGAAGGGCTTTACCGAGCAGAACCTTTAAAACTTAAACTTATCGAAGTATCACGGTACTCCAATATTTTGTTGTTTCTTGCTCTAATAGTTATTGAATGTAAAAGATAATTACATTAAAAAACGTGTGGCACTCGGGGACTGCCGCGGTAAAGCTATTGCATCGTGTGAGCTTCGTACAGTCGTACCATATACGCTCGGCCAAGCTACATGGTAGGCGAAGTGAGGGGTGTTAAGTTTTATTTCGTTACGGAATTTCTTGATTCGGTCGCCGCACTCAAAGTTCGCGATTAAAGCTATGCAATAGCTTAAAATGTTTGAGTACAAGTCATAATATCTTCTATGGAAATTATTGTCCTTTGTTTATTTTTAAAGCTAAAATTTAAAGAGAGCCTTCTTAATAGATATAAAATTTTCTACAGAACCCCAAAGTAGTTTCTGTGAGGTTTAATCACTCACGGAACTCTAAAAATGTAATAATTACTCAGTAATTTGTCCGACTCAAGGGACAAAATGAATTATAAACGACAATTTGTCATTCAAAATGTTTATTCTTAGGGGTAATTACTGCGGCTCCTAGGGTAGGTACTTCGATTAATTTAATTAACTTTTAAAAAATTGACAAATTACTGTAAGTGGTTTTTGTAAATCGTAAGGGTACTTGTGTACGGGCTGTTTTCCGCAACAAAAACTACTGGACCGATTGCGATGAAACTTGGTATCTAGATAGCTGGAGAGGGCCATTTGCACTCATATCACCCTTTACGACGTCAAGCCAGCACTTCTTGGGTCTACCCAGTCTGCCACGACCTGGCGGAGGCGCCAAGGCAACTGTGCTACCTTCTTAGACTAGCAATTAAGGGTAACCGTCTACTACTACGAGCGGTGTTGGCTTAGTGGTAGATACCTCGACTTTCATTCTGAAGGTCGTGGGTTCGAATCCCGGCGGGCCGTGGACCAATGTATTTTTCTTAAGAAAAATTTATGTGCGCTCTTATGGTGAAGGAAAACATATTGTCAAGGAGAAAACTTGTCAAACGTAATGACAAGTTCTCTCCTCTCGACAGTGTCGACTAAGCTGAGAGGGTAGTAAGTGAAAGCCTACTCCATCCTCACTCAAAAAGGACCCAATGAAAAAGGGTCCAATGGTGGAAAAAACAGCCTGTATACAAGTACGACCGTCTACTGTATCGCCTATCTAAATTGAGGTTAGAATAATAACTCTGCGGCGAGGTGGGCGAAAACCAGCATCCTCACTAGAAGATTGCGGGTTTGATACCCGCAGTCGAATCAATATTTGTGTACAGATATTCAAATATTTTTTGTGGTATGAATATTTCAGTATGGTCTGGTCACCATAAATACAAACGTAGTTGCTTAGCTCGGGGCTAGATGGCAACACTGTTATAATTTTAAAATTAATTAAAACCAACAACATAATAAATGATCCTGTAATTCCAAACCTTCATTTACATTGTAATAACGGATGGGTTACAATTTAACAAAAAACATTAACATTTTTTATCTCAAAACATCTGTATGAAAATGATCTCTAATTAATTAAATACGAAAGCCTGACTCAAATTAAAAATTTTGACATTAAACGTTGACTAAATGACACCGCTGTAAATATTTAAAAGTCAAATTTTTTAACCCCTTGTATGATGCGTGGGCAAAAGCGTGAGCCGTAACTTAGTAAATTATTTTTTAGATCGACACGTTTTATTGCGAACCGAAACTGTCCAGCACTTGAAAAAAATAATATAGTTCTTTTTTTACCTTTTGGCTTCACACGATTTGTGCATAAAGACAGTGTTTTGTAATTTTTCATGTCTTATCTATGAATATGGTTTATGCAACGCCATCAAGTTTTATCCATGCTATTTTAAGGGAGCTACTGCCAGGGACATGATTTTGGTGCATGGCTAACCGGGATTTGAACCCACGACCTTCGGAATAAAATTCGAGGTATCTACCACTAGGTCAATACTGCTGAAGTAACTACACTTTCACTAGTTTTTTTTGTTTTTTTATTTGTAACGATAGGCTCCGATTTTGGACCGATTTTAATGAAATGAGTATGAGGATACATTGATTCATTGTCAAAAATAAACGCTATTTTTGTAGTCGGATTTCTCGATCAAATAGATATTTTTTTTTGAAGGACATACCACACATCGCCTGCTAGCCCAAAGCTAAGTAACTAGACTTGTATTATGGGTGCTAGACAACGGATATACTACTTATATACTTTTCTTTTGTAAATATATACATATAATACATAGAAACAACCAGACCACAGACAAATATCTAAGCATAAATACTTGTCTGAGGCGGGAATCGAACCCGCAACCCTGTGTTTGGCAGTCCGGCATGGTGACCATTGTGCCAACTGGGTAGTTTCACATAATAAGGGTCCTGTTGCCAATTAAATTAATTATGCATGTAGGTAGATACTTAGGTAATCGATGTTTATGCAAAACTTCTTGTATCTTTGACAAAGCCGTGCGTGCACGCTTATCAACTAAATGAAATAATCCCCTAACTAAGTAACAAAAGAATTAAAATAACGTTTGTCATCAAACTAAAAACTAATTTCCAAATAAAATTGTCTTTTTAATTAGCGGGCCCCGATTACAAAGCAAGGGGTTAGGCTAAGTTTACTGGGAAGCGATAACATCGGTGGCCATCTGCCTGCCAATCTTTGGACGAATGCCACCTTGGTTACAAGCCGTTAGTCATTCATTAGATTCGAATATTTAGAGAAAAAAAAACATGTGATACTTTTTGGTGGACAATCAATAATTTATAGCGAAAATTAACTGTAAATATGTGAATGAAGAACTTTGGCAATTTAATTATGAACTTTTATTGACAATTTTATTATGAACTTTAATTGGCAATTTGATTATGAACTTTAATTGGCAATTTTATAAATGTTTTAACGTTAATTGGCAATTAAATTAACTATTATAACATTTTATTGGCAATTGCATTATATATTATTATGAACTTTAATTGGCAATCGTTTAGTAACAATTATTAATTCAAAAAACTGTGTTACTAGAATTTAATTATATACCTACTTTTTCAGAATTACAAACAATTTGCTAAGTTAGGATCTTTAATTATATTTTCTACGAAGTTGTATACTCTGGTAGGGTAATATCTTAAAATAAAAAATTGGCAACATTATTAAGCATTTTAAGTTTATTTAACAATGGAATTTAGTATTTTAACTTTAATTAACAATGGAATTAAGTATTTTAACTTTAATTGGCAATATAATTAAGTATTTTAATTTTATTGGCAATATGGTTAAGTATTGTAACTTTAACTGGCAATTTAATTAATACATCTGGCTTCTGTTCCTAGTATGTTTGCAAGTAAAAGGTACATAAGGACCGTATTTGGGCCAGTATTTCGTACATTACCTTGCTTATCTTCTGTGATACAATTCAAGTGTACCTTACCCAAGTGATTCGTTGCCAGAATTAAATTGAATTGAATTTTCTGTCATTATATTTTTTACTTTTTTGTTCGTCTTTTTAATTTCTGTTTTTTTTTTAATGTTCTTATTGTTCGTTTGTCAACATCTCATATACTGTTCTAAATATTTATTTTTGTCGTGTGTTATATAAAATAAATGTTTTACTATTATATTCACCGTCGGTCCTTGTATTAACTACTGCCAAATACCGGCGTCCCAAAGAAACTTAAACGGCCTCTACTTTGTACAAAATTGATTGATTTGAAACCCAATACTCTGCGAAATTCAACAGGAAAGGTGACTTCTAAAATGAAACTAAGCAATCTATTGTAGGACACCTTGTATAAAAAATAAAGTTACCAAACAAATTTCCAACGTTTTTTAAACAAATGGTTTTTTGTTTGTAATCTAATACAAGTGGTATAACAGATAAAAATCACACTTCAATCTGCGCCCGCGCCGCCGTCGCCCGCGCATTTGCTTGTAATCCAACGATGCGCACTCGATTCGGGAATGTAATTGATACTTTTTAATCGATTACTATCGAGCTAACGGTGTTGGCTGTTGGCCTAGTTGCACACATCATTCCGAATATCGTGGGTTCGAAGTATGTACGCTAGTTAACATTGCACTTACGGTGAAGGAAAACATCGTGATGAAACCCGCGGCTTAGTCACTCTAGACGTCTTGACGATTTCTTTCCTATGAACACGAATGCCATTTTTTTTTAAATATATTCTATTCCAATACCAGGGAGATTTTTGTAAAATGTGCTTAATCGAAAATACAATTTTCTATTAATTTTTGTTTGGAAACCTATATAAAACCTTCACAAAAAAATCCCTTTACTTTTTTTTTCATATATGTGTGAGAGAGAATAGTTTGTATTACGATTTTTCGCTTTCGTTTTCTTAACGCGTTACATTTTTTATCGGCTAGGTCTCCTCGCCAACCCGCGATAAGGACCTTCGTTCCAAAATAAAATCGAACGTGATCTCATGCGAATGATTCCAACTGAGTAAAAACACTGCACGCGAACACAGCCGCAGTAGAGAAATAAAATAAATAGGCGGAGTGGGGGATGTTAGGTTTTATTTTCGTTACGGAATTTCTTGATTCGGTCACCACGCTCAAAGCCCGCAATAAAAGCTATGCAATAGCTTAATAATTGACGTTAAAAATATTATAGGCCAGGTGCTAATAAAGCTACCAACATCGACCTTTGTTTTAAGCAACTCTAAGTAATCAAATACTCTTTTTTTGTTATTTGGATATAAATGGATATTATAGTTTAATAACCATATTTTTGTTTATTGTGGTTGAAAACATGAAATGAACAACTTCGTTCGATAAAAAAAATGTTAGAAAACAGATAATTATTAGATCGTTTATCGGGTTTTATTCAAAAATAGTTAACGTTTGTTTCTAAAAATGAATCAAATGATAGGTTTTGACCTCTAGGAACTATATTTGTGGATAATAATGCTAAAATGTTTTGCATATCGATCAAATATAACAGTTAGCACGTAGCACGCTACGTCTTTGAGAGCGGGGGCTAAGGTAATGTAAATACCTACACACGGTACTGGAAGAGCGCCCTAATTATGAATCTCTCTCTAGTTTTGGAATAGACCTTCCAACTTTCACACACTAAAACCGCAATTAACAAAATTGACAGAGCACAGCAAAAATGGCCATAAACCGATAACCTAACCTAACCTGACCAAGTGACCATTTGTTTTTATACCACAACATAAAGTAAAGTTGTTTACGACACAACCGAGCCCAAACGTTATTGTAAAAATTAAAATTAACTATTTAGTAACACGATACCATTATGTGAAATTATTTTATTTAAAACGGTTCACGCCCGCAACTAACTAACTTAAGAGGCAATGGTACCGGGGGCTCTCTCCATACAAACGTAGTCGACTGTTTCCTCCCTGGATAATGACACTAGAGCAAATATTTTTGTTGCATAAAACTTATAACTGCCATGATATTTTGCCCCTATATTTTGTTGTTTTTTAAATCTTAATTTCTATTATAATTAGAAAATGAAAAAAAAAACAAAACATAAGAGGAAAGTCATGGCAGTTATAGGTTTAATGGCACAAACATATTTGTGCTAGTGTCATTATCCAGGGAGGAAACAGACGACTACGTTTTTATGGAGAGAACGCCGGTACCCTTTCACCTTAACACGCATGACGGAAAATTAAATGCTGGTAAAGATCAACTGCTTCGTTAGCTTGTACTTGACGACCCAGTTGGCGCAATGGTCACCATGCCGGACTGCCAAACACAGGGTTGCGGGTTCGATTCCCACCTCAGACATGTATTTATGCTTAGATATTTGCCTGTGGTCTGGTTGTTTCTATGTATTATAAGTATATATTTGCAAAAGAAAAGTATATAACTATATCCGTTGTCTAGCACCCATAACACAAGTGTATTTACTCAGCTTTGGGCTAGATGGCGATGTGTGGAATGTCCTGCAATATTTATTGATGTGAAACATCTATAGCCGCACGTAAAACCGATTTCTGGCGTGGCGACGCATGCCTTGACGCTATATGATGATATATATATACACTCTATATGCAGTAGTGTGTACGAGTTACTTTTACAAAATAATGTCGATGTTTCACATCTGCCAGGCGTCCCGTGACGGCTCATTTATTTATTTATTTGTATTTGGGCTGTTTTCCTCTTTGGTTGGGTTCTTTTTGCGTGAGGATGGAGTAGCCTTGCCCAGCACCATTTTACCCTCTTAGTTTAGTCGATAGTGTCCAGTCTAGAGGCAGATAGCTGGAGTCTTGGAATAGGATTTTATAGCTAGAAATTCTTACAGATAGAAACTTACGAACCTGGAAGAGACCGCTTTTAAGCTTTTAAAAAAAAATTAAAGTCCCGCTTATTTTGATAACCTGTGTTGATTTTTCACAAATTGACCTGGGAGCAATAATTAGAATAGATGACTCTAGCAGCGCCTCAAAAACTCTGTAATAATATTATGTAGCCACACTTATATAATATTATATAAGTGTGGTAAATTGATCTTTGCATAGAGGCGGTTTATGACGCGCGAGCGGCAGCGAGTGTGTTAAGAAGCCAAGATGCAAAGATCAATTCCACACGTATATCGTACGACGTTTTTTATCACAGTTGCGAATAAAAGAAAAGACTTGAAAAGAAAACAAAATAATAATTAAGAAAATATATGTGATAAGTCTATGTTTACATTTTTTAAGGCAATATTTTTTTGTTAATTATGCTCCGGAAAGGCCAGGCTAAAGGCTTTTAACCTATACAGCCTCGTCTGACATACAATATTTAAGTTTTTTTCTATTTGTTTTTGCGTCGGGGGTTAAGAACAAAATACAATGGTACGGAAAAACAATATATTTAAGTAAAGAAAAAACAAAAAATTAACTTAACTCAATTTTTAATCGTTTTTTAAGTCATTATCACGTAAAATTTTCGTTCGTAAACCGACTTTAGAGACAACCATTTTTGCTAGCTAAAAACTCTTTAGTAGGTACCTACCTTTTATATACACCAAAACAGTATAACCCAGATAAATTAAGAATGTTTCACCTACCTAACATGTAATTAGCAGTAAGATACGTATTTAACTTATCGGGATAACTTTACAGCACTAGGTTGGCAATGTAAAACGCACGCGTGCATAATATGTTGGATTATGAGCCTAAAAGCCGTTGAATAAGATCCACTTTATGAGCAACTGTGATAAAAAATAAATTTCGTTCAAAAAAGCTCACAGCGAAATGATACATTACGTCCATAAAGAGTGGAATACAAAATGACAACTATGGGTTACCGGTTCGGTATCCACACATCAATTTAATGCTGAACTGAAGTGGCAATCGAACGCAAATTGTAAACGATTGCTGAGCTCATATTATTTGTAAAGAGTTGATACGTATTTGTGATAGTGTTGCTATTTAATATGGGTCATTATTGCTGTGAATGTGTTGCCATAATTAAATAAACTGATTGTTTATACAACTCCGAGTGTTAAGGTACCGGCGCTCTCTCCATACAAACGTAGTCTACTGTTTCCTTCCTAGATAATGACACTGAAAAATATTTTTGTGCCATAAAACCTATAATTGCCATGACTATGCCCCTATATTTTTACATTTTCTAATTATCATAGAAATTAAAATAAAAAAAAGGGAAAATATAGGGGCAGTTCTATGTTTTATGCAAAAAAAATTTGCTCTAGTGTCATTATCCAGGGAGAAAAAAGTTGACTAAGTTTGCATGGAGAGAGCGCCCGGTAACCTTTCCTCTTTTAGCTAAAATTTAGCTAAATTTGTCTAAGAACAATCTCATGAAATCTAATCCGCCCTACGTCTTCAATGTTTATATTAAGTTTTATTAAAATCAAACCAGTCATTTCCGTATTACAACAAAAAAAGCTTTTTTTTAATAACATTGTCAAAGTCAAAAAAAAAATCTTTATTCCTTTGAATGCTTAATACCTAGGTATAAGATCACTTGGACACGTCTTAAAAATTTACATCTAATCTAGATGATTTTTATAACACTGGCAACATTAACTCTTGCTAGTCAGGGTACTGTAGGGCCTTGAGTAGGCTTGTCCTGAGCCTATACCACCCTCTCAGCTTAGTCGAGCAGAGGAACTCGTAAATACGTCTGGAGGCAAATTAGTTGCGGGTTTCATCACGATGTTTTCTTTCACCGTAAGACCAATGTCAATTAGCGAACATTTTCGTAAAAAAATAAATTGGTGATCGGCCGGCCGCAACATACTAATATTATAAAGCTGAAGAGTGTGTTTATTTGAACGTGCTAATCTCAGGAACTAAGGAAAAAATATTTTTTCAACGAAACTTCCTTTTTCATATCGAACCAGTAGTTCCTGAGTAGCGAGTTCAAACGAACAAACAAACTCTTCAGCTTAATAATAATAGTATTACTCCAATAGGAGTTTCAAAGTATAAATTGAGGTTTTAGTAGTTGAATAATTACCTACTTAGTTTAGATTTTTGACGTATAAAAAGTAGCCTAAGCTTCCTAGCATAGGCTACTTTTTATTTTGATATTTCCACGGTATCGAGACTTACGCGGGTGAAACCGCGGGGCGCAGCTAGCAATAAACTAATTTTATCTACCAACCATCTAGCTATCGGATAAAAATGCCAACTTAATAAAACCATAACGAGCTTATTGCAGAAAAAGATTTTTATGAAAAATCTTTACCTATTATTTATTCAGGAATCAGAAGGAAATCTCTCAGTACGAAGGCACACTAGCGACTTTTCTATCGGGCGATAGCTAGAATCTATATACTAAAATTATAATGTGGTAGTTTTATCGAAATTCGAAAGAGATAATCTTCAGAAATACGGGACCGATTTTGATAATTCTTTTATAATTAGAAAGCTACATTGTTATTCTTATTATATGCTTTTATTTTTTCTAATATTCCGGGATCGGGACTTATGCGAGTAAAGCCGTGCGCTGTTCTCGCAAATAATTGATATTTTCATAGTCTTTCGCTGACGTCACAGTTTAATTTAAAAAAACCTTATGTTCAGAGGAAAGGGTACCGGGCGCTCTCTCCATACAAACGTAGTCGACTGTTACATCCCTGGATAATGACACTAGCACAAATATTTTTGTTCCATAAAACCTATACCTGCCATGACTAGGTATGCCCCTAAGTCTCAATACCGTGAGAAACTCGAGATAAAAAGCCTATTTTTTAATCCAGGTCTCCAGCTATCTACATAACGAGTTTGATCTCAATTGGTCCAGTAGTTTTTGCGGGAAAGAGTAGCAAACATACAAATAAACTTTCACATTTATAATACTAGCTGCGCCCCGCGGTTTCACCCGCGTAAGTCCCGATCCCGTGAGAATATCGGGATAAAATGTAGCCGATGTGTTAATCCAGGTCTCCAGCTATCTAGGTACTTAGTTTCATTGCAATCGGTCTAGTAGTTTTTGCGTGAAGTAGCATTAATATAATGTTGCATTAAAATGAGAACTCTTTGGTACATATACGTTTTGAACTGTCTATTGCGGCTGTGTCCTTAAAACAATCCGATTTTATTGTTGCGAGATCAATGCAGACCGAAAGTTGTCAGCCTGTATCACCCTCTGACAATAGGGGTAGCCTCTCCCGCCCCGGTATATTAGCTTAATGCCTTAGGGACACCCTTAAATAAGACTAAGAACAATAACGCACTTAAATATACTGAATTATATATGATAAACGTCTTAAAGTAGGGGCGGGTTTCTGTTAACATTCTATAGATAGTTGGTATGTTTTTACCCGACTATGGCAAAACCAAAAGGGAGGGTTATGTTTTTGACCCGTATGTATGTTAATCTGTTCCCACCTAACTTCAAAACTTCTTGCTATAATTTTACAATTATTATACAATGATTTTTTATTTTTTAAAGTGCTTAGCCTGCACTGGGCTATCTGATTTTTTTTAAGGAAAAATGAAAATTTCTAACGAAATTTAATTCGAATTCGTTAATGCGACTCTTAAATTCAACTATGACGGTGCTTGACTGAGTGGCGTAATTGGTAAGTGCACTTGAACGGTATTGCAATTTTTAAAGACGCATTTTTCCTTGAAAAATTATTATACATCTAATCATACGGATCCGAGACATGGTCGCTGACTATAGGCCTCGTTCATAAACTCAGAGTCGCTCAGCGGGCTATGGAGAGAGCTATGCTCGGAGTTTCTCTACGTGATGGAATCCAAAGCCAAAATCGTTGTAGTGCTTGGGACATGTATTAGATAGATAGATTGGCTATACCATCCTCTTAGCTTAGTTGACCGTGGCCTGAGAAACGAACTTGTCAATACATCTGAAGCGAACTTAAATAGTTGCGGATTTTGTCACGATGTTTTCTATCATAGTAAAGGCAATTTTTTTCGCAAATATTTATATTGTGACAAAAAAAGTAACTTATGTTGATTATTAGGATTTAATGTATCCTCATAACAAGTTTCATTCAAATCAGTCCAGTAGTTTAATAGCCTATTCATGAAATAAAAAATAAAAATATAGATCGATAATTTTTGTATGAATTCTCCTTGCCAATGAAATTATCAACGCACAGCTGCAGAAATTTAAAATGCTGCGATGGTCAAAAAGACATATTTAGAGGTTGTATTATTTGAGAAGCCCACTAATTTTTTTTTTTCAAAATTCTACCCCTAAGAGAACGTGCAGAATCAAGTAACTCAATTTCTAAAAAAAACACATGTTGAAAAATTAAAAAATCGAAATCTATGTTTAATCTAAGTGAGCGTAAGTTGTAGTAACAAATAACTTAGATTAGGATCTGATCGAAGTACCTAACAAGTTATTCAAGTGAGGTTGTCTTGTACCTACCCAAGGCGGGCGGGTATCATCCGCCCGTCGCATTTTCCGCCCTACGCCGCCGCCGCCCGCGCCCGCGTACCGTCGGCATTCATTTTCTGCTTCGCTACTTACGTATTACGAACGATTCTACGAGACGGGTGTTGTTTTTATTTAGGTTTTTATATTAGCTGTTTTATTAAGTTGTTTTGCGGGTACAATAGTACCGCACACATACCTCTAGGTTAATATAAAGGGACTATAAGAAATGTAGGCTGGGCAGCATATACGACCCTTTAATTTAACATACCTAAATTAAAAAGAGTAAAATAATAGGTGAAAATATCATTTTACCACGTTTAAGTGTGGGTGATTAGTGATTGTAGTATCCACTCACACTGAACGACTAGCATTTGCGTTGACCTAAAAATCTACTGACGTTATTCTGGTCCTTTTCATTTCAGATTTACTTGTCATTGTTTTTATTGATATTAATTTACGAAAGATTGTTTGAAAAAAATAGAGATTTGGAAAGGTGGTTAATAACCTATAAGTATATGTAAGTACCTATATTTGTCTATCAGAAGAATGAAATAAAACTATAAAATCAAATTTACGGCGCAAGCGCGAGGCGACGCAGTTTTCGCGCAATATTTTAAGGCTACACCTTTCTAAAGGTCGTCCAGCGTGAGTGGATAAAGTATGGCATGATATCTAATAATTCCATAAGATACTAAATGTCCATATAATTCATACACCAGTAACATTTTCTTGCTATTCAGAGCCAAAAAAAAATATAAACAGAAAAGAAACATACTCGTACGTTTCCTATTTTACAAAAGAGTTAACAAATTTCAATCTTTCCCAGAGTGAAAGGTACGCGATGAAGATAACCTGCTAACCACGATGGATTCCCCTACGTCATCAGGCGACGAGCGTGACATCGAGGTGAACGTGGTTTCCGGAGCCAGCAGCCCTGACATACCTTCGTCACCACGAAAAGAGGTGAGACCATAGAAGCAATAGGTACGACTAAGTATAAATGCCAAGTGCGTGTCGGACTCGCGTATGAAGGGTTCCTTACCGTCATACACATCCTAACTTAGTTTCTAAGACGTGTCCATGTGATCTTTGTACCTAGATATTAAGCATCCAAAGGAATAAAGAATTTTGACTTTGACTTACCATTAATCCCTGACGCAAAAACAAATGCAAAAAACTTTAAAAAATATTGTATGTCTGACGAGGCTGTAAAGTCTTTTGCCTGCCCCTTTGGTGGTAAACATAGTTCTTTATCACTACCACTACATGGTATAAAACAAGACTTTGTTTTATACCATCCCTAGCTTCCCGCTGTCTGTCTCTATGTATGCTTAGATCTCTAAAACTACGCAACGGATATTGATGCGGTTTTTTTTAATAGATAAAGTGATTTAAGATGAAGGTACAATGTATGCATAATATAGCCATGTGAAGCCGGGGCGAGTCTTGGTTTTTTCATAGAAATTAATATTTATAACATTTAAAAAACAAAACATAGGGGCATGGTCATGTCAGTTATAAGTCTTATGCAACAAAAATACTAGAGCTATATATATAAAAATATAGCTCTAGTGTCATTATCCAGGGAGAAAACAGTCGACTACGTTTGTATGGAGAGAGAGAGAGAGAGAAGTACGCAGTCACTTTTACATTTATAATATTCTAGTTAAGATTTCTAAGTTAAACTGTATGTATTTATACAGGAAAAGAGCCCGTTCTTCGACCTGAAGAAGGATAAAGAAGAGAAGGCAACAGGATCAGCTCCATACACCAGTTTTTCCATCAGTTCCATCTTGAATAGAACAGAACCAAGAAGAGAGAATGCGTTGGAGGCGGCGCTGGCTGCTAACCATTTTGGAAATTCTAATGATGCTATGCTTTCGAGGTTAGTAAGTGTTTTTATCTAATTGGCTTATTACGATTTGTACATATTGCCAGCGTTAAGTCATATAATTTCTCAGTAAAAAAATCTCCATATATCTATTCTCACCTCTAGAAGATATAATACCTGTTTAGTGATTTGAAGACTCAAATTGTTCCAACACTGTATTTGTAGATAATGCTTAGAACTTTTAGAAAAGGAATAGATACTAACACGGGTAAAAACCAGGGCACAGCTAGTCTATGCTAAATCTATACTAATATTATAAAGAGGGAAGATTTGATTATTTGTTTGAATTGAATAGGTTTCGAAATAATTTTATAAAGAGGAAAGATTTGTTTGTTTGTTTGCCTCTGAAACAACTGGACCTGTTTTGATAAAACTTGGTGTGAAGATACATTGATTCATTAAGAGTAACATAGGCTACTTTTTATCCAGATATTCTCACGGGATCGGGAGTTACGCGGGTGAAACCGCGAGGTGATGCTAGTCTTAAGAGGAATGATTTGGTTGTTTGTTAGCATTGAGTCGGCACCGAAAATATTCAACCGATTTTGATGAAAATTGGTAGGAGGATACATTGATTCATTGGAGTGTCATAGATTACTTTTTATCTCACGATATTCCCACGGGATCGGGAGTTACGCGGGTGAAACCGCAGAGCGCTGCTAGTGTTAAATAAACTACACCAACAAATTGTTGGCTTATTACCATCAAAACGTTCACCTATAATAATTCTAGACAATTTCACGAACGGTAACCAAACGAACCAAAACTGGCAGTGTAGCTAACCAAACCTGACCATACCATCTCCGTAGTTAACCGAACAAGTTAAATTGGTGTTAACTAACCCGGCCACTTTATGTAGATAGCTGGGTCACAGATTAAACTAATAGTTAGTTGATGAGCGCTCATCGATTCGTGGTTGTGGAGCCTTAATCTCAGAGATTGGTGATCTGTTTCATTGGGAGAGTTTACTTGACTAAATCTATACAGTTTCATATATTTTTATCACAGTTGCTCATAAAGTGGATCTTATTCAACGAAGTTTAGGCTCATAATCCAACATATTATGCACGCGTGCGTTTTATATTGCCAACTAGTGCTATAAAGTTATCCCGATAAGTTAAATACGTATCTTACTGCTAATTACATGTTAGGTAGGTGAAACATTCTTAATTTATGTGGGTTATACTGTTTTGATGTATAAAAAAGGTAGGTACTAAAGAGTTTTTTAGCTAGCAAAAATGGTTGTCTCTAAAGTCGGTTTACGAACAAAAATTTTACGTGATAATGACTTAGAAAGCGATTAAAAATTGAGTTATGTTTATTTTTTGTTTTTTCTTTACTTAAAGCAAAGATCAATTTACCACACTTATATCGTAATGTACTATTACTTACTTACCTGCTTGCTTACTTACGCTGCCGCCGGCTCAGCGACCTGAAGGATCTTTACCTCCGACACCAAAATAGGCCATTGCACCCTATTCTGTGCCACTTGCTGCCAGTCGGCTCATCATAAGATATAACCATATTATAAGAAAACCGTTCAGGGCTACTAATGTGCACTCTAAAATTCCTTTCAAAATTCGCGTTCTTTTTGGAATTTCTTTAACCAGAAAATAAGGTACTTGCGGGTAGTGAAGGCTATTAAAAGTTTTTTGTGAATTGTTTTTAAGTTGATAAATATTTATCTCATGACCCGTTTTTAAGTAGTTTACCTTATTTTAACGAAATATTTAGTTTTTAATTACTTAGGTGGTATGTGACCCCTATAACCCGCAGGTATCCTATACATAATGATTATACAAAAATTTCTGTCGCAGGCGTGTTTTAAATAAAAATGTTACTGTTTTAAGTTGCACAATACCTTACCACTAAACTCACCAGATAGCTTAACTTAATCTAAACGAGGCATGGTTTAAGATCACTTTAAGCCTAGTTGGGTTACTTGCTGACTTTGTAGAATTTTTAAGTAATATTTTATACAAATAGATTTTTTATTTTTTATCGACCTTGAATTTTTAATTAGTTTATTTCACTCATGTTTTAGGTAAGTAAGTAGCAGCTTCGTATTAGAAATTAAATCGTCTTAAAAATTAAAAACTTTTCATCCATCAAACAGCTCGATGAAGGTCGTCTTTAAAGGGATCCCGTACTAAAGCTGTCGAACTTGAGGTCGAATATTTGACATTTTCTTGTGTTAAATATATCAACCCAAAGTAAGACCGGGTTATAAAATTAAAAAGGATGGATTCCATTAACCTATTTTCCCAATTATTTTACGAAGTAATATATGGATTTATTCTTATATTATATTACTTATTATAGTGTGTAAATAAGCATATGCTGAGCCTGCCCCTTTTGCCATACCTACTTATTAATTTATTTACTGTATAAAATTGTAATTTTGTGGCAATAAACTATTATTTATTTATATAAGTAGTATAAGGGCACTTACTATAAGCAAATCCAAACTACATATTAGTTTATTTACTGTTTAAAATTGTATTTTTATGGCAATAAACGATTATTTATTTATTTATATAAGTAGTAAGCTATAAATATATTACGATCAATATATTTTAACTGCACTATAACTAATCTTTACTTTATAAATTATAAATATTTCTAAACGAGTATACACAAATAAGTTGATTTAACGGTTCCAATATTATCAAGCTACAGTGACAGAATGAACCATGTTCATTTTTTACACTAATATGATTAAGACTTTTTTAATTTGTAATGAATGGGCTTTAATTTGATTTCTGTAAAACTTGGTATGATGATACATTGATTTGGGAGAAACATAGGCTATTTTATCCCGATATTCTCACAGGATCTGGAGTTACGGGGTGTCTAAAAATTGACATAAAATATTACGGTAATATACAAGATGGCGTCACCACCGGGCTTTGACGTATACATCGAATAACCTCTATATTCTCATAACATGACCAGCTTCCGTTATTTTTTCTTGTCAAAATCTATTTTCTCATACAAATCTTCAAAGCTCAACCATCGCGTCACTAACCCCCATCAACCCGTCAACGTCAAAACGAACACAAGTCCGTCCCTTATAAAGTAGAAACATAGCGTCCCCAATTTACTATTCCCCCATTCTGTGAGATAAAAGGGTCCTTGTAAGTTCTTGTAAGATGCCAGTGGCTCTGATTAGATGGTTGTTACTCGTATTAAACGGATAAAATGCTTGTACCGGGTCCAACGGGCGGTTTTATTACGACTTCTTAGTTTTATCATGTGGTTTTCGGTTGGCTTATTAAGTTTATTAGGTTGCCTATTTGGGTTGTTTTTGTCGCGCTTGGTTTTAGGGTTAAATTAGTTTTTGGGGTTATAGAGTTGGATAAATAGTTTACTGGCCTGTTGAATAAAACCTTTGTGAGTAGATTAGTTTTCTTAAGAATTTCTTTGTGAATTTATTTTTTATCACATGTTTAAGAATTTGAACGACTTCAGATCTATCCTCGTCCTCACCCAAAGGATAAAACGGGATCCTATTACTACGACTTCGCTGTCCGTCTGTCTGTCTGTCTGTCACCAGGCTGTATGTCATGAACCATGATAGCTAGAGAGTTGAAATTTTCACAGATAATGTATTTCTGTTGCCGTTTTAATTTGAGTAGTAATATTCTAGAGTGATAGTAACAGAATATGAACCGTTTGCACTCGTTAATAATTAGATTTTTTGTCAAACGTGGTTTGACAAAAAAAAAATGTCGAACGTGGTTTTTACATACTTATATGGGATCACACGCAATAGGCAGAATGATGCCTAAGTGCGGAAATCGGAGCCCCCAACCTGAAGTAGCTGAAGTCTTCGAACAATACCTATAGACTTCTTGCTTGTTACTTGATTTGGACTTAATGCGTGTGACATAATGCGTATTATGATGGGTTAGCATTTGACCACTCTCACACCTGCCTGATGGTAGGTGATGATGCGGTCTAAGATGTAATACGCTTTTCTCTCGACCCAGTTGGCACAATGGTTACCATGCCGGACTGCAAAATACAGGGTTGCGGGTTCGATTCCCGCCTCAGACAAGTATTTATGCTTAGATATTTGTCTGTGGTCTGGTTGTTTCTATGTATTATAAGTATATATTTATGAAAGAAAAGTATATAAGTAGTATATCCGTTGTCTAGTATCCATAACACAAGTCTAGTTACTTAGCTTGGGGCTAGATGGCGATGTGTGGAATGTCCTGCAATATTTATTTATTCTCTTTTCACGACTTGAAGTAAAAGTTATCTATGCCTTCTATCCTAAATGTTTTACATAAATCTGTAAAATTAACTAACTTCAAAAAACAACCAATGGAGATTTTGTTTTATCCACCAGTTTTCCTCATTTTAATTGTTATTAAGAGTGACAACAAAACATTTTGTAACATTGTTGGAAACAATCTGTCATCGGAGCTCTTAACTTATTTTTCTTTTTTAATTTCCTTAAGCTGTTTATTTAAGAAGGGATGATTCGACTAATTAAGGGATGAAACGAAATCTTTTTTTGTGTTTCGTTTTATTTTTAGGGTTCCGTACATCAAAAGATAAACAAGGAACCGTTATAAGATCACTCTCTTATCCATCTGTCCGTCTGTCTGTCCGTGTATCACCACCAATTTTCTCAGGTAAGGGTGAACCAAGCAAGTTGATTGATATTTAAGTTGTTAGTAATATTTAAATACTTTCTTTCATATTTCTTTAGAACTTGCATCGTTCCACAGTTTCACCCGATTTGACTAATTTATCTACTGATATTCGGTTAAAAATTATAGTGTACCTTGCTTTAAAAAAAAATCGAATTTTTCGAAAATCGAAGAAAGAAAACGTCTAGAGATCAATCTTTCTTAATAGTTACTCTTTCTTATAACACACACGTTGATTTATTTTTACAAGCTTTTATTTAGGTATTATACCTAGGTATTAAGCATTGAAAGGAATAAAGATTTTTGACTTTGACTTTAGCTTCACCTGTCCCGATGTTTGTTTTAGTAGTCAACTCTGTGACATTTTCACAGTGACTATAATTGCATACTCTATTTTTCCATTATTTCGTAATATAACCAGGCAAACTGATATGCGACGCCCATTCATTGTGGAAATCCCAGACATTCGCACTAATCTTTTTCCTTCGTCATTCCTTATTCGTAAAGCAAGGGAAAGGAATCAGTTGCCTGCGTCTGTCTTTCCTGACGTGTACAATTTGAGGGTTTTCAAGTCGTGAGTGAAGAGGTATCTTCTAGACACCGCGTGCTACATCTTAGACCGCATCGTCACCTACCATCAGACAGGTGGAGTAGTGGTCGAACGCTGACCACTATCTCACCACATTTGTAAAGATTAAGGTACATTTTGGACCATATATTTTTATCTTATTGTCTCAGGACCTAGATTTTTATATACCTAACAGGGACTATAGACCTCAGTTTTTGATATGAATTTCAACTTGCTAGAATAATCATTAAATTTAATCTAATTTTAAGTGTGATTTTATAAATTTATGTTTCATATTTGTTAAAAATAAATAAATGATTTATTATACTTGCTAGGTCCACCTGTTCCTGAGAAAATCAGTGGTGACACATGAACAGACAGACAGACGGACAAGAAAGTGATCTTAAAAGGGTTCCTTTTGTACCTTTCGAGTTACAGAACCCTAGAAACATTCTGAACAGGAAAGTTTCATAACCTATAAGCGTCAATCTTCACATATACAAATCTCTCACCCTTAAATATCCATACAAACAGACTACACTAACGTAAGTTGAAATTCCTTTAAAAGTAATAAATCAAAGGGCCCCCTTAATGTTAATAGTAAATAGAAGGGCCCGTCTTAAGGGGGTCCTTATGGAGCGAATCTCGGCCACTTTCACTGTCTATACTTAAGTATAAATAATTTAACGCCATTCCTATTTGGTTTAAGTTATGAAAATGTAGAGGGAAAATAAAGTAAATATTGCAGGACTTTGTACACAGCGCCATCTTGCCACAAGCTCAGAAATTAGGCTTGTTTTATGGTAATAAATGAGAAAAAAAATGAAAACAAAATAGTTATTTTAATTTAAAGTTCGGGAAAATTACCCTAATGTGGTAACACCATTATTGACAGTAGGTCTTTAGGTAAATATTGGTGTTGTCACATTTTTTAAAATGTCGTACATTTTCATTACCTAAATTAGGATAATTTTCCCGAACTTTAAATTAAAATAACTATTTTGTTTAATGTTTTGTAGGTAACCATAGCAATGCTATAGTTACCTAGTCAATAACTCACGTTTCCGTAACATGACAACGGTTAGCCATGGTTACCTACCATGTCAATAACATGACACTTTTTTGTGAGTGCAGTACGATGTTCATCGATTTATAAGACCTTGTACTTGTAAACAGGCTGTTTTCCGCCATTAGACCCTTTTAATTGGGTCCTTTTTGCGTGAGGATGGAGTAGGTTTGCCCAGCACCTACTACCCTCTCAGCTTAGTCGACCATGTCCAGAGGAGAGAACTTGTCATTACTTCTGCAGCCAACTAAGCCGCGGGTTTCATCACGATGTTTTCCTTCACCGTAAGAGCAATGTCAATTAGCGCACATAAATTTTTCTTAAGAAAAATCCATTGGTGCACAGCCGGCCGGGATTCGAACTCATGACCTTCAGAATGAAAGTCGAGGTATCTACTAATCCAACACTGCTCTCTTTTATAAGACCTTATCACGTCACAAATTCAAAAATCTTTTAACTTGGACCATGTTGAACGTTGTGCCAACATAATTCTTGAGGGGAAATAGGTACTTGCGTACCTACTTATCGGTTTAGATACCGACCCCTGGTTTTTTACGTAGGAATGTTTGTAAGATGTTTGAGGGGAGCTTTATGTGAAATTTACGGGTTGAACGTCTTGTTGGGCGGGGGCTTTATGGTTTTATAGCGGGGTATGTGTTTTATTGGGAGTTTACTTTAGATTAAGGTTTTAGTACTTGTGTTCTGCGGTTTTGTATGGTTAAAGATTTAATTTTCATCTCTATTTCTTATGCGGATTGGAAAGATAGATGGAAAGATCTTTATTGCACCATAAAAAAAAACAAAATTACATTTTAAAATACTAAAACAGGAAACTTAAAAGCTAAGCTTGATAAGATTTTTTCATTTCATCAAAATCGGTTTAGTATATAATGTTTTCTTGAGTGAGACTGTCTAACATTTTCAACTGTTTTTCTTAAGGTGAAAGGGTACCGGCGCTCTTTCCATACAAACGTAGTCGATTGTTTCCTCCCTGGATACTAGCACAAATATTTTTGTGCCATAACACCTATAACTGCCATGACTATGCCCCTATGTAATTAGAAAATAAAAAAACCAAAACATAGGGGCATGGTCATGGCAGTTATAAGTTTTATGCAACAAAAATATTTGCTCTAGTATCATTATCCAGGGAGAAAACAGTCGACTACGTTTGTATGGAGAGAGCGCCGGTACCCTTTTACCTTAATGATTATTTTTGGCGCGTTCCAAAGGCACACATCCTAACTTAGTTTTTAGGACGTTTCAATGTTATCTCGTAAACTGTATGATTCCAAATTAATAAAAAAAAACTTTTAATTTTTGATGAACGTCGGAAAATAGAAAAGTCATTTCTAAAATGGTTAGGTTATTATTATCTAACTAAATAGAAAAAAAGTAAACAAAAAATTAATTAAGAAAGACATTCGCTTAACGCTCGTCAGTTTTTCCGAAATTAAATTTTAATCATAATTTTCCAAATTTCTAAATTGATTTCTAAATTTTTTAAGCTTATCCGAAACTCGCCCCCCTAATAGCCGTTAGAAATAAATAAATAAATAAATATTGGAAGTTCAGGAAGTTCCACACATCGTCATCTAGCCCCAAGCTAAGTAACTAGACCTGTGTTATGGGTGCTAAACAACGGATATACTACTTATATACTTTTCTTTTGAAAATATATACTTATACTTAGAAACAACTAGACCACAGACAAACAACTAAACATAAATACATGTCTAAGGCGGGAATTGAACCCGCAACCCTGTGTTTGGCAGTCCGGTATGGCGACCATTGCGCCAACTCGGTCGTCATAAATAATTAAAAACATTACTCAAAATAGTAGCAACAATACAAAAACAAGTATCCCAAGCTATAATAAGCTGTGACATCAAAAAATTCCACCTGAAAAGCATCACAGCCCGCCCGAGTGTCATCAACAAACAAGAAAATAGAAAAGACATGCTCTTTAACCGTAGAATACGCTATCTAAACTAACAAAAGAGCCCCGCGTCGCTTGCCCAGACAACGGATACAACTAAACACTTTAACCTTTTAAAGGAAACAAACGCCATTAGTACAAGAACCAGCTAACAACTGGGAAGTGTCGGGCGAACGCGTCGCGGAAAAAAGAAGCAAAGTTCACTCGCATCGATTTTATACCCCCGAGGGAGGCGGGGTTACTGAGACTTGCCAATCAGGGAGCGGTGAGCCGACCAATCGTAGCGTTCCATTCTCGTTCCGATTTCAAACACTGTAATGGAATTTAGACGAAGTTCGAAGGCGGATTACCGCCGTTCGTCGCCGATGCAAATTGATTACCGTAATACAGACATCTTTTTTTTTTCTTATTATTATTGATTTTGAGGGTATTTCTTTAGGGGTAATTAGGTTTTTTTTGTTGTTGAAAGAGTTTTGGAGTCGGATTTCGGAGGGTTGTGGATTTAGGTAATGTAGTTAATGATTTATAGAGAAGCAATTCTGTTAAATGTAAGCTTCGAAGGTTAATATTCTTGTTAAGATTTTGATTAAAAAAAAAACAGTTTCGGTACACTATGTAGTGTAACAGTAGCGCGGGGTCCATACAATCCGATTATTGTCTGCTATATTATTATACTAGCTGCGCCCCTCGGTTTCACTCGCGTAAGTCCCGATCTATGTGTTAATCCAGGTCTCAAGCTATCTACATTGCATCGCAATCGGTCCAGTAGTTTTTGCGTGAAGGAGTAACAAAGATACACACACATACACACAAACTTTCACATTTATAATATTAGAAGGATAGGATTAAGTATATTATAATCTAATAAAATTTAATTTAATCTTTTGCGTGTTTTTATCTATAGATTATCGGTTTACCTTTAAAAAAAATGAACGCGTCTCGGGAAATGCGTTTGGAATGAATTCCCTTTTACTATTCTTAATTTTATATTATATATTTATTTTTCATATATTTGTGGGAGATTGGTTTCTTTGACGGTTTTCCGTTTCACGTTGTCGTAACGTGTAACATTTTTCTCACATGGTCCCACGCCAACCTGCGATAAGGAACGTTTTTACCCTTTGAGAACGGAACCCTAATAAAAATGAATCGCTGAATGTGTTCAGCTGAACTGATTTCGCTAATTCTTTCTTTGTTGTATTTGTTATTGTCAGGAGAAGATTCTTAAAAGAGAAAAAAATAAGAATTTCTTGAAAAAATATTTCTTACAATGAGTTTCTTGTGCCTTTTTCTCATTGGTGGGCGCGTTCCGAAGGCACACATACTAACTTGATTGATTTATGTATAACTGATTACTGATTTCAGGCGAATTGCATGATTTCAAATTAAAAAAAAATTGTCTTTGATTTTGAAAAGTTACCTTTTTTATATAATTAATCTTTAATGTTTTATTTATGTCAGTATTCAACTTTCTTTTCCGTCGGAAAATAATAGCTATTTACTGCAATGCCAAAGCGATGAATTCCATCTTCAAGTCAGTCAAGTCAGATTATCATCATATCAGTTACAACACGTCCACTGCTGAACATAGGCCTCCCCCAAAGACTTCCAGAGCGATCGGTCGCATGCTCTCTGCGTCCAACGACTTGTCGCGACCTTAATTAAGTCGTCCGTCCATCTAGTCGGGCCGTACCGCGCTGCGCTTTCCGGTACGTGGTCTCCAATTTAAGACTTTTCGGTCCCAACGGCCATCAGTTTAAGTCAGATTATTTTATTAGTATGGAATTGGAATTATTTTAAGGTAATTTCAAATTGGGTAGAGATGGTATCGGGAAGAGTGGACGAAGCCAATTAAAACGCTTGAATCATTTGCCCCTTATAGTCGGAGATCCCTTCTACAACGACCTTCATTGAGCTGTTTAATGGATGAAAAGTATTTTATATCAAACTAGCTTTTGCCAGCGACTTCGTCCA
The DNA here is from genome assembly GCA_951213275.1 of Idaea straminata. Classification (NCBI taxonomy): domain Eukaryota; kingdom Metazoa; phylum Arthropoda; class Insecta; order Lepidoptera; family Geometridae; genus Idaea; species Idaea straminata. The sequence continues at coordinate 9,193,336 of OX577867.1, read as the reverse complement.
TGCAGAAGTCGAAAATAGACCAAGTAATTGCGTTGTCCCATACAAACTTTGCCCCCCTTTTTTACCCCTAAGGGGTATTATTTCGGAAAATCTTTCTTATCGGATGTCTACATCATATCTTCTATATAAATAAAAATGAATTGCTGTTCGTTAGTCTCACTAAAACTCGAGAACGGCTGAACGGATTTATCTTATCTTAGTCTTGAAATGTTCGTGGAGGTCTAGGGAAGGTTTAAAAGGCGAGAAAAAATGTCAATTCCTACGGGATCGGGACTTACGCGGGTGAAACCGCGGGGCGCAGCTAGTAAAGAATATATTTTTAAAACATAATATATCACTAAAAAATCTTTTTCGAAATTGCAGGCAATCGTTGCCTTTTGAAAACTATCTAATAATAGTTCGTTCGAGAATCGAAAATAAAATGCTATCGATAAATAGCAAGCAATCGTTATTGTTGCCGCTGATATAAAAATAAAAGTTCTATATCGGAATAGATGAGCTAAATAGTGATGGGGTGATGTTATTTTGAAAATATCGATAAAATCCCAAAAATTTGTATCTATTTTACTTCATTTCTTTTCATTAAATCGATAAAATTGTCGGTAATTTTTCATCAAATATGTTTTTAATTAAAATTTTCATCAATAATCATCTTAAAACTGCAAAAGTTTTGATTCGTAGACATTTCGTAGGCGTTCGTAGATGAACCGTAGCACGCCTACAACAAGCTACGATATCGTAGAAGTCATTTAAAACATGGTTAAACATTTATTTTTGCTACATCTCCTCAGTGCCTACATGAATTTCATAGAAAATTAACTTTTTTTATAGGGTTCCGTGCCTAAAGGGTAAAAACGGAACCCAATTACTAAGACTTCGCTGTCCGTCCGTCTATATGTCATCCGGCTGTATCTCATGAACCTTGATAGCTAGAGAGTTTAAATTTTTACAGATGATGTATTTCTGTTGGCGCTATAACATCAAATACTAAAAAAGAAAAAAGTTAATATCTATTAAGTATGTTTTTAAAATTTTTAGGTTATTTTCATGTGTTATTTCGTTCTTAAATTAATAATGGTTTCGCACGATGTCATGTTCGATACTATCAAACAATTCAGTTATTAATTTGATTAATTTTCTTAGTATTAAACATAAATATTCCATACAAACAAATTGTAATGATTCATAAAAAATGTAAGTCAATTTTTAAATTTATTGCTGCCTATGTACTAGCTACGCCCCGCAGTTTTACTCGCATAAGTCCCGATCCCGTGGGAATATCGGGATAAAAATAGCCTATGTGTTAATTCAGGTCTCCAGCTATCTCGATGCCGAGTTTCATCGCAATCAGTTCTGTAGTTTTTGTGTGAAGGAGTAACAAACACACACACACACACACGCACAAACTTTCACATTTATAATATTAGTAGGATTTGTGTGGACAGATTCTGGTAAATAAACGATTACATTTTCATTTTATCGACTATCGATAATTATCTCGTATGATACTGTCCCATCCCTATTAGTCCCAAGAGCGTGGCACTCTCACAATCCTCTTCTAACAATCGATATATATTGCTCTTCTCTACCGAAGCTGTAAGTGAGAAAGCTTGTAGTGTTCACAATGTAAGAGTTTCCAATATTTTACTTTCAAATACTTTATTTATTGCTATTGTTTTGGGCAAAGGACACAAAAGGGTACAATATATTTTTTAACGGTAATTGAACCAACTGTTCTGTCATTTAATTAAATTAAAATAATATAAGTGATAATTTATTAACTATTTGACAATTATTAACGGATCTTTTACCATGTTTACACACAAATATTTAGAACACGGTAATATAAAAATACCCCTTTTCAAATAACTTCAATATTTACAAATTTTTACACTTTATCGTTTTTATTTTTGTTTTCGTTATATTTTATATTATCTAGGTCTCCAGCTATCTACGTACTAAGTTTCATCGCAATCGGTCCAGTAGTTTTTGCGTGAAGGAGTAACAAACAAACACACACACACAAACTTCAACTAATAAGGATTAACACTTTTTTACATATTTCAAAATATCGATGTTTGAAACAGTTGATAAATTACAGCTAGAATATTTAAATATTTCTGAGTCAGTTTAAAAGGATTGAAAAAAATAATAATTATTTTTAGGGTTTCATACCCAAAGGTTATAAATTGGCCCCTTTTACTAAGATTCCGCTGTCCGTCTGTCACCAAGCTGTATCTCATGAACCGTGATAGCTAGACACAGAAAAAAAACTTGAGAGATGTCAAGGGACACCCGGATGGAACGAAGTTCCTTTCGATTAATTGGTGAAGAAATTGTAATTAAATAAAAAAGTGTCGTTACAACTTTTGTCTTATTTTTTTCCGTCTAGCCCCTTTTCGCAACGCGCGATAAGGAACTTCGTTTCAAAAATATTAAAGTGTTAAAAATATTATACCCATACTACATGGTACGGAACCGTTCGAAAGTTAGTCCGACTCGCACTTAGCCAGTTGTTTTGCTGTTTCCAACCTGCAATCGGTTAATAGGAATAATCTGTATTTTCCCAATTATCGATATCGACAATTATATTAGAATGATCACGTCCCATCCCTAGTCCCTCACAATCCTACCGATACCTATAGAGATCGACTATCGAGGTGGTAAGTGAGAAAGCTTGTTTTCAATACGAGACTCTCTATCCAACATTTTACTTTTAAAAAAAACAACACCTGATTTATTACATTGCCACTTTTCTACTATTGTAGGGTTTTTTTAAAGTAAAGATTGTATTTAGGAGGTTTTTCAATCACTATAAATTTAAAAATTCTCGTGTTAGTTGCCAAATTTCATCTAAACGGCTGAACCGATTTGTATGAATTTTTTTGTGTATATTCGTTAGGTATGAGAATCGAACACTATTTTTTTACTTTTTATTTATATATATATATATATATATATATTTGTATATAGCAAAACAATATTTACCAGGACAGCTAGTCTTTAATATTATAAAGAAGAAAGATTTTTTGTTTGTAACGAATATAATAGGCTCCGAAACTACTGGGCCGATTTTGATGAAACCTAGTATGAGGATACATTGATTCATTGGGAGTAACAAAGGCTTATTTTTTGTTTGTAACGAATAGGCTCCGAAACTACTGAGGCGATTTTGATGAAACTTGATGTGAGGATACATTGATTAATTGAGGGTAACATAGGCTACTTTTTCCCCGATATTCCCACGGGATCCGGAGTTACGCGAGTGAAACTGCGAAGCGCTGCTAGTATTTACATAAAAAGAGAAAAGTGGGTTAGGTTCATGCATATTACCTCATAATCTTCCGACCGATTTTTAAGACATTTTCACGGATCTTAATTGCATAAAAATATGCGATAGAACCGGAAAAATAAATACAAATCCTATGCGTTTAAAAAGTTATTTTTAAAACGTTTCCAAGATGAAATTAGAAACGCCCTAAATAGATAAGTAAAATAGGTAATTTTCTGATAATATCCCAATGATAAAGCGCACACCTCACCGCGTCTTTAAACCCGGCTTCCCCCTCCAACTGTCAAAACTCAAGGTGTCGTAAGTCCACTAAGAACATAATACCCTCCGACTACCCCCTAATGTTAAGTAATAAGCCCCATTCAAACAGATAATATTTCGATTTTTTTCATTGTGAAGGGATCTAACAGAAATTAAGTATATTTTTCGAAAGGAATTTGGAAATAATAAGACTAGAAAATCAGCTATAAATACATAAATAAATATTGCAGGACATTCCACGCATCGCCAGCTAGCCCCAAGCTAAGTAACTAGACTTGTGTTATGGGTGCTAGACAATGGATATACTACTTATATACTTTTCTTTTTTTAATATATACTTAAAATACATAAAAACAATCAGACTACAGATCAATATCTAAGCATAAATACATGTTATTGTGTATTATGTGATAGCTAAATAACTAATACAATTATTAACAAGAAACTTCAATTCTACTAATATTATAAATGTAAAAGTTTGTGTGTGAGTGTGTGTGTGTCTGTTACTCCTTCACGCAAATACCACTGAACCGATTGCGATGAAACTCGGTATGTAGATAGATAGAGACCTGGAATAACACATAGGCTACTTTTTATCCCGATTTTCCCACGGGATCGCAACTTACGCGGGTGAAACCGCGGGGCGCAGCTAGTTAAAATATAAAATTAAAAATTTGGTTAAGCGCTTTCTGACGGTATTTTTATTCTAAATTTATTTTAATTCATCATTTGACGAGAATTTTTAAAAGTGTGATCCTCAGAGTCGGGCTGCTCGGGGCACTAACCCGAAGTATCTATTACTAGGGTACTAAATCTCCTTTAAGGTGGGTCCATACCCCAACGACCTTGGTACACAGCCTACTAAATAGTTACTACCGGCACCGGTCGCCTTCCTTGGTGAACATTGTTGATTGTTACACATGTGTTTTTTTCTAAAGTGCTAAGATGGAATTGTTAGTGAGATTTTACCGACATTTTGGTGTGACTTTGAGCCAAAACATCCCTATAGTTTTGAAGCTATCCTAAAATTAAGAATTAAAACTAGTCCAGCTTTGAAATGACTAGGAATTTTTGTTTCATATTACCCCAAAACGGTAAAGATCTCACCTACAATTCCATCTCAGCACTAACCGGGTATTTTTGGCGCGTTGCGTTTGGCTGCATAAATATCCTACAATAGATAGATAGACAGATAATAACTTTATTGCACCATAAAAACAAAACGCAAAATGATTACATATAACAAAATTAAAATTAATTCTAACTTAAGTAACTACCTATATGCTAAAAGAAAATTCATATTTAATACCTTACAATATGGCACAATGGGCGGCTTTATCGCTAAAACCGATCTCTTCCAGGCAACCTTTGGATGGACAAGAATTAAGGAAGGGGATGGGTGGGTTGTTCATAACGCGATAGAAATATAAGGAGGATAATACTATATAGATATTAAAATAATATATAACATAAAATAATAAATACTAAAATACATAAATACTAAAATCTATATATATAAAAGAAAGTCGTGTTAGTTACACCACTTATAACTCAAGAACGGCAGAACAGATTTGGGTGAAAATTGGTAGGGAGGTAGCTTAGAGCCAGGAGACGGACATAGGATATTTTTTTCGATATTCCCACGGGATCGGGACTTACGCGGGTGAAACCGCGGGGCGCAGCTAGTATATTAATATATCAATTACAATATTAACAATATTAATATTTTTTACAATATTAACTAATACATCCTGGTTGTTACAGATTGGGTCTGATATCACAATGGAGCGCCCTCGCCGGGAGGTATGGCGGTCTGGTGCCGGCGCCATGGTACTGGCAGAGAAATTCACCACCTCCTAGAGGTAAACTTATTATCACAATATATACAGGGCTATTGGTAATTAGCAAGCCGGTGAGTGCTACTTCTGTGCATCTAAACAAACAACTTTTGTTCTACGAATTTTGGAAATTCGAACATTTTTTTAAACATTTTGAGGTTAGGTTTACTTGAAAATCAGATGTTCCTTACACGGAGAGTTCATTAACCTTAAAATTTTACTTATTTTTTAAGTTTTATATCTACTGTACTTAGTCTGAATGACGTTTGTTTTAAAAAATCAGCTGTTTTCGAATTTACATAACCTCAAAATTTTCATTTTTCTTCGAATTTTTAAAAGCCGTAGAACAAAAGTTGTTTGTTTAGGTACACAGAAGCCCTCAACGGCTTGCTAGTATAATTACCAATAACCCTGTATATAAAGTTCAAAGCCCTGACTAATTGATTGACTGATATTTAAACGCACAGCTTAAAACTACTGTTTCTAGAGACATGAAAGGAGGGTGTGTTCTTTAATAAGTCTTCAAACTGTAATAGACTAAGATCCCGCCTACCATCGAACTCTCGTGATTTAATAAAAGCTGAGAATTTTTCAGCGCATGATCCAACACAGTTATGAACGATGTGCAGTTATGAAGTTCAGACCATAGTGGTTTGTAGAGTTATCAGGTAGCAAAGCCAAGAATCAAACCTGTTAATTTTGCAAAAAAAGAAATCTCCTATATTATTGTACTAGTCGCTAATGTTGCTAATAGCGATAAGAGCGGTGTTGGCTTAGTGGTAGATACCTCGACTTTCATTCTGAAGGTCGTGGGTTCGAATCCCGGCCGGCCGTGCACCAATGTATTTTTCTTAAGAAAAATTTATGTGCGCTAATTGACATTGCTCTTACGGTGAAGGAAAACATCGTGATGAAACCCGCGGCTTAGTTGGCTCCAGAAGTATTGACAAGTTCTCTTCTCTGGACATGGTCGACTAAGTTGAGAAGGTAGTAGGTGCTGGGCAAGCCTACTCCATCCTCACGCAAAAAGGACCCAATTAAAAAAAGGGTTCAATGGCGGAAACCAGCCTGTATACAAATACAAAAATACAAAATAGCGATAAATTGCTAGAATAAATATAGTATGGCAAATGAAGGAAAATATGTCATTTTTATCGTTATAATAACACCTTTGTGGATCATATTTTATTTTATTCAGCAATAGTCACAAACATATTAATCAACCTTACTAACTAAAAAACCATGTACTAGTCTTCGCATATATAAACCATCTTTCGGTGGTCTAAAATGTACTTAGGCGATTTCTTATTTTGCAAAATTAACAGGCTTCTTGGTTTTGCTACCATAAAACTCTCCAAGCCACTGCGGTCGGAACTTCATAATTGCACATCGTTCATAACTGTGTTTTGCATGCGCTGAGAAATTCTCAGCTTTTATTAAATCAGGAAAGTTTGATGGGAGGCGGGATCTTACTCTATTAGAAGTACCGGCCAATATGTTTTTGAAAGCTTTGTATCAAACACTTATCAGTCCTCGATAAAGAATGGTACGGAAAAAAAATGAAGTAAAGAAAAAACAAAAAAAAAACAAAACTCAATTTTAATCGTTTTCTAACTAATGTCTTAGTAAACGATAAAAAATTGAGTTCACGTAAAATTTTCGTTCGTTAAACGACTTTAGAGAAAACCTTTTTTAGCTAGCTTAAAAACTCTTTGTTGGTACCTACCTTTTTTACACATCAACACAGTATAACCCAGATAAATTAAGAATGTTTCATCTACCTTACATGTAATTAGCAGTAAGATATCAATTTAACTTATCAGGATAACTTATTACACACTAGTGGCGTCGAGGTAATGTAAAACGCACGCGTGCGTAATACGTTGGATTATGAGCCTAAAAGCGGTTGAATAAGATCCACTTTATGAGCAACTGTAATAAATACTGTTGCACTTATCAGTCCTAAGTAGAACTTATTACCTATTACATTGTGTTACAATATAAATCAATGAGCGCATGTTGTAAAGTGAACGCGACTGCACTTTTGCGGTCTCTGCGGTCGATATGCTATATTCTACAAACGCGTATCTGATTACATCACTATTGGACTTAACTGATTTTTTATGCGACCACAGGATATTTTGACGCGTAATGCTTTTAGGGTTCCGTACCCAAAGGGTAAAAACGGAACCCTATTAGTAAGACTCCACTGTCTGTATGTCTGTCACCAGGCTGTATCTCATGAACCGTGATAGCTAGACAGTTGAAATTTTCACAGATGATGTTTTTCTGTTGCCGCTATATCAACAAATACTAAAACAGAAAAAATTAAACACAGATCCGGCTCGCACTTAGCCGGTTTTTCTGTGCTTATGATTCAGTAAATTATGTAAGAATATTTACCTACGCACAAAATCTATAATAGTAAAAAGTATTTTTTGTTTGAGCGCGTTGATCTCAGAAACTTTAGGTTCGAATTGAAAAAAATATTTTGTGTTGGATGGTCCATTAATTGAGGAAGGCTATTGGATAATTTTTATTTTTAAAATTCTCACGGGATCGGAACTTACGCGGGTAAAACCGCGGTCATTGAATAACAAAATATATATATATTGCAGGACATTCCACACATTGCCCTTTAGCCCCAAGCTAAGTAACTAGACTTGTATTATGGGTGCTAGACAACGGATATACTAATTATATACTTCTGAAAATAAATACTAAACTTATAATAGGTACAATATCTAAGCAAAAATACTTGAATTCGATTATTCCGCAACCCCGTATTTGACAGTCCGGCACACATAAAAAACTTGAGAGGTGTCAAGAGACACCCGGACGGAACGAAGTTTCTTTCAATTAATTAGTGAAGGAATTATAATAAAATCAAAAAGTGTCGTTACAACTTTTGGTCTTAATTTTTTCCGTCTAGCCCCCTTTCGCAACGCGCCATAACGAACTTCGTTCTAACAACTACCATTTGCATAAAACATGTCCCATCACGAATGAAATCAACGAAACCATCAAGTAATCACTCGAAACAAGAATGTTCCACAGTGTACGCACAGTGTACAAACGATAGTCATCATGCAACCCCCACGATACTCCAAGCTTTAATATCCGAAAACCCCTCAACGGTGAACAAAGCAGAGCCATTTCACGCGGCCAAAACCGACTCATACAATACTTAGGTATTCGTAGCTATGTGGAGTGTACATGGTTATCGGTAATTCGACGGTCGCGGCTAGAGGTAGGGGTTGGGGAGGGGGTGTCAAAATAAAACAAAATGAATGTATTGCGTAGAGCGTTCATCCGGCGTGGGTACGTCGGCTGCATATTTGCAGACCCACCGTAGAGCTCAAAAACTGCTATTATAAGAATGTTTTCAACACAAGCAAAATTCTAGGCACCTGCTTTAATTGAAGTTTAAAGTCTTTTAACTCATGAATTTATCAAAAAAAAATAGAAGCATTCCAAATAGTAGAACTGCAATTATGCTGCCGAGTGTACATCAAATTTCTATATCCACTCACGCTGAACGACCTTTAAAAAGGCGTGGGCAAAAAATTTGGCGCGGAAACTACGTCGCCTAGCGGTTGCGCCGTAAATATGATTTTACAGTTTTATTTCACTCTTTTAATAGACAATAACATGCACTCGTATTGAATGCACCTTTTCAAACAATATCTATTTTTTGAAAGTATTATTCGTAAATTAATTTCGATCGAGAGAATCAATGAAAAATTAATCTTAAATGGAATAAATCAGAATTTTTCACCCAGTAAATTTTCTGGTTAACGTGAGTGAGTGGTGTCCAAGTTTTTAGCTAGCTTGTGGCGCGGTGTCAGGTATAAAATGTGTTCCAACGAAGGGTTTATAGTACGAAAGAGGACTTTCAACACTTTTTCTGTTCTACGACTTTTGATAATTCGATTCTTTTTGGAAATTTTTTAGGTAATGTTTACCCGAAAATCAGCTGTTTCTTGGAGTTAGAGGTCATTGACTTTGGAATCCCTTCGTTGGAACACATTGAATATGTATAATCGAAAGTAAATAACATATTTGAAAATGAGTATTTTTGACATGGAATTAGGAGAACCGATCCCGTCTGAATTCGGAAGAGGCAAAGAATAATGAGCGGCCTATTGGGAGTTTTGTGTTGAGAGTAACCAATAACCCTGTATACGGAATGTTTGAACTTATAGCTATCCTCCTCACGCCTCTGAGATGTTTACCCGTGCTCGTACTTGTCATGTTACTCGTATTGTCCCTGATTTAGCCACCACATTGTTTAGTCAAGTTCAACTTTTAGAAGAAGAAAATTGCGTCTTGTTAACGAGGTCAGAGATTTTATCTCATCTAAAAATAAAAATAAATTCACACTTCAAAAAACTTAAATAAGTTTCAAAACGGTTGTTGAACATGACGTACTTTCAGAGGCTATAATTATGATTAACGAACATACATAAAAAGTATATATATACGCGACGAATTGAGAACCTCCTCCTTTTGTTCGAAGTTGGTTAAAAAATTAAATCTTTTGCATATTTTACGAGTTCGGTCATTTCTTTTGCAGTTTAGTTTTTAAATAAGTCATTTTTAAAAGTTTGGTAGCAAGGAGTTTTCATACACCTACACCCTTGTATGACAATGTTCTATTTTTGAATAGGTATGTATTTTTAAATATTATTGTCGCTGATTGCCTAAAACTCAGTCTGCCGATTTCGCGTTATGCGCAACAGGACATCATATTATGCTGGGTTTGGGGCGGTTGGTCAAGGGTGTGCTTGGTCAAAGTGCACGTTTGACCAAAGGACTATTTCGTCAAAATTTAAATCCTTCTTGTCGTCGTGTGCGTTCTGAATTTATTATGTTTTAATCTAACTATCTATTATTCAAAACGCTGTCTTTTATATTTTTAGTATGTTTCTATGTGTAATTGGTTTCTGTTTCTATTTATTGTGTTTAACCTATAGACTTTTCTTACAAATAAATAAAAGTACCTGGATGACCAAACTATGCTCGGTATTTTTTTTTTACTTAGTCTATCCTCAAAGCAAACACTCATTGACTTGGTGTTACTTAACAACGCCATCTGCTGGAATAACTTTATTGCTTACAAAAAATAGTATTAGTAGTTCGACAATAGATGTCAGGAAGAGTCATATTTTTCAGATAAAAAAAGTAAGTTTCGATAAAACACGAATAAAATGACATTTTCTAAAAATGATTCCTAGCTAGATCGATTTATCGCCCCCGAAACCCCCTATATACCAAATTTCATGAAAATCGTTGGAGCCGATTCCGAGATTCCAACTATATATGTATATATATACAAGAATTGCTCATTTAAAGATATAAGATATTACGTTACGTCAAAACCTTGTACTGTCATGGGTGTATTTTAAGTTTAGCCAAAGGAGTATTAAAAAATAGTGAATAAAGTAAACATATACATAAGTCCCAATTTGGGTTTTAATTTGACGGAAGATGTTTACAATACTGTCTATAAGAGCGGTGTTGGCTTAGTGGTAGATACCCCGATTTTCATTCTGAAGGTCGTGGGTTCGAATCCCACCCGGCCGTGAACCAATGTATTTTTCTTAAGAAAAATTTATGTGCGCTAATTGACATTGCTCTTACGGTGAAGGAAAACATCGTGTTGAAACCCGCGGCTTAGTTGGCTCTAGAAGTATTGACAAGTTCTCTCTTCTGGACATGGTCGACTATGCTGAGAGGGTAGTACGTGTTGGGCAAGCCTACTCCATCCTCACGCAAAAAGGACCCAATTAAAAAGAGTCTGGTTGCGGAAAAAAGCCCGTATGCATACATACATACATACAATACTGTCTATAAAATATTCTCAGCAGTGCGAGGACGAGCACAATGACAAGTAGAAGTAGCATTGCCTCTCTTTCCCGCCAAAGCAGTGTTACCAGCGCAGTTAGAAAACATGTCGCTCGTTTTAATTTGTCGAATGCGGTTTATTCGGCGCGCAGTTTTGTGTGATTGCTTTGCTTGGCCTTTTGTGTTTGGTTTTTATATGAATAGTGAGTGGGGTTGATGTTCAATTAGTAGAGTAGGTTTGTGATTATGTCACATTCTTTTGTATATATTTCTTAGGCGGTTTTTATTTATGTTCGTTGATTTATGAATTGTATTTTGTATGGGTTTCGCTTGCATGATTTTTAAGCTATTGCATATCTTTTATGGCGGGCTTTGAGCGACGCGACCGAATCAAGAAATTCCGTAACGAAAATAAAACCTAACACCCCCCACTCCGCCTACCAAGTTTTTTGCATGTCGAGTTTTTTGACATAAATATAACAGAAATAAAAAACAAAAATTACAGCAATAAAATAAAATAAATATCAATATAATATTCAAAATACTACAATCTACGCTTTGTACCCTAAGAGGAAAGGGTACCGGGCGCTCTCTCCATACAAACGTAGTCGACTGTTTCCTCCCTGGATAATGACACTAGAGCAAATATTGTTGTTGCATAAAACTTATAACTGCGATGACCTATGGTTTGTTTGGTGGCCTGGTGCACGGCCGGGATTTGAACTCACAACCCTCGGAATGAAAGTCGAGGTATCGACCTACCATTATTATCAAGTGAGAAACCAATATCAATACAAATGTTTGCAATTCAAATGCAATCCACTAATTTGGAGTATTCAGTGTAAATCGTCAGGATTATACGAGCCAATTCACAAGATCTCCGTTCACTTTGATAGGTATATGATATGGTTATGTGGTGTCTATCTGTAGGGTTACCATTTAATAGTTTTATTTTAACTAGCAGCGCTCCCTATTCCGTGGGAATATCAAAATACAAAATAGCTTAAATAATAATAAAATAAAAAATAGCCGTTTCCTGGGAGCGGAAAAGTCACCCACAGGGTGCGGCCGGAAGACTAGCGCTGCAGATGCGCCTGCGTATTTGCAGCATATGCTGAAGCTTTCACCCATTCGGGCTTCTCAGATGCTTTTTTTTATTGTCTGTTTTTTTGTAATTTCTTTTATTTGTAACTATCTCTTGCTGTTTCTTATTTGTCGTGTGTTTGTTCGAATAAATTATATTCTATTCTATTCTTATAATCTTCCTCAATAAATGGACTATCCAACACAAAATTATTTTTTTCAATTCGAACCAGTAGTTTCTGAGATTAGCGCGTTCAAACAAATAAAAAAACTCTTCAGCTTTATAATATTACTAGCGGCGCTCCGCGGTTTACCCCCGTAACTCCTGATCCCGTGGGAAATTCGGGATAAAAAAGTAGCCTATAGCCTTCCACGATAAATGGACTATCCAACACAAAAATATTTTTTCAATTCGAACCAGTAGTTTCTGAGATTAGCGCGTTCAAACAAACAAACTCTTCAGCTTTATAATATCATTATTGACTAGCAGCGCTCCGCGGTTTCACCCACGTAACTGCCGATCCCGTGGGAATATCGAAATAAAAAATAGCCTATAGCCTTCCTCGACGAATGAACTATCCAACACAAAAAATATTTTTTTAATTCGAACCAGTAGTTCCTGAGATTAGTGCGTTAAAACAAACAAACTTTTTAGCTTTATAATATTAGTATAGATATTTTAAATCAATTCAAATAAAAAAAAAAACAACTTTTGATTTATTTCCTTAAAGATAAAAAATGTCAAGTAAAAGTAACTAAAAATACATCACAAAAAAAATAACTAAAATCTATACTATACTAATATTATAAAGCTGAAGTGTTTGTTTGTTGTATTTATTTTAATGTAAAAACGAAGGCTAAAACCTGGACATGTCCTGACTTATCCTAAAGATGGATTAATTACCAGCCAAATATAAATTGAACTATGTTGTCGTTCCATTTTCAATAATACAAAGGTCTTAGTAACTTGGTCGGGCACTGATTCTATCGATTTCAGAAGCCATTGAATAATCCATAGTTAGTTTGCGCGTTGTGTTTACACAGACACTTACTACTTAAGTAGTTTAGCATGTAATAAGTAGTTTAAGACGCCCGTACACGGTCAAACAATGTATCAAACTGAATCATCAAACTGGCCAATACCGGCTACTCTTTAAAGAAAACTGACATACGGACAAACAGACGGACAAGATAGTGATCTTATAAGGGTTCCTTTTTTATCTTTTGAAGTTCGGAACCTTTAAAAAACTTCTAGTTGTCTGTAAAATCGTTTTACGGACGACAATTTTACGTGACAACGTCATAAGAAAACATTGACAATAACGGAACGTGAGCGATGAAGTCACACTTTTTTATGAATGCTGGTGTTCATCGATTTATAAGACGTTATCACGTCAAGGCAATTCAACATTCATGCTTGTTCGTATTTATCATGTTTAATTTATACGAGTTTGACGGTGTACTGGTCGCTTTAGTGATTCCTGCCTAATAAGCAGTTTGGGAAGTATTGTGGGTAGAAAGAAATTAGAATATATTTAATACGATTATGACACCTCATTTGTTAGGCAGGTATGCAAGGAGGTGAAAATGGGAATTAAGGTTAATTGATAATTTGATTATCGATGAACTTCAACAAGATTAAAATCAAACTACTGTAGTAATCAAATAACTAATTTTCTTGTTATTTTATACTTTTATGGGGTTTTTCGTGTGTAAAGTTAAAGTATAAAGTTACTTTAAAAAATATTATCTTATTTACTGAATTTTTAAAATTACGGTTGGCAACACTTTGAACAAACGTTTAATTCAAGGTGATTTTTAAATTAATAGATATTTTTGTAGTTTTTAGACCGTGATAATTATGTTTATTTTTCATAAAAATAGAAAAGATTAAGAAGAGTACCTACGTTCAATTGACACTGGCCGTCGTCGGCCGTATGAAATAGGTAAAAAACTCAACCGAAAAGATAACAAATTTTTAAATCGCACAAAACTGTTCCAGATTCAAATGACTCACATTTTCGTTCTCGATTTAAAAATAAAACAGACAAGAAAATCCGTGAAATTAACCAAAGCAGCGCGCTAAGTCCTTCGATTTGTATTTATATGGATTTAGACCGTGCGGTACAAGCGATCGTGGTCGGGGTGTAGTGTTACTAAAGAAGCCATACTGTAAGCCGAGTTGATTAGATTTTTTATAGTGATTTAACATTCATACCTCGCCAGCTATTTAATAAATAAATAAATATTCCAGGACATTCTACACATCGCCATCTAGCCCCAAGCTAAGTAACTAGACTTGTGTTATGGGTGCTAGGCAACGGATATACTACTTATATACTTTTCTTTTGTAAATGTATACTTATAATACATATAAACAATCAGACCACAGACAAATATCTATGCATAAATGCTTGTCTGAGGCGGGAATCGAACCCACAACCCTGTGTTTGGCAGTCCGGCATGGTGACCATTGTGCTAACTGGGTCGTTAATAGGTTAGTTTGAATTGAAGAGAGTAGGTAGGTACTTTTTTAGTTTTTTGGAACGAAGTTTCTTATTACGAAAATTGGTAAAAAATATCTACACGCACCACACCTTAATTATCAGGTTGAAGAGACCGCTTTCGGCAGTAAGGTCGCCTGTTGTGTCATTCGATGTTTGAGTTGTAAGACAGATAAGCAACGGGACAGGTTAGCAACTGGATAGATTATAAAATGGACAGATATGCAATTGGACAAATATACAACTGGACAAATATTCAACTAGACAGATTAGCAACTGGAGCAATTAGCTACTGGAGCAATTAGCTACTGGAGCAATTAGCTACTGGAGCAATTAGCTACTGGAGCAATTAGCTACTGGAGCTATTAGCTACTGGAGCAATTAGCTACTGGAGCAATTAGCTACTGGAGCAATTAGCTACTGGAGCAATTAGCTACTGGAGCAATTAGCTACTGGAGCAATTAGCTACTGGAGCAATTAGCTACTGGAGCAATTAGTTACTTGAGCAATTAGCTACTGGATAGATTCAAACCCACTTATTCCAAAACGAGGTTTAAGGACACTATCCCTATTAAAGAGAACTATTGTCTTAACACTATCCCTATAGATTGGATAGTGTTTAGACTATAGTTGACGAGTAAATTTGTATTTAAATCTAAGGTTTAATCATTAAACCTCGTTTTAGAATAAGAGGGTGAGAGTTTATTTGCCAGTCTATTAGTTTTACAAGCTAAGCTTAGATCTGCAATCTAAAAATGTCAATTTGTTACAGAAGATTCAACAACGAACGAGGAGGGCTCAGCGGGCGGCTCCCCCCACCTCCGCTCACCCCCCCGCGCGCCCTCACCCCCATCCCCCTCGCGATCCTCCCCCCGCTCGCCCCGCATCCACCCCGCACTCTACCCAGCACCTCCAGATACGCAGGACTCCGACCCGGATGTCGATGAGAGTGATGACTTCGACAAAGATGAGAAACGGGAGAGCTCTAACCTTGGGAAGCGGAAGAAGAAGACCAGGACTGTCTTCTCGAGGTCTCAAGTCTTCCAATTGGAGTCTACTTTCGATATGAAGCGGTATTTGAGCAGTTCCGAACGTGCAGGTGTGTTTTTTAGTTATAGTTGGTTAAAAAGTTGACCATGTGATCTTTATACCTAGGTATTAAGCATCCAAAGGAATAATTAATTTTAACTTTGACTTTGACGACCTCGTTGGCACAATGGTCACCATGCCAGACTGCCAAACACAGGGTTGCGGGTTCGATTCCCGCCTCAGACAAGTATTTATGCTTTGATGTTTGCTGTTGGTCTGGTTGTTTCTATGTATTAGAATGCAAATCACATTACAGTGATTTTCCTCGATTAAAAAAACCTTGAAAATCCTATAAAAACGTAATTTTTTGAGGTTTTTTAATTTCACGGCGATTGTTAAGAAAAAACATGTACAAAATTTATATTTTCATAAACTTTACATCAAATCCCATAAGGTAGTACAGATGGCTTTTCAATAAAATAGATGTTAGTCTTTTATAATTACATAAAACAGTTAAAACGGTCATTTTGCGGCGCGCGGGGGAAGGGGATAGAGACATCGTGCGGCGCGCGCGTTGGAAAGGGATAAGGGTTTTCAGGTCCTACTTCACCTTAATATAACATTGTTGTAAATAAATATTGTTATTTCTAGGACTAGCTGCCAGTTTGCACCTAACAGAAACCCAAGTGAAAATTTGGTTTCAAAATCGTCGCAATAAATGGAAAAGGCAATTGGCTGCTGAGTTAGAAGCAGCTAATATGGCGCACGCAGCTCAGAGACTGGTCAGGGTACCGATTTTATACCACGAGTCGCGGCCTACGTCAATGCCTCATACACCACTGCCTATTCATCCTCAGGTAACTTAAATCTTTTTATTTTCTCACTAAGTAGTGCTAAAAATAAAATAAAAGTTATTTCACAAACGAAACACTTACAATTAAGACAATTATTACATACTCATTGAGAGCGGTGTTGGCTTAGTGGTAGATACCTCGACTTTCATTCTGAAGGTCATGGGTTCGAATCCCGGCCGGCCGTGCACCAATGTATTTTTCTTAAGAAAAAATTATGTGCGCTAATTAACATCGCTCTTACGGTGAAGGAAAACATCGTGATGAAACCCGCAGCTTAGTTGGCTCCAGAAGTATTTACAAGTTCTCTACTCTGGACATGGTCGACTAAGCTGAGAGGGTAGTAAGTGCTGGGCAAGCCTACTCCATCCTCACGCAAAAAGGACCCAATCAAAAAGGGTCCAATGGCGGAAAACAGCCTGTATACAAGTACAAGTACATACTCCTTTTAAGCAATCGAGATGCCTGTGCCAAGAGTTTCCACTCTTTACAGACTAATAAAGCATACTTTATTAGTCTGTATTAGTCTGTAATGTATGGAAGAGTGATAAAAACATACTTACAGCATACATAATTACACGTGTCTCATCCATAAGACGGGAGCCTCCACCGCAACCTCATGGTCGTATGACTCAAGGCGCGAGATTTAGCTCCAGCCCATGAATATGTGTGTCTGAAGAGAGTGATAATGTTAGCGAGATTGCGATGCTATAAAAAGTTAAGATTCCGCTAAAGAACGCCTTATTTTTATATTCTTCAGCAGACTCTCAACCTCTTCGTAACTTATATTTTTTAGCCAATTTGCTATCATAGTGATGGCAAACCATGTCATCCTTCTCCATCAAGTCCGTCAAGCATATTGGATCCGTCAAGTCCGCATATCATACCTCATCCAATCCTTTCCCCTCTTTGAATGTTTGTTTCTAAAAATGAATCAAATGGTTTTGACCTCTAGGAACTATATTTGTGGATAATAATGCTAAAATGTTTTGCATATCGATCAAATATAACAGTTAGCACGCAGCACGCTACGTCTTTGAGAGCGCGGGCTAAGGTAATGTGAATACCTACACACGATACTGGAAGAGCGCCTTAACCTTTTGAACTTTAGTATTTTTTTAAACTTACCACAGACGCCAACCTAAGTTCAAGTTTGTATTGATAGTTTAATTGAATTGGTAGTTTCATCCATTATACAAAAAACATAGTGCAAAGGCAGATAAATTTACACCTTAAGGAAAGGGTACCGGAGGTCTCTCTCCATACAAACGTAGTCAACTGTTTCCGCCCTGGATAATGACACTAGAGCAAATATTTTTGAAGCATTAAACTTATAACTGCCATGACCATGCCCCTATGTTTTTTTCGTTTTAGGTTTTTAAATCTTAATTTCTATGGTAATTAGAAAATGAAAAAAAAAACATAGGGGCATAGTCACGGCAGTTATAGGTTTTATGGCACAAAAATATTTATTATAGTGTCATTCATTATTCAGGGGAAAACAGTCGACTATGTTTGTATGGAGAGCGTCGGTACACTTTCACCTTAATCTATTAGACAAAAAACATAGTACAAAGGCAGTAAAAAATTACGCCATAATTATGTCTGAATGTATGTCTTAAATGACGCATAAAGGTGTTACCTGATGTTCAAAAGGAAGCGTTGTTGTTTGGTTACAAATAAAAATATATTCTTTCTACCCTCAGTTTTCAAACGAACCCGGCGTGTATTTCCCATCGCAAGCGCCGCAGCAGATGGCGCCCCTTCCCGCCTCACCGGTGACGTCACGAGCACCACTATCAAGCTTAGTGTAGTGTACGATGAATCCCACTTCTGATATGAAATGAAGTGGATGGACAATATAAAGCTATTTTCTAAACAGCGTATTTGGGAAATTCTTTTGGACGCCAAAATGTAAATGTAAAATATTATTTTTTAAACACTGTTTATATAAATTAACCACTATTTTGTTGCGTTTCGTTCGCATAAACTCATAAACTCTGCTCAGCGGATGATTAGTTAATCACTTTAATCATGGCGTTTGAATAAGTAAGACAACATTGGTACTCTGAGAACAAAACTTTTCCGCTCTAAGGATTTTATACAGCATTTTTATATTTATACTTAACTATAATTTGCTAAGCGGTGTTTATGAGTGCGTTGGTATGTTAAATGTTTTATTTCCTTCAGCTTAGAATTTGTATTTTTTTAATATTTAGGGTCCGATAGTATTTTTAAAAACGCTGTAGACTAGTCATATCATGAATGTCGAAATGCCAAAATCGTTCAAAATTTTTAAGTGTTTAGTTTTAGATTAAATGTTTATAAGAGTCCTCGCACACTACAAACTGGTTCAATTTAAATTTGTTGTCTACGAGAGCTCTTAATGTAGAATATAAATTTAACGTACAAAATATCTTAACTCTACGCTGTAAATTATTGTAAATAAAGTTTTTCTCTTGTATTTAAACAAATAAGTTTAGATAATTGTAAATAATAATGAACTGAAAAAGTTTTTGTAAGTTAAAAATATAGTTAAATTTAAATAGCGAGCAGTGAAACTAATCTAAAGTATCCTTTAGGGTAGCAATAGATTACTGACTTTTCTATTCGCAGATTTATAGTCAACATCAGAAACCTGTCTAGCAACGATCATAGGTTTAAGGTGAAAGGGTACCGGCGCTCTCTCCATTTTGTCTGTGGTCTGGTTGTTTCTATGTATTATAAGTATATATTTACAAAAGAAAAGTATTTAAGTAGTATATCCGTTATCTAGCACCCATAACACAAGTCTAGTTACTTACCTTGGGGCTAGATGGCGATGTGTGGAATGTCCTGCAATATTTATTTATTTATACAAACGTAGTCGACAGTTTCCTCCCTGGATAATGACACTAGCACAAATATTTTTGTGCCATAAAACCTATACATAGGGGCATGGTCATGGCAGTTATAAGTTTTATGCAAAAAAATATTTGCTCTAGTGTCATTATCCAGGGAGAAAACAGTCGACTACGTTTGTATGGAGAGAGCCCCCGGTACCCTTTTCTCTTAATGGCATTTTTTCCCTGTAGCAAAAATGTCAGTTTAACCCTGGGTAATTAAGTGATAGGTTCAATCAGCTATCAAATTCGATGTAGGTACATAGGTGTTTTATTATTAAATGAACTGCATCCCGCGATTTAACTCGCATTATTATGTATTCTGCGACTAATGTTTGCTGGGATGCGTTCGCGTCGTCACGAGCGGCCGGGGTTTTCTGGAGCGGCTGCAGTTTTTCGTCTATTACTCAGGTTCTACTATTTGGATTTCTATGTAAAGTATACCACAACTTTCCTCGAAAGTAGAGCTATCTAATAGTGAACCAGATTTCAGATTGGTTTAGCCGTTTTTAATTGTATAAATTACAAACAAACAGACATTAGAATCTTTTTGATCTACTACATTTTTTTCATTATATTTTATTGGTTTTTAAGTATCGATACTTAACTATCGATCAACAATATTGAAGGCCATCAACTTTCTGTCCGTCTTCAAAAGATCGGCCAATAGAAAAGTCTATAGTTTATTTCCACCCTTTTTCTTTCTTTATAAAATTACTGTTTTTTCCTCATTCAATGTAAAGAATCTATCATTTGTGATTGATGTGTCAGTGATAGATGGAACAGAGCCATTTTACAAGTTATTTCCGGGTTTTCAAAGTAACAGATATACAATGTGTTTTACTAAGGGGTTGTATTCCGAAAAGGGGGTTGCCTAAGCCAAGGCATACAACTTTTGCCCTACGATTTCTAGAATTTCGAACTTTTTTTTAATTTTGAGGTTTTGTGAACTGGAAAATAAGCTGTTTTCGGGAATAATACCCAATAATGTCAAAAAAGTAAAGTCGAAATTCAATAAAACAATAAAACCCAAAGGTCAATGACCTCTAACTCTAAGAAACAGCTAATTTTTGAGTAAACATAGCTTCAAAATATTCGTAAAAATAGTCCGAATTTTCAAAAGTTGTAGAATAAAAGATTTTGTCCTAGACGTCTAGAACAATTCCCTTTAGTATTTGAAACCTTTCGGTGGACATTATATATTAACTTGATACTGGGCTATAATGCGCGCCCGTATAAAGCCACAATTAACGAAAAAAAATCCGGATATACCTTACTAATACATTCCAAAAAAACTAAAAAAAAAACGATTATTTACGAAAAAAGAAGGGTGTCTTTCTTTTTTTTCATTAAATAAAGAAATTTCCATAACAAAGAAGAAAGATTAGTTTAAAAAATACAATTGTGTTGCCATGTCGCTTTACTGTAATTCTGTAACATTGCTAGCGTAAAATATCTTAAACAAGCTTATTTATATATAAAATTAATGTTATTTATTGATATAGTAGTTGAAATCTTCGCATTGTAATATTTATGCTGTGAGGCGAAAATAAAAGGAAAATGACGTATGATTTTCTGTATTTTATTTCCCTAAAAAATTACAAACAAGGATCACTAAAATCGGTTCATAAAAAAAAGTTATGACCGAACAACCATGAAAAAAACAAACAAAAAAAATTAAGGACCTTCCTCCTTTTTGTGAGATTTTGAAAAACTTGAGAATAAATTGCAACATGGTACGCGAAATATGCTAATCTTTTTTTAATTATTAGAAGAAGAAAACATTTATGATCAGATATCCAAAGGAATATTGTTGGTATAATTCTAGTTTTGTATGATTCGACTATGCGTTTTTGTCTTGAAAAAAAAAACATCATGGCATAGCTCCACAGCCAGTAGGCAGGAGGAAGACTGCCCTGTACCACATCTCAAATTGGCCCACCGTCTACCAAACACCCTGTATAACTAACGAAAATATTATAAATAAATAAATATAAACCAAAAACCGCCCAAGTACGAAGGTGTTCGTACCATGTTGTGGGACGCCCACTTATTTTTTTAATAATTTCAGTACTCGTTGTTAAAGCGGCAACAGAAATACATCATCTGTGAAAATTTGAACTGCCTAGCTATCACGGTTCATGACAGACAGACGGACGGCAAAGTCTTAGTAATAAAACAATAATTCGAGATTTTCCTGAGCCTTATATAAGAACCTACACCATACCTACATAGTTATCATATCAGCCCATGCACGTCCACTGCTGGACATAGGCCTCCCCCATACGACGCCACAAACAGCGGTCCTGAACCGCCTCCATCCACCGACTACCCACGACTGCTACAATGTCGTCGGTCCACCGGGCAGCTGGTCTCCCAACACTCCGTTTCGCGTTGCATCGCGGCCGCTACTCGAGAACCTTTACTCCCCAGCGGTTGTCAGTTCTGCTAGCTATATGACCTGCCCATTGCCACTTCAGCTTACTAATCCTCAAAGCTATGTTGGTGACTTTGGTTCTTATACGGATTTCCGTATTTCGGATTCCATCACGTAGAAAAACACCGAGCATAGCTCTCTCCATAGCCCGCTGAGCGACTCTGAGTTTATGAACGAGGCCTATAGTCAGCGACCACGTCACGGATCCGTATGTCTTCACTGGTAACATTGGTTGAAAACCCACCTACATAGTACTAAACAACAAAATTAATGACTATATTAATGACTGAGTCGTTTTAATTACACGAGTTAATGACTCGTGAAGTTGGCCAATGTAATTAATGGGACACGTTATGGTATCGATTACCTTTTGTGATAAAAAAATGATGGGCAGATGGTTAAACCTAATGGTCTTTGTATCATCACTACATATTATAAAACAAAGTCGCTTCCCGCTGTCTGTCCTTTCTGCTTAGATCTTTAAAACTACGCAACGGATTTTGATGCGGTTTTTTTTTAGTTAATCTATAATTATAAAATTCAAAGTGCTGACTGTCTGGCTGCCACATAATTGATATTGGTACATACAAATAGTTGTTATGACGTAGGCATCCGCTATGAAAGGATTTTGGAAAATTCTAACCTAGGCGAACGGAGTTGCGGGTAGGTACAAACTAAGTCTATAGACATGTAAAATGTTTTTATCACAGTTGCTCATAAAGTGGTTCTTATTCAACGGCTTTTAGGCTCATAATCCAACATATTATGCACGCGTGCGTTTTACATTGCCAACCTAGTGCTATAAAGTTATCCCGATAAGTTAAATACGTATCTTACTGCTAATTACATGTTAGGTAGGTGAAACATTCTTAAGTTATACTGTTTTGATGTATAAAAAAGGTAGGTACCAAAGAGTTTTTTAGCTAGCAAAAATGGTTGTGTCTAAAGTCGGTTTACGTTTAAAAAATATTGTATGTCAGACGAAGCTGTTTAGGTTAAAAGCCTTTAGCCTGGCCTTTCCGGAACATAATTACCAAAAAAATATTGCCTTAAAAAATGTAAACATAGACTTACTTATCACAAATATTTTGTTAATTATTATATTGTTTTCTTTTCAAGTCTTTTCTTTTATTCGCAACTGTGATAAAAAACGTCGTACGATATACATACGTGTGGAATTGATATTTGCATCTTGGCTTAAACCGCCACTATACAAAGATCAATTTACCACACTTATATCGTAATGTACTATTATCCTGACTGACGTATCAACGCACAGCCTAAACCGCTGATCATCAAGACCTGAAACTTGGAAGGTATGTTCTTTGTAAGACGTAGGCATTCGATAAGACATGATTTTCTGAACTTCTACCCCTTAAGAGGTGAAAAAGGGGGACCAAGTTTGTATGGGACAGCGTGATTCCTTGGTCCTTCTACTAATATTATAAAGAGGTAACGTTGGTAACAAGTTTGTTTGTTTGTATGTATGTTGTAAAATATAAAAATATTGATTGACTAATATATTAACGCACAGCTTAAATCAATGGACCAATCGTAATACAATAAAAAAAATTACACCTTCCCGTCATAATGTAAGTATTTAAGGTAAAAGGGTACCGGCGCTCTCTCCATACAAACGTAGTTGACTGTTTCCTCCCTGGATAATGACACTAGCACAAATATTTTTGTGCCAAAAAACCTATAACTGCCATGACTATGCCCCTATGTTTTGTTTTTTTTTGGTAATGGCAGTTAAAAGTTTTATGCAACAAAAATATTTGCTCTAGTGTCATTATCCAGGGAGAAAACAGTCGACTACGTTTGTATGAAGAGAGCCCCCGGTACCCTTTCCTCTTTATACCTTTAACCAAATATTTCCGGTCCGGAAGTATAGGGTGGCAACCCCGGAAGTGGTCAGTTCCGTGCCGGAGTACGCACGTGCCGGACATTACGACGTTTACCGTACGGTGTTAACGTGTTTATGATATTCATCGGATTTTTGCTGATTTACCGGTTTAGGGGTTCCGTAGATCTAACAAGGAACCCTTATTGTTGCTACATGTCCGTCATTCCGTTATGGGTATGGGAGAACCAGATTTTGATACTGGAATTTGTTTCCAAAATATTTAGCTTTAAAGTGTTTTTAGGGTTCCGTAAAAAAGATAAAAAAGGAACGCTCTCTTGTCCATCTGTCT
This sequence comes from Idaea straminata, assembly GCA_951213275.1. Classification (NCBI taxonomy): domain Eukaryota; kingdom Metazoa; phylum Arthropoda; class Insecta; order Lepidoptera; family Geometridae; genus Idaea; species Idaea straminata. The sequence continues at coordinate 9,169,117 of OX577867.1, read as the reverse complement.
GTTCGGGTGTCACCACCGATTTTCTCAGGAACGAGTGGACTTCGCAAGTTGAAATTTATACCAGATACTGGTCTAGGTAATTAGATGTGGAAAACGATTAAAAGATATGTGCAAATTTAGATTTTCGCGAAATCTTGGAATAACCAAAATTTGCCTTAATTTTCTGATTTTTTCGATTTCCGCACGTAGACAATAATTCTGTTCATTGTTTTGATTTTAATAATAAATAAATATTGCAGGACATTCCACACATCGCCATCTAGCCCCAAGCTATGTTATGGGTGCTAGACAACGGATATACTACTTATATACATTTCTTTTGTAAATATATACTCATAATATATAGAAAGAACCAGACCACAGGCAAATATCTAAACATAAATACTTGTCTGAAGCGGGAATCGAACCAGTAACCCTGTGTTTGGCAGTCCGGCATGGTGATCATTGTGCCAACTGGGTCGTCAAGGCAGTTTCATCTCCCAATAGTGAAACCTGTTTTAGTTTAATACATAATTTAAACAAAATCATTTAACGAAGACGACCCAGATAGCACAATGGTCACCATGCCGGACTGCCAACCACAGGGTTGCGGGTTTGTTTCCCGCCTCAGACAAGTATTTGTGCTTAGATATTTGTCTGTGGTCTGGTTGTTTCTTTATATTATAAGTATAAATTTACAAAATAAAAGTATTTATGTAGTATATCCGTTGCCTAGCACCCATAACACAAGTGTAGTTACTTAGCTTGGGGCTAGATGGCGATGTGTGGAATGCAATATTTATTAAAATAAAATCAATTTAACTCAAGTTACGCTAGTTAAATAAAAACAAGGACGACCACCATTATTTAAATAATCGTAATATAATCAAATATCAAAAGGATACTTACCTACCACAAAATAACTTTAATTAAATATCATGATAAGGTCTAACGCAAGCGCGGCGAGTGGCGGCTTGTGGCACCGCTTGTGGCCACACGCGTGTTCCGGAATACATCGCTTGCCGCTCGCTATGAATTATATCAAAAAAATAAAAATAAAAAAAGACTGGCTCAATTATCCTACTATCCTACTAATATAATTAATGTAAAAGTTTGTGTGTGTGTGTATGTTTGTTACTCCTTCACGCTTTAACCACTGTACCGATTGCGGTGAAACTCAATCCCCCTTATCTCAAAACGAGGTTTAAGGATAGTCCGAGATGTGGATTTAAACCTTAGATTTAGACTTAGGGAACCATTAACCCTATAAGACACAGATTTACTCGTGAACTATAGTCTAAACACTATCCTTATATAATCTATAGGGAACTAGAGTCTAAACACTATCCCTATAGATTATATAGGAATAATGTTTTATCACGAGTAAATTTGCATAAAAATCTAAGTTGTTGAATCCACAAAAGTCAAAAGTCAAAAATATGCCAAGATGCAAAGATCAATCCCACACGTGTATCGTACGACGTTTTTTATCACAGTTAGCGAATAAAAGAAAAGACTTGAAAAGAAAAGAAAATAACAAAATATTTGGTGATAAGTCTGTTTACAATTTTTATTGTTTAAAATATATATTTAGGTAGACCTAATTTAGACCTGAAAAACTGTAAAATTAGTTTTAAAATATTACATGATGACTCGCTAAGTGCAGATACACTGATAAATATACCTAGCTACGCGTGCTTTTTAATTATTTTTATGTTCTTAAAAATATTTAAAAAGTGCTTCTGCACTGACATATATTTTAAGTTTTTTTTAGTCAAAAAATCATGATGGTTGGGAAGCGATTCGGTTTTGATATCACACACGAAATAGTTTAAATCATCATAATTACCACCATAGTTAAAAAAAAACTGATTATTTCGTTAAAAAAGGAAAACTACTTAAAACAGGTCATCCTACTATCCTTAATCCTACTATAATTATACAAATGTGAAAGTTTGTTGAGTGTGTGTGTGTATGTTTGTTACTCCTTCATGCAAAAACTACTGGACCGACTGCGACCAAACTCGGTATGTAGATAGCTGGAGACTTAAATAATAAATAAATATTGCAGGACATTCCACACATCACCATCTAGCCCCAAGCTAAGTAACTAGACTTGTGTTATGGGTGCTAGACAACGGATATACTACATAAATACTTTTATTTTGTAAATTTAAACTTATAATACATAGAAACAACCAGACCACAGACAAATATCTAAGCACAAATACATGTCTGAGGCGGGAATCGAACCCGCAACTCTGTGTTTGGCAGTCCGGCATGGTGACCATTGTGCCAACTGGGTCGTCATAAAGATCATTCAGGCTTATAAAAGTCGATAAACTTTAAATAATAAGTAAAGTCATAGGGTCAATGACCTCTCCGTGTACCAGATGATTTACGGGTAGGTAAACATAACCACAAAATTATCAAAAAAATTTTTTTTCGAATTTACAGAAGTCGTAGAACAAAAGTTGATCACAGAAGTAACCCCCAAACACTTTCTTATATAATTACCAAAAACCCTGTATATTTAATCAATTTAATTAAACGATCCGAGATATTAACTCGATTATTGCCAGTCAATGTTGCCAGCCGTAAAAAATGTTATAACTGTATGCAGTCACGAACATCACATTATCGTAAAGCAATTTGGATTTTATTGCTCCGTGATAGAGATTACATTGGCTTATCAGACAGGCTTGATAATTAAGGGTGCATTAAATTGTTTGTACAGATGCTATTTTGTGGTAAGACTTTTTGTGGCGCAACTTTTTGTGGTACAATTTATTGATGTAGAATCGTATAGACTACTTGTTAGTTCCGATCCCGTGGGAATATCGGGATAAAAAACCTCTATGTGTTAATCTAGGTGTCCAGCTATCTACGTATTGGGTTTCATTGCAACCGGTCCAGTAGTTTTTGCGTAAAGTATGAACAAACAAACACACACACAAACGCACATATCTACGAATACAAAACATAATTATAATATAGTAGGAAGTAAGAAAGTATAGAAGAATGTTCACCGATTATTGAAAAACGGCTCAACCGATTGAGATGATTCTTTTTTTATTGGAAAGAGCATAACTCAGGGGTGGTCTCATATTCATATTTTTTATAATGATATGATGAAGATCTTCGGAGTAATTAAGAGAATTACATGCAGAAAATTCCTCAGTTACCAAGACCTAACAGTTGCTTTTTATTCCTAAAAATTTAAAAGAGTCTTAAATCTGCGTTCGCCATAAAGGTGACGTTTTAGTAGGTAATTATTAAAACTTTTAGTGTAAAAAAGTAATCTATTTAATTACTTTCTACTGATTACGTTGTAATTTAAGTTAATTAACAAATTAAATAATCTATTTAGGATTGAAGCTTTTAAGATAGGACGCAGACTGGAGTGGTTATCGGGTGAGGTTAAATTACAATCAAATTTATACGTCATAATTTGTGTAACAGAACCTTAAAATGCTGAGTAAATCCTCAATTCGTTATATATTTATATTTGACGTTTGTATCGTCTGTCTACTTTTAGAGAACGACTTTCCAAGATTGTGGAAGAGAGTTTTGGCGGGAACGAGTTAACAACATGTCGTGCTGCAGTTTTATTTTCATGAAACTTAGTTGTAACCCGAGTTGAATTGTATAATTCTGGTGGAATGTTATTCAATTTAGTTCTGTGAAAGTGCACAAGTGTAGTGAAAGTAGAAATCAGTGTTAAACATGAAGTTTTCTCGTTACCTCCAAATCTCCTATTAAGGTTATGGTAAACTTGCCACCGCTTTACCATAGCCCCTGACTTGACGAACTATGACGACTTTGACTGTTTTGAAACACTTTAGGCCCGATTTATGAAAAACCGGGTCATAATTTGATGCAAAATATAACTTGACACTGGCTAAATGCACAAGCCGTGCGAAGCCATAATTGAAAGAAAAAAAAATTGTGGATGGTTTGTAAATTGAATATATTATTATTTTGTGTATAATTTGCTAGGAATTGATGTATTGGAGTATTATTTGTTTGTAATATCATATTTCTTGTTTAATTTGATGAATTCTGAGAGGTTCCCCTACTTTTGTAACGGATGTTGCTAATCCAACCACTTTTTGTTTTTAAATTTATTGCATTAAAATTACTCTTTTTCCACTTTTCTACGGAGGCTGCGTCCTTACACAATTTTTTGCGCTGAAAATACAAAAGCGGTAAGCACTCAGGCACTTTGACTGATAAAGATATAGGATTTTAACTAACATGTTTTTTAGAGTTCCGTACGCAAAGGGTAAAAACGGGACCCTTATATTAAGACTCCACTGTCTGTCTGTCATCAGGCTGAATCTCATGAACCGTGATAGCTAGAAGTTCAACTTGCTAGGTTGCTCAGGAACGGGTCCTGAGAAAATCGGGGATGACACACGGACAGACGGATGGAGCATTTCTTTTTTTACTTTTTTCCTGGATTAACACATAGGCTACTTTTTATCCTGATATTCCCACGGGATCGGGATCTACGCGGGCCGCAGCTAGTGTGAAATAAATTTAACAAATATAATTATAATATGAGTTCAAATCGCGAAAACCTTAAAAAATACTTTAATTATCACGTCAATAGATGCCCAATTCCACAGAATTCCCAGATTCCCATGTAACTTTAATATCCTAAATGACTTTACAGTAATGTAAGTAAACACAATAACCAGCAATTGTAAAGTAATAGTGACAGTTAGTAGTTATATGCCACAGTTTATGTTATGAGTAGGTACTACCTAATGTGGCTGTTAACGAGGGGATGGCGTGTGGCTGATGTAATCGATACCCACTGTGGTATCAGGCTGAGTGTGATGGGCTTTATGATGTTCCAGTGTGGAGCTTATGTAGGGTAACTAGCTTTAGTCCGCGACTTCGTCCGCGTAGGAGTCGAAAATAGTTCTAATAGTAGTTTTATGTTGACTAAAATTGGATTGAGTTTAAAACACGTGTCAAAATAAAATGTACTTACTTAATTTATATGCACTAAGGAGTTCGAGTCGAAGGAAATCCCCCCCCCCTAAAATAACTTTCTAACCTATTTTAACCCCTTTACGAATTTCAGTAAAATACGAAACACGTCTTCCATCAATTTTGTTAAATAATATTTATGCAAAATTTGAAGTAGATTGGACCAAGGAATCACGTTGTCCCATACAAACTTTGCCTCCCTTTTTACCCCCTTAGGGGTAGGATGCCTACGTTAAACAAAGAACGCACCCTCTAAATTTCAGGTCTCTACGATCAGCGGTTTAGGCTGTGCGTTGATCCGTCAGTCAGTCAGTCATTCAGGACAAAGCATTTTATATGAATAGAAGATAAGGTACGGTCGGTGTCACCGGAGTGCTCTCTTTCTACTACAAGATTTAATTTTGTCATCTCCATTCTTTCAGGCAGACTGATGTGCGGCACCGATTCATGTACAAGACGTCCGCAATAAGCGTTTTGCTTCGTCATTCCTTATTCGTCCTGCAAAGGAATGGAACCAGTTGCCTGCGTTTGTCTTTCCTGACGTGTACAATTTGTGTGTCTTCAAGTCGCGAGTGAATAGGTATCTTCTAGGGGCGCGTGCTATATCTTAGGCCGCATCGTCACTTATCATCAAACAGACGTGATAGTGGTCAAACGCTATCATAATCTATACATATAAAATTCTGTGTCCTGAATGACTGACTGACGGATCAACGCACAGCTTAAACCGCTGATCGTAGAGACCTAAAACTTGGAAGATGTGTTCTTTGTATGACGTACCTAAGTACTTTGGAGAAAGTAGAAAGTTATTTTGGAGGTGATTTGTTTCGATTTTGATATCAAATCAACACTTTTAATTAATTTTGACATGTTTCAAAACTCAATCGGATTTTAAAGTCAACAAAAAACCTCTTAGAATTATTTTTGACTTCTACGCGGACGAAGTCGCGGGCAAAAGCTAGTAAAATATGTATATGAAAATAAAAAAGAGCTCCAAAACTTCTATTTTTAGAATGTTTTTAACTCAAGCTAGATTCTAATATCTACTAGCTCAAGTTCAAGTTTAAAGTTGTTCAACTTATAAACTTAAACTTATTTTGAAAAATACCACTATAGTCCCTTAACGATACGGGTTCAAAACGATCCTTTGTTAGTGTAACAAAATAATATTTCATTTTTATTTTATAATATTCCAACCAATTAAAAATACATCAATATAATAATCGGGCTACCAAAAACAACTCGTGATGATGAGTCATAAATAAACAGAAAAAAAAAACTTAACCTATCGACCTTCCATATCAGACTTTATCAAATTCATTAAAATACCACCGAAATTAGTGTGTTAAGCAGCGATGCGAGTTTTATCACGTTCTGATCGTAATTAGCGATCTAACCGCGAGATAGTACCGCAACTGCAGACTGGAAACTAAACAGTCGGCAGATAACTCGCCAAAGGCAAATACAAAGCAATTGAATAGTCATTAAACTTGTTGTATTAGCTTTTAGAGGTAAATACAGAGCAATTGAATATTCATTAAACTTGTTTTATTTGCTTATAAAGGCAAATACAAAGCAATTGAATAGTCATTAAAATTGTTTTTTATACCCGCGATTTTTTTTGCGCAGGAGCACAGAATATATCATTTTAGAGAACGTTTATGGCATAGCAGTTGAACTTTTAGCAGAATCTGACTATTGGTTTGACCTGTAAGATGATATCTAATCTACACTAATATTATAAATAGGAAAGAATGTTTGAACTACTAGACCGATTCTGATGAAACTTCGTATAAGAATACTTGAATTATTTTATCTCGATATTACCACGACATCGGAAGTTACGCGGGTGAAACCGCGGAAGCTGTGTTTGTTTATTACAAATTATAGCGTTACAAAAATCTGTAGTAGCCTATGTTATTTCTAATGACTCAACGTATCCTCATACCCAGTTTCATCAAAATCGGTCCAGTAGTTTCGGAGCCTATTCGTTACAAACAAAACGCCCAGAAAATCTTTATATTATAAAAAGTATGTATTAACATACTTACTTACCTAGATTAACCTGAATCGCACACTCAATTATCAACTGTCGCCCGATTAAAAGTCATCATTCTGCGTATGCCTATAACGGTATTTTCTCCACCATGTTTGTATTGTAAAATGGCAGTTTTGACCTTAATCAATGGTTTTTGGCTTTTAATTGGATGGTATGAGGACAACCATCTAATTTTAGGTGAAAATTGTTTCAACAGGCGTATGTTACGAGTTACGAGGTATTAGGGGAAATTAAATTACCCACGTACTTAAAAAAATACTTTAAATAGATGTCGATTGTCGGGACAGTTGATCAACTTGTAGCAAGCACAAGTCCGATCGTGCATGAAGTTACTGTTCTCACCGGGACGGTTTGGCGAAATACCAGCTGGAGGCGTTGGAGTTCATTGAGAGGACAGCCAGGAGACTCATCGGTGACTATAAGCTTGCCAACCAAAGGCTTCAGAGCTTTGTACATCGTCGCAAGGTCTCCTAATTTTACCATCACCATTCTTTCGTCATACAACTAGGCATACTGGTATAATAATATATCATGAGGCAGCAATTCATAGTGGAAATACATCCGCACTAAGCGTTTTGCTTCGTCATTCCTTATTCGTACTGCAGGGGAATCAGTTGCTTGCGTGCGTCTGTCTTTCCTGACGTGTACAATTTGGGGGTCTTCAAGTCGGAAGTGAAAGTAGGAGCGAGTGCAACATCTTAGACCGCATCGTCACCTACCATAAGGCAGGTGTGATAGTGGTCAAACGCTGATATAAAAAAAAACAAGTAGCCCTGATAATAAGTGACGATGTAGTCTAAGATGTAGCACACGCGACTACAACTTACCTTAAGGACCCCCAAATTGTACACGTCAGGAAAGACAGACAACTGGTGTGTCCAGACCCTCGGTCAAACCATTTGACAGCGTAAATAATTCACAATTAGTTCCAGAACCATCCATGTTTATATCTAAATGATAATTTCTAACGATATACAATTTAATTTGTGTTACACTACTGTTTTGGTAGAATTTGAATATGATTTGAATAATTTAGTGATTATTTATGTTGTTACTTTTAATAAATTATAGAGGTTAAGAAAAAAAAAACTATTTTATAGTGTTTTTTGGAGATCCTGAAAAACCGTGTTTTTGCTTTTACGGCAAGTGTTGTTTTAAAGGTCGATAATATGTAATCATAATCTTTTCTGCAAAATATAAAAAGGTACACTACATAATTCTCTCAGAATTATCAAAAAAAAGTTTTCCAAAATTTGTAAGCCTAGATGTCTAGAACTACCCCTTTTCGTATTAGAAACCCTTAGCGGAAACACTGTTTTATCAATTCCCACTGTTCTTTGGCTAGGATAGGAAAATTACCTGTAGGTATTAAGACCAGTAGGTGTTTAGATAACGAATTTACCAAAATAAACGATTTAATTCAGTGAAGTGAATAGGTACGAAAAAAATCCTTTATTTCTTTGGAATCAAACGATTTGCATAAAATCACTGATTTTTACTTTCACTACACTACTACACTTGTGCACTTTCACAGAACTAAATTGAATAACATTCCACCAGAATTATACAATTCAACTCGGGTTACATCTAAGTTTCATGAAAATAAAACTGCAGCACGACATGTTGTTAACTCGTTCCCGCCAAAACTCCTACTACGAGGTTTCGTAGTAGAGGTTTAAGAGTTCATTAGTGTTGCAAAATAAGAAGATAAATAAATGAGTTATCCCCCTTGTCAAACAAAAAAAAAAGAATTTTCCAAATCGGTCCAGGCGTTTTTGAATAATCGTTTATAATATCGAATCGAACATACATTTGAAAAAAATCGCGACGAATTCAGAACCTCCTCCTTTTTTGAAGTCGATTAAAAAAGGAAGAAATTAAACTACATACAAATTAAATATGCTTATTTGACGCTGGCTATATGCACAATTTGTGTGAAGCCAAAATTAAAACAAAAATATTCTAATGCAGTCAAAACTCAACAATTAACCACTCAGGGGCATTCGTTAATCTGTATTAATGTATGTTTTATGTAAATCCGCCATTTTATCACATACCGACACGAAATGCTATACGAATTAGTTAAATTCAATTAAAAAAACACCAATGAGTGTTTACAGAATTGTACCCGAAAAATAGGCAGTTTGTGTAAAAATATCACACATAAAGGAAGCTAAACTTAAGTGATTTCTTACTTGTCACTGGCTATATTAAAAGTCGTGCGAAGCTATTGTAAAAAAAAGATCGACAAAGTATTTCGACCTTCATGGTGTCAAATAGACGACAAATTCTTAATTCAAACATCATTTGAGGATTATTTAAAAACATACGATTCCAATTTCAAAAACTTAACGGTACGGCGTAAGTTTACTTACTTTCTCCGATTTGAAGTAATTTAACATTGGATAGGTAGACTATAAAGTATTTCGACCTTCATGGTGTCAAATAGACGACAAATTCTTAATTCAAACATCATTTGAGGATTATTTAAAAACATACGATTCCAATTTCAAAAACTTAACGGTACGGCGTAAGTTTACTTACTTTCTCCGATTTGAAGTAATTTAACATTGGATAGGTAGACTAATTTTATAAAAACAAAACAGGTCAAAATGTAATTTTTCATATATATTTTGATTTGATGGCAAAACTGTAAAAAAAATCAGTTTATCCTTTTGTCAGTTACTTTTGGTTGACTTACCTATAGCCTAAATGGTTTAAGTACGAAAATTTTATTAAAAGCAAAACCAATAATTATTTGGTACATTCCTGTCCTGCTGATCAAACTTTCTGGTCAAACTATGGCATTCAGATAGCTGTTATAAACGTAAGCATCCGCGACGAAATCGCACGTTAAAATTCGATCTTTCTCTCCACTCGTAAAAAGGGAGTGTCCAATGACACCTCGCTGATATTTTGAAATAAGAACGCCGCATTCGCAATTTGAAACTACGAATTACAAGTTTAAAAACGAAGGGAGCTGATTTTTTCTATTTGACGATTATCCTGTTTACTTTGCATTCAAATAAGGTTTAAAATTTCGTATTGAACCTTAAGTTTGAATGCATAGAGTTGTTTTTATGATTTAATTGTTATGTAAGTGTAGATTTAAGTTTGTCAAATTAAACAAAGCAGTTTATTTTTCTTTTTGTTCAGTATTAATGCGTCGATTTGGGCGTTAAGTTCCTTTTTTAAAATGAATAGGTAAATACAAGAGTTTCGTATTACAAAGATATCGAAATGATAGTTATTTTGAATTCGATTTGTTTGTTAAAATAAATCTTATTTCAATACGGTTAATGTTTAATTTAAGTTAAGCGAAAATGTTTCCAAAATTAATTGAAGTTTAAAATGTTTTAAATGAAGAATAGGAATTGCTTTTTTGTTATTCTTTATTTGAATTGAATTAATTCCAAAGCTCGATTTGAGTTTTAGCGGGAAAGAGTCAACAAAATGTCGAGCTGCAGTTTTATTGAAATGAAACTTAGTTGTAAACAGAGCTAAATTGTATAATTCTAGTGAAATATTATCTAATTTAGTTCTATAAAAGTGCACAAGTGTAGTGAAAGTAAAAATCAGTATCGAACATCGAACATGGACTTTTCTCGTTGCGCACAAAATCTCCTACAAGGTTATAGTAAAGTAGCCCCTGACTTGACGAACCATGGCAACTTGCACTGTTTTGAGAGACTTTGAGCTCGATTCCCATGAGTTTCTTGTGCCTCCATCTCATTGGTGGGCGCGTTCCGAAGGCACACATCCTAACTTAGTTTTTAAGACGTTTCTATGTGATCTATGTACACATGTATTAAGCATCCAAAGGAATATATTTTTTTGACTTTGACATTGATTCCTAAAAATCATACCATAATTTGATTCAAAATATAAAACTGCAAATTAGAGCGTCCAAACAAACATACTCTTCAGCTTTATAATATTAGTATAGATAAAAAGTTCGATTTAAATAAAATGTTAACACTGGCTGTTAACAATCGAGCAAAGCCAATACTTAAATTTAAAAAAGTAGATAGATTAAAACACTTACGTTATGGTCATCGCATTCGGTCAACTATTAATTTGTAACAGCAATTAAACATAGAATAATAATTAGGGAGATAGTTGTCACAATTCATTTGTATTGTCATTGTCACATCTGTTCGATTAATGGCTTTTTTTTAAACAGCTTTTTTATCGGTTATAAAAGTTAAAATTACTTTTAAAGTAAATTATCCTACCTTTTAACGCATACACAAGAAGATGAAAAATAAAAAGTAGATACACGAAAATAGACGCGCATACTAAAATTATTACTTGGCTTAATGCATAAATCGTGTGAAGCCATAATAAGAAGAAGTAGGTAGCTAAATGTGTTGTTCTTTTTTCAAAATCGGCGTTTCCGTTTAGTCTCTACGAGGCGGCTATCTGTCCTACCTAAAATTCAGAAGCCTGACTGATTGATTGACTGACTGACTGATTATTACCGGACAGCTCAAACAATGACGACCCAGTTAGCACAATGGTTACCAAGCCGGACTGCTAAACACAGGGTTGCGGGTTCGATTCCCGCCTCAGACAAATATTTATGCTTAGATATTTGTCTGTGGACTGGTTGTTTCTATGTATTATAAGTAGATATTTATAAAAGAAAAGTATTTATGTAGTATATCAGTTGTCTAGCACCCATAACACAAGTCTAGTTACTTAACTTGGGGCTAGATGGCGATGTGTGGAATGTCCTGTAATATTTATTATTATTATTTATTAATGGAAGGATCACGTTTGGCATATAGATAGCTATTACGACGTAGGCATCTGCTAAGAAAGGGTTTTGAAAAAAAATTGGTTGTCTGTAAAGTTGGTTTACGGACGATAATTTAATGTGATAACGTCATAAGAAAACGATGAAAAGTTGAGATTTTTTTGTTATTCCTTTACATATAAGTATATTTTTTCTTTATTTATTTAATAAATTCAGTACACAAGAAAAAAAAGATTACATAATAAAGTTATTACTAAGGTAAGTCTAAGGGAAAGGAAATAATAATCTAGCAATAATAATATATCCTTTTAATTTTTTTTTCTTTTTTTCCTTTATATATAAGTCTTCTGTTCGTCACTCGTCACCATAACACAAGCCCAGATGAGTGATATTATTATTAAATACTCTCATGTTACCATGACGCATGACGTCACACATCAGGAACGGGACGCGTCATGTTACCGTAACATGGCACTTTTGTGTGAATGCAGGTGTTTCATCAATTATTTGACGTATTATTATACGTCATCATGTCAAAGAGAATCTCCTCCTTTTTCAAAGTCGGTAAAAGTGAACCACGTCGCTAGTGAAAGCTGTTTGTACTATATTTGAGGCCTCTCAAACTCAGAACACGTGACTTACAAATTCCAAACTACCCTTTAAAAGTTGCAAGTTTTATCTAATCTAACTAAACTCAAATTATGTCTGATCAAAACAATTTAATTGTATATTTATTCAAATGTCAGTCAACCAATGGGGTGGACGGATATACGAACACCTTTTAAATTCCGAACTCGTTCCAAATTCAAATATGTTAGTAGGTACTTAATTTGAAGGGTGATGAGCATTAGTTTCTTTTTTAATAAGCTTTATTGAATTAAAAAAAAACTTTATGAATGTCTTGTTATCTTTACATTTAATTTATTACCTTTTTTAATTGTTTTGAAATTAGATAAGTTTCTAAAAATATCCGATATGTTTTTGCTATTAATTAGTGGAATAACGAGTTAAATTGTCTAAATAGTGACTTTAATGGATTATCCTCACGAAAAAAAAAACACGCGGCTCAGTTGGCTCCGGACTTGTGCTCGAGACGTATTGACTAGCTCTTTCCTCTGGACACGGTCGACTAAGCTGAGAATAAATGTTGAGCAAACCTTCCTCACGCAAATAAGACCCAACTTAAGCGGAAAACAGCCCGTATAACCTATAAGTACAAGTAGTAAGTTTTAATCCAATTTAATTTATTAAAAGTGTTGAGAAGATAAGATTCAAGTGCGCTACAGTGAAACCATGAAGCCAGTGTCAAGTGTCAGTGTCAATTAAGTGGGTAGGTAGGTATATAAGATAGTGCACATGTAATGTTAGTAAAAAAGCGTGCGCTCGCCAATAAACTGCACTTTACAATGAAGAAAATGTGTACTTTTTTGTGGATAAATAAATAAAAAAGAAAAGATAAATATTTTAACTTGACACTGGCTTTATGCACAAATAAAAGTAAAAAAAACGTACGTCCATTACATAAGCATAGACTAAAATAGAGCGCCTACCATAGAGCATAGAGTAATAACAAGCACTCCCGTTAACACCATCGCGTTCGCTACCGAAACGTGCTCATAAATAAAATACACGCGAGCCGACGTTGAATAATGACCGCATAACTGATATTTACGTGTTTTGACTGTCGTGTGAACGATGTGGACTCGCGTTGTGGATAAACGGTTTAGATACCAGAAATTTTAAACAAGAAAACTACCAAAATGAAAAAAATGTTTCTTGAAGTGAGAAATAATCTTTTTTCTTCTTCTTTTTCAATTCCATTTTACTGCGCCCCGCGCTTTCACCTGTGTTAGTCCCGATCCCGTGGGAATATTGGAATAAAAGTAGCCTATGGTCAGCCTATGTGTTAATCCGGGTCTACAACTATCTACTTACCGAGTTTCCTCGGAATCGGTCCAGTAGTTTTTGCGTGAGGGAGTAACATACATACATACACACACTCATACAAACTTTCAAATTTATAATATTAGTAGGATAGTAGAAAGTAGGAATAAAAACCATACATTCATATAAGGTACCTGCGGGTAAAAGGGGCCGCCTACCACCTTAATTAAAAATTAAATTAATTGTAAAAATAAGGAAAACTACTTAAAAACAGGTCATTTGTTTATTGTCTTGTTAATATATTAAAGTTTAAAAAAACACCTTTAGTGGCCCTTATTACCCGCAAGCACAGTATTTACATTTTTGGGGTTAAAAGTTAAGTTAAGTTTAATCATACGAACCGACACAAAAAAGAAAAAAAAACCCACAAAATTTATGGTTAGCAACTTTTTAAAATCATAAATCCGACTCCACATTTACATAGAAGCCGTACCACGTAGCTCTTCAGTAGAAAAACGAAAAGAGCCCCTCTTTCAACTGAAAGCTATCATTGTAAAACGAATTACAAGAACACTCGGCTGACGGCGCAGTGTCGGCACACAGCGCCCCCGTATATGTAGGATTTCAGAAAGGATTGGCGGGAAAAATCATAAAAAATTGAATTCGTATGATGGCCGCCAGATGAGAACGTAGTTTAGTGATGTGGTGTATGTCGATGTAATAAGGTATCGATATTTATATTTATTTAAATCTTATGGATTTATGATTCGGATTATTTTCACAATAGTTTTTTATATCACTTAATTTAATGGAAAGTATTGGTAACTGCGGATAATAAGGCCCTTATTATCCGCAGTTACCAAAAGGTTTTTTTAAACTTGATATTAACAATTGAATTGTCTGTTTTTTTTGAATATTTAGTTTCCCTTATTTTACTTAATATTTAGTTTTTAATTAAGATAGCAGGTGATAATTGGTTTTATTTTCACAATGTTGTATTTAAATTCAGTGTTTATATCATTAATTGAAAAGAAGAATAATATTAAAAATCTAAATAAGTTTCACTAAGAAAGTCCAAAAGGCTGGCTGCATTGCGTATTTAGTTGACAATGCCAATCCAGTTGGCCAAAGTAGCAGCCAGCCTTTTGGTCACCTGAAGCTAATATTTAAAAATAAATAAATAAAATTATTAGTATTATAAGCGGTTCACAAAATAATGTTAAATTTCGATTTCTAACTACGACCATATTTTTTTCTTCAAATTATGGGCAAGTAGGTCTAAATAACCTTAAATAAAAAAACAACACATATTTAATGACGCCATATGACAGCCATAAAACTAAAAAAAACATTGTGAGAGCTTCGTACAGTCGTACCATATACATACACGTTAAGCGAACGCTCGGCCAAGCTACATGGTAGGCGGAGTGGCAAGTGTTAGGTTTTATTTTCGTTACGAAATGTCTTGATTCGATCGCCGCGCTCAAAGCCCGCGATAAAAGCTATGCAATAGCTTAAAAAAACAATTTTAAAATATGCACATGCCTTAGAAAAATCCGTGAACAGATTTAAAAGAATTAAAAAATGGCCGCCTCTCTCCAAATGGGAGGCAAAAAGTCGATAACGAAGTGCATACGAAAAACGAATGTGTATAATACGTCGGATTATTTTCCCTTCCCTTTAGCTAGACTAGTGATGTTTTATTAAATATTGCATTCGTTATTTGAGTTTTTAGATTTCAATTATTGGATTTTAATAAACGAGTTATGACTTTATTAATTTACTAGCTGCGCCCCGCGGGATCATCCGCTTCAGTCCCGATCCCGTGGGATTCATCATCATCATTCATCATTGACGACCCAGTTGGCACAATGGTTACCACGCCGGACTGCCAAACACAGGGTTGCAGGTTCGATTCCCGCCTCAGACAAGTATTTATACTTAGATATTTGTCTGTGGTCTGGTTGTTTCTATGTATTATAAGTATATATTTACAAAAGAAAAGTATATAAGTAGTATATACAGGTTGTCTAGCACCCATAGCACAAGTCTAGTACTTAGCTTGGGGCTAGATGGCGATGTGTGGAATGTCCTGCAATATTTATTTATTATCATCATCTTTCTGCCCTTATTCTAATACTCGCGGGTAATAAGGGACACTAAAAGTTTTTTAAAAACCATGATATTAGTGACAAAACAACAATAAAATAAAAACTCAAGCAAGTATTTATCTAATGACTTTAATAGTTTTCCCTATTATTACGAAAAATTCGTTTTTTCAAATTAAGGTTTCAGATGGCCCTTATTACCCGCAGGCACCTTATTTATGAATCTAATAGATTGTTGTATTTGGTTGTCAGTCAAACTATTGGTCCGATTTGGAAAGAAATCGGGATAGTGATAGTTTAAGGGATGGAGAAGAACATAGGATACTTTCTATCCCAAAATTTCCGAAGGAATGGGGACTTACGTGGATGGAACCGCGGAGCGCAGCGAGTCTTACTAATAATTGTAATGTGAAAGTTTGTGTGTTAGTGTATATGTTTGTTACTTCTTCACGCAAAAACTACTAGACCGATTGCGATGAAACTCTGTATGAAGATAGCTGAATACTTGGATTAACACATAGGTTACTTTTCATCCCGATATTCCCACGGGATCAGGACTTACGCAGGTCAAATCACAGGGTGCAGCTAGTATAAGAAAACATTGATTGTAACCATAGCGACGTATTATCGTTGCTTTGGTTACCTTGTCAATAACGGAACGTGACCGATGACGTCACACTTGTTTGAGAGTGCTGCCGGTGTGCATCAATTTAAGTATAAGACGTTATAACGTCAAAACCTGGTATAAAATTAGGTCCCGGTAAACCCACGGGATCGGGACATACGCGGGTGAAACCGCGAGACGCAGTCAGTAATAAATAAAAGTAATAGTCTATTAAAATAATTTTTTGTTAAATTAACCATGAGAAAGTACCATTTCAATACTCAAAGGGAAAAAAATGGCAGACGCCACTGAAAAAAAAACCAAAGACAACACCGACAAAGGATATGGAATAATTATATTTGCTTTCATATAAAAAATAATAATATATTTCTTCAACTTCTGTTCATAGTTTTTGAGGTACAAGCGTCAAGCGTTTTCGATGTGATAACATCTTAAAAATTTGTAAACACCTGCACTCTCAAAGAAGAGTGACGTCATGCGTCATGGTTAAAAAGTGTGACGTTATGTTCCGGTACCATGACAGCGTCATGGTGAACGTCTCGCGTCTTGTGTTTGTTTTAGCACGCGTCTCGTGTTTGTTTTATATTGTCGCCCCGCGGTTTCACCCACGTAAGACCCGATCCCGTGGGAATATCGAGATAAAAGTAGCCTCTGTGTTAATCCAGGTCTCCAACTATATTGATACTGAGTTTGATCGTAATCAGTCCAGTAGTTTTTGCGTAAAAGAGTTACAAACTTACAAACAAACACACACACAAACTTTCACATTAATAATATTAGTAAGATAAGATAAGATAATAATATCGCCCATCTCGGCTTGTGTTATGGTGACAAGTGACTAATAGAAGACTTATTAAGGAAAAAAATACCTAAAAGAGAAAAGAAGGAAAAAATATATAAAGGAAAAACTAAAAAATCTCCTTTTTTCATCATTTCCTTATGACATGATCACGTAAAATTATCATCCAAAAACCGATTTTACAGACAACCATTTTTTTCAAAGAAACTATTTTTTGTGTACGTAAGCGTGCGTTGATGTCTTTTGTAAGATTTTTTATTTAAATGCGTGAACAGATAACATAGTTCCCAATCTATAAAAAGTAAAATCAATCAATCTATTATATCTCTATTTTGAAAGGTTGCCTGGAAGATATCTCTTTTGAGCGATAAGGCCGCCCTTTGTAACACTCAGAGTTCAGTCTTATGTTATTTTTAACGCTTGATAAAAAGTATTATCGGTTGGTAAAAACATATTGGTGACAACAGCATGAAAATCGGTGCAGTCGTTTTTGAGTTTTTAGTGGACGGACAGACAGATGCGGCGAAGGACTTTATTTTATTATATGTAGTGATAAAAATAGTGTTTACAATAAATAATTTATCCATCGTTATCTATTTTCTCTTATCGTTATCAACTTCTCACTATGACTATTTTTATTTAAAAAAAGAATCACCCGCTCCGCTAATGAAATCGCTACCGCTTCATCTTATACCTTGGACCACTCACTTCAAGGGTACTCCACACGAGTTATTAGCCCCTTTGTAGAGGTACTTCGTTTTTACGCATCGATGCCGGTGTGGGTACACCCTTTGTGTTTATACAATATGGATTATTGGCTTTCGACTACTGTTTCTGATCTTCCATTTTTGAATTTCGAATGTTAAGATAATTTTCTTTTTTATTTTATTCGTTTTTGACTGGAATTGTTAACGGCCAGTTGGTTATATTTTTAATACTTTTTTATCACAGTGGCTTATAAAGTGGATCTTATTCAACCGCTTTTAGGCTCATAATCCAACGTATTACACACGCGTGCGTTGTGCATTACCTCGACGCCACTAGTGCGTTATAAGTTATCCTGATAAGTTAAATTGGTATCTTACTGCTAATTACATGTTAGGTAGATGAAACATTCTTAATTTATCTGGGTTATATTGTTTTGATGGATAAAATAAAGTAGGTACAAAAACCAGATTTTACTCCAGGTTTATGCCTTGTTTGGACGCCGCGCCGGGAACTGCCAAATTATTACTACCTTGGTCTAACTAACGTGATATTTTTGTGGTTATTCTAGTATTTACTTAATGCTTTTTATTTTAGACTAAGGTTCTTAAAATAAAATTTATTTAATTTAACCAAGAAAGTATTGTGAGACACACGTGATTTCTTTCTATGACTTAAACTTTTTCTTTTTTTAGGGCTCCCTACCTCTTGATCATTCTCTTGTCTGTCTGTCTGTGTGTCAGCACCGTTTTTTTATTCTAAAAACGAAAACCTCGCAAGCAAAATGAATTAAAAAAAATATATAAATATTTATTTTCATTCAACTATTTATACTAACGAAAAAAAAAATTTGAAAGAAAAAGTTTATCAAGTTTAACTTTAAAATAACGGTAAAATTACATATCAACCAAGTAAAAAAGACACTCGGAATCGATTCGCAAAGAAACCGAAGAATAACTCTAATCCAAATTATTAGATTTCATAAAAAAAACAAACAAAATCATCGCAGTTAATTTAACCATAATGCAGCCAATGGCGCGTAAAATTGCAAATTTTGTCTATGGTCTACGAAAATGGCGTCAAAACCCTTTGGGACGTTCGGAATTGGCAGATGGTAGATAATTTGTTGACAAATTTTATTGTTGTTTATTGTACTGCGATAATTTGTTTGGACGGGATTATTAACTTAGTTAAAGCGAATGCGAGCTAAAAGCAAAATGCCTATCGCCTATTTACCTCTGAAATTGTTAATTATTGTTTCGAAATTGTTATTAAGTGTTGTTCTATGTACCGTTCGTAGATTATTCTAATCTTCAGGCCTATTTCCAATTTCTAAGAAAGAAAGAAAGAAGGAATGAAAGAAAGAAAACATTTATTTGGACAAGAACACGACACAAGACAATCATAAAAGTAGTAAAAAACATAAAAACACTAACATAATACAAAATAATAAAATAAAAATTAAAAAATAATAATAATAGGAGAAATCGATCGAAAAAATAATATTAAGAGAAATCGCTATTTCTCAATTAATACTTTTGATAGTTCGAAAAAAAATCTCAAAATTGTTATGTTATGAAGGTTATGTTTACCCGTATATCAGCTGTTAATTACATGGAGGGGTCATTAACCTTAAGATTACTTATCTACTATTTTTTTAGGTTGTATCGATCATCTAAATGACCTTTATGTAAAAACATCTGCTGATTTTCGAATTCACATAACTTTAAAAATATAAAAAAAATATAAAAAAAAAACGTAGGACAAAAGTTGACGGTTATGGTGCACAGAAGGCGATCTGAAAACTCTAACAATAGGTGAGCCACACCGTTAAACGAGAAGAAGAAGATCGTCCGTAAACCGACTTTACAGAATTTTTTTCTTGGTATTTGGTCACTAATATTAAGGCTTTAAAAAACCTTTTAGTGGCCCTTATTACCCGCAGGTTCGTTACAATTTCCCTCCCTTTATTGGTAATATGACCGGCTCGTAATGGGCACCCACTTTGAACAACCCCTCACACATTGTTAGAATAAGTAGGTACGTACGTACTTAAACGGATTGAGTTTAATTATTAATGAGAACTTTTTTTAATAATAATTATATTTGAATGGATTCGCGTTTTTTATTTTTGTTTTAAACCTAACGTTTCGGGAACTTTGCGGATCCCATGGTCACAGGCAGACTGAGATGACATTCGTCTTATTATTTGAACGAAGTTTTTTATCGCGCGTTGCAAAAGCTAGACGGAAAAAATTAAGACGAAAAGTTGTAACGACACTTTTTGATTTTATTACAATTCCTTCACTAATTAATCGAAAGGAAATTCGTTCTACCCGGGTGTCCCTTGACACCGCTTAAGTTTTTTATGAGTTCAAGACTAGAAAACCTTAGAAAATACTAACTTTATTAAAACTGATTTCTGAAAATAAGGTTGCCAGTATAAGGGTATTAATAAACCGATTAAAACTTCAAAATTTAAACTAGATTTCTTAGAAGATCGAATGGCTTAATCACTTAAAAAAATAACTATTTAATTAACTTTTCGGTGTAATAAATAAATAAATATTGCAGGACATTCCACACATCGCCATCTAGCCCCAACCTAAGTAACTAGACTTGTGTTATGGGTGCAACGGATATATTACTTATATGCTTTTCTTTTGTAAATATATACTTATATTACATAGAAACAACCAGACCACAGATAAATATCAAAGCATAAATACATGTCTGAGGCTGGAATCGAACCCGCAACCCTGTGTTTGGCAGTCCGGCATGGTGACCATTGTGCCAACTTTGTCGAAACGTACAAAACAACGAGTCGATTTTAGTCTAGGCCTCTGGATACGGTCGACTAAGCAGAGAGGGTAGTAAATAGTAGGCAAAAAGGACCCAAATAAAAATCCTAATTGGGTAAACAGCCCGTACACAAGTACTTTATATCGACTTAATTAGATTAATTACATCACCCACTTTTACCACAAAAGATATCCCAAAATATGAACCACAACGTAGCCCGAGGCGTACTCTATAATAAACACACAAACAAATTGCCAACCCCCTACGTACGGAGCACGATGATGAAAATGCATCTCGGGGATTTTAGAATATCACTTTGAGCTTGAGCTGTTTAGGTGAAAGAGTACCGGCGCTCCTTCCATACAAATGTAGTCGACTGTTTCCTCCCTGGATAATGACTCTAGCACAAATATTTTTGTGCCATGGAACCTATAACTGCCATGAATATGAACCTATGTTTTGGTTTTTTTCATGTTCTAAATATCATAGAAATTAAGATTTGCAAAACAAAAGAACAAAAAAAATAACAAAACATAGGGGCATGACGGGGGAAGACACAGGGCATGGCAGTTATAGGTTCTAAGCAACAAAACTATTTGCTCTAGTGTCATTATCCAGGGAGAAAACAGTCGACTACGTTTGTATGAAGAGAGCCCCCGGTACCCTTTCACCTTACAATAATTAATATTACAATTTTGTTTTCAGACAATTTTAATTTCATTTATTTGCATTCATTTGGTATACAAGTTCACTTATTATTATGAGCCCTGCCGGACATTGCAATTGCGTGCGGTGACAGACCGAAGCTTTTCTCTTATTTATTGAATCGATATTAATGTTGTGTATAATTGTAATAATAAAAAAGTAGACTGAATCTACGTAGACACAAATAAAAAAGGTAGATTAGTTGTTCTGCAAACTGTAAACCGCGTAAACCTTCTGCAACAATTAAAACACCTATTTTCTGAATTTGAAAGCTATTCTGCTCATCATTTCAAGAAAAGGAGATTCTCAATGTAGGTATGTTGTTATGAGACCAACACGAAGATACCACCTTTCTAATAAAAAATATACTAGTTTTTGTTGTAGTCAAAAATACCTGTTAGTTTTGATTTTACAGGCAGTTAAACTTACGTGACCGCATGTGACGTCAAATTATAACGCTCCGCTTAGTAACGCATCGAGTACGAGTCCACGTCGCACGTTTATTCTATAAATCGAAAACTAATTGACGTAT
This sequence comes from Idaea straminata, assembly GCA_951213275.1. NCBI lineage: Eukaryota > Metazoa > Arthropoda > Insecta > Lepidoptera > Geometridae > Idaea > Idaea straminata. The sequence goes on along the minus strand of OX577867.1, from coordinate 9,147,159 downwards.
CGAAGTAATTCTTTCTCCTGTATTTTTTATTTTTGACAAAGAATATGGAGAGCTCAAATTCAAAATTAGTTAACATTTTTCATTCACGAATATTCCCGAGATACATTCTCAGCATCGTACCACGTATATTAGAGCATACTCCCGCACCCCCCCGGCAAAGGGTAAAGTTACATGATTTAGCAATTAACTGAGAGGCAGTGATTTTTAATCTGTGCTTTTATATGGTTATTAATATGTCCTGCGTTGAATGAAGAGTTGTGATGGTGTCATTAAAACTAAGCTACATTTGTATGGCTTCTGTGGCGTAGGGGGTTGCAGGTTCGATCCTTGCCTCGAACAAAAATGTTTGTTTACAGTTTCTGGCCGGGGAAAATTAAAAAGAAAAATATTTTGAATAATTAAATAATAAAAACCTGCAAAAACCAAATTTAACGATGTTTTTTTCACCGTATAAGCACTATCAATTAACGAACATAATGAACCCACTTTCAGAATGAAAGTTGTGGTATTTACCACTAAGCCAACACCGCTCTTGTCTCGAAACAATTGGGCAACAAAAATCCAGACTCAAAATTACTAGAATTTTTTGAACTTAAGTAGGACTTTAGGATCATACTTTAACATACATAATTATTGTTTCTAGTTAGTATTTTGCAAGTCAATTATTTTAATTTATTTTATAAGTTAAGGTGAAAGGGTACCGGCGCTCTCTCCATATCAACGTAGTCGACTGTTTCGTCCCTGGATAATGACACTAGCACAAATAGTTTTGTTGCTTAGAACCTATAACTGCCATGCCCTGTCTCTTGTTATTTTTTTTCTAATGATTATAGAAATTAAGATTTAAAAAAAAACAAAAAAAGGGCATGGTCATGGCAGTTATAAGTTTTATGCAACAAAAATATTTGCTCTAGTGTCATTATCCAGGGAGGAAACAGTCGACTACGTTCGTAGGGAGAAACCCCCCCGGTACCCATTCCTCTAAGTCCTTTTTCGCCTGAGATACAGGATTACCTAGTTCATGCATATTTGTTATTTTTGTTCTCTTTAATATTTAGTGCATAGTTTATTATGTAAAATGAGTTTTAATAAATATATTTGTGCTAGCTGCGCCCTTCGGTTTCATCCGCGTAAGACCCGATCCCGTGAGAATATCGGGATAAAAAGTAGCCTATGTGTTAATCCAGGTCTCCAGCTACCTATATGCCGAGTTTCATTGTAATGGGTCCAGTAGTTTTTGTGTGAAGGAGTAACAAACATACACACACATACAAACTTTGTTTGATTTGTATTTTGTAAAGTTTAACCTGTATCTCAACCAAGTGACAACTGTCTTTTTGCGCCGGCGCATCGTGCGCATCTATAATCTATTATAAATATATTTTTCGCAAATCATGCGCACGTCAGCAAAATACCTATAAAAATTGATATAGACTGCCTATCATAGTTCCGTAAACACCATTAGCTAGCTAGATAATTTACCTATCGGATAGTATGATGTAAATAGATATTTACGATTACACAGCATATTTTCAAACATATTTAGCTAAATTTGTACGGAAACTGCATGTTCCGCATGCATTGCTAATATTAAAAGCAATTTTAGAACTCTTTGATGGGATTGCACTTATGGTACCAACTGTACAGTCGGCTGCATAATTGCAGTCCCCGGTAGAGTTCAAAAGTTACTATTATTGGCATGTTTCCATTCTAATAATTTATGTTTGATAAATTCATGAGTTAGAAGACTTTAAACTTTAACTAAAACAGGTGTCTAGAATCTTGCTTGTGTTGAAAACATTCTTAAAACAGCCATTTTGGAGCTCTACGGTGGCTCTCCAATTATGCAGCCGACCGTACATATAACCCCTAAAAAACAAAATACAACGCGACATCAATTTCCAAAAAAAAAGATCAACTCCCAAAGCTATTAATCCATAATTGGAACCCCAAAAAAAACTCCAATAACCACAAAATATACTCAAACGCTCATAAAATGGTGATGTCTAAACAACTGAGCACAGATGTTGCTCCCAAGAGGGTCCCAGACTGGTGGGCCCCATGGGTCCCACGGGTGGGGTCCCTAATGATTATAAACACTGGTTAAATGATTGAGTAGTGATGGTTAATAAAGGAATTTAATGTACTATCATTTTTACACTTGGTGTTGCTCTTTATAAGAATATTGAAGGCTTAATCTTAAAGTGAAGTAGGACCTGAAAACCCCTATCCCTTTCCCACGCGCGCGCCGTTCGATGACTCTATCCCTTTCCCCCGCGCGCCGCGAAATGTCCATTCTAACTGTTTTATGTAATTGAAAGACTAACTTCTATTTTAGTGAAAAACCATATGTACTACTTTATGGGATTTGATGTAAAGTTTATGAAAATATAAATTTTGTACTTGTTTTTTCTTTACAATCGCCGTAAAATTGAAAAAGCTCAAAAAAATACATTTTTTTAGGATTTCACGATTTTTTTTTATCGAGGCAAATCACTCTAATCGTGTTTCAAAATGTATAACAATACAAAGCATTTCTTCACCTTTACGACAGTAGGAATATCATTCTATGGATTTAAGTGGTTGATACCTTGAAACTGTTTCTAAGACACCTCTATCGCGCTTCCGGTAAATGAATGAATTGTTGAAATGTTGAATTCTTGAAATGTTGAATTTGCCAAAATTTAGAATTTGCTAAAGAACGCTGAATCCCAAATGTTAAATTGGCTAAAATGTTGAATTTATTAATTTGGAACTCGTTGAAAAAGACTAAATCAATATTAACAGATTTTAATCTGATTCTAGACTATAAAAAAACACTTATTCGTGTTAATTAAAACATTATTCCTCTCCTTAATTTCTCCAAAAACAGGACTTCCATGAAATCCCACTTCTGAAATTTAAGGCTTTCATATCCAGTTTACAAAAACTCCATCCATAAATAAACTTAAGCCTACTAAATTCAAACCCACTTTGTTCGAACCATAGACAAATCATCAATCACCCACTCTAATAAATCCATAGATATCTTTTATTCTTAATACTGACCAATTTTCTAATACATTTACTTATTCAATCCACCCCATTGTAACTGCTCCCATTACAGTACCAAACAAAGCAAAGCAAATCCTTGTTACTACGGTGACCATCTACGTCGTAAAAAGCCTGATATTTATTTTTTTAAAATCCGAAAAAAAATAAGTATTTTTATAATGTGTACAAGCTGCACCCTATGCTTTTAACTCAGAAAAGTTCTGTGCCGGTGTGAATATCGACATATTATAAAAACCCTAAAAATATTGTATGTCAGATGAGGCTGTATAGGTTAAAAGTCTGTTGTCTGCCCTTTTGGGAGTATAATTTGTCTGTTATACGTCCTGTATCACGGGGCTATGGAGACCCGGACCTTTGGAAGGCGTGCGTGGAGCCGAAGCCAACCAACAACAATATTATGTAAACATGAAAATACTACACTAAAATTCTTAAAAACATACTCAAAATATATTTTACTTTTCTGTTATTTTTTTGTATTTGTTGTTATAGCGGCAATAGCAATACATCATCTGTGAAAATGTCAACTGTCTAGCTATCATAGTTCATAAAATACAGCCTGGTGACAGATAGACAGATGGACAGACAGACAGACGCTAGACGGACAGCTAAGTCATAGTAGTTAGTCTTAGGGTCTCGTTTTTACCCTTTGGGTACGCAACCCTAAAAAATCAAAATCTTCTACAAAATTTACAGTAATTTTCCGGACCAAAATATCCCGAGTTTTCCCCTCTCGATGGTCACCCTACCCTCCTGTCACAGGGGCCTCGCTAACGTGGTACAACTATATTCGTCTCTAATAGAGTAATTATTCGGCCCCTACATTCGGAGGGTAGTTTTAGATTATAGATGTTGACTTTGATGTTTGGCGCGTGGCATTCGGTAAGAATTTTGAATTTAGAACGTTTGTTTGTGGGTTGTTTTAATGAGTGTTTTTTAAGTTTCTTTTTTTGCTCGACTTTTTGATATAGCCCTTGGCAGAGCAACAAGATTTTTTTTAAATTGTAAGTAACGTGTTTTTCTGTTTCCATACATTGGTGCACTTAATTAAATAAAACTAAACCAAAAGTATGCCACTTGGCAATTGGTCTGTATTATTATTTTTCTAGCCAAATAAGCCTTATTTTTGCTTACAGTTTAAAAGTGCGAGTCGGACTCTCGCATGAAGGGTTCCGTACCATTATATTCTGTTTTTAGTAAATCTTTGTTATAGCGGCAACAAAAATACATAATCTGTGAAAATGTCAACTGTCTAGCTATCACGGTTCATGAGATACAGCCTGGTGACAGACAAAAATCGAAGTCTTAGTTATAGGGTCCCGTTTTTACCCTTTGGGTACGGAACTCTAAAAATCATCAGAAAACGCGATTCCTTTTTCAAATTCGTTAATAATTATGTGAAAAACATTTTAAATAAAGAATACAGATTTAAATCTCGATAAGGGAAATTACCTATTAATACGAATCTAATTCCAAATTCAAACAAACCGAGCCCCCTAACGATCGGATACACACCCACTCAATCGGTAGAGTGTCGACGAATCAAATTAAACCATTCAACCATAAACAAACATTTACATTTCGAACAGGCTTATTCCAAATTCAAATAGACAATCCTGACTGGAGATACATTAAGATTTATAGTGATAACGTACACTGAAGTCAAATTCGCTAAAATATTTGATGTTTGAAGATTTGATTAAGGTTATAATTGTGTCTTGATGTGGGATAACAAGTTTCATGAATTCCACTGCGGCTGCGTCTCTTAGTTCCTCATTCCTGTCTGATTTTGACTTACATAAAAACCAAATATTCAAAACTTTAATTTCAATTAAATGTCAAGTGTAACAATCCCCAATTTTTGTGTATAATCTTGATACATGACGCCGGCAATATGCAGAAATCGCACGAAGGCGATATACTGAAGAAACACAAAAAATAAAAGTCCACACGTATCTTTTATCTTCCACCAATCTTGGTAAGTGTAGTCAGTGTTTAGTGTGCGTCATCCTTAACGCGGCTATTACACGACCGGTTGGCCAAATGGCGCGAAATTCGACCCTCTCAACTCGAAGAGAACAGGGGCGGGAGGGCATAGAGTAAAAATAAGAGGTCTTACTTCCTTACGAAAATAGTAAAGCCTAATTATAAAAAAAATTGTAAAAAAAACCTTGTTTTTTGACGGTTAAATTAGCAAGAGACTCATCACGAAATCTCATGGGAGTTCCTTTTAGTATGTAAACGCCTGCTCGGACAGGATTTTTTGGAAATTCGACAGTAAAATGGGAGAAAGAGACGATAAGTTTTAATTTTTTTTTCTGGTGGTTTTTACTTGTAGTTGCATTAAAACTTTATTTATTTAAGCTTTATTGTGTGGGTTCGTATTATAATTATTATTATAAAGAGGCGACGCACGATTGTAACTACAACAATTACAAAAAAAACAACAACAAAAAAAACGACAAAGATTGATAATTTTATGGAACTGTTAACATTTAAATAATAAAACACTTAATTTTTTTAATCGATTATAGGGACG